>HG996555.1:27358627-28608627 GCA_905340355.1 Rhagonycha fulva | reverse complement strand
ATCACTTTTCATCACTAGTGATGAATATTTTACAATTAATGACCAGTATTACATAACTTAAATTGATTACAGAAAGTTAAATTTTTATGATGTTGGTGTACCGTACTGTATCGAGAATCGCAATTGATATTTATTTTTATTTTGAAGTTTAGTATAGAAAAGCCATTCGGAGTAACTCCAAATCAATTATTAATTTATTTATTATTCACCTAGACACTAGATCTAGATTATCGATAAAAAGATAGAGGAAATTAAAATACTTTTATTTTGTTTATGTTGCTGATGACGTCAAATAAGTCAATTGTTCTCGGTTTGCTTAACATTTCATAACTTGTGAGTAATGTAATTACATAATAGAATAAAAAATATAATTTTTACTTTAATTGTTTGCTCGGAGTTCAGTTTTACCAACTTAATTTTTATTTTTCCAACCGTAACGTTATTAGTTTTATCAATTAAATTAATTGGTTTCCATGTACCTACTTATTTAAAAATTAAACGTTTTGTTACAATTTGCAACCAGGTTTTAGTAATTTTGTTTATTAGTAATTTACATCGTGTCAATTATATTTTTAGAGTGCCAGTTCAAATTTTAATTAATGAAAATCAGTAATTTAAGCTTAATTAAATTTTATTCAATCATTTTATTTGTTTTTCCAGATTTCAGATTTCTCCAAGCGTTTGTGTTTGTGTGATATTTTATAAATTTAATTCTATTAGACTTTGATTTGATTTAATGTCAGTAATTTGGCAAATAATGTAGTACTTACTAGGTGTCCTCTCGAGAGGAGAGAATTGTGGGGTTGAAAATGTTAACGACGGATGTGATGTAGTCAAGCCAGGTTAGTTTGTGATCTATTATAACATCTAGGTATTTGGTGGACTCTTTCCAAGAAATTTCTTCTTCGAACATCCAAACGCTGACTTTCGGTTTCTTTCCGCGTTTCCAAACATACGTTTAGAGATTTTGTTGTTAGCCTCTTACAGACGGACAGTGGTGATGTTTGGGCACCCGAAAAACCTAAAGATGGCCTTGTTGTCAGCGTAGAATGTAATTTTAGTTCGTAAATTTGGTATATCGTGCATGTATATTTTAAAGAAATTCGCAGCGAGAAAGGAGATTTGTGAAACTCTAGCTGTAGTGTAATTACTTATTGTAATCGCACGTTCCACTAGCCGCAGTACTTGATAAGTTGCAATGTTTATCTTAAATGACTTCGTTATCAAAAAGATCCTATCTGATGCATGACAAGATGATATTTTCCGATGGACGGAACGAGGTTTATGAGTCGGTAGCTTTGATGAAGATGACTATTTATTTTAATCTAGATTTTGAATCTCGGTAACATGGACTTTTTTCATAGACAAGAAACGGCCAATGTGGCTAGTTCATTCGGGGTAGGGTTGAGCATTTCCAGTTGTTCCTTGAGTTCTTCAGTCTGGTCGATGTGGTCCTAGTTTATGCAATCGCAGTTTGGGCTGCAATGTCGTTGAAGGTTCTCGGTAAAGATTTCAAGTTTTCTTTGTCTCTTTCAGCCATATCAGAACGTTTTACGTTTATGGCATGAAGATCTACTGTTAGAGATTGAATGAATTGTATTGCAAAATAAAAAAATGGAGATCCTCAAGACGCAATTACAATACTCAAAGTTTATATGAAATTATATTATGCAACTGAATCATTTCAATTTATTATTAGGTACTAATCATTATTTTCTAACAGTAACGATTCACATTCTCTTTTGAATTGTTCTGTAGTTGATCATTAAAACGAATTGTTTACCACTTACGCTGCACCTGATGTACCTAATTACTGATAATAGTAAAATTGTTAACTGAACAATTATGAAATTAAAACATTTCTCTTTGTATATTTTCATAAATTTTATTTTTAATAATTTTATGTGATTTATATTATTTACTACCTCAATTTATTTTGCATTCTCTCAAAATATCACAAGCATAGTCACCAGACTAATTGATAAAGAAAAACTTGAGATATCCTTGACATTTCGTAGTTTATATTGATTTAGTAATAATTTTATACAAAATATCCGTATATTATAAGTTAATGTTTTTAATTAAGGGCGGTGCTAAACGATAAGCTAGGTAATGGAAGCAAAAAAAAATTTTTAAATACATTTTCTAATTTGTAATCGCACCTTATGTCGTCTCTGAATAATTGGTGTTTAATTTTTTTTCAGTTATTTCAAAATTGTATTAATTTAAATATAATTTTTAACAATTTTATTGAAACTTTGTGATTTGGGGTGACAAATTGAAAATATTCTGGGGGACGCAAAAGCAGGTTAATTATTATTATTGCTTATATAGTTACTGAATTTGAATATTATAACAATTTAAGATACAAATGAAAACGTTTCCCATTAAAACTTTATGATGTTACATCGTAAAATTTGGATGTGATTGCCAAAATCAAAGTTAGTTTCATATTCGATAGACCTACTATATTAATAAGAACCGCATCATTTCATCTCAAAGGTTAAGAAAAAAGCTTTGAATTTATTGGTTATTTTTATTTTCAAAGAAAATGTCTTATTTTTCAATAAATAATATTATATAAGGTTACATGAGAATATTGGAAGGTAATATTTCAACGCCCTACCGAATTACGATCGCCAATTCACTTGTGCATAAAAGCCGATTATTAAGTATTAGTAAAGCAGTGCCTCTTAAAATTACACACTAAGTTAATTAATTTTAATTAAAACCTTCTTATTTAATGGCAATAAATTTTCACTTTTGATGAAACAAAAGGTAACAATGACGACCTACAAGGATTTGGGAACTGAAGTGATTAATAATTATTAATTAATAATAATTTTAATAGATTAATCTTGGGTTGTACCTTCTAAAATGTAAACTATTCAAAATTTTAAAATAAATAAAGGAATTAAATATTGATATTTTTGTTCAATTATTAAAAATTCATTTGGAAGCACAAAGCTGAACGCAATTTATATACGAACGGTAAATTAAGGTTCCGTCTATTTTCAAAAGAAAATAAACTTTTGATTAATTTCTTTATATTATTCTGGAAAATAAATTAAATAAAAACATTTAATCTCAAAAAGCTTAAAATATTAATAACTTGAAATATTTTAAGTTCAGGTTTACAATGGAGTAAGTAAATAGTAGGTACTACCTTCATACAATAGTGCAAATAATAGTTTTCTTCTAAATTTAGAAAAAAATAAATATTAAAATTCTTGTTCGCTTGATGCAACGACACAAAACAAAATACTTTCCATTGTATTAATAAACAAAAACTAATAAAAGCCAAATGCCTGTAGATTAACAAAGTGTAAAATTTTATAGTAATATTTATAGCTAGGTTTAATATTTACTATCAAAAGTATAAAAAAAATTTATATTTTCCATTTAGATAATGAAATGTCAAGTCATTTGACAAAAAAAACTGAAAATTTATTCTAAAATTATTTAAAATTGATATAATGAGGTCTATGCAACTGAAGATTAACCAAGTTTGTGAAATGTACGACTTTTAATGACGGTAATTTAATTGGAAGTAATTAGTAAATTCTGAAAGGATTTAATTTGATAATTATGAATGTTAAATTAGCAAATTTTGCTCGTTAGGAAATCGAAGTAAAGTTATCCTTTTCGTTTTTATAGGACATTATTATTTTATTGTAAACAAATAATAGCAACATTTACAACTGCTTCGATTTTGAATTGATTTTATACCTACACATTTTTTATTTGTAAAATTTAATAAGCCTATCAAATTTTATGGACGAAAAAAAAAAGGAAATATAACATCAACATAGTGAACGAAGCATAACAGTTTTCCGTATCAGCAACCTGCGGTCACTACAGCCAGTATTGCTTTTATTAACTCACTTTCGTTGAGGATTCTCATTAATTTTGAAAAATGTAACTGGAAAAATAATTCCTTTAATTTTATTTATGGATCTGTGGAATAAGCGTCAATTTTCCAAAAGAATAGAAAAACGAATTTATCTGCAGCGTAGAAAAGCAAAATTGGCGTGGACGTTTAATTTATTATTATAGGTTTCACATTATTTCATGAAGGTGTATTGATTTTCTCAAAAAGTAATTTCTTTGGAAATTGAAATTTCGTTATTATAATTAACGACTTGACAAATAAATTTTACTCTTTCTACTTTAAAAAGACTTAATTGCATATAAAATCCGTTTACTCTGAAAGTAATTTGTTTACGCTGTTAACAAATTGCATCTTCAGATTTTCGTTTAGGTTATATTACAGTTGGATGAAGTTTTCAGTTAACTTTATTAAACGAACATAAAAGCGTTCCATAAATATGTTATACTGTAATTATTAGCTTATCAAATTTTGCATCATTACATATTTATCTCTTCCCGAATGTAGAGAACTTAATTATATTTCCTTCCTTTTAGTAATTTAATAGCAAATCGATGTTTTGAAAAAAACAACACTTCTTAAATACAGGGTATTTCGTTTTACAGAAATGCCGTCAGTATTCAAGTCGAATGAATTAAATTTTGTGCTCCAATAGATTCACTGTGATTCTTTATCATGTCGTCTCTTCATCATCTAAAGAAATGATTTAAGTAATCTAAAAGATTAATTAAAGATATTTTATCATTATCATCGAAAGTCCAAGATATTGACGTGTTAACTTATCTCGAGCTGATTCATCACTGGTTTGTTTAATAAACATTTTGCAAATAGATTAAATAATATTTTTTAAAGTAAGTAAGAGTTTCAAATAAAGGGCAATTATGTGAAAGACCCTGTATGTAAATTTACTAATTCTTCATTTTGTCAATATAACTTCTATAACAAAATCTCAATTGCAAAATTTTGTTTTCGGTAGACATTTATACTGCTTTACTTTAGAAATTGACACACTCACTTTTATTATTAAGGATAAGTAGGAGGATTATTAAGCATCATTTTACTGAATGTAATAATATAAATGATTTTATATTACAAACATCTTTTTATCAAATAAAGATTTAAATTTAAAATATGGTTTTGGTTATCTACAAGTAGACAAGGCTTTTTAGAACAGACCATCAAAAAAATTCAGTAAATAATAGCAAGGACCGTATCAAAAAATCAATGTGAATTGGAAATGAATATAAGGAATATTCCGACTCCTTAATGGAAACGTTTCTCTAACAGAAGGACGTTAAGCGTTCGGCAGTGAATGATAAAAGGCTGGAAGCTTTTACTTTACTTTGAATAGGTTACAGATTATTGACCATATTCTATCCCCATCCGTAAGATTACTCTCATCAGATCTATGCCGATAAAAATGAAAAATAGTAAAAACTAACCAATTTCCCAAGGATTCATAAGCTTTTCAATGAACGTAAACTAAAAATAAATGATAATTGCTTTTAACGTGTTTGTGGATTTGCAGGCAGCATTTATAAACTCAGTTAACATATCAAAAAAAAAAAATTATTGAATGAATATTTTAATAATAGTGAAAATAATAGTTTGATTTTATCTGCAAGTATGCATAATAATGATGATATTAGGGGTTAGTGGTGCTAAGCAAACCCAAAATCTTAATTAGCAATTAATATATTATATATTTCATATATTTGGAAATCTGCCCCTTTTTTTTGCATCCCTAAATTTGAGGGCTACTACTCCACCTACGCAAAAAGGATTCTGCAAAGGTTTTTTTTCTGATAATGCGTTGTAGAAATCCATGTTTACCTATGATCGTTCGATCGCTTTCTAAAATAATATTTTTACTCTTATTATTTTAACTAAGAAATATATGTATACATAATATTAAAATTTCATTTTTTTAATAATATTATTTAAATTCAAAACTATGTAGGTAGGTACTACATTATATTATTATGGTATACAATCAAAAATTAAGTAGTTTATATGAATTCCCCCATTGATACATTAAATATTTCATCCAATATTAAACACTTGGTTTCAAAACATCAAGCTCACGATAATAATACTCACTCACCCACATCAACTACACGTATTTAATGTTGATATACACAAATCAATTAATATTCAATTAAGGGGCTGATCTCTATCTCTATGTATGATAATTTAATATTAGCTTTATAATCTAAGAAACTTTACACTGCGTTTAATTTTACCTTTCACGTTTCGCGTGCTTATTAAACTAAATATAGATAAACCTTATGTTTTGTTGTTATGGAAGGACAAAGCATACGTGAAACTGAAAGTAATTGTAAAATAAATTGCAAGATAAAGTGAAAAATCCGTTAGCAATTAAAAAAGAAGCATAGTAATACCTAGTTAGTTTACAATGTTTGTTTATATTTATGTTTAAATAAATTTGACCACCAAGATAATATTAATAGTTTAAATATAAAATTTTGGTAATATAAAAACCAAGCTAGAACTTTCTCATGTAAATATTATCTATTGGTCAAAAACATTTAATACGACAAGCTAACATTCATTTTTCTACCCACAACAATGTTTATTTGATTGGCGATGTACAGTAAATAATAAAAGTACAATAATCTTACCGCTATACTATAAAAGATCCTTTGAAACATTCTACTAAACCAGATTCAAACTAAATCAACTCTGACCCCTGATAACCGATGATACACAACTAACTTGCCCTGGCGCACAAAATCGGATCGATGCTGTGGCGCCGCCACTTGTTCGCATTTCGAGCATGACGCTCAACGCTTTGGGCGTCCAAATAGATCTTCAAATAACCACCACCCAATAAAATGATTTTTTATGTATTCACTTTGAATGTGTTTGTTGACACTTGATTTATATGCCAAAATGTAGGTACTAAATCCAATAAATATAACAATGAAATTTATCCAGGCAACAGATTATTTCGTTTGAAAAACGTAGTTGTGTCCTGATATAACGTCGAAGTAAAATAATTTAAAAATTTATTAAACATGACAGTTTATTTACTATATCGTTAACGTACATTACTTTGATGATGCACCAAGTTAATGAATAATTTATTAAGATATTTAATGTTGTTTTCGTCAGTCAACTTATTTAAATTTGAAGTTTGTAAATAGGCGCCTAATACAACTTCCAAAATGTTTACATTATAATATAATATATTCTTACAATTTAAGACACTGTAATTAAAGTAGAATATAATTTATTATTACAGTGTGTTTCCTTTAATTGCAAAAATAATAACTAAAAACTTATGTAGCTTACAGAAAGACTATCTCTTATAGTTGGTTTCAAAAAAATTCCCTAAACATCAATTAGCTTTGTTTAAAACTTTAAATTTTAGGCAGTTTAACGTGTCAAAACGGCCGATTAGTGTTGATAAATCTTTATGAAACTCAAATGCGCACTTAACGGCCCATCATCGACTTTACAGCTTGTTAGAAGTTTTATGAAACTAACCATTCATGTAACTGTAATCTGAGCAACATTTACATTACAGATCTAAAACTTTGGTAAAATTAAGTTTTGAAAAGCAAATGTTCAGGAAAGTTTTTAAAAATAAAGTCCAAATATTTCTCAAGATTTCATTTCCCACTTAAATTTCATTGATAATTTGTCTCTATTTTCTTCCTATTCCTATGAATCCATCCAAGTTATTTAACTTCATACTTAAATTACAGTGTAATTTTAACTGAAGAATCAAAAAGTTAACCAAACTGTAATCTTAACCCAAACCATTCCCAAAGAAACCAGTGCAAACAATCGCTCTATTTTGACCTTACTAACTCAATAAAAAGGGAGATTAGCTTTCTTGTCCATTCTTGATAGCTTGGGTGGCTCACAAATTGCAATGAATTTGTCACTCAAGTGCTAGAACTACAGTCAACTAAAATGAAAAATTTTGAGAGTCAGCTGTGGAACAAAACAAAAAAAAAAGATAAGATTTTAGATCGAAATCTACAATGATCTGTTTGGATGGTCAAACAAAAAGTTTAGGTAGAAAGGATCTAAGAAAAACAAGCAGTTGTGGACTGAGGATCTTCGCCAACCACAACTCGAAGCTACGATGTTAGGCTAGTAATATTTAGCAGAAATATAAATAGGCGTTTTGAAAAACGTTGTATAAGCTCTACGTATTTGTTATAAGTGCACCTGTGCTTGTTACAGATGATAGAACAGGACATTGTCCTAATATTAGAAGTCAAAAGAAGAAGAATAACGTTGCAAAAATCAAAAACTTACAGTTTGATAAAAATTATGATGTCATACGTGGGTTGCTGGAAAAGTTTCTGGAAACTATACGATAAAACGCATATAATATTTGGTAAATAACTTTATTGATTTTCGAAATATTCGCCTTTGAAATTAATGCACTTTTACATACGTCGGAAACAATCTGCAAAAGAATTTTTTCTGTTCTGAAGCTAATACCTCAAAAACCAGTGTTTTAAATGGTTTAACAGCTGCTTCCGGTAACAAAAAACGTTCACCACGCATTTTGTGTTTTAGGTGACAAATTAGGTAAATACGGGCAATGGATTAAAATCAAAATTTTTATTAGATAAGTGGTAACCGTTTGACGCACTGTATGCGAGCTTGCATTGTCATGATGCAGAATATTTCGCTGATTTTGATTGTTTCTTCTTATTTTTTCAATGACTCTCGGCAAACAAATTGTAGTATACCAATACCAATTAGAGTTCACGGTTTTTTGATTTTCTAAAGCTATAGTTGCCACATGTCCAGTAACACTAAAGAAACAAGCAATCATTTGCTTTGCAGCACTACGTGAACGGACAACTTTTGTTAGTTTAGGCTCATTTTGAAATTCCCAAACACTGGACTGTTGACTATTTTCGGGTTCATTAGAATAAATGTAAGTTTCATTACCAGTAACGATATTGAAGACCAAATTTAAAAGATCTCGGTTAAATTTCTTGAACATTTCTGGACACCATTTGACACGACATTGCTTTTGAGCTGCTCTCAAATTGTGTCGGATCCAACGACTGCAAAGCTTCCGTACATGTAAACGATCATGCAAAATAGTGTGTGTTGCTTCCATGTCAATGCCCAAGCATGCTTGAATCTCTCGATATGTCACATGCCGATCTCACTCAATTAATTCACGTACAGCTTCAACATTAGTAGCAACAACAGAAATTGCTGGACGACCTGCACGAAATTTGTCACTGAGAGTGGTGCGTCTACGCTGGAATTCGAAAAACCAGCTATAAACAGTAGTCTTGAAAAGTGCTTCATATCCAAAAGCCAAAACAAGTCATTCGATGGATTGTTTCGACTTTAGACCACATCTACAGTCGTAAAAAATCATAACACGAAAATTTTCTCACAAAAGTTCCATTTTCTCGCACAATTTCTTACTTTAAAATGTTGTTTAAACAAAATTAGTCTACTTAAGTAGGAACTGTTAACTGAATTAAAAGTTAATAAAATTCAAACGTCATCGCGTTACCTATAGGTAGCTTTATTTACTTAGCGGTCCCCCGACGCGACGACACTTGAATTTTATTTTTTACTTTTTAAAGATTTTATTTGTCGAGGGTTTTTTAAATTTTTAATTTAAGTTTTATTTCATGGTTTTTAAATTTTATATTATATTATCAGTACGGCTCTGCTTTCATCAACTAAGAAATAACAAACTTCTTGATGAAGTCACCTTTCAAACAAAAAGAAACTAGATCAAAATCAGTTCATCGATTTGGGTGCTACGACCCCACAGACAGACACACACCTACACACGTTAAACTTATAACACCCCTCTTTTTGGGTCGGGGGTTAAAAATGTCAAATTTTACAAATAAGGCAGTTAAAAAAAGTGACAACACTAAAACCTACGTATGATAATATGTCACGTGTAGTATAATGTTCAATCGTACAATGGATCAAATAATAATCATAGAAATTTTATTTATTTCCTACCAAATAACAAGTACAAATATATGTAAAATTGCAAGGGCATAGATTTTAACTATGTCAAGAAATTATAATGAACTTAAAATTCTTTTATGTTAACAAGAAAATAAAAGCTGTTAATTATTTTGCTTAATTTCAAAATTACTTTAATTTCCAAGTTAATCATGGAAATTTTATTTACTACAAAATTGCAAATAACGAGTAAACTTATACAAAATTGAAAGCGCATAGATTTTACTAGGTCAAGAAATTACAATGAACTTAAAATTCTGTCATATCAGCATATTATTAATAATAATATAAATCTGCCAATTTTGCTATTTTAAATAATGTATTTAAAGATTACGGATTGTTAAAATAATATAGTATTAACTGTAGTGTGTCTTTGATTACATACTCAGCCACGAAATAACTTCTTTGGTAGTCAGGTCTATTGTCCTGTTAATGCTAGTGAAACCGCTAGCAACCAAAAAGGTATGTCGTGGTTCATCGTCTCTAGTAACTTCTTAAGTAGCAAGGTCTAACCCAGAGATGAGCAAACTTTTTTTTAAAACGCAACGGACTCAACACAAATTTTAAACTTTTGTACGGTAAAAAATAAAATTATTCTTTATTTGCTAGTGAAACCGCTAAAACCCAATGAAAGTTATTACAGCTAAAAAGTTCTAAACCCGGAATTACTATTAATGATTCTTTCCGTTTTCGTTGGTATAACTAGTATAACCAATGTTATAAGGTCGATCAATCAACTTCCTCTATCGCTTCATCCTTGATTGCTTCAGAAAATTTTGAAATTTATTAATTAATTAATTTTCTTGATTCATGTTCATTAACCTTTTTACATTCTTAGTAGAATATTGCTTTCCCTTTTTGGGAATTACAAATCCGATTGGTGGGGTGGATTAGTCCCCATATTTCATAGTTCCGATAAATCAATATCGATTTCACCACGGTGTGCGGATGCCCACTGGAAAGCCAAGGTAAGAAATTCTGAATAGTCCGCGATTTAAACCCAGAATTTCCGCTCTGTACTGAACCGGCGGTCACATCACTTCACGGCTGTAGCTAATTTTCTTGATTGCTTCAGAAAAAATTGTTTTTCCAAACTTAATAATCCAAATGAAATAATAATTCCAAAATAATTGAATGAGGTTTAACCAAGGTTGATACAATCCACCTTTAATTAATTTAAAGAACATTTATGTAGTTTATGTAATGTAATACATGATATAAAAATAAATATTTGGAAGAAATAAGTCAAAAACTTGTCGGTCTTGTTATACCAATTCTCATGTTAAAACTTTTTATTTCAATCCCTAATGAGGTGCATATCGTTGCTCCCCTCTAATCGAATATTTGAGTTCTTAATGAATTCTTAACGAGTTTCCCCTTTTTGAGCCTCATTTTCCTTGAAATTTTGAATTTTTGTGTAAAACTGATGTTAATCAATAGAAAACTGTTTAAAGTACGAGTAGTAAATTGAAAAAAAATTCCATAAAATTCTTTTATGAAAAAGTTAAAGCTTGTGTTTGACACCAATTTCAGTACAAAAATCAACTTAAGTTTTCTTTCTCAAACTCAACAAAGTGTTTACAGTAACTCTTCAAAGTTTTTGCAAATATCTCCGCGATAGTTGAGGCCCAAAGAAAAAAAATATGAGATTACTGTAGATCAAACGTTTGACACTAATTTTATTCAAAATTTTGATTCGAGTGGGGGTGTAAAAATATGCACCCTTCGTAATGTACCTATGATATTAGAGGCGAGAATCGCATGAGTACCCTTGCTTGTTAGAATTTTAACGTGTAAAAACTTATATATTTGCAAATTCCTGCTTCCCTAATTATTTTAGAGAAAAATTGAAAGATACAAATATAATGTAGAAATATAAAGTACGAATGATAAGAGCATTATTAGATTTTATCTAGCTTTTCCGTAAATGATCAAAAAATTCTTTTGAAATTGTTAAAATTTTTATTAATCAAACTGGCCATGTATAAGTTTCCAAGGTAATATTCCATTTTATAAAATTAAAATTTAATAAAGTGCAAAACTGTCAACAACGTGCAATTGTTTTTTATTACTTATCAAAAATAATTACTTCGGAAACTTACATGGCAAGTCTGATAAATAAAAGTTTTAACAATTTCAAAAGAATTTTTTGACCATTTACGTAAAAGCTAGATAAAATCTAACGCTCTTATCATTCGTAGTTTATATTTCTACATTATATTTGTGTCTTTCAATTTTTCTCTAAAATGATTAGGGAAGTAGGAATTTGCAAAAATAAGTTTTTACATATTAATATCCTATGTTCGCCTAACTCATTCAGCACCCGGTATGTGTTATTACAGTCAGTAATAGCACAATAATTAAAAGTATTGCAATAATATTATTCGATAAGTTAACTTTAACTAAACACGCACAAGATAAACTGTATAAAGCATGCAAGGCAAACAGTTTCTTAATTTAGCACACAATATATTCAAATAAGAAGTAGAGAGAGAGAGAGACAGAACGTGGAAAAACATCATTCTCAAATAAATATGTCGGGACACTGGATTGCAATTATTGAAGTCGGTTTGTAGAAATGAATGTAAAATAATTAAATATTAAAGAAAAGAATTATTGACAATGATGGTAGATGATATCGCTTGAAATAGATGACATTTAGTAAATGCATTAGGGGTGGTCATATAATTTCTAAAAGGAAAATTAAAATTTCTAAATATTTAAAAAGTGCGTAGCGTTTCCTACTCTTTTAAAGTTTTTTTTAAGATTTGCATTGGTATAAATATTCTAGATCAGGGCCGTAGCTAGACATAAGTCATGGAGAGGGTTTTACCTAAAAAAATTTTTTTTCTATGCCATGCGAGGGGTTTTACCGAAAAAAAAGTTTTTTTACCCTTTCGTTATGCCATGGGAGGGGTTTGAACCCCCAAAACCACCCCCTTACATACGGCCCTGTTCTGAATCTTTTGATTTTAGGAAACAGTTTTCTTCTCAGCGTTTTATCAAATTCAAAAATTTTTTTTCAAACTCAAAATAATCAAAATTAACGATTTAAAAATAATAGGTATACTGATACTACATTGCAACTGTATTTTTTAATATTTCCAGCACTTTGAATTAGTTCCTGTTTAATTTTAATTGAGATTTCTTTTACTTTACAATAAAATAAAGACATTTATACTTATTGAATAACCAACTATTCATGTATAATCAACAAAATTTTATATAAACAAATACGCAGTAATATATTACTATTACTGTAACATTTCCATTATTTGGGCTTCTTCAATGTACAAAAAGTAGAAAAATTTATCTCTTTTTTCTGTTTCTAAAATGTAAAGAAATTTTCAAGAAATAAAATCTCTCGCATTTTTTTGTTTGTAGCATATTATAATTATTGTGAAATTGAACAGTAGTTGATGATAATAACGAAATATTTTAAATTTCTGTAAGTTATATGCTGACAGCACATACAAAATTCATACAGGAGAAATAATTTATAGCGTATTAAATTTTCCTTACCCTCCCAGAAAGTTCCTTTAAACTATAATTATTTTGTCCAACCCACAAGAATGACTAACAAGCCTCACTTAAATTTTCACAATGAAATGAAATATTTTAAGCGATATGGCAAAACAAAAATATTTTTAATTTGGTTAATCACTTTGCATGAAACAGACGTATGGGTTTAATAAGTTATGGCAACTCACAAATTTTATTATATTATCTTTGTTAATAAATCGTTACAATGCGTGTCACCTGCTGTTTGCTATTCTTAAAAAGCTACTGAGCGAAAAAAAAAAAGTGAAAATGTATATCATTCAATGTCAGTAAGTACATCATTAGTGAATTTGCAATTATGGACCACATTATGATAAATTACAGAGTTCCACAAACACAGGATTAATATTACCAGCTTTTAGTACAATTCCGTAAGGCAACTGTGGTCTGATAAATGTAGTCAAAATGTGGCCTGGAAAATGTAGCCAAAAATTGTGGATACATCTAACTCTCCGGGACTGGCTGTTTATTAATTTTAAACTATTAATTTATTTTTAAAATTAATACATTTATTTACCTTATAACCCGAGTGTTCTATTACAATTTCAAAAATTTCTTGAGCATTTCCTCTCCTCTATTTATGTTTCAAAATAATTTTATTTGGGTACCAAACATAAGCGCAACTAGGGTTAAAAGTTTGAAGAAAGCAAAAACAAATTAATTTTTTAATATTAGCCATTAAAAACCAATAATTTTATGGATTTTTTGGGAAAGCTATTTTTGATTTTGGAGAACATAGTCCCTCCTTAGTTGCGCCTAAGGTACCAATAAGGTACTAAAATACAATTTTTTATTACCAATATGAAATTATTGCGCAAGATGCTAACGAGTTAAATAACCGCGTGAATAATTAAAAAAAAACTTACTACCAAGATCTACATTAAATTTTTCTGAAATCATAGATTTGAAATTTTAACATTATAAAATAATATTATTGTATCGATCTCCTGAAATTATAAAAGTTATGCTACTAGGCAACACACAATACCCAGTTATTTTTTTATTTATTTTTATATTATAATAATTCAATTTTGGTTGTTTGAAATAATATAAACAGATGAACATTAAAACTGCAAGGTGGATTGTATAGCCCAAAATTCTACAAAAATGTCGTACCTACTTTAATACCAATTTTACGAAAACTTATTAGTATCTTACTTTTTAAAAACAAAAATAATTCATTTTTAACCAATATTTTTCTTTTTTCCAGATGAGGAGATCCAAAAATATATTATCTAGTGACGTCAATAACAATACAAATCTAACATTGTACGTTATAGGTATTTTCGTACCATTACTTCCTATGCTATCATATTTTGCTTTAAACTGATAGAACAAAATCTGTAAAAAAAAATTTAATATTATAGATAGTAAAATATTGATATAACTAGTATGGAACGGAAACAGAACGTATGTGGAAATCAAGCCCTTATACTACTACAACAAAAAAACTCAAGCACAGTACTCATTTTAAAGCAATGAGCAGTGACCACATGATCCTGAAATGTTTATAGCCACTATATCATATAATTTATTACCTAAAAGTATTTTGTAAAAAAAAATTTCAATAGTTATTTAAAATCCTGGTTATAACCGTTCTCGGTTTCTCGAGACTGAACGATTACTTTTTTCTTTTCTATTTCTTTTGACAAGTAATTGTAGGTCAATTTTTTGGGTAAAAATCGTCACTTTTATTTTAACACCATCCCAAAAATGGAAATTTTCATATTTTTTAAAATGGATTCGTTCAGTCTGGAGATAAACTAATACATTAACCAAATCTTTTTACTTTTTTCATTTTGGATAATCTTATGACGAGTTCTACCTTACGCACCGCAAATCATCTTTTTCTTTAAGCGTCTTCAAAAATCTACTACCAGTGGTTTAATTGTCCACATTTTGTGGAAGGAACATTCTAAAATGTTCTTTAAATGTTGCTCTTTCATGTAGAAAAACTTTCAAATAAAAAACTGCTTTTTTTCGACCTCATGACTGCACGTAACCCCTTAATACCTTTCAACAATCAACGATTCAATTATACTCACTAGTAGATAAAAATAAATCTATTTAGTTTTTGGTTGTAAAAGTCCTTGATAAACACTAAAAAAAGTGGCATTAGTATATTCTACTTGATCCCAAATATGTTAATATGTAACTTCACTTATTAATTGTTCGTACACTGTATAACTTATAAATGGATTGTTTTACCTGCACAAAGATCACCGAAAACTGAACACGAATGTATAATTTATAGTCCAGTGCAATTAGTCATTATAAATGAAAAATGATGGAACCAAGCTATAATAATGAATGGATTTGAATGATTTTTTTTAGATTTTAAATACCATAAATTAAATAGTTCACCCATTAAAAATTACCGCTGTTTTAAAAATCCGTATAAATTCGAAAAAATATTAAAATTTTAATAAATAATTATAAATTTTTATAAATACGATGATGTAAATATTCCGAAGTTAATGAAATTTTGACAGGTTGTTTGGGGATACTCTATGATGTATATCCTAAGTTTTCAATCTAGAGGAGCCTGTGCTAACTTAGGAGGGAACCTAAACCTAAAAATTTTCTCGAAATGTAAAGAAATGACCGAAAAACGAAGGTTTTGCCCCTATAACTATTTATTACCATCATTTCCATGTTAATCACTCATCAATATCAACATTTTGAAACATCTATGACCCCCCACCACCACTTCCCCAAACGTAAAGATGCCTCATTTTAATGTAAAAAATGCTAATTAAATTGGCATTAAATATTAAATAATGTTTCATTGTCTAACTCGAACGTAAAAGTAGTTTTTACTGGGATCTTAACTAATTATTTTGGATTTTTAGCTCGCTATAATTATGTCGTCATTAGTGTGTCATGGAACGTCCTTTTTTTTGTTTTAAATGTTAAATACATGCTTTAAATTTCGTAATCGTTTGTGTTAGTTTTTGTGTTTTGCTTTTAAGTTTTATTCAAGTTTCATATAAATATTACTAAGTAAACAGTGTGTAGGATCGTTTCAAAAGTTACTCACCTTATTGCATTATTGCGGCTACAATTCAGTGAAATTCCGTCAACCGAAAAAGAATTACGAGAAGTTCAAGCAAATTTTTATAAAAAAAAATAATTTTCCATACACTTTCCTATTCAAAGTCCTGGAGGAAAAAATAGCAAGTTATTTAGAAATCAAAAAAGCTGGTTCTCAGTCAATCTTCAAGCTGTTTGTGACGCAGATCTAAAATTTATGGATGCCATAGCAAAATAGGCCGGGTCAGTTCATGATCGCACCATATTTTAGCAATTCGTCTATTCGAGCAGATTACCAGGCCAATAATTATGGAAATACCTACTTGCTTAGAGATAGTGGATATTATGCTTGTAGGTCATTCTCATAAACACCATTATTAGATACAATTAGCAAAAACTCCAGCCAAAATTCGATATAATGCTGCATATAAGCAATTAAGAAAACTAATCGAACAGGCATTTGTGGTTTTAAAAAGAAGATTTCCATGTTTTCAATTGGCATAAAAATTCATCTTTAAAAGAAGATTTTACATAACATTATTCTGTAAAAGTCAGAAGTGTTCTATTAAGTAAATCTATGTAAGCTTTATGTTAAGGTTGAATGAGATTAAGGAAAGCCATGAGGAGCTTAAACTAACCATATCCCGTAAGATCAACTTTATAATGGAACAAACACAAAATTAACTAATTACGTAATGGAATTTGCAAATTTCATTATGGTTATATAATTAGCAATTAAAATTTATTTATAAATAGTTTAAAATTTACAAGCGGTTATTGCAAACTGTGACTTATAAAATTTATCTAATTGGGTTTATTTAGTCCTATAGATAATACTAAAGAAATGTGTCAAATTATTGCTAAATTATTATTCTTTCTAAATTAAATAATGACAAAATACTCCAATTGTAATTTTCGTTAATTTTTTATATTTTCAAAATATAATAAATTAATAACTTTGGCATAATATCAAATGATAAATTGCCCCCATAGATGTTAATATTACGGTTGCAGCTAATGAATACGAGCAAGTAGAAGCAGTAGTTGAAAACCATAATTTTGCAGTTAGAACGGCCCTTATAAATAGTGTATTTTCAAGATAATTTTCTTATATAATAAAAAATGTTATTTAACAATACATCCTATGTTGTCTTTTTTCAATCACATTGTAATATACACAGGTAGTAAATTTATGAGTTCAAATTCAAATAAAACAAAAAATTCTTTATTAATCTTTTATATAAAATATAACATCTTCACTAATTACAAAGAAATTGACTTGTAAAATTAACATAAACCTATGTTAGATAAACCCATCGTTTTTCTACCCGGGTTTAAAAATAATACGCACAGCAATAACAGTATAGTATATTTATACTAAGCAAAACTAAAAAATATTATACTTTGGTCTGAATTTACAGTATATAACATAAAATTATTTTAAATAATTATTCACAATGATCACTGGGTTAGTTTGTGCCCAATTCAAAGCTTTTAATAAAAATTGTTAAACAATGTAATAAGCACTTTATACATAATAATTAGTCGATGAAAAATAATCGTTATAAGATAATAAAATTTACATAATCAAATAAATATAACAAGGAATGAAATATATAAAACACTGGTAAATATACTATAGAAAATATGGCTCTAATAAACGTTGTTTAACAGGAAGTCGATGCTAAGGAAGTTTAAAGTTTAAAATTTAAACTTTAATTAAAAATTGTAATTATTTTGCGTCATAACGTATGCCTGTGAACCAGCAAGCTAACTTTATGTTTTGCATGTTTCTTGTAATTAATATTATACTTCAAATCAAGCTCGTTAACATAATCACTTTTTACTAACATATTATTATTACTATTTTCACAAACAATATTACCATTTAATACTTCATTTACATCAATCACATTTTCCTTTCCCTTTTCAACAATAAGGTCATTATTTAAAATAGTTTCAGCCTCTTCGTTAATACTACAACTAGAATAATTTGTGCTTGTAGATCCGACATTTTCCGTATGAACTTCAGCTTTTATTAAATGCATATTATCTTGATTATTTTTGCAATTGACACTCAAATTTGAATTATTGCAAACTTTATCAAAAGCGTGATGATTATCTCTCTTAATGGTGTGGCGATGTGCACAAAATTTTGTTACAGAATCACAAATTTGTTTTCTATCTACAACTTCACTACTACAAGCAATGATTTTATTTAAACTGTCTTTATCAATACTGTTTTCAGAAATTTTTCCATTACCATTCTGGCAATGACTATCATTAGCATAACAATTTGGTTTGGTTTTAGAATATTTCTCATTGTTATCAACAACTTCTTTACATGAATTTTCTTTGTTGGTAATTTCATGCGTCCACACCATAACTACTCAATCCCCTCTATGCGGTCTCATTCTGTCGGGTTCCGAATTACCTTTATATACGTAAACTTGAATCAAGATGAGAACATCTACTGCAACCTGTATGGAACCGCACACCCAAAATTGTAACGGTGCCTCACGAAATAAGAAATACAAAGTTTTAAAAATATCTCCGCATGTCCACATGACCACCATACTTATACTAAAATAAAAGATTCATAAGCATAAATTGAGATAAAATACAAAAGTTACCTCATTCCTTCTGTCGATTTATTTTGAAAATTTTTCACAAGTTGTGGTGTTCCTAACATAGCCTCCGTAAACACAGCCAAAAATCCAACAAGTTCCACAAAGAACACTTGATCAATCAAGAGGTACATAAGCAGTGATGTAACGATTGTAAAAACCAACATACAATCAACAAACGACTGAAAATCTGACCAATTCCAAAAGTATTTTGGATCGAAGTCTAAAATTATTTTGTTAGTTATAAGAAATATAAAAAATTTGATAAAATATGAATTTACCTTTTGTAAATCCACAAAAAAGTGGTAAAAAAGTGTTTATATTAAATCTATCTTCATGCACACATACTATAATAATCAACTAACCAAAATTGTAAGCACAACATTACTGGCACAAACTTTTTTGTACAATGAAAGTTTTTAATTATTGTTGCATGTAATAAATAATTCAATTTCTGAAACTTAAAGATATTTGCATTTAAATGTTACGCAATTTGATTCGATTTTAAATAAATGTGTTGTTATTATTGGTGTAGATGATGAGTGCAAATAAATTAGTTTAATTTTAAAACATAAGTAAGTATAACATTTCTAACTTATAAAATTAATAAAAATATTTCAAAAATTATGAAGACAATATAATTATTGAAGGCAATGAGTTTTAGACTGGCTGCAAAATATAGTATGTGCTGGAACATTAATGAATTTTTCTTATTTATTATTTATACTTGTTTAAATAATAAACAACAGAGTTATTTGTTCATTTATCAAAGTGAGATCTTTCAAATATTTTTCATCTATTAAAAGTATGTAGTAAGACTAAAAAGTGATGTATAGAAAAAGGTACTTTTTTGCAATACATGCAATATTAATCTCCATTAGTGCTAATAGGTCAATAGAAATCATTCAGGTTTTACAAGCTGATTACAGTAATAAGTGATAAAAGTAAAATATTTGAAATATGTGTCGTTTTCTAAATTGTAAAAATATATTTTTAGTTATACATTCTTTACAATTAGTTAAACAAAACCATCAATTACAAGCATAGATATGTATAATTACTTCATATAATTAACGAAATGTGTTTTGCTTGTTGAAGCTCCTCGATAGATTTAATTTACAAAAAATTTAAACCTATTCAATTGGGAAGTTTTTATAAAAAAGTTTATTATTATAAAAAAAATTCATTCAAAGAATATTTAAAAAATACTTAATAATAAATAAGGTAAAGTCGGCAAATAAGGCCTGGTCGGAAATAAAGTCCATTTAATGCCCTAGCATCATCTCTTTAGTAATTTGTCAAATAGGTTTGAAAAAGTATTTTATAACTAATTGTAAATATCTTTTTTACCTATTGTTTGATTGGGTTACTTTAAATAAGGAAGAGGTATTTTAGTGCAATTGAACATTTACACTAAGGCTTCTTGTAACAAAAACTACCCTCTGAGTGGCCACCCCTAATGAGAGAGTTGACCAAAACAGAGACCAGAGTCCGTCTCAATCTGAAATTTTACCATTTCAAATCTCATTTGAGTTGATGGTGCAGAAAGTACTACTGTACATATCGGGTGTTGGCCGGCAACTTTTTGTTGTAAGAGGGCCAAATATTTTACGTGGGAATTGGTGCGGGCCGCACTTCTTGGCAAATCCACTAAAAAGAACTATTTTTATAAAAAAATAATTCGAAGAGCTTTTATTTAAATAACCCTTCCTACTCGGCTTTGCCGTAGTCGGGTAACAAAGAAAGTCATTTCTGTGGGGAGTCTAGCGGGTCGCCGACCGCTGCTGTATGTGATATTAAGACCATCATAAAAGAAATGAATGTTTTTGAAGTAACTGGAAAGCGCATAGAAAATCTTGACAGATTATTCATACAACACATTAATGACCATCCATTCAATATCTATTGAGTGGCCTCAAAAAGAGCTTTTTCTGTAGCAGTTTATTTATTACAAAAATTCGGTCATTAATTTTGAGCTGTAAATGAAATTTAGAAACAGCCCTTAAAATCGCACCTTTAACGTTTAGGTTACACTGATGACAAATGGAAATAAGACCCAGTTAAGTTTTAAAAAACAAAGAATGGTTTTGTTTTCTTTGCAAAACTTTCAAGGTATTAGTTGTTAATATGAGAATGTCACTTATGCAAGAAATGGGTTCATAAGCAATGTACAAATCTAACTAAATTCGATGAAATGGACTATGAATGTCTAAAATGTCAATGGTAGAAATAATGTTTTATTTTTATTGAAAAATAAATTTTAAGTAATTATTTTTAAACGTACCCTATGTTAATTTTTGTTATTCTCAATAAAACAAACATTATCTAATCATTTTCTTTTTTTTTTCAAAAATGTGTTATTATTTTCTCTATAGGTCAATCAACCAAATAAATTTTTTTTTGAAGTGTGACCCCCGCGGATTTTTTTCAAATTTTGTGGAGTTATTCTCTGTATAAAAATAATGACTCACTGAAAAATTTAGCTCTTAATATTAACTACTTTTGTAGAAATGATTTTTTGAATTTTGACAATTTTGAAATTTGTAACTTTTTCGTTAATTTTTTTGAAGTAAAAAGATTATTTATAAAAATATGAGAAGTGCAGTTTCTTTTGTAAAAAATCCTCAGCTTTTCAATGAAGATACTAATTTTTTATTATAAGTAGCAAAAGACCCCCAAAATTTTAATTAAAGTAAAAAAATTGATTTTTTTGACAGTGCGGCAAGTTTTTTTTTCAAATTTTATATTTTTTTCAGAAAGCTGAGATTTTTTTACACAAAATATCTAATTTTCTAATGTGCATATTTTTTGTTTAAGTACAAATAAATAAAATGTACGATTTTTACTATTAAAAAACTTTTATTTTTGAATATTACTCATATTGAAATTTTTTTTAAGATTTATTAAGTTAATTATTTACTTTTTGTTCATAAAAAATTGTTTAATCACACTTTTTCGTATTTAATTTTAGATAATTTTTTTTAAATTATGCAGTAAAAAAACTTGACAAAAGTTGTATCGCTCTTCGATAAATTTCTATCACGATTTGGAATATTACTTAAATCTACTTACTGGAAAATCACTCAAGATCATACAATCCACCCTAAATATATTCAAGTAATATTTCAAATTGTGATAGTTTATTGTTAAGAGCGCCATAAATTTCGTTAAGTTCTATTTACTGCATAATTTTTTTCAAAATATTATCTAAAATTAAATACGAAAAAGTGTGATTAAACAATTTTTAATGAACAAAATGTAAATAATTAACATAATAATCTTAAAAAAAATTTCAATATGAGTAATATTCAAAAATAAAAGATATTTATTCGTAAAAATCGTACATTTTATTTATTTGTATTTAAACAAAAAATATGCACATCGTGAAAATTAGATATTTTGTGTAAAAAAATCTCAGCTTTCGGAAAAAAATATCAAATTTACAAAAAAAACTTGCCGCACTGTCAAAAAATTCAATTTTTTTACATTAATTGAAATTTTGGGGGTCTTTTGCTACTTATAATAAAAAATTAATATATTCATTGAAAAGCTGGGGATTTTTTACAAAAGAAACTGTACTTTACGTATTTTTATAAATAATATTTTTACTTCAAAAAAATTAAGGAAAAAGTTACAAATTTCAAAATTGTCAAAATTCAAAAAATCATTACTACAAAAGTACTTAATATTAAGAGCTAAATTTTTCAGCAGGTCATTATTTTTATACAGAGAATAACTCCACAAAATTTGAAAAAAATCCGCGGGGGTCACACTTCAAAAAAAATTTATTACATAAATTGAAAACTTTTAAGTGGACCTTATTTGCAAACCGTACCTTAGTAGTAATAATAATATCATTTATTTAATAAATTGATAAGGTTTAATTTATTGGATTATATTTTTTTGATTTATAAAAAATAAATTGTAAACTGTATTAAAACAATAATAAATATTTAAATTTTAGAAAGAAAAACTAAAAATTGAATTATTTTTGCATCATTAAATAACAAATTTATGGTATTGTTGAAGTTTTGGTTTAAAGAACCTTTAGCGATAGCAAAATTGTGTCATCTAGTTAAAAATAAAATAAATCAATACAGTAAGAAGGTAGAATTACATAATACACATAGATACAAAAACCAGGCAATCAACAGTTGTGCAAATTTAAGAGCCTATTCACAAACATTATTCGGAAAAATTGAACCTGAAATATTTCAACTTTCGATTATGTTTTATTAGACTCATGTATTAGGGTGAATTTAAAAACCTATGCGTAAGCCATTCAAAAAACAACAAAAAGTTAAAATATTTGAATTTTAATTTTTACGCTTATGTTTATGCCCATTGTGAATGGTTACTAGGAAATTAAGTAGAACTTCTAAATATTTGAAAATTATAAGCATGCATGCAATTTTTACCACAGATAGTTTGTGAAGAGCGTGGTGGTTTGGAACGAAGCAATCTGACCACCTCAGTGGGTTTTGCTGCCAAAATATGCACATATTAAAATGTAAAATAAAACAACACTGGACTTATATAATAAATTATTATGCAAATTCCAATAATCAAGAACCTATTAACTTGAACTAACAACAGTGCAGTGGTCTAGCATAATTTCAGATATTAACAATTATTCAACCTACTACAAGATAATTTTGTCAATCGTACCTGTAAATATCCTCTGCCTCGCTGCAGTCAACTGAGTCTTATTCCTAACTTGAACACATAAATGAATCATAAGGAACATCATAAAATTCATTATTATGCTTTGTATTAAAAGTGGGTACTCGAAGTGTTTACCAAACCTGTAAATATTAAAAAAATTTAACAAAAACCTCCACATTTCGTACAACATACCAAAATAATATTCTCAAGGTATTTGCTATAAGTAAAGCCAGACAGACATGTAGAGAAAATCCATCCGCATCTTGTGATTTTTTAATTTGTTTATATTGTGGAATGTAAGGAATAACACCACCAATTATCATAGCACCAGCACTGACCCAACCAACCACATTTCCGACTGTAAGCGACAACTCGTCCGATATAACCCAATCCATTTTCAAAACTAAAGTTTAGACTCCTCGTTAGAACATATTTTTTAATTACTGCTGCTCTTGATCGTCGCTTCCAAGTCGGGGGGCCACTAAATCTATTTTTATAATATCACATAAACTTGGTTCACTCAACTGTCAAATGTCAACTAAATGTCAAGATTCATGAAATCAATTCACAGTAACAAATTTTATCCTTGTAAATTATCAATATACATAGTAGTTTCAAAATAACAAAAATTTTAAATTACTTTAGCAGTAAGGTTATAATAAGATCTAATACATTTTTTTATTAACTTTTGACATTTCTGACATGGCAGAATTTTGATTTTACATTTTAATTAGTTTGTTTTGTTTCTTTTAATAATACAGTGCAACCCCAATAATTCGAACTAATTAATGTGACTGTTCTGATTTAGCGAATTTTATTTATAAAAAAACTAGTAAAACAATAACAGTTGTAATAATCATTAAAATTTTATTAATTTTACACAATAAACACTTATTATAAAGTACAATAATGCATACTTATAAATAACATAAAAGTTAATAATCTTGATTCAATTTACTTTTACACTTGCAATGTCTTTCTTTATTTTTGTTTCTAATTATTAAAAAAAAACGTAAATTCCATGTACAAAATCTTATTAATGTTATTTTATTTCTGAAAATAAAGTTAAAAATTTAATAAGTAATAAAAAATAAATAATTTTCTTATATCAGAACTATGATCTTTTATGCAATAACATTATTATAATATAATATGAGTTACTAAAATGTAACATTTATTCTATTACAATATTGTTTCGCTGTACTTTCATTCAGCTCCGCAGATAGATATAACCGTTGATTGAAAAATAATTATTTTTCAATCAACGATATAACATAGCATAATACTACACTAGAATTCTAGTATAGTAGTATACTTTGGATATAATCCATCAGGTATCCATTCCATTTGGAATATGCCTACTTCCTTAAAAGTCTATACGATTCATTTACCGAGGTGAATCACTCCTCATTTTCTTTTCTTCGATACTCTAGTCTAGATCGATTTCAGCATAGCGTGTGGATGCCCACTGGAAGGCCAAGCTAAGAAATTATGTTTAGTTTGCGATTTGAACCCAGAATTTCCGCTCTGTACTCAACCAGCGGTAACATAACTCCACGCCTGTGGTTCTTTGGATATAATATAAAAATATAAATATTTAATAAGTCTAAATCTAAAAATTAATAAATTGAGATAAATTTTTTTTCAAAATCTAAAAAACTTACATATGAATAAAATCCCTAATATAAGCAGGTGTCTACTAGTAAAAAATATTCTGAAATATTAATATTATGAAAACCATGAAATATTTGAAATCTAATGTAAGTCTAAAAATTGAGAGAGAAAACATATCAAAAAAATTCAAATATATAATACTGTTACTGTCAATGAAGAACGTTATTATTGTTCAAAGATGACAAATAATTTTTGGGATCAGTTAGATTATATTGACTAACTAATATTATAAAAGACAATAAATAATAATTTTGACAATGAAACATGACATAGTGGAAATAAGCCCATTAGCTTATTCCATAAGCAAAAATTATTTTATGGCACTTGGGTTTTTAGAGGTAGGTCCTAAAGGTTAATCTTCTTCAGTCTCTTGACTCGGGGAGCTACTAGTAAATCCGCAGCTAAGGTGTTGGGATGGTCGCCTAGACGTAGTTGATATTTGGCGCTCATAGAGGAAATAACTTATTGAAAGAAAAGTTTGGTGAATAAATTAAATGAAGAAATGGTAAACTGGCTTACAAGTTACAAGATATTGTGATTTAGGCCAACCTCTAATAGCACCTTAGACTTTTTTTCTTTTTTAAAAAACCCCAATTTTTCAAATAAAAAATAATTACATTGTACCTCCTAACAGTTTTTGTATTACTTAAATTAATTATTTTATGATTGTGTTCTTATTGAAAGATCTTTTATTATCAATTTAATGTAATTTTTTCAACGGTTGTTTATTAGACTAGGTCTGACTATTTAAAAATCAGTTAAAAATAATTAAACAGCAAATATCAATTATTGGAATCAGCGCCGTTACTGGGAATACTTCCGCTTGCGGAAAAAATTTTATTTGGCCTCTTCTGTAGTCCATTTTTTTGATTTTTTAAATACAATTTTCTAAATTTCTAATTAATTTTTTCTTGGCATAACTCAAATGATATTTTTTTTAATCTTATTCTAAAATATTCAGTATTTATATCCCGAGTGCGTGCCAAACACCTGAATATTTTCGCGAGTGCACGAATGCAAGAGGGGTATATTGGGCGAGTATTTCCCTCCAAAAATTTCTACCAATAAAATCACTGTGTTTTTTTAATTTCAACAAATGACAGGCAAATATCAGCGGGTATTTGCACTAGTGCCTATACTCGGGAATTTAATTTTCGTTAAATATCAAGTTTTATTTTATTTTATTTTACATTTTTCAAATTAAAACAATTTCGAAAAGATATAGAAATTTTCGGAGAGAAGTGCTTGTTCAATATACCCCTCTGCATGCCATACCTGAGCATTTTTTAAATGAAAATATTCAGATATTTGGCATGCACTCGGGATATAACTGAGTATTTCGCTCTGACAATTTTACGCATCCGACTCCAGCAACGGGCAAAAAATTTTTAAAAATTTTTTAAAAAATTACACTACATTAGTGTAATGCATCCAACAGTTAGAATTTCTAATAAATTTTGTCTGCTGGACCTAAATATTTTGGCGGGGGGGGGGTAATGGCTGGTTGGCCTCTTGTGCTTCTACGCGCATGAGATTAATATGCACATAAAAAAATTAAAATATGTAGTTTTAAAACGTAGGTATTATCGACAAATAATATCAACTAAGTAACTGGCTTGTTTGAATGTTTATTTTTGATTTTATTGTAATTTGTTAAATTTTTTTTTATAATAAGTTAATTATTTGTGTTTTGCTATTTTATTCTCTACTGCCACTTTGGTGGGCTGATGGTTTATTTATTGCAAATAAATCCTATCTCTAACAAGAACCACATTTAGGTAGGGTAAACTATATAGTTATTAGGCAGATTTTTGTTTTATACAATTTATATCTCTCTTAGTTCTTGTTATTTTTTCACCAAATTTATTTTTATGTAAGTTCAACATTGTCTTTTAATGTTGCATATTAATTTTTTTTATTATGACAAGCCGATTTGAAAAATAAACGAAATATGTTTGAAAAATGCAAATGTGTATAGTTATTGGACAGGATTGCGAGTGGGAATAAATTCTCACGCACTTTTCCGTTACACCTATGTATTACAGACTTACTAATCTATCTATTATTAGTTTATTGTAGCATATCGTTTACCCTACCTACTTCTAATTGTTTTTGCAACAACAATTGTTTTTGCAACAACATAAAATATTCTTCGAATTATCTAATTCTACAGGGTTGCCACAGATACACTTTTTTCACTTTATTCACTTTTTTGAAAATCTTACACTTTTCTTCACTTTTTTTAAAAATATTTACTATTTTCACTTTTTTTACGATTTCACTTACAAAAATTAAGTTTTTTGAAACATTGAAAATCTAGTAACTAGAATTTTAAAAATTGTCGACGCATGTTGCTTGGAGCAAATGTAGACTAGCTAATCAACAAGTAAAATTATGAAATAGTTAATAAAAAGTCATTAAAAAAAATTTTCGGGGAAAGAATGATGGGGAAAGGGGTAAAACAATCACTTGTGCCACCTGTAAAAATTTTGCTTGGAGGAAGTGGTCCTCCGGTGGAATGAGTTTGACACCTCTACACGCAAAATAAAGAATCTCGTAAATTCATTCATGCGCGTCAGCAGTGGCGTAACTACCGGTGTGCAAAAGCATACGGTCTGTAAACTCCTAGAGGTCCAAAAGCAGTGACGTAGCAGGAGGAGGTGCCGGGCCACCAAAAAAATTAAGCACTCATTTTAGAGTGTAATTTATTGTGAAAGCCAGAGGTATGGCCATTTATATGCAGTAGACATACGTAAAAATCGAGTCGGCACTGCCGTTCACAAAAAATTAAGCTATACACGGAACAAATATTGGAGTAGTACGCATGTTGCTTGGAGGAAATGTAAACTGGTTAAAAAAAGGTCATTTAAAAATAATTTTTTCGGAAAGAAAAAAAGGCCGAGAGGTACAAAATGTGTAAAAAATTGAACCGTTTGCAAGTTTTGGTTCGCACATTTAGCTAGGAAGTCAAACAAGAGTATTTGAAAAAAAATTTGAGAAAAAGTTCTCAAATGCCCAAAGAGCAGTTTGAAACATTGATTCTAAAAAAAGGGGGCCCGCTGTGGGTCTTGCCCCCAGGGTCTGTGGTGTTTAGGCTTACTACGTTACTGCCCGAAGTAAAATATTTTTACACTATTTGTCACTTTTTTTTAAATTTCTATACACTTTTCTTCACTTATTTTGAAAATTTATACACTTTTTTCATTCACTTCTTGCTTAGAACTCTGTGGCAACTCTGAATTCAAAGTTACACAGTTTAAACTTCAGCAGTATACCTAATAGCAATAATGCGACGACGCGGTTTCTGCCGAGTCGACTACCGACTCGATCACAGTAGTCCAATGATTTGGGTCTAATCAAGGCAATGCTCTCGCTGTTTGTCGACTAGATAATGAAAGTGTTTTGTGTGTGAAGAAAATTTTCAAACAACGCGACGCAATCCGAGTAAGTTCAATTTTGAAATGTTTTCATGAACAATAATGTTTTTGAAAATTGATATTATTTAATATAACTTTATATAATAAAATACTAAAGACGAAACTCGGTTGACAAACGTATGTCAGCTCGAAGCTTCGAAGAGATTGTTTGAACGTTCTGTTCTTTAGGACGTTGACCACAGTTGTTTTCGCCGACACGGCAGCTACATCACCAGCCGGACGAACTAAAAACAAACAGCTATTTTTTTTATTTTATCACAGGTTATTTGTTATACCATAATAATACAAGTGGCAGCACAACTGTTTATAAAACATAATTTGTTAGAAATTACTATGATCAAAATACTTCCTTAAAAAACAAAATTTTTAAAAATGTAACAAGAAATTTAACTAAACGCTAAAGCATTTCAATTTTAACTACTGCAAGTGTGATAATCTTAAAATTTTAATTCTATATGGCAGGAGCATATAAAAAATATAATATAAAAATATGAAAACACTTAAAAAGGTGACAAAAAACAACATGAAATTTTTATTTGAAAGAAAAGCATTTTAGATCAAAATATTGAGAGACCGCAGAGTAGTAGGTACCAAAATGGGTCATTTTTGACTTTTTATTGTTTTTAATATTGTTTATAACATTTTTGTGTTTATTTTTCTAGAGTTACTAAAGTTAATTTTTTAAATTTTTTTATTTTTTCTTACATTTAGAAGAATATAATTAATAATTTTTTTACATTTTTTATAATAAAATTTTAGGATTTTTTTTGTAATTAGTACTGTGTACCTACCACATTCGCTAACAGATATATGAATATGAAAACTGGGTACCAAGAATTAGCACGCTATGTTGTCATGGTGGTGATAGTACCTTACATCACTATGAATCCATTTAATGGTTATAACTTATTAGTTATTAGATTATTACCAATTACTAATTGCACTTAATTAAAAATTCAAATCAAAATTTGAGAAAATTTATAGTAAATTATTTTTTTATTATCAAATAAAATTGTTCAAAAAAGAAATTTCGTAAACCGAGGCTTGTCTTCATTAATAATAATACATGCAATTTATAATAACTACTAAAATATTTTGCCAAAAATTGAATTCTAGATAAGTATGCCTCTTTTTTCAGAGAGATGGATAAAATAAATATTGAAGTAGAGAAATTAATTCAAGAAGTAGAGATTCGACCGGCAATATGGGATATGACACATAGTGAATACGGGGATAGGGTTAAAAGAAAACAATGTTGGGAAGAAATTGTAAACGTGTTCTTAGAAGACACAAGCGTTGTGGAAGAGAAAAAACAAATGGGTATGTCTGAAGTAGGGTAGCAATTGAAACCGTTACAAGAAGTATTTTTATAAACAATATTTGAAGATATAATTATATTTCTACCTTACAGGAGAGCTATTACAGAAGAAATGGAAAAACATACGAGATCGGTACGCTAGAGAAGTTCAAGAAAGAAAAGGAAAATCCGGTGACGGTTTGAAAAAGAAAGCACCCTATATGTACACTCAACAGATGATGTTTCTAGAGGATACTGTAAAAAACCGCAAAAACACCACATCAACGGACGAAAGCCAAAACCAAGGTGTAGACGATGCAGAAGATGGCTTTCAACACGAGACAGAACCAAGAACGGAGAATGACCAGGGTGGTTTTTCACGGCGATATCATTTAATAGGAAAAAAGAGGATATTGAACCCGGGGGAGGTTAAGCTTTCACAAAGATTGGGTACTAATTTCGGACACAGAGAGAAAAATAATAAGTCTGAGGAAGAAGCTGATCATCACTTTTTGTTGTCCCTTCTTCCTAGTATGAAATCTATTCCTAGCTATTTAAAGCTAAATGCTAGAATAGAAATGATGCAGGCTATAAATAAATATACAAAATATACCCCTCTAATTCCTGCTTCTCATCAACAACATAATTTAAATGAACCACAGCCTACCTACGTTATGCAACCGCTGCCACAACGGCAACAACTCCACTATCAACGACAACGGGAGCTCTTACTACAGCAGCCCATGCAGATGCTGGGACAAAATCAGCAGCAATCAAACCTTCCTCATGTAAATACGCCTATTGCGTCTCCTGACGAATCCATGAGATCCTATATGTCAGATTATAATATGGATGAAGACTCTGATTTAAGCCTTCTTTAATAATAATTATTATATTAATATTTTATTTTTAATTAAAATACGTTTTTTGTATAGCTTATTACTTTTGATTTTTAAAAACTGAGGTCAGGCAGGCGTCAGCTGAAAACTGCAATTGGGGAGTTTCCACATATAGTACGGTACTCATGATGATCAATATCATTGTGTATGAAACACGTGAATAAACTGGAAAAACAAAAATTATTTTTGTGTTCATAGTTACTCCATTTTACGGTACTGGAGTTATGAACTGTGGGGTTTAGAAAAGTTTTATCGTACACCATTAATTTTTATTTAAAAAAGAAATATTTTCCATCACAATTAATATACTACCATTGGTTGGTGGTTATTATTTGTTATATTCTTGCGACAGCTTTTACTACCTAACGACACCGACATATTGGAAGAGTTTTCGGACAGAATTACTTCTAATACTTTGATACTTTATTTTAGACTTTTATTGTTAATTTATGGCTTTTTCACTACTGCTGGCAAATCATCAGAAAAAGATTAGTATTTTTAAATTTAAACCATTTTGCAGAAAATTTGTAAAAGCGAAATGGTGATAAACTTTGATAACTATAAGCGATTAGGACTAGGCGGATTTGTTAAATAAAAGTCATACTAAATTTTTTTATATATTTTATTTTTACCAACCGATAAATTTCATTAACATCTATGAAATGGCACCAATAGTTTATTTTTAAGCAAAATTGGATTCTGATTGTTATTCCCTTTTATTTGGAAAACAACCTTAAAAGAATGGATACATTTATTATAAGTATTTATAACTGATTTAAAAAATTACAGTATGTTTTATTGACAAAGGTATATCGAAGGATTGTACACTTTGCCATGTTCGCAACTATACAAATAGGGATAATCATCTCTTGTAATGGAATTGTATATACATATGTAATAAATTCTAGGATTTTGCCACAAAGCCCCATTTTGTCCTTTGGAATAGCATCGTGAAACAGGTGGAAAAGCGCATTGAGAATTATTTAATTTTATGTCGCAATCCTTTGTGAGTGGATTGTATCCGAAATCACATTCACACTTGGCAGCATATGTAATCAAAGTGTAATTGGTTGTTTCGTTTCCGGGTACACAATAATAATACTGTTTGCAATCAAATGGATCTGGATACATTCCAGGTGTTTGACACTTAAACTCTCCTGGGTTTGTCGTATTATTTAAACATTGAGGATCATGATAGTAGGTGCAGGTTCCATTCGATGCAGAGCACGTCTGTCCATCATAACAATAGTGTAAATATTCATTAAAAGTACTATTTCCTTCATTCCAAACACACTCTTGCGATGTGTAGCAATCTAGGCACTTGTGTCCTTCGCTTGTGCAAGTAGTATTATTAGAAGAACAATGGGGTTCTTCATGGCTACTACAAATTCCACTCTTAGAGCACATTTCATCATCAAAACATTTGTTGAAATATTCATCATAATTATTATTTTCTTCGTTCCAAACACATGATTGAGATGTGTAACAATCGAAGCACTGGTTTCCTTCTTGTGTGCAGTTAGTTTTATTAGGGTGACATTTGGGTTGGTGAAGAGTACTACAGACTCCACTCTCGGAGCACGTTTGTCCATCAGAACAATAGTTCAAAATTTCATCAAAGTTACCATTTTTTTCATTCCATTGGCATAATTGCGATGTGTAACAATCGAGGCACTTGAACCCTTCGTATCTGCAAGCAGTTTCATTGAAAGAACAATGGGGTTCTTCATGTCTACTACAAAATCCATTTTTAGAGCACATTTCATAATCAGAACATTTGTGAAAATATTCATCATAATTATTATTTTCTTCGTTCCAAACACACGTTTGCGATGTGTAGCAATCGAAACACTGGTTTCCTTCTTGTGTGCAGTTAACTTTATCTGGATGACATTTGGGTTGGTGAAGAGTACTACAGACTCCACTCTCAGAGCACGTCTGTCCATCAGAACAATGACTCAAGATTTCATCAAAGACACTATTTTTTTCATTCCATTGGCATAATTGCGATGTGTAGCAGTCAAGGCACTTGAACCCTTCGTATCTACAAGCAGTTTTATTGAAAGAACAATGAGGTTCATCATGGCTACTACAAATTCCATTCTTAGAGCACATTTGTTCATCAGAACATTTGTCAAAATATTCATCATAATTATTATTTTCTTCGTTCCAAACACACGATTGCGATGTGTAGCAATCGAAACACTGGTTTCCTTCTTGTGTGCAGTTAACTTTATCTGGGTGACATTTGGGTTGGTGAAGAGTACTACAGACTCCACTTTCAGAGCAGGTTTGTTTATCAGAACAATAGTTTAAAGTTTCATCAAATGTACTATTTTTTTCGTTCCATTGACACAATTGCGATGTGTAACAATCGAGGCACTTGAACCCTTCATATCTGCAATCATTTTCTTTGTCGAAATGGTTGTTAAGCTTAGGAATTTGTAAGTTTCTAGAGCTGGCACTATTTATGTGCAGGAAATACTGAGAAAACGAATTGTTAGGTAAAGCCAAATATGATTAAACTACTTACAGCAAATAGCAAAAGTGGGAACAATATACGATTCATTTTTTGTAAAAGGTACTAAACTGCAGTTGCTTACAATTTAGGAGCTTTTATAACCAACCAATTGTTATCAATATATTTTATTACCTACTTAAGTAATAAGTAAATACGATATCGCTAATTGCATAGTTATTTGAGAAATAAGGAAAGTCAATTGGTTTGCTTTTCACAATTTTATTATTTTGTAATTTTTAATCATTTTAAATGATTAAATAAATAAAACTCTTCTTGTGAGATAAACTATTTTTATAATTTAATTATTCGTACACTTGGAAGTAATTTAGAAAAATAAAAAATGTTTGCATATTAAAAATATCCAGATTTCGGTAGGTACCTACTATTTTTTTCTATTGTTTAAAACAACTTATATAGTAACTTCTATAACATAAAATGCGTCTCCACTGCTCATCATCAAACTTCATCTTCATTACATAGTTTTGTGAACCATTTCTGTGAAAAATGATTGGTTTTCATCTATTTTATATGAAAATTGTTTGACCTCATTTAGACATTTACGAACCCTGTGCAAAAATTAGCTAATTTTGTAACTTTTTATCCCGATTTATGCATTCTCCTTATTTTTATGTATCTAGAGCCGCAATAAAGTCTCTAAGACACCGGATGGTAAAATAAGCTAAAGTTTCATGACAGAAATGTCACTTTTTTAACGCTAGATGCGATAACGTGGAGCTTTCTCGCTCCCTTATTGGAGAATTAGCGAAAAAGCTCTTTTTGAGTAAAAAAAGTGAACTTCTGTCATGAACTTTTTTCATAGGGGAAGGAGTCTTTCTCGCTCCCTATAAATGTACTTTACCGGTGACAAAATCTCAATCTGGTAATCGTCTAATTTACTATAGGTGTGTACATATTGAAAAGAAGAAATTATAGATCCATTGACGTGAACAAAGTGTAGCTAAAATTTAGTCTTTTAATTCAGATTATCACCCAAGGAACAGTCTAGTTAGTCTCAATTTTGTAAGTTTTTAATTTTTTGATATTTTAATATAAATTAATAAAAAAATTAATAACATCGTTTTAGCTTTTAAATTTTTAAAAATATTGTTTTGTAAACAATCCCAAAAAAGCTTGCATTGGGCGTAAATAAAAGAAATAATTCTTAAGACGCCCCTGGTTATTTCCTAGAAATTAATCTCAAAATCAAACAGCAAATAAGATTATCAGTGACTAATGAATGTAACTTATAAAAAAATAAAAGATTGTCAATTTGTTTGCTTTTCACAAAATCATAAAACTTGAAAATTTTTAATCATTACAATATTAATGATAAAGCAGAATCTAAATTTGCTTAAAATATTTATGCACCAATCGAATCGTGTTAAGCTCTTGTTCCATTTAATTGTATTGTAATGAATATTTAAGAACGTGCCCAAGGAGAGAAAAAAAGGAGCTTCCTCCCAATATTTTAAGAATTTGGACAAAAGTATGCAGTTTTTAATTAATTCAGTTGGCAAATTCGGGATTACTCTCTCTTGAAAAAAGTTGGTTGAGAACGTCCCTGTGAATATTTTTTTATTAATCATTGATTTAGCATGGTCTGAAGGAAGAGTAGGTACATCAAAAGTCAAAGATGAAAAAGTTAAAAGATGACTTTATTGTGGCTGTTTTTTCAACGAAGAAGTTTTTTTTTGAGGAAGTCATCATGAATTTTCAAAACGATGTAAAAGCTATCAATAATAGTTGATAATATAAACAAAATATATTTTATTTTTTACTGAAAAAAATGTATCTTTTTAAGTAAAAGTCTATATACCTACTATAAAAAAACAACATTTTTAAGGGAGGGGGAATAAAAAAAATTATTATAAAAGAATTTTGATCGTTTAAAACTGAAAGTTTTAGAAAATTTTAAAAACTTACGCTGGCGAAATTTCAAATATTTAAAAAAAATTTAAGCAGTTGAGAACCAAGAGGAGGGGCAGCTGCCCTTTTTGCCCCCTTTTGTACCCTTAAAGAAAAATTTAAAAATTGGACTGTATCAACTTTCTCCCTGCGTCCTCTCTATAATGACATTTCTAATGATTTTGCTATTAGGTCCAGTGCAATTATTGATCTGCAACCGTAATTATAAAGTATTGTCAATTTGCTAACATACAAGGTGTCTCCGTGACAGTAGAGAACTTTTGAAGTGGTGATAAAGGACGCTTTTTTAAGACAAATTTTTAAATAAAGTTTTTGTCCAAGTCTAAACTCTTGGGAGGTACCCCTCTTTAAAGCAATTTTTTGAATTTCTGATTTTAAACGGCCATAGCTCCAATATTATTGATCATTTGTTATCTACGAATTAGGTTATAATTCCTTATTGTCTAGAATCAACGGATTTCGAGTTATAAACTAAATTAAGGAAAAAAATGTTAAAAAAATTTCAGATTTCATTTTTTTTTACTTCTCTTACAATACAAACCCCGTATCTTTCAAGCAAAACGTCTTTGTAAAAAACTTACGGCCTAACCAACTATTTTCACAGAAATTCTAAAAATAATGAACAAGGTGTAGGTAAAAAAAATAAATTCACAGAATTGCAAAAAATCTCAATTTGATTTATTATTTTTAATACATTTTTTAAAAAATTGTGAAAGATTCATTTGACCTTTTACAATTTGATATGGAAAATTATACATAAATATCTGTACTATCCATATCATTTATATCCGGTAGATGTATTAGAGAATGGAGATTATAGATTAAGATTAATTTTTTCTAACTACTTACGAGGGCAAGCAAATCCACAAATATTTGTTGCAAAGATTTTGTTTACCGACGAGGCGCAGTTTACAAGAGATGGTGTAAACAATAAATTGTAAAAATGCACATCGATGGGCAATAAAAAATCCCAGAAAAAAATTTGAGAAAGAAACAGCGACGTTTCAGCGTAAACTGTTGGTGTGGAATACTAGAAAGCCAAATTATAGGTCCTTATTTTTTTCACAAAACATAAAGCTAACATGTATCTACAAGTATCTGCCGGATACTTAAACTTTTTTCTTCCATTATTGCTAGATAATATTCCACTGGTATCAAGACAAGGAATGTGGTTTCAGGATGATGGTGCACCGATACATTTTGGACGACAAGTACAAAATTTTTTAAATAGTGCGTATGCAGAAAAATGGGTAGGAAAAGAAGGATTTATCAATTGGCCAGTACGATCACCCAATTTAACACCTCTTGACTATTTTTTATGGGATGCCCTTAAAGCAAGGTATATAATTACAAGGTATGATCTTGCGCATGTTGTGACGTTTAATAATTCAATATGGCGGCCAAATGCGACTTGCCTTGGAAACGTCAATTACGAATTTAAATAATATTATAAAAATTCAAATAGATTTTTGATTTTAATTTATAAATTATACATTTTTATATATATATATATATATGACAGCTCTACAGGCCTAGAAGGCCCATGGCTTTTCCCTGCTTACCTAACCTATCTTGCTAGCTTTGCCTGTGTGACGCAGCCGTATTTACGGTAATGACGTCGACACAAACATCAGGGATCACCACAGAGTGTGGATGTTCACCGGAAGGCCGAGCCAAGAAATTCTGTGCAATCCGCGATTTGAACCCAGAATTTCCGCTCTATGCTCAACCAGCGATCACATCACTCCACTGCTGTAGCTTTATACATTTTTACATTTTATAATTTACTTAAAATAACAAAAATTCTAAAATAAACAATAAGAAATGTTGTGACGTTTAATAATTCAATATGGCGGCCAAATGCGACTTGCCTTGGAAATGTCAATTACGAATTCAAATAATATTATAAAAATTCAAATAGATTTTTGATTTTAATTTATAAATTATACATTTTTACATTTTATAATTTACTTAAAATAACAAAAATTCTAAAATAAACAATAAGAAACGTCAAAGCAAGTATCATCTGGAGGCCATTTTTTCAATGCGCAGAATAAGACGAGTTTTCGTTCAAGTGTAGATCATACCTTGTAATCTATATACCTTGCCCTTAAAGCTCTAGTTTACAGCAATAGAAGAAAGCCCGAAACTAGAGATGAACTAATGAAAAGAATAATACAGATAGGTGTGACAGAACTTAACGAAAGAAGAGCTATTATGTCACAGGTTTTGGTCTGTGGTCTTTGTACCGAAATTATTGGATCTTATTTCCTTGTCTTGGCCATAGTTTCTTAATTGGGGGTTTGTAGCTTTTTGAATAAAGGAAACCACTTTATATTACAAATAATTATAATGAATAATATTTACAAAGATTTATACAACTTATAAACTAAAATAATTCCCTAACGATGGGTTGGTAAAATTCAACACAGTTTGGATTATCATAATTTAAAATATATTTACCAAAATTAATAGGTCAACCATGCATTGTTATAAATGGATTTCTTCACTTGGAGGGTAGAACATCTCGGTGAAGTTCTTGGCCAGGGTTCGGCACCCATGGCCCGGCCGCTGTCCAGCTGACGAACGATATGACTAACTAACTCTTCTACTACTACCACTACTTCTACTGATAACAATTGCACCGGTGACCTATATATAACATTTTCCCTACTCATTCAACCGTAATTTAGATTGGACCTCGATGGTCAGATGATGTCTTGATATGACGTATTATGACAACCATCTGCATATTTATTTTAATATAAAATATAATAAATTATGAATTTTGCATAATCATTGTCGGCCATGACGGTAATCGCCATATTGAAATTATAATACTTTTCGATTATTATGGCCTTATCGATTATTTAATCTTTAAATGATTTAATCTAAATTCTTCCTAAATATCTTTAATTTGATTTACTTTAATTTTGAGTTGCCAAATATGAATTTTAAGTTCTAAATTTATTTTATTAATTTTCATATTGTGACAATAATACCGTGCAACACCTTTTGAAAAAAGCACGCCTGTGTGCTGAAAATGAGGGAAGCCATTTTGAAAATTTATTAAAATAAATTTATTTTTTTTTATCTACATCTTGTTCGTTACTTTCAGAATTTCTGTAAAAATAGTTGATTTCCCAAAAAAAAATTATTTGACCAAAGTTGTAGCCCGTTAAATTCCCTATCCGGTTTAGGCCATCAATTTTTAACTATGACGTGTTGTTTAAGAGGGATGTCTACTGTGACAAGAGAAGAAACAGGCCGATTTTCCAGATTTTTTTTCTAACAAAATTATGACTCGTACATTAAATTAAATTAAATCAACATCTTTATTATATATTCAAGTATTTGTAAAAAAATGTTCAAGTCGAAATATTCAAAATTGCCGTTGTGGCACTCCTTCAACGCAGGTCCGTCTATTTTTAACGGTGGTACATGAAATCTCACGTCTGGATGATCTAAAACAAACAAAAAAAACTTATCATCTACATAGTATTGATTCTCGTTTGTCGAGAGATTTTTTTGATATCGTTTTTTGTTTAATTGTTATAAAAAATAACATCAAATTTGGGCAAAAAAAGTAGCAAAAAATTTCAAAACTTTTTTTCTCGGCTCCAAAATTTTTTATCGAAAAAATCCCTCGACAAACGAGAGTCAATACTATGTAAATGATAGCCATATTTTTTTTTTTTGTTTTAGATTATTCAGACGTGAGATATCATGTACACCGATTGGGCACCAAAAGAAAAGCAAACCTGCGTTGAAGGAGTGCCACAACGGCAATTTTGAATATTTCGGCTTGAAAATTTTTTTACAAATACTTGAATATACCGGGTGCTGAATGAGTTAAGCGAACATAGGATATTAACGTGTAAAAACTTATTTTTGCAAATTTCTGCTTCCCTAATTATTTTAGAGAAAAATTGAAAGATACAAATATAATGTAGAAATATAAACTACAAATGATAAGAGCATTAGATTTTATCTAGCTTTTACGTAAATGATCAAAAAAATTTTTTCAAATTGTTAAAATTTTTATTTATCAAACTGGCCATGTATAAGTTTCCAAACAAACGGAATCACCGAATTTAGTCAGTGGGTTAAGTGAACAAATCAAAAGAAGTCTTAAAGAACACAATATTGAAACCACCTTTAAATCTCCTAACAACATTGGTCTCTTATATACCAAACTTAAAGATTCGATCCCTTTTGAGAAAAAATCTGACCTTATATATCAAGTGGACTGTACAAATTGTAACTTGGTGTACATCGGACAAACCAACCAATGGTTGAAGAAAAGAATAGGTGGTCACAACTCAACCATCAGATGTAATAAACCAGAATCAACGGCCATCGCCAAACATATCTTAGTAGATGGACATACTGCGGACTTCTAAAACACTAAAATCATCAAGTCTGTTCCCAATTATAAAGATCGGCTGGTACATGAATTGATTTGCATAAAGAAGACCAACAACACAATGAACTGGCAAACTGACATTGATGGCTTAAGCAACATTTACAGCCAATTATACTCCTTTAAGTTTTTTACGTATTGGAGTTAGGTTTTCCTTCTTTGCCGAAACACAATTTAGGTTTTTTCTAACTCACGGTCCTACATTTTATCTAGTCACCGTTCAAATGACAATACTTGCTCTCTGTTTCCATGACTTGTTTACATAATATCTGTATATTATTCTGATGACGGACGAAATAATCGTTTGAAAGCTCAATAAATCTTTTAATTAATTTTTAATTTATTAATAACTCGATATTTTGAAGTTTTATTAAGTAATTTACATGTATTTGTTAAGGACCTGGAAAAAGCACTAGGAACCTGGCAAAATATCACGTGTTTGTAGTACCTATGTTATTTTGTTAGAAATAAGAAGTTGAATTATCAAAAAAACGCAGTTATAATCGGCTGAAAGTGCATTGCAGTTTTCATTAAGTTAAATGAAATATATAAAAAAAAAAATTATAAGTACTTGGTTTAAGGTTCAGCCTGGCTGAATGAAACAAATTTGTCAGTGGTACAAATAAAAAGAAATTGAAACATAAACCAAATATAATTTTTTTTAAATATAATTTTTAAAATTGTTTTATCGAGTAAGTGAGGAATCCGTCGATTTTAAGTCAAAAGAAAAATAAATTTTAAAAATGTACGACAATTACTTATCATTTTATCAATGACGAATATTTATTTTTTGTAGTTTATAAAATATAATTATTTTTAATACTTAGACAAGGTAAATAACAAGATAAAAAATATAACCAAATCCACAAGAGAGTGTGAATACTCTTATTATGTCACGGAAGTTTTGCAGTTTTCTAATGCAGCTTTTTCTGTCTGTTAAATCAAAAATAAAGTATTTGCTTATATGGAAATATCTTTGTTTTATAATCTTTGGTTCTTTGGTTTTTACTTTGGTTTTATATTGAATCTGAGTAACTGTAGCCTCTGCTTTATTTCAAATTCGGTAATTTAATCCCTGTTTTAAAATAAGTTATATAACCGATGTAACATCCCTGTTAATTTTAAATATGTGAGGTTAGTTTACAATATTTTCCGTTCGTGCAATAAATAAGTAAGAACAAATAATTATTTATGCCTAAATAAATAAATTATTGGTTAATAATTTTTCTAATTATTGATATTTATTTCAGATACTATGTTTTTAAAAGCAGTTTCTCGAAGTCTCATTTTATTGAGACATCAAAACTTGGTTTTGAAAGATACACCATTAACATCTCATAAATTATTTTTACGTGGTCTAAGCTCAAAAGATACGTTAAGCACAAAAGTAAAGTCAGAATTAGATACTAATGTAAGACCTTTGGGCGAGAAAGTTAAAGAAACCACAAAAACTGCTTCATACTTGGGAGTAATATTAGTCGGTGTTGGTATTACGGGAGCTTTGTTTTACACAGTTTTTAGTGAACTGTTTTCGAGTAGTAGTCCTAATAATATTTATACAAAGGCTTCTAAGTTATGCATTAATGATTACCGAGTTCAAAATGCTTTGGGTGAACCTATTACTGTGTTTGGTGAAGAAACAAGAAGACGCAGGAGGCAACACGTTACTCATGTAACTTACATACGGAACGGAAGGAAGCATTTAAGAATGAAGTTTCATTTGAAGGGAGCTTATAAGCAAGGAACTGCACAACTGGAAATGCAAGAGGTAAACAAATTTTTTATCGCCTCTGGCAACTTTGTTGAATAATTTTAATTTTAGAACGATGCTGGTCGTTACGAGTACCGTTACTTATTTGTAGAAGTTGATGATAGATTACAATCTGTTATAGTTATAGAAGATAATCGAAATCAAGAAAGGGTTGATTTAAATAAGTCTGATTCTCTCATGTCGCTTTAATAAAATGTACATAATGTGTTTAATAAATGTAACAAAACTAAGTTTTAGTTCTTTTATAAGGAGAAGGAGGTTTTGTGACTTTTATGTGATTCATTCTCATAATTTCATTACAATATCCGTAAGATTTACTTAAATAAATTTTCTATTTTTATGCTGCAAAAAAGTTATTTGGTAAGTATCAGATTACTGGACTTTTTGAATTTTTCTTGCAAAGGAACTCGACGTTTTCTTGGTTGCAAATTTAACAGTGAGAAAATGTCATTTTAATAAATTACGCTTTCCTGTGTCGATGTTAATTATTGGTTCCACAGAATCAAAGAAATCATCAACAATATTTCTTGCTCACTTCCAATTTCAGTCTCAGAATCACACTTTGCTTGAAAAACCTTTTTTTTAATTTTCGTCGATTTATTCCTTTATTTTTCTAAATATTGGTTTTTTATAATATTTTTTCTGGTGCTTCAATTATTCTTTCGATTGCCTTCTTTCAAAGTGGGCCAGAAGACACTGAATTTCTTCTCTAAATTAACGATATACAATTTAAAAAAATAATACTTTTAACACAAGTAAACATAGACAGAGGTAGATCCGCCTCTATCCTCCCTTTCAAAGCATTGCTATTTTTTTAAATTAATTATTATGTTATCTTCTGGGTTCATTTTTCGTATTCGAACCGAGTTTTTTTGCTCTCCGCTTCCAGCTTCTGGATTTCCACTATTTTGGATAGCCCATGAAATAGTTCGGGTCTATTCGGAAGCGTTTTTGAGCCTCATCTAGCTACTCTATCAGTTATTGCGTTTCCCTCAACTTCACAGCTTGGCACCCAGTGAAGGGCAATTTTATTACTCTTGGCCCAAAACTTGGCCAGTTTTTTGAGATATTGTCTGCATTCTCGTGTGGATAAAGACTTTTTTTTTAATCTTGCCTTTATCGCAGCTTGACAGATATTATATTGACTTGTTTGCTTTTTAGATTTCTTTGTAGGTATTCATGGATGCATAGTGCAATTGCAAGTATTTCAGCTTACATAATTGTGGAATAGATTCATAAAATTAAGGCAAAAAAACCTTTTTCAAAAATCCGTCAGCTACTTAAACACGCGATTATTTTTTGTGGGAAGTTAAGCGTAAAAAATTACAAATATATTAACCAAATAAAATAAGGAATGGAAGTTGCCTTGAAAAGAAACTTTTGTTCAAGTATTTCAACACCACTGTAGAGAAACTCATCTTGAAGAAGAATATCTCATTTTTACTGGATGCCCAATATTTCAGGATAATCAGTAGTATTAAAACTTTTACTTCCAAAAAGATAAATCCTGAAATGACTCCTGATATTTATACATAGGTGCATTTATACTGGTCTACTACTTATCCATTCCAATAACTAACTGCTTTTATTTTAAAATAGGACAACCATTTATATTCTTATTTTAAATAACAACAGAGAATATGTTTATTGCTATCATTACATATTATAAAATTTTATTTTATTTATCTAAAATATTAAAAATTGTTATTTTGTAACAATATTTACTTTTAAAACACACACAAAGTTATTAAAACACGATATTAAGAACTACAGTTTAGCTTATTTACATAAAATCACAGATCATACTATTTAAATTAAAATTTCTTTTTTAACGGATTATCTTCATAAAATAAAACTAATCTATTATCGAAGACATAATTTTTAACTTTGCTTATGATCCAAGCAATCACAACGTATATCGCAAAATACTGTATCCATGCCCATTTCAATATTTGCCAAAAAGTTGTATAATAATACACCTTATGGTCTGGAATTTGAATGGTCAGTTTGATCGTCAATTCGTTATCAATAGCACCCAACTTCATTGTCGTAAAATCGTTTTTCAAATGTGTCGATACTAAAATAATGTTTTTATAATTAGTAGGGGGAGAGGTTTGCAAATTGCCAGTGCTTGCAGGTTGCCAGGGTCTCTGAATTTCGGCATCTAAGCGGGCCACACAAAAAATTTCGACTGAAATCGTCAACAAAGGAGGTGTGGTCAATTTTAAACTACTTTTGGTCCAAAAATATCCAATATTACAGTGTCTACCAAAGAAAGTATGAAAAAGCGTAAATTTAAAAGTGAATAATTAAAATTGTGTTTTTGTTTTGTGATTATAAATTGAACATTTTTATATAAAATTCAAGATAAAAATTTTTTCTGTGTTGTATTATATTCAATTTAATTCATTCTAAAAGAATTTCAAAAATAAAACAAATTGGCAATTTTTTGTACGAATTATTGTAAAATAGCTTCAAAATGTAAGTTGCCATGCTTTAAGACTTGTAAGTTGCCACCCCATTCTGTTTCGCTTATTTCAACTTGTATGCCAGCCTTCATGATTTTTTTATGATTACAATTGTTAGTAAGTCAAAAGTAAACTGTATTTTTTACAATTTTGAAATATTTGTAGTATGGCAGCGCGTAGACCTAGAAAAAGCGACCGCGGTATTAAGAATTACGATGCATTGCTCGTCGGGCAATTTCATGCCAATTTACACAAATTTTTTTATAATTATGTTTTTAAATATGACTAAGAACAAATAAAATGCAATATATTTTTACAATCAGATGTTTTTTTTTTCGTTTTTCTACATTTTCAGCAATTTTACAGGGGGTGGCAACTTGCAAACCTAAATTTCAAGGTGTCGATTTTAGGTACTTTAGAAAATTGCCTATATAACTTTTATTTTTTGAAATTTCAAATGATTTCTACTTCAGGATTGTGGCATTATAGTTCCTCTTTCTAAAGTATTTTTTAAATTTACAATATATTAATTTTAAGGTGAGTTATGATAAAAAAAGCTAAGGGGTGGCAACCTGCAAGTCATTCCCTATAACTCGTAATAATTTCGACTTACAATTTCGTTTTAGATAATTCGATATTATAAAATTCAGATCGTAGTTCTTCACACCAAATTTATTTTCTATAATGGAATAATTGTATTCGCTGTTTACATAACGTGGATAGCAGTACACTGGTCCTATTTGTAATAATTCTAAGTTTGAGTCTATAATAATTTCTGATATGTCGAGATTATTTAAGTTATATTGGAAAACAATCGCCGATTGCATATTGATGGGACACACAGACTAAAAATTAATTAATTTATGATTCAACTTGAGCAACTTCTCTAAAGAAAACTTACGTGTAATTTATAATCAAAAGATAAAATTAAATAAAAAAGCGATATTTTACTATTTTCTTGATAAATATTTAAACTAAATTTTAATTCATCAGTTTTTCCATCTCCATTGTTGTCGACTTCTCTTACCTACAGCAAAGCAATAACATTAGCCATATTATAAATTACCCAATATGATTTAAATTTTACCTTAATTAAGGAACATTTGTCAAAATTAAGCAAATTCGGAAAATATTTAAAATTATTACATACTATGGGTTTTGTAATATTATCAGTAATTGCACTTAGCAAATATTCGCCCCTAAACGATACAGTGGGCTGTTCATAAAATGTATCGTGCTTTATCCAAAAACCTAAAATATTACAATAACTGTATAATAAAATAAATAAATTTTTGATTTGTATACCTCTACTGTTGTAAGCAAAAATTAAGGGAATTATAATTGACACTATTGTAGTAAAAATGATGAATACGAAGGCTTTCGAACATACACAAGTTTTGTACTTAACTTTTAAACATTTCGAATAAATATCTAACGCCACCATAATTTTTTGTAACAGTATTATTGTTGTTGTCAAAATAATTGTGATATAAGTGAATTTAGTTTGTTTGTATTTTGCAAGATAGCAACGTGTATTTATTTACTTTAAGGGTGGGAAGTTTGAATTATAAAAATCAATAGCAATACTTGTAGGTACCGTAAAATATGAATATAACATTGTACGAGTATTACAATAAACAAAAAATAAAATATTAGAACAAAAGTTGAAGCTTGTGTTTTATCAAAACCTATTGGTTTTTTAAGAACAACATCTTTAGTTTTGCCTTGAAAATTATTTAAAAATAATTTTTATATTATTATGTTTATTTTTTTTATAATATTGTTAATATTAAACAGTCTGATGTTTAACATAATCAATTTCTTTAAATTTTTTAGATATGGGAGAGTAAAAATAATTTTCTTAAAATAAAATTATATTTCTAATGCTTAAAAGTAACAATGCATACATAAATATTTAATTATAATTTTCATATTATAAATTACAATTGTTTGTTTAGCGATGATTGCATATTATCTTCACACCTTATATTAATTAAGTTTTAATTACAATCACATAATAAATAAGGGAAAAATTTATATTTACTTACTTAATATCTAACAGTACAACTTTTTAATCTCATATAAATGTATTGCATGTAATTAAATCAATTGATAAATTATGTCCATACTTATCTGTTGCTGTACTGCAATTACTAATTCAATAAATTAAACTTTTATAATAAAATAAAGTAACATTAGGTACCTACGATATAAATACGTATTATTATGCATATATTTGAGATTTTATGGGCTTAATTTGCTAATTGAAAATATTAATGAGAAAACAAAATTAAATTTCAATAAATATTTAATAAATTTGTGGTTTTTGTAATTTAACCTTTGTGAACTGAAAAATTAATTTTGGTATTTACTTTACGTATGTACATACATAACTTATCAAGGCCGAACGGGTAAAACAGTTCTTCTTGGTCTAAATTTGATATAATTTTTATAATTTTTTTAAAAATCTTTAATTATTATTAAAGAACGGTCTATTTATATTTTGATAACTTCACAGGTCTTTTATTTTATAATGAGCAAAAATGCTACTTTGTTTGGTGAGTTTCTAATTTGACAGACGATATCAGGGAGTTCAGCAAATAACAGACAAGCCACGTTTTCTGCCGCTGGCTGACAAAGTATCAGGCGAGATTACGGAGATATTTAAATGTAAAATTATTCTTGTATAAATAGTAACTATGTATAACATGCTTTATATCCATCTGCAAAAAAAATTATTTAGTTGTTACGAAACGAATCAAAAATATTGCACTCTACTAACGCCCGCTATCAAAAATATAAATCGCTGGCTTAGAGTTACAGGGTTCTATGTTACAATTTTAAATAAATTGAGTTACTTGCTTACCAAAGTCCTACGAGTGCTAATTTACCAGGGTCCGTTGACTTAGCCCCCCCAAGTTAAAATTTTTTCTCAAAAAGCTAGCTCCCGAATCCTTATAGCTAGCACCAGCTAGCACCCAAGTATGAAAGCTAGCACCGTTATAGTTTTTTCACAAATCGCAACTGAATCCGGGGGGGGGCCAAGTCAACGCTAGCCCCCCCAAGTTAATATTTTTTCTCAAAAAGCTAGCTCCCGAATCCTTATAGCTAGCACCAGCTAGCACCCAAATATAAAAGCTAGCACCGTTATAGTTTTTCCGCAAACCGTAACTGAATCCGGGGGGGGCCAAGTCAACGCTAGCCCCCCCAAGTTAATATTTTTGCTCAAAAAGCTAGCTCCCGAATCCTTATAGCTAGCACCAGCTAGCACCCAAGTATGAAAGCTAGCACCGTTATAGTTTTTCCACAAATCGATATTGAAACCATTGCACAGTAGGGTATGTGGCTTCAAAAAGTGGCAATAAATGAAATTCTATTTTATCGGATTTATAAGTTAGATATATATTTTGGGGCTTTTAGTAGTATCTAAAAAATACTTTGCATAATTGTTTGCACATTTATTTACTTAAAAAATGAGTTTATTTAAAAAAAATTAATTTATCGGCAAAAAAAATAAGAAGAGCTTTAAAGCTTTCAAATTTGGAAAGTATGTACCTATTAAAACATCTAAAAAAGTAATAGCAAAGCTCAGGAAGAAAATAAAATATTTAAATCCCAATTATTATTATTATCCGCAAAAAAAAAACTAAAGTTAGTAATCATATTCAAATCTTCCGTTTTTCAGGTGCATGTCAGTGCTCCCCCCTCCCTCACTTTTGAATTTTTGGATGAATTTGGTGTCAAATGTTAGAGCATTGTTTGAGCTTGAATGAGCTTTTATTATTTTTGTTTAATCTTTTTTTTTAGTTATTTTTATTTTATTGGCGTTATTGTTTGAAGTTATTGAAGTTATTGGCGAAAAACTACTGGGGGGAGGGGGGGAATTGTAGACATGTTTTTCCGTTTTTCTTCTCATATTGAATTTATATGAGCAATTGATGTTAATCGATAAAGCTTCGTTTTTTTTCGACTAAACTCCGAGCAACATGCGTTAATTCGTAATGTTTTAAAAATTTATTATTTCGGCAAAACGGTAGTATTACCCAATTGCTTCACTATTTCCGACTAACAGATATTTGATGAGCTCCAAAACATTTTAGCCATTGGATCATAAATTTTTTTTTATTAGCAACAATAACAACGTTAAGCTGCTTCAAATCAATATTAGATTTTCACAGCATGATTTCTATTTCGGTAAATTTTAAGGTTGCGAAGTTATTGGCAAAAAACTACTAGGGGGGGGGCAGTTGTAGACATGTTTTTCCGTTTCTCTTCTCATTTTGAATGTATAAGTGCAATTGATATTAATCAATAGAGTTTTGCTTTAGCCTGAATGAGCTTCAATGAACAAGAGTTTAGTTAATTTTTTACAAAGTTAAAGATAGTTAAAATTTTTGACTAAACTCCGAGCAACATGCGTTGAATTTTAAGTTTTTGTAAATCTCTTAAGTTGATAATCTACATACTTTGAATATACATAGCTTCTCTAAATACGCAATATTTTATTTTTTACAAACATAAAATTTATTAAAATCGAATAATTTACCGTAATAGAAATCATGCCGAGAAAATCTAATATTGATTTAAAGCAGCTTAACGTTATTATTGTTGCTAATAAAAAAAAATTTATGATCCAATGGTTAAAATGTTTTAGGGCTCATCAAATATCTGTTAGTCGGAAATAGTAAATCAATTGGGTAATACTACCGTTTTGCCGAAATAATAAATTTTAAAAACATTACGAATTAACGCATGTTGCTCGGAGGTTAGTCAAAAATTTCATCTATTCATAGCTTTGCAAAAAATTAACTTAAACTCTTGCTCACTAAAGCTCATTTAGGCTCAAAGGAAGCTCTATCGATTGACATCAATTGCACACATAAATTCAAAGTGAGAAGTAAAACTTCAAACCATGTCTACAACTTACCCCCCACTCACCCAGTAGTTTTTCGAGGACAACTTCGAGATTTTTGAAGCTCAAACAAAAATAATAGAAGCTCATTCAGTTCATTTGAGTAAAATATAGAGAATTTACATATATCCAGAGTAAGAGATTTTGAAAAACTTAAGATTTTTGACGCATGTTGCTCGGAGCTTAGTCGAAAATTTTAACTATCAATAACTGTGTAAAAAATTAACTTAGTGTTGCTCTCTGAAGTTTATTTAGGTTCAAACGAAGCTTTATCGATTGACATCAATTGCACATACAAATTCAATATGAGTAGAAAAATTAAAAAACATATCTACTAAGTAGTTTCTTCTAGTTCTCCTAGAGCTCATCCACTAGTTTTTCTCAAATAACTTCGAGACCTTTGAGGCTCAATCGAAAATAATGAAAGCACATTCAAGCTCAAACAATGCTTTAACGTTTGACACCAAATTCATCCAAAAGTTCGATAGTGGAAGTTCGATAGTGGGGTAGGGGGAGGGCACTGACATGCACCTGAAAAATGGAAGATTTAAATATGATTAGTAACTTTAGTTTTTCTTGCGGATAATAATGATAATTGGGATTTAAAAATTTCATTTTCTTGCTGAGCTTTGCTATATTCACGTTTTACTTGAAACGTATTTACACATACTTTCCAAATTTGAAAGCTTTAAAGCTCTTCCTATTTTTTTTGCCGATAAATTATTTTTTTTTAAATAAACTCATTTTTTAAGTAAATAAATGTGCAAACAATTATGCAAAGTATTTTTTAGATACTTCTAAAAGCCCTAAAATATATATCTAACTTATAAATCCGATAAAATAGAATTTCATTTATTGCCACTTTTTGAAGCCACATACCTTACTGTGCAATGGTTTCAATATCAATTTGTGGAAAAACTATAACGGTGCTAGCTTTCATACTTGGGTGCTAGCTGGTGCTAGCTATAAGGATTCGGGAGCTAGCTTTTTGAGCAAAAATATTAACTTGGGGGGCTAGCGTTGACTTGGCCCCCCCCGGATTCAGTTACGGTTTGCGGAAAAACTATAACGGTGCTAGCTTTTATATTTGGGTGCTAGCTGGTGCTAGCTATAAGGATTCGGGAGCTAGCTTTTTGAGAAAAAATATTAACTTGGGGGGGCTAGCGTTGACTTGGCCCCCCCCGGATTCAGTTGCGATTTGTGAAAAAACTATAACGGTGCTAGCTTTCATACTTGGGTGCTAGCTGGTGCTAGCTATAAGGATTCGGGAGCTAGCTTTTTGAGAAAAACTTTTAACTTGGGGGGGCTAAGTCAACGGACCCAATTTACCACCTAAATAGAATCCCAGAGTTCTATGTCCATATTAAAATATTCAATTTAAAAGTAAAACTATTTCAAAATACAAGTGATGCTTATTTTAGAAGTTAGAAGTCTTTGAAGTTCATTTTTCAAAATTTTAGCTTTTGTAACATAGAACCCTGTAACTCTAAGCCAGCGAAATTATTAAAGATGGGAACGTCTCTCCAGCAATTAGTAAAATCAATCTCAAGTGGTCCGGTCAGCTTACAAGCTCTTAGTTTTGTTAAATAAAGAAATTTATTATGAGTGACTTTTAAAGAACAAAAGAAACTTGATGATATTGGGTGCCATAAAGATGTAAACAATATTGTTTTTATTTTATCTTTTTAAACTTATTGTTAGTCATAAAATTTAATCAAATGAAAAGAATAATTTTAGTACGTCAAACAACTTTATATAATGTAACAACATGGTACACAAAGACTTTTAGCTATCAAAATCTTACTATTTTTGTTACTCACAATTAAGGGTATAAAATAAAAAATAAATTTTATACAAAAAAATATAATACCTTCCCGAGATCTTTGTTCTTTATTAACAAAAAAACCCAAATGAATATTTCTCACCAACATCAAAATTACACCATGCGATGATGACTGGAAAATCACACCATTTGACTTCCAGAAACTTTTAAAAATTAAATTCACAAACTAGTAATCGAATAATATTCTTCTCCCTTTCCAAAATATGATTCAATTATCCTGAAAAATATAAATTTACTTAACAATTCGCAAAAAAGATTCAATAAACCGCACGTCTGGAATTTTCTCCGTTTGTCTTCAAAGATATCATTCCTCGGAAGTTTTTTATCTTCCATAACAAACTTTAAAATCAAAACTTCTATTTTCTAAAATAAAAAGAAAATTTCGAATTTTTAGCAACTTTAAATTTATTTAATTTAACAAGGTAACAAAATTGTGAAAAATGTACTCTGCTATAAAAAATATATAAAAAAATATTAGCGATCCAAATTTATTTGAATAGACAGAGATCTCCTTTATTAAATTAAGCAAACTCTTGGATACGACCTCATCACCGCTAAGATATTAAAAGAACTTCCACGTACTGGCTTAAAATTTATAACTCATCAAATCTATAATGCGATACTATCGACGGAGTATTTTTCAAGACAATGAAAAGTCGCGGAAATCATAATGATCCAAAGCCTAGCAAACCACCCGAGGATGTGATGAAAAACGTGCCATAGAAATGTGTCTACATGTAGATGGCGTTAGTTTCGCTTCTTCTGAAATACCCTACAGGGCGCCCACAAAACGGCTATATTTGACAAGTTGTTTAAATAATATTTCAAATAATGCATAATAAACTTTGCTTTTCTTCCAAGTTTGAAAATGCGATTAAAACGTCAAATAAATATAGGTTAGAATTTACAAACAACTTGTCAAATATAGCCGTTTCGTGGGCGCCCTGTAGGGTATTTCAGAAGAAGCAAAACTAACGCCATCTACATGTCGACACATTTCTATGGCACGTTTTTGTTCATAAGACTGCGTATCTTGTAGTTTTTCAATCAACGCTACAACTAATTTGAAAAAAAAGATTGTCGGTTCTTAATTCAGATGGTTGTGACGTAAGCTTCATCTTTCAAGATAACAACTGTATGTATGTATAAATATATGTAATTGCGTTCTAGAAAACGGCCTAAGCGATTTCGATGAAAATCACGGACTGGGGGTATTTTGAGTCTACAAATCGATCTGGACGGGTCTCATTTTTGGGAAAATTCGTTTTCACGCAAAAAAACGACCTCAAAGATATTAATTTAGATGCCTTGTTTTTGAAATTTACTGCCATTGTTTTTTTTTAAACTGCTTGATTATGGTTCTACATTAACTTAAATCAAGTTTTGACAGTTTATGTATGAATTAAATCACTGCAATTGTTTTAGTTTGAAAACTCTTTATAAAAAAACTTTATAAGAACTTTTAAGTTTTGACAGTTATATAATTGAGATTAAAAAATTCAGTGAGGTTTAAATTGTTAATGTCAATATTCCTAGAGGAAGAGAGAATCTTTCTGATAGTGAAGAAATTATATTAAACTTTCGACCTGGCCATGTTTCGGTAAATTAAAAACTAGGATCATCGATTTGCCGTACTTGCACTGCTAAAGTAAGAGGTGCTCAATCTTTGAAATTATAGAGCCACAAACATCTCAGTTTTTGAATGATTTACGTGAGCATAACCGATTTTGAGAAGCAAATCAGAGTAGCAAAAGGAGAGTACAATGATTGGAGAAGGAACTAAGACTGCACTCTTTCATTCACGTCCAAATCTGAAAACGGCACATTTCGGCATCCCGAAGCTTTCTTCAGAGACAACGATATGGAATACAAAAAAAAGAAATAGTCCCGTTTAGAACGGGACGTATGGTCACGTTGACCATATCCAACTTTGACACCCTTTAAAGTTTTGTGTATCTATTGCGAGGCTGTACAATTTTCAGAGGAGCAGTCCCTAATCGCACAGTTTTACTGCTTGGGGATAAATTTATCATAATATGAATATAAAATATATAAATTATTAACTCGTTGATATTAGATAATATTAAAACTTTAAAATATCGAGTTATTAATAAATTAAAAATTAATTAAAAGATTTATTTAGCTTTCAAACGATTATTTCGTTCGTCATCAGAATAATATACAGAAATTATGTAAACAAGTCATGGAAATAGAGAACAAGTATTGTCATTTGAACGGTAACTAGATAAAATCTAGAACCGTGAGTTAGGAAAAACCTAAATTGTGTTCCGGCAAAGAAGGAAAACCTAACTCCAATACGTAAAAAACATAAAGGAGTAATTGGCTGTAAATTTTGCTTAAGCCATCAATATCAGTTTGCCGGTTCATTGTGTTGTTGGTCTTCTTTATACAAATCATTTCATGTACCAGCCGATCTTTATAATTGGGAACTTTATAATTGATGATTTTAGTGTTTTCGAAGTCCGCAGTATGTCCATCTACTAAGATATGTTTGGCGATGGCCGTAGATTCTGGTTTATTACATCTGATGGTTGAGATGTGACCACCTATTCTTTTCTTCAACCATTGGTTGGTTTGTCCGATGTACACCAAGTTACAATTTGTACAGTCCACTTGATATATAAGGTCAGATTTTTTCTCAAAAGGGATCGGATCTTTAAGTTTGGTATACCGGGTGCTGAATGAGTTAGGCGAACATAGGATATTAACGTGTAAAAACTTATTTTTGCAAATTCCTGCTTCCCTAATTATTTTAGAGAAAAATTGAAAGATACAAATATTAAAAATTTCCTTTGCACAAACTTTAAGATGAAATAAAAATTATACAATCAAGGAAGAACGGCAGACACAGCCTTACCAATGTTTGTAACCCAAAACCACAACGAAAAAACACTGTGTTTCGAGCTTGTTAGCTCTCATCAGTACCGTACACCTCTTAAAACACTTGACTGTATAATAATAAAATAAGTTTTTACATGTTAATATCCTATGTTCGCCTAACTCATTCAGCACCCGGTATAAGAGACCAATGTTGTTAGGAGACTTAAAGGTGGTTTCAATATTGTGTTCTTTAAGACTTCTTTTGATTTGTTCACTTAAACCACTAACAAACGGAATCACCGAATAGTTGTTATGAATTTCTCTTCTTGCAATATGCCCATTGTATAATCTGTTAACACGGTCTTTGATTAATTTAACTATAAGTGAATAGTGATAGTTATTGCTTATCAAAGTTCGCTTTGCGATATTCAGAGTATCCTTTCTGAAATCGCCATGCGTTAATTTAAGTGCTCTGTCAATAAGTCTAATTGCTGTCCCAATTTTATGGCTCTTATGGTGGTAGGAATTATAATTCAGATATCTACCCGACCAAGTAGGTTTCTGCGTCCACATGTATTTAATAGTATTTCCTTGATGAATCAATTTGACATCTAAAAACGTTATGGCATTATTTATTTCTTTCTCTATAGTAAATTGCAATCTTTGATGGAATTTGTTAAAATGTTCGACGATAAAGTCTTCTTTGTCGATAGGGATTGCGGTAATGATGTCGTCCACGTATCGTTTGAAAAACGGAAGTTGGAAAGGGAGGGACGAAATTCGGTCATTTTCCAAGATTTCCATTACCAGATTAGAGATGGTGGCAGAAATAGGACTACCCATTGCAGTACCAAATATTTGTTGGTATAAATTGCCTTCGTATTGGAAATAGGTGGTGTCCAAGCATAACCTAAGAGCATTCAAAAATTTGTCTTTGGAAATATTAGTGAAGTCTTTAATTTCACTCCATTTGTCCTTAACTGCCGTGATAGCCAGGTCAACCGGTATGTTGGTAAATAAAGATTTAACGTCCAGTGAAATAAGGATCTAATTATCTGGGACGTTAAATTCCTTTAATTCTTCAATAAAAGACCACGAATCTTTGGTGTGGTAGTTCGTTTCACCTAAAATTTTAGAAATTGTATTTGAAAGAAATTTGGATAGCTTATAGGTTGGGGATTTATTGCTGGCCACAATTGGACGAAGTGGATTCCCAACTTTATGGATTTTTGGAAGTCCATAGATTCTAGGTGGTATAGCGCTACATATTTTCAAGGAACTGGGAAAAGAGTCAGTAATATATTTGCATTTTGTAAAATCTGAAATAATTTGATTATTTTTAATCTGCAAGTTATTAGTGGGATCTTTGTTTATTAATTTATAAGTTGTACGATCATTAACTAGTTCATCCATTTTCTGTTTATATTCATTCTTATTCATAATAACAGTAGTGTTTCCCTTATCCGCACGTACTATAATTAATTCAGGATGTTCTTTAGTGAAATTCTTGATCTTTACGCTATCTTTAAGAACAGTTAAATTTTTATTCTTTTCCTGCAGTTTCCTAAAACTTTTAATGCTGTTACTAAAATTTAAACGTAATAGGTTTTTGGTGTCTAAGTCAAGATTTTTAACCGCATTCTCAATTCCTACAATGATATCTTCTGTAGGAAAATTCCTTTCGGTGTATGGCAATGCAAATTTTTGATCCACTTCTCTTCGATAACTTTCTCATCGGGAGGAGGATTTAATCTACGGGATAAGTTATTAAATTTATTGATAAGTCTATTTTTTATTCTATTGTATCTATGTCTTAATGCTTCTTTTAGATTATCCAAGAAATTATATATATTATTCTGATGACGAACGAAATAATCGTTTGAAAGCAAAATAAATCTTTTAATTAATTTTTAATTTATTAATAACTCGATATTTTGAAGTTTTAATATTATCTAATATGAATATAATAGCTCAGCCGACAAAGAATATTGAATGAGAATTCAAATGGCCACAGTAAGGCCACCTGTACTTTCTAGATCCAGAACCAATACTTGGGCGATAATAATAATTCTTCCTTATTAGTAGGGCAAGTTTTTGACACCAAATGCAACTTTTTTTCACAAGTCACAAACTGTCTAAAAACAACAAAAAACTGTATTTTAATCGCATCTGATAAATAATAAAGGAGTTTTTAGCGCAACAAAAATGCAACTTTTCACGTTATTGCAACTTTTTGCAACTTTTCACATATTTGCAACTTTCTTGCAACTTTTAGCAAAATTACAAGTTAAATACATTTTTTTTTCAATTTTTCTCTAAATTTTTAATTTCCATGAATCTTAAGCTCGTTATGACCAGCAAATGGTAACTAACCAACGGAAAGCACGTCTTAGTATCCATCAAAAGTTTTCTATTGGTTAGCTACCATTTACTAAGTACAACCCTGTACGAGTTAGTACGTGTTATTTTTGAATTGCTTAGTTTAATTTTTGTAAGTTGGTAACTTGACCAAGTAATAGTTATGAAAGTTAACGTGCAGGGACGTGCCCATGTTGTAGAAAGTTGACAAAAAGTTGACAAAAACACCCAAAAGCTAGTCAATTTGACATTTTTTTATGTCTAAATTTACAAAAAGTTGCAAAACCTACAAAAAGTTGGCAATTTTGAATTAATTCAGTTAGAAAATTTGAAATTTCTCCCCCCCTCCTAAAAAAACTTGGTTGGGCACGTCCCTGTTAACGTGCCTTGTTTAATTAAATGTAAATCAGTTGTAAAACCCCGTTCACACTACATGATTCATGTGACTTGTCACATGATGTCTCATATGAGAGATGTTTTTACGTTAACACACTATATGATTTTTGATATTAAAGAAGTTATGGCTTTTATGATTGGCTGTTGTGATGGTATGATTTTAGCCATGACTTTTCTTATGACTAGTCATATGATAAGGATGAAAATGTCACAAAATATTTAACGTTACATTATAATTCTATAAAAAAATAAAATTTGGCAATGTATTTATTATTTTATAAATTTCTATGTGTATATTCTTTATTATTTTTAAAAAAATTTTGAAAAATAATAAATGCAACTTTTTTTGTGTTTATTGCAACTTTTATGATTTATAAATGCAACTTTTCGTGTTTTAAATGCAACAAAAAAATTGCCCTACTTATTAGTTATCAATAATATAAGAAAGCCTACGCTATCTTCATCGTGTTAATAAAAATAAAAATAGTTACGATCAGAGATCGGTCGCCCAGGTACTAAATATTATTGTACAAATAAATAATCTAATTTTTTCAGTTACATTCAAGGTTTATTAAAAAAAGTAAATCAATTTGTTCAAAGTATTCGCAGTTACTTTTTGCAACTTTAAGCCATCTTTCAGGCGGCCGATGAATTACTTCTTGAAAAAATGTTACGCCTTTAGACGCGATAAGTCGTCAAGCCATTTTCGCATCTTATTCACTAATTGAAAGTACATATCGGACAAGGCGTGTTGCATCGACCGCAACAAGTGGTAATCGGATAGAGCAATGTTTGGTGAATGCGCTGGGTGCTGCAAAACGTCTCAGCCAAAACTCATTATAGTGTCTTTTATATTGGAAGCAATATGTGGCCTGGTGTTGTTTTGCAAAAATTTCACTGGACGTTCTTTTTTGCCAGTATACGAGCGTTTTCGTTCCAATTCTTGACTTAAGCAGATTAATTGACGTTGGTAACAATCCGTAGTAGCTGTTTCATCCGGTTCCAACAACTTCCATACTTCCGAGGGCCTCCAGGGCGTTGTTTGTCAATTAAACTAAAATTACCGCATTTGAACCTCTTAAACCAAAATGCGCACCCATCGTACGATATAACCACCTTTGCCGAGAAAGGAACAAATCGATTGGCGCGCTTTAGCAGCATTTTTTTCTTGTTGGGATTCGTAAAGAATGCAGTGTCGGATATTTACCTTATTTGTTGCCATTTTTTCGCCAAACTATAAGTTTTTTTAATAGCTATAATATCGACATTGCATAATCACAAAAGAGCGAAAAAATCTATTTAATTTAAACATGATTTTATAACTGCTTAAAATAATTTGGATTATTCATTTATACACCTATAAATTGATTGCAACTGATGCATAAAGAATGCCATTATAATTTGCTATACCATGGCATCCTTTAATCATCATAAATTTCATTGCACTGATGACTAGATATATATTTTGAAATAACTATTAAAAGAAAACAATGCCAAATTAATAGTGCTTCTAAAAATATACATAAAATAGCAATAAAGTCCAGATATTGTAATTTTAATACAAAACTGTTCTAACATTACAATTTGTAATGAGAGTATCTACTGCCAAAATCTACTGCAACTGAAAAGTTGTTAACTTTTAAATTTTCATATCACTGATTGATTATGTGCCAGAGTACTTTCTCACGTACATATCAGACAAACATACCATTCTAAATAGCATTAAGTAGGAACCTCACATTTAGTTTGCGCTTTTCCGGAAAACTTTTTTATATGTTGTACAATTGGTTACAAATTAAGTACAAACCAATAGCACTATTTGTTTTTAATTTTGTTTTATGGAGGTTTTTACTTAATGTTAATGATCCGATTGATATTTGAGCATTTTCTTATTAAAAAAATCTGTGTTTAAATTGTTCCTAAAACTTAATAATAATAAAAACTGACGGATTATTATCTTAACCAATTTTTTTTGGACATTTTACTGATTTTCAGTATTGACTGTAGATTTTCATATAAAAGCTACAAAATGCCCAACAAACTGTAACTTGAGAAATTGAAAGATCTTGTGAGATTAAAAAAGATATATACTAAAAATAGAAATTGGGAGAAACAACTGTCGAATCGTATAACAAATAATACCTACAAACATACTATAAAAAAAGTTATTGTTGTAAAAAAACCATTATGTGAAGAAAATATTCAAACTGCAAACAACAAACCAAAGAATATATGGGAAATAATAAAAACTTCAAAATCAATCAAAGACATCAAAAATAAACATCCTCCAAAAATAGTTGATAATTTAATAGAAAAAACGGTAACACTTAATAAAATCAATGATTTTTTTGGATATGATTCATATCCGGATATGAATGGAGGTGTACAAAAAAGGAGATGAAATGAATTGTGTAAATTACAGACCGAATGTCATCTTACCTAAAATATCTAAAGCATTTGAGAGATTCTTTTATGATGTACGACTAATGAACTTCATGGAAAAACACAAAGTATCATGTAATGTTTAAAATGGTTTTAGAGCAATAAAACCACTTCCAGAGCAATATTTTGGGATCTGCACAAAATAATAGCATTGTATGCATTTTAAAGCATTGCATTCAATAAATCATAAGATATTATTGAACATATTATATCGATATGTAATAAGAGGAAAAAGCAATGTACCACCTGTTATGATGAAGCAAGTAAAACCACCATTAAATTGCATCTATCAGTGGTGAAGAAATAAGTGCCTCAAGAATCAATTCTGGGGCCTCTACTCTTTCTCATGTATATAACTGATATTCCCAAATGGATCGATTTATTTTCTGTTTTTTATGCAGACGACTACCACCTCGATTATTCCACACGACAGTGAAAAACACAAACTTGAAAACAAATTAATACAAATAATCGTTCGATTGACTCAATTATATTCATCAAGTGACCTTAAATTAAACATGGAAAAATAAGAAATAATCATATTTTTACTTACTGCAAGAAAAGATGATAAATTATAGCCCGAGAGCCAGCGACAGTTTCCATCTCGGATTTTAGGAATCTAGTTATAGACAGACATCCTTTAAGTAAAAAACCAAAAATGGCAGAAGTTTTTCTGGTCGGATAAAGAAGTAATTAGAGTTTTAATATCGTGAGAATTTGTTGAACAGCGCCAGCAGGGCCAAGGGACAAGGGATAGAATTATACAAAGCAGATTTATGCCATTGTCTGATAAAAGCGATAATTTTGCAGTACCTGGGTGACTTTTTCTTATAAATGTTGCATGCAAAATTGCAGCTCGTATTTGATAAGGGCATGTATTTGTAATAGATAAATCTATTATTACGAAGTGTGTACTTTAACAATCCCTTGTAAGCATTACATGGTGCGCTGAATTGGATAGAGCAATTTTATTAGGAATTTTTACACAGAATGAAAATTCTTACAATAATTTTAAAACATTTATTTAACTATGTTCCCAGCCAAATTTTTATCTAAAATTTTGTTTACATTGTCTATAAACAATATGTAACCATTTGGTGAAGTCGGTAAAAATTTAGCATTTTTGAAAAATTCACCCCTTTGCCCCTTTCCATATCCGACCAGAAAAATGTCTACTATTTTTGGTTTTGTATTTAGGAGGTGTCTATCTATAAGCCATAAAATGTTCACGATTCTTAAAATCCGGGAAGAAAACTGTCGCTGGCTCTCGGGCTATTGTGGATCAAATTAACAGATACTCAAGAAGTAACCTGCAGCTACTTCACCTACTTCAAGATCAATGATCATAAAAGTGATAGTAGTCGGGTTAGCCTATTTTGAGTTTGAGAGGTTCAATATTCTATAATATTATGTTGAAATTAATTTAATAATTTAGCCTTCATTGTCACGCATTTAGTAACAGCAATAGTAGTTGTTGGTATCCATAATTTGAGAAACACATGAATGTGATTAATTATTGCTTGCACATATGTAGATGATGCAGGTGTAGTGCAAAGACAATTTTAAATAATGAATAATAATAGATAGATATTACTGCTATTACTCATTACGTGATTTCAATAAAATTTCTAACTCTGATGTGAATGCTACAAAGATGAATTTTACTTCTTCTTTACTGAGAAATCAATGTCATCAGCATTACTGTAATATCCTCCTGTTGTAAATGTTTCTGTTTTTAATTATTTTAATATTAAACTATTCACACGAAAGCACATAATAATTATCTAAAGACTGACACGCTACCATTTTATCAAATTTCGTGCTGATAGTAAATTCATAATATTAAAAACAGCACGGCATAACATTGTGAAAATTAAGATTAAACAATATTCAGTCATTTATTTAGTTTATATTAATTTTCTATATATCGTACACAGTTGACATAAAAAAGAAAATACATAAATTATATTTTGTAATTATATCTGGAATTTCAGATTTTTCACTTGAAATTTATTATTTTGAAATCTTTAATCCAGTTTACAGTTTCTACGAATTTTTCAGTTATTAATCATTTTTAACAATCATGTAGGTCAATGCATCAGGTTGGTTTAAATTAATATTGGAAAATTTTTTTCCTGACTACGTAATATACTTACTTGACGCATACTTAACAATGTTCGGTTCCGGTTTAATTTTGATCCATTTTATTTACTTTTTTTTATCACGAATAAAATTTGTATAACAACAATTTTGATTTATTATATAAAATTGAGAACAAAACATGTCACAGACTAATTCGGATTTTGATAATTTTTACATAATCGTAGCACCTGACTTTATAATAGCAAAATCAAAAAGCTACAGTTTAACAAAAATTACAAAATAATTCTGATAAACTAACTGTTCTTCAAATTACAATAAATGATCCATGTACAACCTTAAACTTGACATTATAAGGATGTAAATACAAAATACATAAATAGCATCGCTTCTATAAACGATTTCTTGTTTGTTGAATTGTCCATTTTAGTGCAAATTAGTAATTCAAATATTCCATATATTTTGATTTTACTACTTCACAAATGAAAGTGTAAAATAATTTACTCTTGAAAAAACTTGAAAATTGGTATGAGATTAACAACATTTTAATTCCTACCAATACCATCAGCACCTAAGAAATTATATAAGATGCGATGTCTCAACGTACGCATCCTCAGTTGTGCTCATTAGGTGACAGTATACAATAAAGCAATTAATTTGTAATTTTTGTAAGTAATTACTAATTATTGTTAATAAAAACTTTATGATTTATTATTGTATCAATTTTTGAATAAAGCGGAAAATTAATATTATTGATTTGTTTAAAAACGTGACAAAATTTTATTGCAAGTGCATTATAAATTAATTATTAGAAGTAATAGAAGTTTCATACATTTATTGATTTGGTAAATCAAAAAATGAAGTTTATAATAAATTATTTATAAATATTAAATTAATATACTTCCTACTAAAGATTTATTTCAATTGTTCCTGGTGTGAGGTTTCCTTAAAAATTTTAATATTGAAAATCCATTTTTATGATAGGTACATATTATTTATACTTTTTTTAATTTTATTAAGGATGATCAGTAAGTACTTCTTCACATGTGGGTTTTATAAATAAAACTAGGATATTATATTTAGTGGCACAACATGTGCATTTATTTTCATTTTCTTGCAAAAAATAATATATTTTTTTATTTTCATGATGAATTCTTTTCTTATTTTTAAATTATAAATTGTTATTAGTTATTATTATTATTAATTTTCAAAAATTTAAACAAAACGGTAAACATTCAACGACCTTCATGTTCACGTTGTTACGATATCGTAACATTTTCATTAATAAATTAGCGTTATCGATTGTGGTTTTTTAAATCTCTAATATTTCAAATATTTTACCTAAACCATTAAAAACTGAACTTAAATTGTAAAATCCTAGCACGGTTTGGATAATAATTATAAATTATAATAAATCATTTAGGAAAAACAGGTTTTTTATTTCTAATAAATGACCAAATGTTTAAATTAAACTAGGTATAATAACAATTCAATTGTTAAATTTTTCTATATGTTCGTTAACAAGTATTATAAAATATTTAAGTTTTTGCTATATTTTTAATAAATATTTAAAATGGGCTAATCGACTAGGGTGTTTACTTGATGATGACATTCATATTAGATATAAATACTATTAAAATTTTAATTTGTAGTTTGACCCAAGCGAAATGAACCCATTAAAGGTAGTTTCGGTAAACTTTTATCCACTACAAAATTCCAAAGAAAACTTTACGGAAAAATATGAACTTTTAAAAAATGTTCAACAACCGACACCCATACTTCGCAGAGGCCAAGATTTCAATTGTTTAATACAATTTGATAGAGCTTTTATCCAGGGTCAGGATGTAGCAAAATTTAATCTTTCTTTTGGTAAGTTTACAACTTTTAATATCTCAAAAATGTATTGTGCCTTTAGTTCCATATTTTTGTTATTATTATTTAATTATACATAACATTGTACATGGAAAAGGTTTGTCGTTATACAAATTTTTACAGTACCTAAAGAAATTAATTAATATAAAACCACAAACTATTAATCAAAGATTCAGTGACGATGTGCATACGGTTAATTATTAATATTTAGAGAATAATAATATTTTATTATTAATAGTTCTTAATCTTTGATCAACGTCGTGGATATAATAAACACAATTAATTTAAACTTTGTTTAAAGTTTTTTGTTTCAATACAAACATATTAATTTTATTTTAAAATTCTTTTTATAAATATTAGAATAATGTTTTTATGATATACTAATTACTAATAAATAATACTAAAAGTATACCTACCAAAGTTTGATAATGTAAAATTACATAGTTAATTATGTAATATTACATAAATTCAACTGAGGTTTTGAATTATACTTAGATTTACGTTATAATTCTACATTACAAAACCTACAAAATTAAACTGGTTTTTAAATTTTACAAGTGTAGTAAAGGACCTTAATTATAATACTGATAACTGTTAAAAAACCAACACTTACCTATACACATATTTTGGAAGCAGCATGAGACAAAGATTTTTAATATTTATAATAAATGCAATAATAAATTTATACCATTAGAATTTTTTATGAAAATACATACACTATGTTACATAATTGGCATTTATACTTATTGCACACTTATGTAATGCATTGGAATAATTTTTGCAAACTTGTGCTGAATAACAAGTGGTGTGTAATAATTTTGCAGTTTTTGAAAAATCCTATTACATTTGAAAACAGTTAAGCAGCTTTTATTTCAAATTTACTTACCAATGGTTGATGGCCTCCAAATTTTTTGAGACACCTTTAGAAAACGTAATAACCATATTCGTCACATTTATTTGCTCAAGACAAGGGCAATAAAAACTATATTTAGTAATTTGAAGTGCACTTTTTTAGTTGTTAAAAATTATGTCTTATTTCAAGGTTTTATAATATAATTAAGAATGCAATTTCCATGTAAATGTATTATGTTAACTTCTGCTTATATTAATTAGTATTAGGCAAATACATACGTTAGTAATCAAAAATACTTCAAACATAATAAATAATATCGTTTTCGTATTCATAAAACCGGAATTAAAAACAAATTTTAATATTTAAATTATTGCAAATGAAAGGCTACCACGCAATAAGACTTGTACCAAGTGTTCAATAATCTCAGGTTATATTGTACAGTTTGGAATTGAATCCTTATCATTATAATACCAGACCATAAAAATCCACATAAAAAAAAATTTAATAAAACATTACAAGTTTTTTTGTTTTACTTTTTTTTTGCTGATTTTTACCTTCAATGTTTAAGGACCTAAGCCCAATGTAACAAAAGGAACAAAAGTGGTTCTTCCAGTTAGACCAAAACAAAAAGAACTGGATGAAGGAAACGCATGGGCTTTGGCCGTTCTGCAACACAATAATAATGATGTTCATATAAAAATTCACATTCCGTTCAGTGCTCAAGTTGGAATTTGGAAATGCGCTATTCACACAAATATTCACGGGGATCAAAAAAATCGCAACATCTTCGAAGTAAGATAATATTTATTTATTTTCAAGCAGGATATCCTTATAACATATAAATTATAAAATACATTTTTTGCAATCGTTTGGTAAATGATAGAACCTTTCAAAGCTAATCCGCATGATTACGAGATCTTTAAATTTAATTTTTGACAATTGTCTTACAAATTTTATGTTTCAGTGTGATGAAGACATATATATTTTGTTTAATCCGTGGTGCAAGGAAGACTTGGTGTACATGCCTAATGAACAAGATTGTCACGAATATGTCTTGAACGATACAGGTAAAATATGGATTGGTAGTTTTAAAGAACCAAAAGGAAAAAAATGGGTATTTGGTCAGTTTGATGATTGTGTTTTACCAGCTTGTATGTTTCTTCTTGAAAAATCTAATCTAGCGCATTCGGATCGAGGATCTCCAATTTTAGTGGCACGAGCTATTTCAGCAGTGGTAAGTTATTTTACTATAAGTATTTTTCAAACACATAAGTATATATTTTTAAGATAAACGCAGAAGATGACGATGGATTATTAGCCGGACGATGGGATGGAGAATACGGAGACGGGACCTCACCATTTGCCTGGACGGGATCTGTTGCAATATATGAAGAGTTCTTGCGTGGAAGAGGTGCCTCGGTTAAATATGGACAATGCTGGGTATTTTCTGCAGCAACTGTTACTATTTGTAGAGCACTAGGAATTCCTTGCAGATCGGTCACTAATTACGTTTCAGCTCATGATACTAATCGGTCACTAACAGTTGATAAGTATGTTTCATCAAATTGTAGAATCAAATAATTAAACTAACTTATTATTTAGATATTTTGACATCTTTGGAGAGTTGATTGAAAGTGGCCCTCAAGGTGATTGTAATGATTCTTGTTGGAATTTTCATGTGTGGAATGATGTTTGGATGGAACGACCCGATTTACCTGCAGGTTATGGAGGATGGCAAATTATAGATGGAACTCCTCAAGAACTAAGTGGTGATACCTATTGTTGTGGACCAGCATCCATCGAAGCCGTTAGAAAAGGCGAAGTTGGTTATATGTACGACACCCCTTTTGTTTTTTCTGAAGTAAACGCCGATATATGTCATTTTCAAGAAGATGAAGATTCTGACTGGGGATTTTCAAGGATGTCTATCAACAGATATCAGTGCGTTAATGTTATAAACTTCAATTTGAAGTAGTAAAGTAATAAAATTAATTTGTTAGAGTTGGAAGAAAGGTTTTAACCAAACGACCAGATAAAAATGATGACGTCGGTGATTCGGATATGTGGGACGTTACCTTATTTTACAAAAATCCGGAAGGATCGGAAGCAGAAAATAAGGCTGTAACCAATGCCATTAAAGGGGTTCCTAAAGCTGCTGAACAGTACAGAATTCCACCAAAAACTAAAGAAGATGTCTTTTTTGATTTAGTAGATATTGATACAGTTCTGATTGGAAAAAGTTTTAATGTTATCGTAAATGTTGTAAACAACTCCAATGAGGTGAGGAATATAACAACAACATTATCTGCCTCATCTGTATTTTATATGGGTGCAACAGCACATAGAATTAAAAAAGCTCGTGGAACATTTTCAGTGCAACCTGGAAAAAAAGAGGTATTAAGTATTCATGTAGAACCTGAGGAGTATTTAGATAAACTGGTCGAGCATAGTTTAATTAAATTGTATGCTATTGCAAACGTGAAAGAAACAAAGCAAACGTGGTGCGAAGAAGACGATTTTATTTTATCGAAACCTGAATTGAACATTCAAACCCGAAAGGCTCAAGTTGGTCATCAAACTCCGGTATACTTTAGGTGAGTAATACAGCAGGCTCTTCAATATAATAAATTGAATTTAATTATTTTTAGTTTCACAAATCCGTTTAAACATAAATTGACTCAATGTGTGTATACCATTGAAGCTAATGGACTTCAGAAACCAAAAACAATGAAGTTTAGAGATATATTACCTAACGAAACGGTCAATTTTCGAGAAATTTACGTACCTCAAGCTATCGGAAAACTTGTAATTGTTGCCACTTTTAATTCTACAGAATTAGATGGTATTACTGGCAGTGCAACAATTGAGGTTAACTGAATTTATAATATTCTTTACTTTAGGTTGAATTTTATTATAATAATTACAATGTATACTACTAAAATCTATAACCGATTAAGTAAGTATAGTAATCACTTAAAAGGTTATCAATTGCTAAGTTACTTAATTATAATTAAGATATAATATATTGTATGTTGATTGAGTGCATTAATAGGATTTTGGACTTACCGATTAAATATTATTAGTATGATTTTCTCTCCCAAATTAGGTGTTTATCATGTTTCAGATTACACATTGTAGGTAATTTGCAACAATGCAATATCGAGTAACTTAATTTTTACTTTATAAGTAACTACACTCGTTAATTAAATATAAAAGAAAGAAAATCAGTGGACAAAATCAAATTTGTTAGTAATAAATCAATATTTAATTACACAACTTGAGAGACAGACACCGCAATTGACAAAAAGTGTTGGTATGATAAACCGACTTCTGACATTTAACAACGATTTAACATTTGTTTAAAATTATTATAGCAAAGTGTGCGTAGGTATTGTTAATCACTAGAATAAAGTTGATTTACGTGGTAATTAATTTGCGACTTGGAGAAATGCCTATATTCATTTTCTTTTATTGCATCGTTAACACTTGGCCTAGCGAGATAAAATAATTGAACTTCCAGCTACTTATGTACTATATAAGTTTGATATGGTTAATAATACATCACAAAAAAAATAAATTCATTTAAAGAGATAACTATAACCATTCATTAATCAATAATAATAATTAAGCTAAATTGTACCAGTGAGAGTAAAACCTTGGCATATACGAATTAGGATTCTTATTCTGATGCAGAATTCATAAAAATTCAGATATTTTGTCTAGACTTTTTAAAATTTTGCACTATGCAGTTTTCCACCTCAAATAAGTCCAGCTCCGCCATACATACAAATTGTATTTTAGATTAGTTGTAAATTGTGGTTGTATAGTGAAGAATAATAAAATATTTGTCAAATTATATGATAGCTGTAATTGCTAAATGGATAACTAAATATATTTTGCAATAATTCGTTTGCAGCTTTTTATGTAGATAGTTCAGTGGTAGGATTTCATCCAAAGGTGAAGACACTACGTTATTGATTTCTAGTAAACTTTCTAGTAAAGAAAATTTCTAGTAAATAAATTTCTAGTAAAGAAAAAGGGTCATCCATTTAGAGATGAGCTGTAAAATGAATTAAAATATAGAAAGAAGAAGTTGATTTTAATATTAAAAGTACAGCCAGTCCATTTCTAAAAAGAACATTTTTGTTTTCTTTAGTTAGTTGCTAAACGATTTCCTAAGTCACAACGTGAAAAACCTCTGAACCACGTACGCGCTACCAAAGTTCTGGTACTAGACGGAGGTGTAATTCCTTTTATAAATTTTAATAAACTACCATAGTAAAATAATAATTTTACTAAATGTAAAAATACAAAACATGCAGGGTCAATTAATTGCTAATACGTAAGAAATTATAATTTTTTTAAAAAATGTGAAGATTTACTCACCTGTGAAAAGAATGTGACTTTCCAATGCTGTAATTAGTTTTTTCAAAGTTATTTAATAAGGGATGTGGCTACCTTCAAATATGTTAAGAAATCCCTATGTTAAAATCTACTGCACAACATTCTTTACTGGTCTGTCTACCTTGTAGTATCAGCGGAGAAGTGACACCATTTAGAGTAATTTGATTTAAAAATATTAAATAATGATTGAAAAGAGGCACAGCAGCAATCAGACAATTTATATTAATTCTTTTTCTTCGGGTGCTTATCCAAATCCGGATGTTGGCTAAGCCAAAAAAACTTTATTAGAGAAACGTTAATGGAGTGGTTTTCCTTTGCCTTGAATTCATATTATTATTCATAATAATGAATTCATTATTCCTTGATAATTTATGGTAGAGGCGGTTGGAGCACAGCAGTTAGGTACGTCGAATACTGACTCCAAATGCCCGGTTCGAATCCGAATGAATTCGACTGGCCGTCTTTATGCAGAAAGGAGAAGGATCCCCACTGCATACATGCTTTGTCCCAGGAGAGCAGTATCTCTCAAAATATAGCATCAACATCTATGATGTAACCAAATTTTTTTACTATACTTTACTATAATAATATCTTACTAGATGTTTTGTTTGAATGTGTGACAGATGACATAAATGCAAGATGGTAGCTTAGACGTTCTTGACATTAAGTGTCTGGCCACACGTGCAGTGGAATGCCGCTGGCAGCAGCAGTAAAACCGTAGGAACGCCCATTCTCAAGGTAAATGAAAGGTAATGTCGCAGCTTTAGCAATGCACTTGTATCAGCATTACCTTGAAAATGCGCCTTCTTGCATTTTTACTGCTACTGCCAGCGGCATTCCACTGCACGTGTGGCCAGACACTAAAGGAAATATCCATCACAACTTCTTCTAGGTTCAACTGCTTCCACAAAAAATATTTACTAAATTTTTTTCGTTCAGAATAAAATTATAAGCAGAAAAGTTTATATCTTCTAGCGTGAAAGAGTTGTAACTAACTAAACTAACTTGAACATTTCTTTTAAGTAAGTATAAGGGGGTAATAAGGCCCACCTAACATAAATTATTTTTGTCAAAAAACTATGCTTATTTTTTCAACTTTTATTAGTTAAAAATGGTAATAAACATACAAGGTTATTATAAAAAAATTAATATTAAAAAAACAAAAATGTAACTTGGATAAAATTAAGAAAGTTAAAAATATCACAATAGGCCTTAAAATCTGTTATGCAGGAAATAAAGCCCATGCTATTTCTATGAACAAAACACTGCAATAATAAAAAAATTTAATCAATAGGTACACTATTTACGGCTTACAATCTGGACATAAGAAGTCATCGTCATCATCAGGTTCTTTTCAACCGAAGGTTCTAGAACGGTACTTGGACTGTTGAGCATGCGCGTTAATAAATGTCCTTTCTAACCACAAAAATTACTAGTTCCAAGTTCTGAAATTACAACTGAAACGTTTTCCAACCACATTCGAGACTGTAATAGAACAGTCATAGAACAGTTCTAACAGTCCTTGGTTCTAAGCAGTTACAAGTAGTCAGACGCAGACGCATTGTCGCTGTGTTTCTAAATTTAAATTTGATAGTTAGCAATTGTAACGACAATTCCGATTAAGCTCCAAATATATTAAATTTTTTTCCCGATATTTAAAAAAATCACAAATTATTAATTATTATAAGTTCGAGAAAAGAATGCATAATGAAATAAAGTTAACAAAATTTGAAATTAAAAATTCAAAATCGTTTAAAGCTGTTTTTATTATTTTATTACTGTTTTACGATGTAGTAGCTCGTACATCGATGAAGATGAAGGGTGGCATAAACCCTAGAATAGTTTCGAATACAATGGTTCTAAAAAATATGTAGGTATATAAAATAGAAAATTTTTACGTACTAATTTTTACTTTTTTTTGTGATTTGTTAACTTATTTTTGTAACGTTTTACAATTGAGTTAAGTAAACAAAAAACTACAATTTTTTTTTTACTCGCCAGAGTTCCACTTTGTAGCTGTACCATTGATAAATTGAAAGGGTAATTTTAACTTTTCTTAATGCTTTTTTGCAGCATTTCCGAGTCAGTTTAAAAAATAAACCTTTTCATGACATTGGAAAGTCAATATTTAATACAATGGTGAGTTATATTAAAATTTATATTGATTTAACTCTTCTACTTCTTCTGAAAAGAAATTTTTATTACTTCTTAGTCGACCCTGCCCTTCTGAAAAACGTTAACAATAACAGAATTTTTCAATCTTTTATTTATATCTTGTTGGGTTGTGCCTTGATATTGTAGTGTGTTCTTGAGTTTTTGACTTGATTTCTGATATTACTTTGAAGATGTAACAAAAATTAACTCAATTACCTGTCTGAAGTTGAAGAAATTAAAATATAATAATCAAATCAAAATGATTTTAAATGAACAATTGTTAAACAGCAATTGGTTGCAGGTAGCTACTTTGGGCACGAAAATACAAATTTTACGATTGAAATCTCGATGAATTCTGAAAAAGTATATATTAAATAAGAGAATTAGCTATGACAGAATGCCCTAAGTGCACCTGTTTTTTCAAAAATCGAATTTGAAAACTTCGATTTTTGCAGTAAATTTTAAAGTAAAGTCGCTCGTGATTGGTGAATCAATTCATTCTGTTCACTCCCCCGTCGGTACGTGCACCCAGATATAGTCTTAGCTTTGCGCAGAGTGGGAGCGACACTTGCATTGCGAAGCACTAACAGTGCACTCCGAACGAAAATTATGGTTTTCAACCCTAAATGTGCTGGAAAAATGGCTTAAAACGCCCGAACGCAGCGAGGGGTGCTTTAAGTCGATTTTTCTTCGCACAATTACCCTGCGTTAAAAATCCACTCTCACGAGTTTCACCTCTCAAAGATCCACCATTTCCTTGATCCACGGGCCTAGGGATATTTTTAAATTAGTTGTTATTTTGATGAAAATGGCTCAAAGCGCCCGAGCGCAGCGAGGGGTGCTTCGAGTCAATTTTCATCAAAATCACCCTCGCACGAGTCGGACCCACGCGCAAAAGTAACTACCGTTCGTTAAATTTAAGTAACCCTTTTCTTAAGTAATTTTTAAATAATTTTAAAGTTTTAAATTAAATAAAAAAGGAGAACGCATTCCTACCATAGCGCAAGAGTTAATGACTAATTGTGAAAGTGTAACCCTCTTATATATAGCAGCGCACGTACCTCCCACGAACGAACTTGATTAACCAATCACGAGCGTTTAACCTTCAAAAATCAAGCTTTTTTAAATTCGATTTTTGAAAAAACAGGGGCATTTAAGGCATTCGTTCATAGCTAATTCTCTTATTTAATATATACTCTTTCAGAATTCATCGAGGTTTCAATCGTAAAATTTGCATTTTCGTGCCCAAAGTAGCTACCTTTCCCCCAGCAATTTGTTAATTCAGCGTTTGTTAACTGTTTACCTTTACAAAATCACTTTTTTGCTTATCTATGCATATATCAAACGTCAACGCCTACTACCACCACCACTAATATTTTAAATGGTTCTAGAATGGTCCTAAAACCCTTTCAACTTGCAATTTGTGAACTGCAGTAATTTTACAATATTCGTTGGCGCACGCGCATTTAACTGTCCCATTACAGGTTGTAAACTGTAACAGAACCATCGGTTAGAATATACAAGCTTAAAGAATTAAAAATCATTAATATCTATTTTTTTGTTATTATTTTTATACTTTGTTACGGTTCAAATTTAACTTTGTAACATTTGTTAAATTTTGAATTTTGGTTATCAATAAGTTAAAGTTAAAAAAAAGCAAATTTGGTTGATTTCCGCTAAATGGCATTACATGCATTGTATTGCAAATTTAAAAATATCACCTGACTTGGTTGATAAGGTTTATCTTGACAAAAAAGTTAAAAATTTAGTGAACGATTGTCCTACATCGTAATTTACGTTTTGCATTTTCGCATTGTTTTTGGACTTTCGAGTGACCAGATTTTGTTGGACTAGTGTTTTTTTCCCAATCCAATTATTTGGGATTAATTCATCCCACTTATCATCCCGGTAGGGGAATTAGCACATCACTTTATCTCTTGCATCTACGAGCTAGCCAAAGGGGCATTTTCATCTTTTACGATTACACAGCCCTGAGATTTGTGTATCCCTCTATTATTAGTTACAACTTAGATCTTCATAGCCGCATCTCGTATGCATATTATATATTTACTGTCAAATTGCAAAATCTCTAAGAATCTTGAGCTCTATGTGGAATCAAAATTAGAGATTTTAAAAATTTTAGAACCTTAAAACAAAAATTTAATTTAGTTTATTTTGTTGAATTTTTATTTCCATTTTTGTTTTCAGTTATTGGAATTACATAAAAAAGTGTCTTTATTCATTTTCTTAAATAGTAAAGAATTGTATTGTAGAGCGTAATTTTTTGTAGAAAGTAAAGCTATTATGGTCATTTACGTGCAGTAAACATATATAAACATCGAGTCAGCACTGCATTCCACAAAAAATTACGCTATACAGTGAATTGGGTGTATACAAGTGCCAAATATCTACAAAAACATAAAGTAAACAAATCAATATCGAAAGTCATCACCTCTTACAACAGTTGTCAAATTGGAGGCAAAATATTATTTCTTTGTACTAAACTTTATGTTGACAACCATAGGATAGAATTGAGTAGATTCCAAGCTTTTTGTGCCGGCAGGTATCGAGAGTGCAAACTATTTGTAAGCACTCAACAAAGAATTTAAAAATTTTTTGTTTTCTTGAATGGGTATTATTAGTTTGAATTTGTGGCAAGATTACAAGTAGTTGCTGATAGGTTCTTTTCAACCGATGGTTCTGTTACAGTTTACAACCTGTAATGGGACAGTTAAATGCGCGTGCGCCAACGAATATTGTAAAATTACTGCAGTTCACAAATTGCAAGTTGAAAAGGTTTTAGGACCATTCTAGAACCATTTAAAATATTAGTGGTGGTGGTAGTAGGCGTTGACGTTTGATATATGCATAGATAAGCAAAAAAGTGATTTTGTAAAGGTAAACAGTTAACAAACGCTGAATTAACAAATTGCTGTTTAACAATTGTTCGTTTAAAATCATTTTGATTTGATTATTATATTTTAATTTCTTCAACTTCAGACAGGTAATTGAGTTAATTTTTGTTACATCTTCAAAGTAATATCAGAAATCAAGTCAAAAACTCAAGAACACACTACAATATCAAGGCACAACCCAACAAGATATAAATAAAAGATTAAAAAATTCTGTTATTATTAACATTTTTCAGAAGGGCAGGGTCGACTAAGAAGTAATAAAAATTTATTTTCAGAAGTAGAAGAGTTAAATCAATATAAATTTTAATATAACTCACCATTGTATCGAATATGGACTTTCTAATGTCTGGATTTCTGGATTTTCTGGATTTTATTGTGGAAGGCAAGACAAGCTTGCACGCACTTAGGCCTCTAAACCGGGTCCATTGTACTACCTCCGATTTCCCAGCAGTGTATATGGCGCGACTAGGAATAGAACTGCTGTTTTCCGCTTCCTAGCCTGCCAGTATATGCTTAACACCACACTGCTGGTTACTTTCTAATGTCATGGAAAAGTTTATTTTTTAAACTGACTCGGAAATGCTGCAAAAAAGCATTAAGAAAAGTTAAAATTACCCTTTCAATTTATCAATGGTACAGCTACAAGGTGGAACTCTGGCGAGTAAAAAAAAAATTGTAGTTTTTTGTTTACTTAACTCAATTGTAAAACGTTACAAAAATAAGTTAACAAATCACAAAAAAAAGTAAAAATTAGTACGTAAAAATTTTCTATTTTATATACCTACATATTTTTTAGAACCATTGTATTCGAAACTATTCTAGGGTTTATGCCACCCTTCATCTTCATCGATGTACGAGCTACTACATCGTAAAACAGTAATAAAATAATAAAAACAGCTTTAAACGATTTTGAATTTTTAAATTCAAATTTTGTTAGCTTTATTTCATTATGCATTCTTTTCTCGAACTTATAATAATTAATAATTTGTGATTTTTTTAAATATCGGGAAAAAAATGTAATATATTTGGATCTTAAGCGGAATTGTCGTTACAATTGCTAACTATCAAATTTAAATTTAGTAACACAGCGACAATGCGTCTGCGTCTGACTACTTGTAACTGCTTAGAACCAAGGACTGTTAGAACTGTTCTATGACTGTTCTATTACAGTCCCGAATGTGGCTGGAAAACGTTTCAGTTGTAATTTCAGAACTTGGAACTAGTAATTTTTGTGGTTGGAAAGGACATTTATTAACGCGCATGCTCAACAGTCCAAGTACCGTTCTAGAACCTTCGGTTGAAAAAAACCTAAAGTTGAACCGAACCGGTGGAAAATTGGCGTGGTAACCAACTTTATTGGTTACATTGCTGACCAACAAAGGGCAGGTTTACTAGATATGCTTGATATGCATCATTGCAGAGAAAGTGATAAATAATTACAGTGGCATTGGGTATAAAAATTTTATTTTAAAAATTTGATTTCTTATTTTACTTGATGGTATTAAATAATTCAAAAAGTTTGAAATATTAAATCCTCAATCACCTCCAAATATTTTAAATATAATAAAAATATAATAATATTTCTGAATTCCAGAATTCCGCATTTCCCAAATTTAAACAAAATTTTTGAAGTTAAAACTATTACTAACTATTTTTACTTTACCATACCGAATGGGAAAGTTATGTCATCGAAAAAAATTTTTTTTTCAGATTTTCACGGATTTACATTCCATGAGGTCAAACGAGTTAAAAGAGACCAAACATCAAGAAATGTCTCTGTGTCAGTGTATCTGTGTGTCTGTATGTCACTTAATTTTGTGTGCGCTCTAGCGCTCAAACCAATAGGAATTTCTCAACCAAATATTATATTTAGTACTTTTATATTGAAACTTAGATTTGATTAGATTTTGGTTAAAATCGGTCCACGGAAACATAAGATTGGGAGTAAATTAGTGACGCGATGAGTATGTTTGGTATTATGGTCGGTAGAGGGCGACACTTAATAATGTCGCAAGTTATGTTATGTGCAATGTGATAAATCCACTCACCGAAAAAGAAATCATAACATTAATGTATTGCAATGATAAAAAAGCTTTTGCGGGAAACCGAAGATTTCCCGCCAAGGTTTCTTTTATACCTCTGCAAAAAAATGAAAATTTACCCGCTAGCTCAGTGATGGAGTCATACATCCCAATGATGGACACTTATCATTTGATAGAAAAATAAAATTCATAAAATAATAGCAAACAAAATGTAATTCGACGAATAAATCAGTCATCCCATAAACAATTAAACAAAACATTAGACCTTCTCTGAAGCCCATTATGACTACAGTCAAATTCCTACAGGTCAAATAACCGCGAAAGTGACATTTAATTAAATCAAAACTGTCCTGCACTTTCACAGTTATCGGACGAGACATAAATTTATTTACAAAATCATACAAAATTCAATTCAAAATCAAACATAAAATAATCGCACATTTGCTGTTGTTTATTGAAATTGTCCACTATGCATCAAATGTGTTCGTCGTGTGGTCAACGAATTCAACCACATGCAGATGCGCGCATAAATTCAAAGTTTTGTAATTCTTAAACCACGAATTACAAAAATGCAAATTGGTAATTCATAATGTAGAGAAATACTCGATGCAATATAAAAAATAATATTTGAAAACAAAGTTTAAAAATTTTACCATCCATAGCAAGGCATCGTGGCGTTCCAACGTTGAACCGCTTCAAGGCACGCACAAAATCTCTCAACTTCCGTGTTAAAAATACCGCTTGGCTTTTCCACATTCACGGTCTCAATTTTCATACAGGCAAAATTATCACAATTATCAAACCTATCCTCAATAATCAAACACTCTGATTCGCATTTATAGCGCTTTCAAATCAGATACGTGTTACGCCTACGGGCGCTAACACTCAAAAGCCCCTCTTGAGCCGTTTTGTGCTTGCTCGCCTCCTTTTCCAAAATTGCACTCCCCCCTGACGTTGCAATGCTCTACAAATTTTCACTCTTGCGCGGTGCGCATGTCTCTCGTCCACTTTCAAAATTTCAACTATTTACAAATAACACAAATACGCTTCACATAAATAAAACTTTCCAAAATAAAACTGTACAAATTAACAACTAAAATCAACTAAAATCATTCCGCATGCCTATAGGAATTGCCTCCGTGAACCAAGTTGTTCAGCTGAGAAGATCTAATTCTCATCCCTTCAAATGACTTTTACAAGGGAAAATAATGACAAACATTATGAAATTCCGATGACTGATTTATTGCATCTCTATCATCCGGCAAACCAAAAGCAGAAATTAAAATTAAAAACAAATAACCAAGATCCATCTGTTGGGACATACTTCTCAGGGTGGAGCTAGATTTTAAAAAAAATTATACATCCCTGTCGCAATCTCATACGAGGAGGTTCAAAACATGACATTTCCCTCTTTGATTTTTGACAGTTCACTAAAGTGAACTGGAGAAAAACACCCCAACTCATGTTTTGTTAATAAAAACTATTTGCTTCTTAAATCTTTCCTTATGAACTAATTATTTACATCCCTCTTATAAATTCAAATTAAAATAAACTAAATTAAAATCAAACTTTCTAAAACTTTTTATTTTTATTTTTATGATTTTATCCCTCTTAATTCCTATTAATTACTACCTAACCTAAATTACAAAATTTATTTACAATTTTCAAAATTTTTTGTCTTACGAATACAATTTCAAATTTTATTTAATAATTGACTTCAAAATTTTCAAACTCGGCAGATTTCATTTTATCACAAATATTTCACAAATTCTCAAAATCTTAAGCTTCTCCCTGGGGATATTCAAAAATTCCATCCTTTCTCGTACCCATGCAACGGCATTAATTTTTCCAATCTTTTGATTGACCCTTATTTAATTAAATCCTTCACTATTACTTAATTTATTTTTAAAAACTTACTTACATAATATCAATTAATTCTTCTAAATTCACCACCCTTATCATCAATAATATTCAATTTTAAATACAAAATTTCCCTACTGAACTTTCTTATAATCAATTAATTAATCTTTAAAACCTCATTACAACTTCCTCAAAATTCTTTCTTAATAAAATTCCATAATTTTTAAACCTCAAAATTTCATAGTGACAAATTCTTTCCATAATCATCAATTTTTCAATCAAATCATTCAACCTCATTGCTTAAATACGATATCCAATTTCATCATTAAATTTTGTTGTAATTTATCCACCTTAAATTTTATCAATTTTCCAGAAAAACTCTCAATTCATTAAAACTACTTAATACCATTCCAAAACTTCATTCTGCCTAATGTCTGAATTTCAAATTTACTATGGTGTACTAAATTGTTTAAATTATTAAATTTTAAATTACCTAAAACATTGTATTCGTTTCCAAAATCATTATCTAATTTACAAATTTATTATTAAATTCTGGTAGCTTCTGTTTAATTATCAAATTTAGAAATTTTAATTATAATTGATTAAATCGTCATATTTACAAATTTTAATTTTATCTCAATTTCCAAAATTATTGCGGTTATCTTTGGTTAAATCTTTAATTTCCCTGGTCTTTATTAAATTGGGGGTTTATCAATTAACCCTCTTTTTTCCACCTTGCTCGGCGATATGACCATTTTAACATGGCGGTCAACCATGTCTTACTTACTATTTTCCTCCTCCGAGGAATATCTGATTTATAAACAATTTTTAGTTTCTTTAATTTCGAGCCCTTCCTAATTTTGTTTTTATTTTTCCTAGATTTTCCTAAGTTATAAAGAAATTTTACTTTTCCTAATTTTGAAACTTTTTTATTTTTAATTTCGTTAAAATTTTCTAGATTTAATTTTATAAAATATTCAAAATTTTCTTTTTGTATTCTCACCCTATCGTCTACTTTATGAAATTCTAATTTGGCTATTGCTTCGTTGTCTGAATTATTTTTAAACACCTTAACTTTAAATTCATCCCTACTTCTTTTATTTTTGTTTATTCTAAAAAATTTTATAAATCTAAGTTTCCTTTTGGTTCTTAACTTCCTCCATCTTATCCTCCTAATTTCCCTACCTGAGAAAATTTTTATTTTAAATAAATTGTTGATAGTCTCAAAAGTTGCTACCTTTGCAATATTAACAGATTCCAAGGTTTCCTCTTTAACAGGAAAACTTGAGGAAATCAACTTTTCCTCCCTAATTTGAGTGCTTTGGCAGGTTACTTCTGTAATAATTTCGACAACTTCTATAGGTTTGTCATCTACTGTTTTGTTTACAGCATCAAACTTTGCACGCACATTTTCATCGAAACCTTTTAAATTGTTACTGAGGACTTCTATTTTATTTTCAATGTTTTTATTTCCTTCTTCAATTTTTTTATTTAATCCCTCAAAATTTTGGTTAACAATGATTAATCTATCATCCAAAGTTTCAAATTTATCGTCTAATCCCTTAAAATGTTTATTGAAACCCTCAAAATTTTGGTTATTTTTCATAAATTTATCGTCACTATCTCTTTTTAATCCCTCAAAATTCTGTTCACTATCTCTTTTTAATCCCTCAAAATTCTGTTCACTATCTCTTTTTAATCCCTCAAATTGTTTATTTATAATCTCAAAACTTTTATTATTTTCTGTCAACATTTCTATGATTCTAGACCAATTTTCTGTTCCCATTTGTTCTGTTCCCCTTCGCGTACTTTCTCCCTCTTGGGGTATATTGAAAATCGGACTATCTTCAAATCCTAACGCCTGTTGCAAACCTTCTGGTTCTTCCCCTCTATTCTCAACAGTTTCTCCCTCATGGTCACTCATGTTTTGCATGAGTTTAATGAAATCAGGATGGCAACAATTTCTAAAGTTACTAATTTTAAAATTTTAAAGTTTATCTCAGGGTGAATGTGAGTTGCTAAAAACGGGCTAAGTTTGTATGTAAAATTTAGTTTTATCAAATTTGCAAAAATTAGACTCTCTCAGGGTGGTGTGGATTGCTAACCTGAAGCCCCACGTTGGGCGCCAAATTTAGATGCAATGATAAAAAAGCTTTTGCGGGAAACCGAAGATTTCCCGCCAAGGTTTCTTTTATACCTCTGCAAAAAATGAAAATTTACCCGCTAGCTCAGTGATGGAGTCATACGTCCCAATGATGGACACTTATCATTTGGTGGAAAAATAAAATTCATAAAATAATAGCAAACAAAATGTAATTCGACGAATAAATCAGTCATCCCATAAACAATTAAACAAAAGATTAGACCTTCTCTGAAGCCCATTATGACTACAGTCAAATTCCTACAGGTCAAATAACCGTGAAAGTGACATTTAATTAAATCAAAACTGTCCTGCACTTTCACAGTTATCAGACGAGACATAAAATTATTTACAAAATCATACAAAATTCACTTCAAAATCAAACATAAAATAATCGCACATTTATTGTTATAAAATGAGATCGTCCACTACACAACAAATGTGTTCGTCGTATGGTCAACAAATTCAACCATGGGCAGATGCGCGTATAAAGTAAAGTACTGTAATTCTTAAACCACGAATTACAAAAATGCAAATTGGTAATTCATAACGTAGAGAAATACTCGATGCAATATAAGAAATAATAGACAACAAACTTTAAAAAATTTTACCATCCATAGCAAGGCATCATGGCGTTCCAACGTTGAATCGCATCAAGGCACGCACAAAATCTTTCAACTTCCTTGTTAAAAATACCGCTTGGCTTTTCCAAATTCCACATTCACGGTCTCAATTTTCATACAGGCAAAATTATCACAATTATCAAACCTATCTTCAATAATTAAACACTTTGATTCGCATTTATAGCGCCTTCAAATCAGATACGTGTTACGCCTACGGGCGCTAACACTCAAAAGCCCCTCTTGAGCCGTTTTGTGCTTGCTCGCCTCCTTTTCCAAAATTGCACTCCCCCCTGACGTTGCAATGCTCTACAAATTTTCACTCTTGCGCGGTGCGCATGTCTCTCGTCCACTTTCAAAATTTCAACTATTTACAAATAACACAAATACGCTTCACATAAATAAAACTTTCCAAAATAAAACTGTACAAATTAACAACTAAAATCAACTAAAATCATTCCGCATGCCTATAGGAATTGCCTCCGTGAACCAAGTTGTTCAGCTGAGAAGATCTAATTCTCATCCCTTCAAATGACTTTTACAAGGGAAAATAATGACAAACATTATGAAATTCCGATGACTGATTTATTGCATCTCTATCATCCGGCAAACCAAAAGCAGAAATTAAAATTAAAAACAAATAACCAAGATCCATCTGTTGGGACATACTTCTCAGGGTGGAGCTAGATTTTAAAAAAAATTATACATCCCTGTCGCAATCTCATACGAGGAGGTTCAAAACATGACAGTATGTTAAAGTCATGTGATGGCCACGTGATGGCCACATCTCCAATTTTTAATTATTGTTATTGGTAAAATTTATATATAGAAAAAATTCAAATAAATTTACATTTGATTTCTTTAAGACGACTTATTTATTTGATTTTGATACAGTAATTCAGGTATTAATGTATAAGAAGCCACAGCCGTGGAGTGATGTGACTGCTGGTTGAGTACAGAGCGAAAATTCTGGGTTCAAATCACGGACTATACAGAATTTCTTAGCGCCGTCTTCCAATGAGCATCGACACGCTGTGGTGAAATGGATATTGATTTATCTGAAATATGTAATATGGGGACTGATCCACCCCGCCAATCGGATTTATAATTCCTAAAAAGGAAAAGCCAAATTCTAGTACTTAGAATGTAAAAAGCTTAATGAATGCATAAGAATCTTTATGCAAGATTGAGAACCGCTGAGCTAGTTAGCAATAATAATGTTTTTAGATTTGCTTTCACTTGGTTCCTATATTTTAAAAATAATTCACAATTTAAGAAATATTACTTTTTTTGATTTTATTTTATTTTGTGAAGCAAAAACGTAAATGGCATTGCGTAACTTTGTGTCTGTGTTTCTTGTGCAGGAAAGTAGCTGTGGTTTCTCATTTTCCATACTTTAAATGAAGATGTATTAAATCAGGATGTTTCTAATCAAAATGATGCCTTCTGATAACCTGGTAATGTTCTCTAAAAATAAAACGTAAGAGAGCTGCTGTTACGAGTATAAGGAGCAAATTTTTATTTTGAGTCTCTTTACAAATAAGCTTTTAATGGTATTTAAATAATATGTATCCAAGCTGTTTAATGTGTCTGAGTTTTCTAATAGCATCAAGTACATCCTTTCTGTGCGTTTTAAAGTGCGTTTATGGGTTTATTTTTCTTCTGACATCACCTGTGACATTGTGACAGAAAATAGATGCTTAATATTTATTTTACCTTTTCAGGTCCATGGTAGAATACACTATTTTTAAATTAACTAATCATTTTTTATTTTGTTCTCGCCTTCTCATTTCACTGACAATCATGACTTCATGTAGTAAAGACTTGGTCCACCAGAAACACATCAGTGTCAGGTGAAAATATATAAAAAGCAGCTTTTTCTTAAAGCTCGCTTACGTTATTTATTGCATAAGATTTTGTTTCAATTGTTCCACTATTCTAAAACGAATTTCACGTTACATTAGTACTGTTTATAAAATCTGTTGTCTGAACTCATTGGGCGATACTTTAGTTGCTCGTTCGCATGGGAGATTTAAGCAAAATACTAAGGCAGATTTCTAAACAGAAGTACAACGCGCCCACCTGGGGCTTCATAAATCAATGGGGCTTTAAAATTTAGTTCTCAAAATAAATACTAATGATAATATTCAAGACATAATAACAAATTGAATTAATAATAATCTAGACATCAGCAACCCTTTAAATATAGCCAGGCAGTTGTAAAGCATTGATTAATTTTCTATGTTATATTTTACTGTTTGAAAAAAAGTCGGAAAGTAATGGTCAAACACGAACTCTCAATACCCGTTTGGGTTCAAGGTAGCTCCAGGGGACGCGTAAATACAAATTTTACGATTGAAATCTCGATGTATTCTGAAAGAGTATATTTTAAATAAGAGAATAAGCGGAGATGCAATGCCCTAAGTGCACCTGCTTTTTCAAAATTCGAATTTAAAAACTTCGATTTTCACAGTAAATTTTAAAGCAAAGTCGCTCGGGATTGGTGAATCAATTCATTCAGTTCATTCTCCTGGCGGTACGTGCACTGTAAACTGGTCTTAGTTTTGCGCGGAGTGGGAGCGACACTTGCATTGCGATGCAGTAACAGTGCACTCCGAACGAAAATCATGGTTTTCAATCCTAAATGTGCGGGAAAAATGGCTTAAAGCGCCCGAGCGCAGCGAGGGGTGCTTTAAGTCGATTTTTCTTCGCACAACTACCCAGCGTTAAAAATCCACTCTCACGAGTTTCACCCCTCAAAGATTCACCTTTTCCTTGACTCACGGGCCTAAGGATATTTTTAAATTAGTTGTCATTTTGATCAAAATCACCCTCGCAAGAGTCGGATTCACGCGAAAAAGTAACTACCGTTCGCTAAATTTAAGTAACCCTTTTCTGAAGTAATTTTTAAATAATTTTTAAATTAAAATTTTTAATTAATAAAAAAGGAGAACGCATTCCTACCGTAGCGTAAGAGTTACTGACAAACTTGTCAACAGCTACACTCTTATGTATAGGAGCGCACGTACCTCGAACGAACGAACTTGATTAACCAATCACGAGCGTTTAACCTTCGAAAATCAAGCTTTTTTAAATTTGATTTTTGAAAAAACAGGTGCACTTAGGGCATTGCGTCTCCGCTTATTCTCTTATTTAAAATATACTCTTTCAGAATTCATTGAGGTTTCAATCGTAAAATTTGTATTTTTGAGTCCCCTGGAGCTACCTTTCCCCCAGGCTGGCTCCTTGCCATAGCTAAAAAAATGTAAAACGCTAACAAACAAAAAGCCGTTCGGCGATGCTTGAGAATCGGAAGACGTCATAGAACGTTACCAAAACCAAATAATGCATACATACATTTCCCTGTTTTATTTTTTTTTGGACCATCCCCATAGCAAATTAAGGCCGTGTGATACGTGTGTAAATTTGTTAGTAAATTTAAATTTAAATTGGTTCAACCAAATAAAAATTTATACACGTGTCACACGGCCTTTGAAAGACGTGTACGTAGGGGGTAAAGGCAATGAAAATATTTAAAGGAACAGGGCTTATTCAAAATAGAATTGTGTCTAATGCTTCTTCAGTACTAAATCAATTACTACAGTAACAAACTGGTCAAATACCAAATAAGTTTCATCGTTAAAAAAGAGTTACAGATTAAGTGTACTGTTTTAAATGCTATTATTTTTGCATGGCATTATTTCTTAATAAACTACGCTTGAGAATTGTATTTTCAGTTTTACCATTTTACGCTTAGTAAAATTGTAATTGACTTGAAATCTGAAATTTTTGTTTTGTGACATGTTAATAAGTTATAAAGCCACAAACTGTTTTATTTTACAAAGTGTTAAGTTTGTGAGTAAGCACATTGTATTTATATTATTTTCTATCACGAACGCAAGTTTAATTTTGATAATTTTTAACCTTTTTTTTACTATCACGTCAATTTTTGTGTTTGTCTATTTTTGGTTTAGAATTTTCAATTATGGTTTTCTGTGCGGTGCACAGGTGGAGTATATTCCATTTTTATGGAGTCTTCATCAGCCGTTATTCGTCCACTCTTGAACGTCAAGCCTCCCCTTTTTAGACTCCCCCCAAGTAAGGGGAGAGGGGGTTTTGCCCATAACTCACCACGCAGGGCAAACGAGTTGGCGAGTAGTTTGCAGATCAATTTTGGACTTTTTAGATTACAGCACATATCCGACGCAACCAGGATTAGAACCGCGGTTTTCCGCTCTCCAGTCTATCCGTGTTTGATTTGCGCCAGACTGCTGGTTTTTGTTTGAGTATACCAGCAGTTTGGTTATCTTTTCCTACATACCTGTGGCGACCTTCACACTTGCGTCAAACAAGCTGTTATGACCATTATTTATCGATGTTTGAAAATTGATTTTCAGTTTACCATTCCCGTATGGAATCAATGGAGAGAACAGTACTGATCAACGTTTATATAAACCCCTTACTTCACGGCATGTTTGCGCTTTTATTTAGGAGTGGTATGATAAGTTTGTCACAATGGTTAAAGATTTCTGAATACCTTTTTTTGGGAAACCGTGATATCTCTATTCTAACATCTAGAGCTTTTGTCACAGCGCCAGCGGTTGCTTAAGTCTACATCATTATTCTTTATCTATAGTGGTTAGAGCAACACCAACGACATGGGATAGCCGGAAAACCATTAATTAAATTGTATTATGCAGTAGATTAGCTTCATATCTCTTCAATAATTCACTTCAATAATTTACTTACATCTAAATTGAGATGCTGTGAATTAGTTCTTGTTCTTGCTCAATTAGGTGCAGTTTTTGCTACTTATAGTTTTCCGCCTGAAACTCAGTTTGAATGATAAATCATTAATAGTATTCTGCAAAAAAGCACTAAGTCAATAATCATAGTTTTGAGATAATTGCATTTAAAAGTTTGTATTGAAATAAGAATTATATTTATTAAAGGTGACTTGTATAGATCTAGTTTAAAATTTTAAACTGTAGATTAACCAATCACAATAGTCAAAATCCGAGTTTAAACCATAGTTAACGGTTAAACTTAGACTATACAAGTCACCCTTAGATGTCAGAAAATTAATGGTTGCGAACAATACATAGCTTTATCAACTTCAATATTCCCTCATTTGTTATTTAAAAATATTTGCCTATTGGTCAATTAAAAAAAAAAGTGATAGAAAGTGTATGACTTGGTGCATTTTTCTTAAATAATAAAGGTAAAATTAAGATTCAGCAGCAGTTTTTTCCCATTTATCACATTTATTTCTTAAATATTTTGTCTAGAAATGGTACATAAGGTAAAAAATAACAATAAAATAAAAAAAAATTAAATATTTTTTAATTTTCCCTGAACAAATTTAAGTGATTTTGACTTAAAACAGAAATTATCTTTGTTATTTTTGGAAATATGACTTCGTCGTTTTTGCAGTTTGTTTAGCGTTCACCAATCAATACAACCTCATGATTAAGTCAAAACAGCAAAATATTGACTTAGTGCTTTTTCGCAGAATACCCGCACGATATATTCTAGAGGATTCAAAAGAAATTGAGATGTTGAATCAAACGAATTGTGGTGGAAGGGTATAAGTTAAAAGGCAATTACTGTAGGTACTAATTTTTACTTGATCAGATTATGCATCTCTTGAAAATGTGTATTTGTATTTTGAATTGGGCGGTTTCCTAGATGAGCAAATTAGTTTTTTCTGTGAGTTGTCTTTAGATGGTAACTAATTTGTATTTTTTTATTTAGACTTGATTGTCCCAGGGTATTCTTTCAGAGTATTCTGAATTTTACTTGCTTTATTGTATTTGTGTGTTCCCTATATTGGAGTTTTGGAATCAAACATTGTCATTCCCATCTTTGATCTTAACTTTGTTTTTTTTTAATGAAACCAACCCTTTTATTACTTCTGCGTTTTATTTAGAAGACTGGCTCTGGAATTCTTTGTTTTTTCTTAGTTAGTTGCCAAACGATCGTCTGAGCTACAACGTAAAGAACCTACAAACCGCGTACGCGCTACCCAAGCTTTGGTACTCGACGGGCGGAGTATCTTTTTGCTAGCCTGCCTACCATAATATCACAGATCAGTGGGCAAGTGCAAGATCATGTCATGTTCTTATGTGTAGTAGTTGCTTTAATGATCATAGTTTTGCCATTTCGTCTTATCAAGAACTGCAATACGGTAGTATTTTACATTCAGATGATCTAATTTGTTTGAGCTTCCTTCGAGTTTAGGTAAAAAAATTTGTGGATCATCCTCAACTTATACAGACTCTTCAGTATGTACGAAGTTACTGATTTATTAAAATGATTTGAAAACAATTTAAAAATAATTATAATATGCCTATATTTTAACGAAAAGAAGTGTTCAATATAAGTAGATTGACTGATTATAACTTGAATCTTGCTCTAAATAAAAAAATTTAATAAAATATTCTGGTAAAAATTATTTTTTTAGTGAATCCATTTACTTCCTGTATTCATCATGTAAAAGCTATCGTAATGTCGTTTTGCTAGTGTGTAACTATGAGCAAATAATTTTACAATGTTATGTAGGTGTCAATGTAGATACATCATGAATCATTTATATAGATATGTACCTACTATAATAATTGTGAAATCTCCTTACAAGCCTAATCTTTTTTACAGTTTTTACAGAAATAATAAAATTAAAACTATAATAAGGTTTTATTTTAAGGTGAAAATTTACATTTTTAGTAATCACTTTTAATAAAAATATTAGGTAATGTTCCAAATAAAATATTTCATTCATTAAAGTGGAAGAATCAAAATGTTTTCTCAATATTACAAGTGTAGGTATGTATACAAAAAGTGTCTATGGAATTTTTTTGAAGCAGGAGATGAATCATTTCATTCATTCATGCTAACAAGATCAATGTACATTTTTACAAAACCAATTATATTCAAAAATAATTATCCATTAATTTATGCAGATTAATATTCAGTGATAAAACGAATCGAACCTTACAATTTTTTACCATTTGCAATAAATTTCTTATCATTTTTTTAATTATGACTAATAATATCACGTATAGTAATCGCTAAATTTGAACTCAACAAATATCCCACTCTAATACCTTTTGTACTGTATGGTCAAGTCTATTGAAAACAGCTTCATTACTGTGTAAGTCCTCGACCTGTTTCTTCGCGTTTGGTATCTAAAAGTGCAAATAATTAACCGGCATTTTTGTATAAAATGATATTAGCTGTTCAATATTAAAATTGAACATGGGATTAAGTGATTGCTGCAGTTGTCCTCATTTTTCAGGATTTCGTGCTAAATTTAATCCAAATGAAGATACTCCCTTACAAGCTCTTCCAAAACCTAAAGAAGCAGGTAATTTTTGTTTTATATAATATTTTGTATCTATTAATTATTTTTTACTTAAACATAATTTTAATAGTGCTCTATTAATAAATTACACTGAAATTTATATTTACTCAATAACTTCTCTAGAAAAGCACGTATGATTTTTTTTATTTACTATTGATTATTATCAGTATTTTTCTTGGACATGAATAATACAAGTAGGCTGTAGGCTCGTCGAAGTAAATACAGATGCAGATTCACGGATTTATTCTAAACTTCGTTAAGGGGTCTTCCAAATTCGATTTTCAGCTCAATATCCCATCAAGGACATTGAAAAATAAGAAATGATTTATCACTGCTCGAGGGATATTCCATTAGCAAATTATTTATAAATCGCGGTCTATTGAATCATTGTTACATATATTACCAAACTGTAAAAATAAAAATGATTATTTAATTATTATGACACCGAAAAATTTTTTATTTAAACTTCTTAAATTGATGTCAACAATAACTATTCCAAGATTATGATTAGGGTAATGTTATTTTGATCCTTGCTCGTAAAATTATGAAGTCACGATAGATTTGTGGAACTTTACGACTTATCTATTTATTAACTTAAAATGAAGAAGGTCATTGACTGCGTTATTCTTTTATAATTGCATTAATCTTTTGCAGTACAGGTATTGTGCAAAAGTAATACTGTCCAGTTTTTAGCAATTATAAGTGTAAAGGTACCAACATAATGCAGGTTTTATGCGCCGGCCAACCAACATTGATCTTTATAATTAAATATTTGTTTGATTATTTGCTTTGTTTTTGGTTGGTTACATTCATTAACATTGGAGATGATCGGCACTTGCAACCATAAATCAGCTACCTTTCTTTGTCTTCGTACCGCAAAGTCTTGATCAAGCACATTCAAATGCAATCAAAATAAATTTACAAAAAAAATGTTTGTTGCTCAAAGTGGTACCTATTGTTTATTTTGTAAATATATTATAATAAGCTCTGAGCTTGCGACAATGTACATAATATGTACATATGTATGTATGTATTCTTTAGTACATAGAGTGCAAAAAATTAATACTGCTATGAGAATGTACAAGTAAAACAACAGATCCTTACATATTTTTTTTGCAAAATTACATTGCAAGTTTATTCGGATCGTTGTACTGTGCTACGCCTTTATTGAGTTACACAACTAACAATTTTTTAATACAAACCTAAAAGATGATTAATATGTATAAATAGACATTGAGGTGCACTTAAAGTGAATAAATATTTAATTTTTGTTTTCAAATGATCTAATTGCAAATACATGATGTATTTCACAAGAATGTCGCATTTTACTATTTTAATCAACATAATGTTCAAGGACAATTTAGACAAATTGAATTGTATGTATAAGAATTTGACGGTAATTCCATGTTTATTTATGTAAACAAACATTGAAAATAACAAGGAACTGCGCACATAATTTTATTAATCAAAATAAAACCACATAGTCCATACCAAATTAATTGTATAGGAAAACCATTGATTGTAGCGTAAAACTGAGGTCGACTCATTCATTCACATTAATTTCTGGCAATATTTGGTGCTAAATTGTAATGACGTAATTTATAAAGTTTTAGTAAACTGGAAATTATCGTGACTAACAACTAATAAGGAAAATGAGCTTTAAGCTCGGTTTGTTTATAATCTAGAGTTCATTACCATTCAGAGTAAAAAATATTTTACAAAAATGAAAAAATTATATATTATGTTATTAAACTTCCATACAAAAATAATCACCATTTTATTAAATTATACATAGACATGTGTTACACAACAAACCCTTTTTAAACTTTTTTGCTCAACTCCATAAATTAATTCAAATAAAAATATCTCATGTAAAATTTCCTATTTCCTTTTCGATGATAATTTTCTTATTATTTAGTAAGCATAATTTCAATTTTGAACGTTCCTAATTGAATAAATCAATGATTTCATTGCTGATGAATAAACAATTCATATTTGAGTATTTACACAGACGCCAACCTTTCTGAAAGCACGTATAACATAATCTGTTTGATTCAAGGCTGAAAGTTTGACCTAGACGTGCCAAATATGACGAGGATTATTTTTATATTGCAAATTAATATGCCCACATCACTGTTATTTTTAATTACCTATTTAGAAATATCTCTAATCATTTTTAAATGAAAATTAATTTAAATTTTAGATATTCCCGATGGCGTCCCATTTCCCGAAAACAAAGAGACGCAAGACATTTTAATTATTCGTGGCATAGATCCGTGCTTAAAAGAAAATGGAGATTCTCATCATACTTCAAAATATGAGGTTGCCAACAGAGAAATTGATCCTCAACTTGTTGTGAGAAGAGGACAATCATTTACCATTGATATTACCCTCAACAGGCCCTATAATGACCAAAAAGATATGATTTCGTTTATTTTCACAGTGGAAGGTAAGTCAAGAAATATATTCCAAACGCTGTGGTAATACATTTACTTCTTTAGATGAAGATAAACCTAGTTTTGGTAAGGGAACCTTAGTAGGAGTTCCACTCATGGTAAGACCCGATAAAACGTTTCCATGGAATGTGATACTTCAATCAGTGGAAGACAATCATATCAAAGTAAAAATTTTAAGTGCACCCGACAGTATTGTAGCAAAATGGAAGATGGACGTGGATACCAAAATTATGGAAGGACAAGCGTACAGTTATTGCTGGGAGACTTTAATTTATATTCTTTTCAATCCGTGGTGTAAACAAGATCAAGTTTATTTAAAATCAGAGGAATGGCGCGAAGAGGCCGTTTTAACCGACGTTGGTTTAATTTACAGAGGTACCTTTAATCGTATTCGTCCGTGCATTTGGAAGTACCAACAGTTTGAAAAGAACGTACTCGATTGTTCGTTGTATTTAATTAAAAATATTGGAAAGCTTTCCGGAAACTTTCGATCGGATCCCGTGTTTACATCGAGAGCTTTATCTGCAGCAGTAAATTCTGTTGACGATAATGGAGCAGTTATGGGTAACTGGAGTGAAGATTTCAGTGGAGGTACTGCACCAACAAAGTGGATTGGAAGCATGGAAATATTACAAAAGTATTATAAAAAGAAGAAACCTGTCAAATATGGACAATGTTGGGTTTTTTCTGGAGTGCTAACTACAAGTAAATTTAAAAAAGGTTTTTTAAGCTATGATTTAAAATATTTTTATTGCAGTTTGCAGAGCTATTGGAATACCTTGTAGAACTATAACCAACTATAAATCCGCACATGACACGCAAGGATCTCTGACTGTAGATTGTTTTATGAATGAGAAAGGCGAAGTATTGGAAGAGCTTAACTCTGATTCTATTTGGAATTTTCATGTTTGGAATGAAGTGTGGATGCAAAGACCTGATTTGGGAAAACATTACGGGGGGTGGCAAGTAATTGATGCTACTCCTCAAGAACAAAGTGAAGACGTGTTTAGAGTTGGCCCTACATCAGTCATGGCAGTTAAAATGGGTGAAATTAAGAGACCTTATGATTCAGGTTTTCTATATGCTGAAGTTAACGCCGATAAGGTTTTTGGAATTTTATTCTAAATTGTTCAATTTAATAATAAATTAAATTTTAGGTATTTTGGAGGTATTTGGGGCCTACAGATCCGTTAAAACTGTTAGGAAAAGATATACATGGAATAGGAAAGCTAATAATTACGAAAGCTCCTCAAAAATGGATATATTTAGATGTTACCGATTCTTATAAGCATTCGGAATCCACCGAATTAGAAAGGATGACTATGTTTAAAGCACTACGCCAGTCAGAAAACTTATTTGCACGTTATTACTTAAACGATGATTTTAATGATATACAGTTTAATTTAGAAATGAAAGATGATATTAAAATTGGGCAAGCTTTCAGTGTTTGTTTCGTGATGAAAAATGTGAATACAGAAAAAGAATATCACGTCTATGTCATTACAAACGTAGACTCGGTAGCGTACACCGGAAAAATTGGAGATACTATTAAACAAGAGAAGCATAATGTGGTGGTGAAACCAGAATCGATACATGAAATTAGAATTACTGTTACCTATAACGAATATTCCAAGAAATTGCTGGATCAAGCAGCTTTTAATGTTTCTTGTTTGGCAACTGTACAAGACACAAATTTTGAATACTACACTCAGGAAGAATATCGAGTAAGAAAACCGGATATTAAAATTATTCTATCTGGTACTCCAATGCAAAATCAAGAAATAAGTGCTAGTGTGTACCTGGAAAATCCGTTACCAGTACCGCTAAAAAAGGGGGAATTTACTATTGACGCTCCAGGATTTACAGAAAAGATGATTTTGAAGATACGTAACATTGTTCCCCCAGGAGAAAAAGCAGTAACAGAATTTAGATTTACTCCTACTCAAGTAGGTAACCAAACTATTGCCGCAAAGTTTATTTCCAAAGAACTCCACGACGTTGATGGATTTTTAAATTTTAATGTTTCGCCAAAGATTAGAGAAGAAAACGGAAATAATATAATTCCATAAAATTGTAATATTAATTTGACTGATATTTATATTTATATTTTTTCTAGACTTTACTAATTTGAAGGCACACACACAGGATTTATTCCTTCTGTAAAATTTTAAAACATATTTTTGTAAATTTATCTAGGAACCTCCTTGTGTGCGCACCTATTAATTGGTCATATTTATTATACCTAATATTATCGTAATTAATTATTATACCTTATATATTTTAACAGTAAGACTTTTTTATTAATTTTATTAGTATTCTATTCTAAGACCTGAATTGAATGAATTGTTCAATTTACAAATAGCACTTTAGTTGCTTACAGCCATGCTAAGCCTAATAGGCGTATATGCAAATCTTAGCACAACCAATTGCTTTTCATAAGATGCAAAAACGGCAATACGGAAGGAGCGACGTTCGGCATTTCATAAATAGTATAATCCGAATTTCGTGCGTCGGGTTTTATGTTTGTGATTAGTAAATTAACAAATAAAAAAGCTTTCTATCAAACTGAAAATTTAAATAGTTCTATAGAAATCTGCACAGACAGTTTATAAAAGGATAACTATTTTCTACCGCATGGAAGGCATAATATACTTACATGATATACTAAAGTTCAAGATATTACAGCTAGGTGGCACTACGAATATTATTGTTGAAAGGTAAAAACCTTGGACCATGCACTATATTTAATTAATATTAATAACGGTTTACAATACCTACGACATAAAGTTATAATTTATTCGTTACTGATTTAATAAATTTTATAGATTTATTTTAAAAATCAACTAGCTTGTGTATTATTTTTGCTTCCATAATACCATAATACGTAAACACAACTACTAATATATCTGCAGAACTAACAAATTTACCCATTTGCAGTGGGTAACTAGCATTACAGTATAACCATAGATAATATCAAACGTGTTTAAAGAGAAAAAAAGAAAGATATACTGTTGGTTTGGTTTTTGATAGGGCAGTGCCGTTACGCGTTATTGCCTTTAGCTGCGGAATTTCACGGACTAAACGCGGCGAAGAAGCAACTAATTCATCATATTGTGGTTGCCAGCCCTATAATTATTCCTCATGCCGCTAACACCATTCGTTATGACTAACTTCCAAGTTCTATGGAAAATTAAAAAAGATTTAAAAATCCTTTCCAGACGTGGTGTAATAATGATTACAAAATACCATTCACTAAATAATGATATATTAAATTAGATAGTTCTTATTAAACTCCAGGAACCTATAGCTATCATAAACATTACATAGTAAATTGTTAAAATTAGTAGGTTTGGTAGGTATAAGATGTAATAGCTGCGTTAACGGCTAAAATTTGCTATCCTGATATGCCAAAAATAATTGAATTATTTATTAATAAATAATAATAGATGACTACTGTAGGTACACATCCAATACATTCATTTTCATAGTTATATCCTTTCAAAATATGTAAAATATTATAATATCCCCTATATAATCTAATAGATTTAAAATAATATAGAAGTCACTTTTTAATTTGTGAAATGAATAATAATAATATAAATTATCTGAGAATTTAGTGACCATAATGCAAGAAATGGTACTCAAAAAGAAAAATAAATACAATGTAATTTTGTAATACCTAAATACTCTAATCCAGTAATACCCAAATAGAACTGGGATCAAATTGCTTCCACCCCACTTTGCAATTTTAGTGGTATGGCTGCGATGTCCGAGTGGTTAAGGAGTTTGACTCGAAATCAAATGGGCTTTGCCCGCACAGGTTCGAATCCTGTTCGTAGCGATTATTTTTGTAAAATTTTAGGAAACATGATTTTCGGCAAAAATAAAATTAAACAAATTTTTACACAGCTTTTTCTATAATTTGATAAATTATAAAACTAATTTTCAAAAGGGGTAATTAAACACAGATACAATAAAAAAATCCTAAAACATATTTTCTTGGGATGTTTTAATTTTTGCAATTAATTTGTTTTCTAAAATGTTTTTCGAAATTTCAATAGTAGTAAAAAATCAACGAAATTTAATTTACAGCGTTTAAATTGCAGTTAGGTAAATCAAAAAGAACCCGCACTACTTTAAATTAATCTCTTTTATTTAACATGAACTTTATACACATAATTTAGAAGAGTTGCTTTCACTTTGCACTTATAATAAACGACCAAGTAATTATAACTATATTTTCAGTCATTACATTCATTAATAATACATTTTCTTTTTTTTAACTTTTACACGACTACGCTCCAAAACACCATTAATTTATTAAAGTGAAAAATATTTAAAACTAATGAGTTTAAGAGTATAATTGCAAAAGTCTATCAGTGAAGTTGTTTTAGTTCATCGTTGTTGGCGATTCTAAAAATGTAGTCTTAAACGTCAGTGGTGATGTATGGCCCAACAGTAATTTTATTTTAATGTAACATATTGTAATACCGTTCTACTTATAATTCCTTCCAGAAAATAAAAGCAAGCGATTGATAGCCAGTAGTCAGTATTATGATTGACGTTAATGCTCGCTCCTGTAAGAAATTTGTATTTTTTATGGAGTAAAAATAATAAAACCGTAAACAAAAGCTATCAAGATTTTAAGGATAAATAAAATTATATTGAAAACATATAGTTTGGAAAAGTAAATTTTGTGCAAATAAATCATTATTTTTAAATAACCTTATATTAATAAATAAATGCTTACTACTTTGTGCTTTATCATAATGAGCTTTCAGGTAGAACATAAAACTTAAAAAGTAGATAGGTTTAACACTGCCCATCGACATGTTATTAAACGAAAATCAATTATTCTAAAATAGACTCATTTATTAATTTTTTAATAAAATAGAAGATCTGTAAACTTACTTTAATTTTTTTAATAAAAATAAAATATTAATAAACTTTTGTTGTTTGAATTCAAATGTATTTTAAAGCTTCCACTTTAAGAATTTCTGAAATAAATGAAGATACAGATAAAAATATGACAAGTGATTTAACGAGAGGAACAATAATTAATAAATTTAATTATGATTGTCAAAGTTCACTCTTTTGAGTACCCTCTCAACTTTAAAACCTTATGTGGTCCTTATTCTTTTCAGTATGTCAAAAAAACTTTTAAAATTTTTTTTCAATACTAATTTGTTTTCGAATTATTACAAAATTATAAGGACAACACTCAGAAAATCTTATTTTATTGGCATCGTGGACTACAAAATTCGCCTTCGACTCACTCGAAATATTTGAGGTAATAATTGTTGAAATAATATGTAGAAAAATTTAATTAAATATTTAATTAGTACATACATAGTTTAAGAAAAATATACTATTTGATGCAGGAAACTTAACATGACCTAAATATACTAAAAATACGTTACATTGTAGAAAATTTCTCACAACATTAAAAAACTGCAAGTGATCTTGTACCCGATGCTTATAATAAAATATAAATTTAAAAAATTATGACTAGAGATTTGCATTGCAAATTGGACCTGTAACCTATTTAATTTCTATAATTCCTGTCAAAGTGTTATAAAGTTAGCAAAACGTGATAAGGATATTGAATGTTTTAGAGTTATTGATTACATTTTAACATTTTAGGTTAAAAATCAAAATTTCTTGATCCTGCAAAGACATCTCTTTTATATCAGCCAATCTGTGAGGTGAGCTAAGTGAACGGGCTAAGGACCGGACTCTAGGCTAGAAGCCCTAAGTTCGATTCCCAACCCGCCTACAAAATTTATCCAACTTCATTATGACCCTCTTCTCTCGGAACGCAATGACAAACCACCAAGAGTAATTTGCCAAGATGTAGCATTTCAAATGCTCGCCAACCTCCGATAGGAGGCGACACCTTAAGAAGAAGAAGAAGAATATTTGAAAAGATAAAAAAGTGACAATAAATTGTCAAAAATTATGATATTGAAATATTTTATAATTAATATTGCCAATATTTCCCTAAAACTTTTAACATTGACAGGAATTATAAAAATGAAGTAGATTATTCAGCATATTACTAAGTTAAAGATTATTATAAATCCTTTAAGAAGGAATTTTACGAATCGAATAGGTACACTTATAAAAATTCATATTGCCGTTTATTTGGTATTTACTTAACTATTATTAAGCTTTTTACGTATTAAATTACAAATAAATTAAAAACAGTTAATGATCATTAACAACTTTTAGTTTATAGGAATTAAAAAATTTTATCTTATCGAATGTTGCACTGAGCAAACTCACAAAGCACATTTACTGCTATAATAATTTAAGCCTTCAAAACTTTGTGAAATTGTAGAAGTCAAAGTAATATTATTGCACAAGACTAAATTTATCAAATAGTACGCCACTGTTTTATTTATGTCACTAGATAGGTTGCACTTATGGTGTTCACAAACATTGAACTGTTCTTTTAACGATTTAATAAAGTATTTTTAAGAATTTGTAAATATTAAATAGGAGCTTTTAAAAATGGTCATCATCACCAAAGCAAGTAAATTTATTTCTCTACGTATTTATAAAATTAACCTTAAAATTTTTTCAAGAAACTTTTAATTTATTGCAGTATTTAATAAATTTTATTTTTAGTGGATGTGACGATTTTAATTTTAATTAAAATTAATTTTCAGTTTTTAGGGTGATTCGTGACATCCAATTTACATGTAGCCATACAAAATTTTTTGTTGCGTACATTTTCCAAAAAATTGTAAAATATTTAGTTTAGTTGCTGGCTTACACAAAAAGTGAACAGCTCTACAATTGAGAACTGGACGAAAATCAACTTTATTTCTTTATTTCTAAAGGTTATGGCAAGTTAAATAAATTGTTCTAAAAGATCGAGCCGTTTCGTTCAGAACACTACAAATTTTTGGTTAGTTTCTTGAATAAATTTTATTAATAACTTATCATTTAATTAATTAATTATCACTTTTAGGTTTAAAGATTATTATCTTTTGTTTTTAGTAAGTATTATGGTTTTACAAATTCGACACTTTTGGTTCAGTCCACATTAAAATTTTCAACTCTAATTATTCACAGGTCGCTTCTATTTGACCTGAAAGTATTGTTTTCCCTCTCAAGGAACTATTTAAATTTTAAAGCAAAAATACAATTTCGTTAGGTAATTATTATTTGTTTACCATTACAAAACTTTTATTTACAAAATTATAATTTTATCGTTCTTTTCGTCTTTGAGCTGAAAATTTTCCTACAAAATTTTTGTCGCCAATTTTACAATATGACAATTTAGAGAGAACAGATTTTAAGCAATTTTCTTTTGTGTCTTTATTCTTATCTTTATTTAAGACATTCAAAATTGTGAGTACAGCACTAAACCATTTTGAAAATTTTCAACCCTGGTTTAATTTGCTTAAATGCCTATTTTTGATGTTACTGGCCCAAAATAGATTTTTAATGCCTAAACGAATAATTTACTGTCTAAATACAGTAAACTCCCGATTATCCGCGGGATTGGTTGGCGTGGATACCGCGGATAATCGAATTTCGCGGATAAGCCGCAAAATTGCCGATTAATGGCAAAAAAACTACGAATATCCGGAAAACAGTGATTTTATTTCTATATGTAGTAGGTATATTTGTGATTTACGAAAAAACCTTCTTTTTTTATAAAAATGCCTCCTACAGCCACCGCGGATAATCCGCAAAGCAAAGGATAATCCGCAAAGCGGATAAACCGCCCATGAATAATCGAGAGTTTACTGTATAACTAAAAGTATAAAAATTAGTAATATTCGTTTTTAAACTTAGTATATCACAGTCACCTGAGCTGTTTTGCAAGTTTTTGTAATTTTAGAGCTGACCCAGTGTTATTTTTGTTCAAAAAGTGTGAAGCACTGTATAAACTATAATATCAAAGCTTACTTTCATATTTTCAGCAAAAGTATTAAAAAGAACTGAAAACTTTTAAGGTGCCGCTTATTTGAGACTTGTAAAATAATTTCCGATGTGCAAACAAAAGTTAGAATATGAAAAATTTAATCCCTAAGACAAGCAAGTGCATGATTTGACCAAAATTCTAAATGGTGAAGCTTTCAACTCTGGCAATTTTGATATAATATCTTCTGGCATAATACAATTCTTTTTGGATAATAAACTAGTAGTACTAGCTGAAAAACGAAATTTTACTTTAGAAAATTTGGAAAATAAATTAGTTTGCTACGCTAATTACAAATTTGAAGTTTGAAGATTGTTTACTTTAGTAATTTTTTTTAAATAATTAGTTTTGCAAGTTTTTGTAAGAAAAAATTTATATTGGCTAAAATCTTAATTATTGTGCCATTTCAATAATTTTCATAGCTTAAAATTGTACCTATTTTATTTTTTAATTAACTAAAAGGAATTGATTAGGCTTGGGTATTTAAATCATATTTGATAGTAAAACAATTTTTTTTTATTATTACTAGATAGTGATAATAAAACTTTGAAAAAGATTAAAACAAAATTATCTGCGCTCGATACCATCTTTGGCACTTTAACTTTGATGAAAGTAATATTTGAGAAATCAATAAAATCTAAGTCTAAAAGAACGATTAACAAATAAATGATTATTTACAAAAAATGAAAACATGACAATAGAAGATTAAATTGTTATTGTTAACAGCGTCCAAATGATTCAACATGCAAAATTACAGCAGCATAATATACCTTTTAATTAACCACAACATGAAATATTCAATCAAATTTATAACCGCATCACAATACAATTAAGACGAACAAAATTGGACCTTCTTTGATTATTATGTAGTCGGAATGCAACAACCAACTTTCTGTAATAATATTTATTTATAATATGAAGTGGTGCAAAATAAACGTACAACTTCAAATAAATATTTAGTGTAGAATTGATGTCATTTTGCACATTATAAAATGACCTATCATAATAGCAATATAACGGAAAAGCTATGTAAAAGCTAGAATATTAATAATAGAAATTGAAGATGGAAAAAGTATGGTCTGTACGTTATGATGCAATTCATACCTACTAATTAGTAGGTACTACTTACTAGTTTTAAGTAACCACTATAAAAATTATTACAAATAGGTAGCTACATTCATTTTTAATATAGGATTTATGTGTTTTTAGAACATGTTAATACCTGCTTTACTCAAAAGAAAACAGTTTGCATAATGTACAATTTTAATTCCAATAATTAAAACCGAATACACCTGTATTACTTCAACTCAACACTTAATAAAGAAACTACAACAGCAATACCTCGACTTGTAAGCAATATGACATTTAAATATACCAAGCAGTTAATAAAACGAGCAGTACCTCATTCTGGAATTGTTTGCTTTAACTTGAACTGCCACTTAAAATTTTAAAAATTGTTTTGTCTAACACTGCCACAGCTACTAGTTACTCTACTTCAAAAGATGAAAAGCAATGTAAGCCATAAACAAACAATAAACATATTTGTTTTAAAGTCTATTGAAATTATTATTGCTCTTACTATTAAATAAAACGTAAACATACAATAAAACTCTATTATGTGCAGTACATAAATACTTAACTATACTATTTATGGTTATTGCATAATTCTTGCATATTTGGCCTTATCTAAAAAATCTTTTCAGCTTTAGGAATACGATTAAAGGTAAAAAATACTGTAGAATTATGATAATGGCTTTCACTCAATTACTGAACGAATATATTATTGGGACAGACTCCAAAAAGGAAGGGGTTGATTTTTCACAAACTATGGGTAAAAAAAAGTTATGGCAAAAAATCTCCCAAATGTTATGATATGAAAAGTCTATAAACTTTAATAATAATAATATGCTCGCAGTTTAAGTACGCCCGAAGCTTGTAATACCAAACATATTATAGAAACTTGTATAAATTAAATTTTAGATTGATTGTGCGGATCCGCTTCCCTGATTATAATAACTTTTAGAATTCATAATGATCCCAGCAGGAGTATATGCAATATAATGTTCAATTCCACTTTTTTCTTGGCCAAAAGTTAATTAAATTTTTTTAATTTTATAATGTTCTAGTTTGTAAAAACCGCTTTATAAGGCAGAAATTTTATTGTGACATAAATAATGTAATTTTACAAAATAGTATATTGTGGTACACGAGTAGTTCGTGTAAAATTAAAACAAAAATTTGCGAAATAAATTATACATCTCTTATAATGCAAGGTTGCATAGCTGAAACGAAAAAATACAGCGTTAAAATTTTTAAATTACCATTTAATCTGTATAATAGTTGGGATATTAAAATTTTTGCAGAGAAGCAATTTTGTTTGAAAGGAGTACATTTTGATATGGGTCACTTTTTATTCATAGTGTTCTAGATATATGACCTCCGGGTTTGCAAGATGAAGTATAATAAATTATTAGACATAGGTAATTGCCTTCCAAGTTTACACCTAAGTAATGATTTCGACACTGAATGTTTAAAGGGGCCGCACGATGGATGGCCGACAATGGCCTAATAGCCGATACCCGAATACCGCTTTAATTTATGAGATACACGAAAACTAAATTCGGTCTGATAATTAGATGCTGAAACTAATTAACTCTTGGAACAGGTTGGAGGTGTGAAACAAAGAGCCGACTGCTCTAGGCAATTAGGGGTCGCTAGTTACTAATGGTGGTCATCGTTCACCAAACTGGAAGTTTCGGTTTCCCCGATTACTATATTAATTTGTCATTGATTTTATACAATAACATGACAAACATATTATCTACCTCGAAATGGACTTTTTTTAATGATCTTAATTGAAAGTATATGTTTATTTATTACATAATAAAAAATTTATTACAATAAAAAAGTAATTACACCCATAACACCTCTTTAGCACAACTGCTTTGCTATAAGGTCTATATAAAACAATTAGTACTATTTATTTGATTAGTAATTGTTTCCTCTTAAAAAATTAATCTTCGGAGATTTAATTAAGCACATAATATTGTTAATTTATTAATCAATTTAGAAATTGGTATATCATTAATTTTATTTATATTGCATTATTCACCTGCACTTTTAAATAGCATGAACGATTTACACAAAAGTACAATACTAATAACTGTTAATTATTTTATAGTAATGGGTAGCAATAAATATTAATAAACCTACGGAGTAATTTCATATACAGTGGTTTCTCGACCATTTCAAAAAACTGAATTGCTTTGTGTAATCATCTTGACACATGTTGGTAGTTTAAAATGTCTTGTAGTAACCATATTTCCTTTACTGAAGCCATATTTTTTGCAATTTAAATGGATTAAGTTAAAATATTTCTAAGAACTTTTAGTCCTACAAGAAAACCTAGTTGAAAATATCTTAATAACGTTACGCAACACCCTGTATATGCTGCAATTGAAATGTGCAATATCTCAATCTCACAAATTAAATCTCAATCTCTAAATTTTTGTTCTGTAATACCATATCTTAATACTATTACCTATGGGCTGAAATTTTAGGTTTTTTTTCTGGGCCTCTCCAAGCAGTGGTTATTGAACTGTGCGACTGTAAGTTAAATAAATTATAGGAAAAACTGCATCAAACGGTCGAATATATAAATTCAACTGTTTTCTTTCCTTGCCCATATTGAGTTACCACTAACCATTGTGGTATTACCTAATACCATTGTATATTATTTAACATTGCGGTGTTTACTTATTTGCATTACTTTTCTGTTGTCTGTGCATAAATAAGTAGTATCTCACGAATTGTATTTTATCAGAAAATTTTAATTGTTGTTTATCTTTGTCAGTTTTAAATTAACATAGTTTATCACTTTACTATTAGGTATATTGTATTACACAACAAATAAAATTGTAAAGTTTCAAAATTGTATGATAAAAACACATTGTGTTGAGGATTTGAAAATGAATTATGGATGAAAATAATTTTAATCGTGGTGACCTTTAGTGTCATAATCAATCTTGATAGCATTTAACATTTGATTACTAATTTTTTATACAATGTTAGTTTTGATTTTTTGACGATTGTACTGGAGGTTTCCACTTGATTCCACTATCTTTAATCAATATCGAAAATCGACAGCCTGTCGCCTCTGCAGGTCCGCCCTATGTTAAATTCTTCGTGTGTGGCTACTGATGGTACCTGAAGGTATATTAAATTTGCGTTTAATAGTTTATTAAAAGATTTTTATTATTTTATGTTGCTAACGTAGGCGTTTAAAATTACGTTACGCTATAGCCATTACAAAATATTTGAACTTCATTATTTTATGTACACACATGCAAATGGCTGCCTAACTATAAATTAACTATAAAATTATAATAATCATGCTACACTATAAAATTCATACATGTCTTGATTACCAGATAAAATAAAAATAATTTATTGCCTTATACAGGTAGATTGAATGCGACATCAATAAATTTAAGGCAATAATTTTAATATGTATAACGGGATGATTGATAAAACACTTTAATGTCTCTCGATTTCGAGATTTAGAAAATTGTTTCATGTTTTAACAATAATATAGGTAAAGTGATCAAAACTTAACAACTCTACATACGATTGTTTGTTTCGAAAATCGCTAAAAAATTATTATTGATCTCGATCTGGTCAGTGTATAGGTGGCAGGAAGTTAACATTTAGACGGGCTTTGCATTGGCCAAATAAAAGTTCTTGAATGAAAACGGTAAAAAAATACGCATTTTAGTGATACAATTTCATATCATTACAATAATTCAAAAGAAATGTTATTTGTGCTTATATTTATTTAATATTTTTTACAGCGGAAAATGTGAGTGAACTGAAACTAAATACGACACAAAATTGATGTATAATTAATTATCATTAGCTTTGTTCACAAAGAAATCCGGAACGTGTTCAATGTATCCTGGCGCATGTGGATTTTTAATTGTAGTAGGTATATAATTTAAATTTTAATAACAATTTTATTATAAATCTACATACATGAGGGACGATGTAATGAAAACGTTCTGGAATTCTCCGCGAACACAGCTATTTACCTCGATACAAAATTCTTCACATGGTATATAGATGGATTAGAAACTGAATTGAGAACAGGCATATGCATACATGGCCCAAAATATGAGGCATTTATAGCTTTAGGAATTAGCCACCATGAATGCCTATAAAGGAATTTAAAAAGCCAACAAGTCCATGGGTGTTATGAATAAAACTGAGTACATACTACTTCATACTTCAAATTTTGGAGTAAATACTCGCAGTTCTATGCATAAAAATTAAAAGTAAATGCTTAGTATGAGTAGGTACTTTCATGTACAAATGTCACGAGCATAAACTTAGTTTTCATATGATTAAAATTAGTTTATGCTCAATGCAAATGGCAATGTGCATCATAATACGTGTACAATACTCGATGTATGAAATAAATAACTCAAAACAGATAATTTAAACTCACAGTTTCATTTCTCATAAACATAATCTTATTCATACGATTAAAATGAATTTGTGCTCCACGGAGATGAGTCTCTACTTTATATAATTGGAGTGTGCTTAGTAGGAATATGATATCTGACTCAAACCCAACAGCTTTAAGTCTCTATCCACGTACGAATGCAGAAAATCTCTCAAAAAACTGTTCAAGAGCAACAAAATTGCTTTCCAAATAATGCCAGGTCTTGAGGGAATTAAGAATAATAAAATATCATAAAACACACATGGGTCTGGAAATTCAGAAGTCGGAAGAAAAGAGGAAGATAACACATTCTCTGCAGTTGTAACGCTTAGGCTCGACTTAGGCTTCAATATTTGAGACAGATATACAACTGACACCCAATGAGGTGAAAAAAAACCTCTCAGGAGCATTCTATGTTTTGTTAGCAAAATTGAATTCCTTGAATTAAATTGAAAAAGAAGAAGAAGAAGAATTCTTGAAAACCTAATTAAAAAGGTTAAGAACAAAAGCTCAAACTGGTCGCAGTTCTGAAAGGCTCTTTGATCCAATCAACTCCTAAGTACAATACAATACAAATATTGTTCTCAAACAATCAATTTACCTCACAATAATTTTAAAAAATTAGCAAACTTAAGGCTCGGATCTGTAAGTCAGGTGTTCATTTAGGCTCGCGTGGGGGCGCGCGAATATTAGTATGAATATAATATAATATAATATAATATAATAATAAGTGTATCTATTTCACAAAATGTCTCTCCCTCTCTTTTTGCAACAGATTTCACCATGAAATAAATTTCTGACGATAAGATAACGTATGAATCACCCATAACATAAACCATAACAAATCCCATAACAAAAACGTTTAACTTATCTACATAAGACATAAACATAACTATCCTTTTATCTGTGTGCATTACAAAAGTTTTAACTTGTAAAAATTAATAAATGTAAATTTTAATATTTTAAAATTCTCTACTTACAAATAAATAACAATAAATTGTAATAATAGGTAATAAATATATTATTTGAGTTTTTTATCAAAAATATTAATATTATCTGGTGGTTTTCGTCAATTATATAAATTAGAATAGAAATAAATCAGAAAAGAAGGGGTAATAATTAATTCGTTTACGAGATAACGATGTATTAACTAGTCAGCAACACGCGTAATGCTCTTTACGAAAAGATGAAAAAATGTTTAGTATTAATAAAACAATTATTTAGAAAAGACAATAGGGGTATTCACACTGACGTGTATATAACCCTAGTATTTTTACACCGTTGTATTTATCCTAGTAACGCCAAATAAAGTTGTGTATTATTAGACGTTGCTAGGATATTACAACGGTGTATAAATACAACACCAATACACGAGCCAGTGTGAATACCCTTATTTATTATTTACTTGTTTAAAAATTAGCTTCATGCTTCTGTTTTTATTCTTCGCAAATTTTTCAGTAACTTATTTGTTAAAACCACAAATGTTTCTAAAGGGTAGTTCACACTACATGATTTATCATATGACTTTTTACTCACTTAGATCAGTTATTTCACTAGATGGTGGATTCCTATTCAAATAGCATTGATTGTTGTCCAGTTTTTCTTTGTTTATTTTCTGTTTGTTTACAAAGTGCTTGGATCTGATTGGTGGAGAAAGACCAGGTAAACATAAACAAACTTGAAAGTACCAATCAGTTCCAGGGACTTCGTAAACAAATAGCAGGTAAACAATTAAAAACTGGCTTCAATATTAGTACTTGTATCCCATCTAGTGTAATATAAGATCGATGCTTAGTCATAAGAAAAGTCATGGCTAAAATCATACCATCACAACAGCCAATCATAAAAGCCATAACTTCTATATCAAAAATCGTATAGTCTGAACGTAAAAAAATCCCTCATATGAGAAGTCATGTGAAAAGTGATGAATATGATAAATCATGTAGTGTGAACGGGGTTTAAGTAAATCATTTTCAATAGATAACATAGCAAGTGCCGAGAGTCTATATGAAGAGCACACGGGAATAACGATCAGGGTCCATTTTTCTCGAAAATATTCTGTTATAGCCATTTGTTAGCTTAAAACTAAAGCTATCTTTTGGTAAAAAAAAAATTGAGAAAAGTTATTTGGGTCCAACGTAAACGCGTTTTCAAATTTCTTAGGTTTACAGAAAAACGATCATAGTCCATGCGGAACTATACAAGAATGATCAGAGTCCAGTTTGTGGTGTGATCTATTTATAGCATTGCATGACCGTCATTGATATAATGCATTTTTTCAGTGCAAATTTTGTAACTAATAAGTGCAGAGGTATCATTAAATTAATTTTGTGTTACTGTGTTAACAAAATATATCATTTTTTTGTTATTTAAGCGTTACCAGTAATATTGAGTGTAAAAATGATCAGAGTCCCGCGGACCTCGATCACTTTTATATGCAACGTTTGGATGAAGTTTGCATTATTTTTAAATTTAAGAATAACTATGCAAGCATTTTGACTCAAATTATTTTTGCAGTATTATAGTACACTACCTTACCCATTAAAATTAAAATCATATTTTTTAAGTAATTTAGTGATGAGTTGTGAGTCTGTAAAACTTAAATTTCAATTTACTCAAAACTTGACATTTGTGACTATGATCGTTATTCCCGTGCACTCTTCATATGTTTTGTGATAAAAATAATTTTGCTGCTTGGGGTGGCGGGTAGTCGACGTACGGTCACTCTGGGTTGAAGAAATAAAAATTTGACTGAATTTGGCGTCATAGTTACCAGGTTGCTTCTTGCTTATTTTAAAATATGTTTTTATTATTATAACTGAAAAATAACAATGGCAGGCGGCCACGATAGTTGTATAGCCATGGCAGACACTTTTGCAAGTCGCAAAAAAAACAAAACATTTCCAATATTTGACATTATGTCAAATAATTTTTTTAATGACATATCAGTTTTGTTAAAATATTGTAAATTTTTTGTTATTTTTGCGACTTTCAAAAGTGTCTGCCATGGCTATACTACTATCGTGGCTGTTTACTATTGTTGTTTTTCAGTTATAATAATAAAAAAATATTTTAAAATAAGCAAGAGGCAACCTGGTAACTATGACGCCGAATTCAGTCAAATTTTTACTTCCTCGACCCAGAGTGACCGTAGGTACAGGAACGTGCCCAGGGGAAAGCTCCCCCTAACCCCCCCAATGTTGCAGAAAGTTGGCAAAAAGTTGACAAAAACATCCAAAAGTAGGTCAATTTGGCATTTTTTATGTCTAAATTTATTAAAACCTGCAAAACTTACAAAAAGTTGGCAATTTTGAATTAATTCAGTTGGCAAATTTGCAAATTTAAAATTTCTCCTCCCCCAAAAAAGTTGGTTAGACACGTCCCTGCGTAGGTACCACTGGCCGGACTAAAGAGTCCCCATTTCATCTTCAGCATATATAAGAGAGTAAATGTACCAAATTTCAGCTTTGTTAAAATACCGTAAGTCGGCCGGCCACTGGCTCTTAGGCTATCACGAAAAATCGTGTGTATTGTTTTCATGTCAATGCCCAAGCATGCTTGAATTTCTCGATATGTCACATGCCAAGCTCGCTTAATTATTTCACGTACAGCATCAACAATAATGGCAACAACAGAAGTTGCCGTATGAAGTATGACCTGCACGAAATTCATCACTGAGAGTGGCGCGTCTACTTTGGAATTCGGAAAACCAGGTATAAAAACAGTAGTCTTGGATGGTATTTCATATCCAAAAACCAAAACAAGCCGTTCGATAGATTGTTTTGGCTTTAGACCACATCTACAGTAGTAACAAATCATGGCACGAAAATTTTTAAATAAAAATTTCATTTCCAGTACAATTTTTTACAATGCTGTGTAAACTAAACTGGTCTACTTAAGTACGAATTGTCAACTGAAATATAAGTCAAAAAGGTTAAATTTTACGAATATGCCAGTTAAAAAAAAGTGATGTCACTAAAACTACTAGATTCCGGAAACTTTTAAACTAATAAATAAATTTCATAATTGCACTTTTTAAAATTAAATTTAATTACCCATTACAAATTATGTAATTTTAAACGCGTAGAGGGTACAATTTTTACATTCAAGATTTGCTTATCCATGATTCTACTATCAAGTATAACAAGAAAGTTAGAGATAAAACAAGTGGAATTTGCACCCAAGGTCGTTTGCGCAGTATACTTGAATTAAAATTTAACTCTATAACTTTTCTAGAAGTGTAGGTAGAAAGCTTAGGTAAACTCAAAGGGTAAAATAGATATCTGCCTATATGATTAACAATACGCGATTGGAGAACCATCTGCGTAATAATAGTTGAACTATATTATTTAATTATTGCTACCCGGGTGATTGAATTGCCTTATTGTTATAATTACATTTTTAGTATGTTCTAGGTAAAATAAACTTTTGAAAATTTACATATGTATTCGTTTACGCTTATGTATTAATTTAATTAGTAAAATTTAATTAATTGATAAATTATATATGATTTTAAAATTATTACTATTGTTGTAAATAAAACTGATATGTTTAAAAATAGCTGTTTCCCTGCGCATTGGTACCATAAATATTATCCCAAAATTTCAAAAGTATCAAATCATTCGCTTTCAAATTAGTTATGTATAACAAAACTGATTTAACGCCCCCCTATTTTTAATTTTATTTTTATTTTTAATTGTTTATAAATAATTCATTTCGCCAACTTTATTTTTGCTAAAAAAATTACAAACGGGTTATTTTGAAAATATTAATTAAAAAAAAGTTTATTAAAAAAAAAGAAATATCTGAGGATCGTCCTTAAGACATCATATATATACTTTAAAAAATTTATGACAATCCATCCATCCGTTTTTGAATTACTCATGTATAACCTCGTGCACTCTTCAATATCCTAGCCTTAATGTACGCAAGCGAGACCTATGAAAAAACTTTTTAACAAAATTAAAAGCGAAGAAATAAAATTTTTAAAAAGTACAGCTGGATGTATATTAACAGATAGAAAGAGAAATGAAGAAACAAGAATCGAGCTGAGAGTTACAGAACTTAATCAAGAAATAAAAGAAAACAAGTTGAAATGGGGTAACCATTTAGAAAGAATGTCATCCAAAAAAGTTCTTCTGAAAACATGGCATTACAAGCCGAAAAAAAAGAGATGTCGGAAGGCCGAAGAAAAGATGGACGCTGAAACAGGACATATAATCCTAATCGTTGAAGTGAAGAAGAAAAAGAAAAATTTCTCTCGAAACAACGAATTATTTTGAATTTAATAACTAGCTCAACAGATTCAATTGCTTAAAAACCTTATTTTCTGTGTTGGTAGCTTTGACTATATTTTCAAAATAAAACATTTATATTTATAACAAAAAAAATTAAAATTTATTCTTAATATATAAATTATAAAATTATTAATATATAAATTAAAATTTATTTTGTTATAATCTCTTGTATCAATTAAATTAATATTTTACAAAGATTATTTTTGAGAGAACTTAAATGTTAACTTTTTAAGCCTTTTAAGGGGTAAAATATTATAAAAATCCTGCACAGAATGAACTCCTCAAGAATCCCAAAACAGATTACTACAAAAACCAGAGAGAAGAAATGTAATGGCGTGTGAACGCATCCATTTTTGTTTAACATTTCTTTTTATAAATTGAGTAAGCCATCCGAACGTTTGACCTGCAAATGTAGAAACTTATTTTTGTTCGCACACATAGAACTAAATCATACCTATAATTATTGTAATAAAACTTTTGTGTATTTGTGCCTAAACGTAAGTTAATCATAAATAAAATTTTCTATCTTTATAAAATCTTTCAGATACCAATTTCTCCAAACGAATTATCACCATATTAAATCTATTATCAACCATGCTAAGTTGAATCAGACTAACTGCATTTTTCGAACATTCAAAATTTTTCATCAAATATTGCTGGTGAATTCTACACACATCTGGCTTTTCTAAAATCACTCAATTGCTCAATCACATCAAGCGTTACCAATTTATAAAAATATGGTGGGTGACACACCCCCATTGGTAACAATCAATTTCTTGTTAATTAACAATTAATTACATACTGAACTTAAATTTACAATGGACCAAGTAACTTTGGCTCCCGACTTTAAAGGCGGTCGATGTAAAAAGTCCTTCATCTTTTCCAATTTGTTGTTAGGTTGGCTATATGAAGTTTTTGTATACAAATTATTGCTCTTTAGCTTTAGGTTAGGCGTAATAGCAATAGGTAATAGGCGTTATCTAAAAGTTTAGGTAAAACGTGAGAATAAAATTTGGAAAATGGGTACAAATTTTAGTGAGAGTGATTTATAAGTAATAGCTTTTGTAAGTTGCTAACTTCTTTGACAGTTCGAATTTGAAAACAATTGTACAACAACTATAAAGTGGTTTTCAATTTGAATTACCTGTTCCGCGATATTAGGCTTTCAATCCGACTGAGCACAATTACCCCCTTTTGTGAATCTTTAAAAGGCAGAAACTTTTTATGAAAAAATGAAATTTAATAGTGATAATACTCTTGTGCTTAATTCCATAAAATTTTCATACTACTTAACAAAACCGAATCTATTTTTATAAAATTTTAGAACTAAGTAATTTTTTTGAAAACAATTCGAAACAATTTTTGACTGACCAGATATTTTTGGAAGACGACAATATATTAAACTAATAAACCTGGATATAAATTTTGTAATCACAAGAGTAAATAGTTTGATTTTAGACAGCTATTGACTGACTGTGGTATTTTTTGCAATAATAGTATATTACGTAACGAGAGTTGTAAGAAAGATATTACACACGAGTGAAAAGTTACTTCACGAGCCGCTTGCGGCGAGTGAAGTAAATTTCAAGAGGGTGTAATATCTTTTACAACTCTAAGTTATGTACTATACTTTTTCTACGACCAACCCCAGATTTTCTACCCCAACCCTTAAAGGTCGGAATGACTGACATAGTGAAATTTTCAAGACTTGTGTGGGCAATAAAAACTAACAAAAATTTCTAATAAAATTTTTTGCGTTCGCGTATAATAAGTGAGATAATGCGTTTTTAAAGTCGTATTTAACCGGAGAAGTTTCTCAGCTGCTGTGCGTGCTAAACAAATTCATCAGATAGCTGGTTCATACTCCAGATGGGAGGAAGCAATGGCAGTGGAGGGTGTATTTTTTCATCAGTTTTTCGATAATGGATTGGTTTTCGAGATTTTTAAAATTTTATGTTTTTCATTTAAAAATAAAATTTTCCATTTTTTTTCAAATTTTTGTAAATATTGGGGTTTTAATGTAGAGGAAATAAAAATATTACACAAAACCGTTGGTGCCAGCATATAATAAGTAAAACAATGCGATTTCAAAGTCGTTATAAACCTAACTTAAAAGCTTTGTTTTTGCAGCAGTTTGCAACTGTCAAACGCATGCGCAGATTAAAAATTATTACTTAAATTTAAAACTGCGCATGCGTCTGACAGTTGCAAACCGTTTCAAACTGCTGCAAAAACAAAGCTAAAAGGTAAATGCTTCTCATCTCTGGTGCTTACTAGAAAAAAATCATTGGATAGCTTCTCTTATAATTTCTCTTTAAGGCGGTGGGGGAGGTATGTCCCTAACCGGCCAGAACCACAGATAAATAAGTCGTATTTTACTCTTTAATCTGTGGGCCAGAACTCTCCTTCCTCTGGACTAGTGTAAACTGGACCAAGCCGGAAGTCGAGCAATAATTATTGGTATGGTATTTGTGGAGCTTAGGTACATAGGAAGGATATAATATACTGTATTACAGATATAACACCAACACTCTTCAACAATCAACGCTTCAACTGCATACTTGACAATAACACCCTGTTTTTTTAAATTATAGATGATGGAAAATAATTAAAACATCAAATAAATTAATAATAACTATTTTTATTAAATTAAATACAATTAAAATTTATAACAAAACAGTAATCTTAAGACAAAAGTTAATCTAAAATATTTTGATCATTACATTTTATTATAATAATTATTAATTGTAACCGAACAATTATTAAAAACAAGGGTAGGATCGGTGACATTAGTTGCATTGCTGCTTGTAGCATATGATACACTTGCATGATTATTACTTTTTGATTTAGCGGCCTCATTGTTTATGTTTATAGCACATGAAATTTTTGAAGAAGTTGCAGTTTTATTATTTATTGAATCGTCAACATAACCTTCAGCGACAGTTGACGACCGCCATCCACCATGTCTTTTTAATTCCAGTAGATCACCACCAGCGTCAACAAGAATTGTAGCTGACGAACGCCTAAAACAATGGCCGGTGTATAATTTCGCATCCGGTAATCCAAGATACTCTGCAATTTGTTTTGGAATACTGCCCAATTTATTTATTCCAACACATTGTCTGGTACATTTTCCATTAACGTAATTTAAAAAAAATGGTAAAAATTTAATCTCTTGTCCTTCAGGACGAAGATTTATGTATTTCTTACATGTTGGATAAAAACTTTCCGATACAACAAACGAACGTTGTGTTTTTGTTTTTGAATCGGGTATTTTAATTATTAATGATTTTGTGGTATCTTCTACATCTTCAGGTTTTATATTTCGTAATTCTTGTTTTCGACATGCTCCACTTACCGCAATGATGAGAACAACCTAAAGTGAAATGGTATATTAAAGATTTATATAAGTTTATAATATACTATTGTACCTTCATAAATAAATATTTACTATCCGGTGCATTTTGAAGGAACTTTTGAATTTCATTGGAAGTCAATATCTTTGATTTTTTGCTTTTAAAGCCATCCGATTTTCTTCTAAGTAATGCTATTAATTTAGGATAATTTGATATGTTAATATTATCATGGTGGATATTTATTGTTGTCCGTAACATAGAATATATCGACCAAAGAGAAGTCGGTTTTAGATCATTGGATAATTCTTGAAAATAAGCTAACAGCACATTTTCTGAAAATGATTTAACATTGTTTTTAAGTTTCCAATCCATAAATTTTCTATAAACAATTTCGTATCGCTCCCGAGATTTTGTTGGTAATAAATCGTTGGTTGCAATTTTCGCTTTAGACCTAATGTCAGGTGGAGTACATTCAGTTTCACTGCCAGACATTCTTATTATAACTAAAATTAAAATAGGAATAAGTTAGAATAATATTTATCATTAAATATTTACCTTATAACAATTAATGAAACAACGTAACCAAACATAACCTACTAATTTTAACCTATTAGCTTACTTTTGCAGCCAACATAATTTTAGTAAATTATAAAATTTCCTACCCGTGCGATGGATCACTTTACGCACGCTGTGCGTAAAGAAATGCATACAGATGATAGAGCTCGTACAATATTGTTCATTTTCGGTAGTGGTCGTAGAAAAATATTTTTAAATAAATAGTAATAATTTAGTTTTTTTGATTTTCTATAAAATATGAATGTAACAACTTAACCTTCTGTAGAATTTATTGCTACAATATGTTGTTAAATATATCAAAAGCAATTTTAATTAAATACCTACTTCCAAAATTTTTTTAGTACTTAGTAACTGACATGACTACTAGTTTTTCTGCAAAAAAAAATACTTTGTTGTAGAACATAAAAAGATTCAGTAAGAATTGTAACAACTCCTACTAAAACTTAATAATTATAACATTTTTATAACTGAAAAAGTTTAAAAACAAGTAAAATTATATCATTTTTATTTAATTCACATATTTTTTATATACAAATAAATAAACCATTAATAAAAAATTAAAAACTTGAAAGTGATTGCGTGTATAGATGTATAGACCTGTATAACATGTATTTCGCTTTGGTTACCGCTCTTCAGATAGATTTAATTTACAAAAAATTACACACCTATTAAATAAATTGAGAAAGTTCCATAAAACAGGTTACATACAATTTTGTCGTTACATTTTTTTAATGATTATTATAGTCCACTTTTTAAATAATAAACAAAATAACTTTTTAAAACTATTTTACTCTATCACTCATATCGATATTCAAAATTTTAGTAGATAAGTTTGTTAAAATACTTTATTTAATCATAAAAAAATTTACAAATTTGTAAGTTAATTTAACACAATAAAAATTAATTACATATGTTTTATGAGCTTTCAATAAATACGTATGTATGTTTATAGCCATGGTCACACATAAGTACAATAAGTAATCTGAAATTAACTTGAAATTTTTTATATTTGTACTGTTATTCCTTATATATCTTCATTTAATAATAATAAAATTTACAAATTTTCAAGTTGATTTAACACAATCGAAATCAATTATATTTTATGAGCTTACAGTTAATATTTTTATAGTTATCATCAGATAGGTATATTTAATAATTAAATAATTTGAAATTTTTTATTGTGGTGTTGCTTTTTTATATTACAGTATATTATTATCATTAAAGTTATAATAATACGTACAGGTTTCTTAATCTCAACTGAAGGAAATTTGTAAATTTTTGCAATTATTCACTTTATTTTAATATTTATAAATATAAAAACTTATAACAAAGTGGCATGGCGGTATATTTTACCATCGGCAATCAAGAGATGACCGATTACAAAACAAAACAGGTCATCTAGAACACTAATAGCCGTGCTCTTTATATATAATGGCTGTCATGACATCGAAACATGTTTCCCTGTAAAGCATATCACCCATCTCGATTTATAGTAAAGTTTTCACACCCTTTGCACGATTAAATTTATTTTTGCCAACTTGTAACTTGCAATATATAATAATATATTTTGAATTATTTGATGTTTCGACACCGCATCGTCAGAACAAAGAAATAGGAAAAAAGAGTTCCATTTTTGAAATAGTAAATGTGAAAATGTTTAATTATTTAGTAGTAGCTTTAACAACATTTATTTTAATGAACAGTAAAACGACTAACTAAAATATTTAAATTTCATTTAAATTTGTTGTTTCTCGTGCAATGACTGCAATAACTCACCAAGAAGTCAAATAAGGGTTCATGTAACACTATAGGGTTAACTAACTTAAGATTTATAACGTTGACATCTGAACCAGTATGAATGTGGGGTAAATAAGTTAGTATGCAAGTTAAAAGGTTAAAATACCATTTACTCTCGATGCTTTTTGTCTAAATAAATTAAATTTGTTATGTACCTACTTATTAACGTTATATATTTTAGTGTTACGATAAGAAATTTTTACATACCTATTATATTCCATTAAAGACTATTCTTTAATAAAAATTTTAATTAATAATAATATTACAAATTTATCAGTTAGTAATTAAATTGTGATTTAGTGTAAAGAAATAACAATTTTAATTATTGAGGTATTGAGGAACGTAAAATAATGCCAATAATATCTTCAATAAAAAAAAACTATATTAGATTGTGCAGATTTAATTTACTGCGTCATTAAAACAAACAAACATAAATTTCTTATCCAAAAAATTGATCATCCAAAGGTTCAATGACTAACCTAGCTGCAGTGGAGATGGGATGGGTGCAAGAAGTAAGAATATCGTTATGTATGTACTTTAAGCAAAAAATTTTACCAACAATAGACTATTTTTATGCTTTGGCAAAATACTAAAATTACCTTAAATTTAGTTTAAAAATGTTAAATGATTAATTATTTTACACTTCTTCAAATTTAAAACTGCAAAATAATTAAATTATTCCAGGATCATGTACAATTTCAAAATATTTATTTGCATTCTTAGTAAAGGTAAATTCTTGTTTTACTCGAGTAGATTAGGGGGCATAAATTTTCATCTAATTTTTTTTCACACGCTGTCATTAGCTTTTCACTATCTTTTGGTTTAGCATGGCCAATATTAGTGGCACATCGCCCTCTAAAATACTCGAGTTCGTCTTGAGTTTGGGGTGGCTTGAGCAATAGGAGGTAGGTGGGCTGCTAACATCGGAGGTAGTATAATGGGCTCGCTTTGTGGCTTGAGTGCATGTAAACGCCGTGGTTTGCCCTCCTCATTCAATCCAGAATCCAGACACGCTGTCTTTCAAAAGCCCAAAGAGCTGAGAGTCTAAAATATTTTAAACTTAGTTCAAAAGTAGCCTAATTTTATGGATCTTAAATTTTGTATAGTATTTTTTTAAGTAAATAAAACTAAAATAAGATTAAACTAACATTTCTGCTACTGGCTATTTTTTTTATTTCTTTTTTTCAAATCTATAAATCGAGAAGATTAATTTACATTGAAATATTTGTAAAATTTTATAGTAAATAGCTTGGTGGTCTCTGTTTTAATTATTTTAATTTGCAATTAACGAGAAAATTGCCATAAAAAAGACATTTGGTCACAAGAATATTCAATTTGATGATCTTTTGATTTTGGTAAAATAAAAGCGTGAAAGTTTCCAAGAAATGTATTTGTATTGTAATAAATGTAAAAATTTGAAAGAAGTTGTAGTTGATTATGTGTTTAACTCGATTTTTTTTAAATTTTGAAATTCAACTCTTCGCGTAAAACTTGGTATTTTATAAAAAACATTTTATAATAAATAGCTATTTAGATAAAATCTACATTGTATAAGTATTAATTTTAACTTTATTAACTTTTTAAGATCAAAATGATAAGCAGGATGGTAACTTATCCACTGTGGTATGATTTTAATCCTTTTTTTGCTAAGCTGCCGATGGCCAACATGTAAGTTCCACTGGTGGTGACTTAAAGTGTTGCGGGATTAAGACCAGCAAAACCTTTTATGTAATAGTTATCAATAGAGATGAGATTTTTAGGTCGTATAAATTAAAAAAAAACACCTAAAAAGGTTATAAAAAAAGCAATTTTAGGTTTTATTAACAAAATATTGCAATGATAATTCCAAGCGTGTATTACATAGGAGAGTGTACGCGGCTCTTTTTTGTACTCAGGTGCCCCTCGTACAAAAATCTATCGCCTAGTACTGAAATATTTAACTTTCCGTTACTAGTAACATAAATAGCTATTTTAGAACTCAAACTTGTTTAGGTGGACAACAACTATTGAACAATAAACATTACAAGATCCTTTGCCTGAATTACCTGTTTTTCGGTATTAAGATTTTCAATATTAATTGAGCACATTTTAGCTAAATGTTAACCTTAGAAGTCAGAAAACCTTTTTAAAATAAGAAAATAAAACTAAACTCAAACAATGGGACACTATATTTCCACATTATTAAACATAACGAAATCTATGTTTTATTCGAAATAATCAGATCGTTCAGACAAAACAGAAATCGATGTACTTTTAGTTGACCTCATTGAAATATAAGTAAATTTTGTTAAAGTTTTGAGTCCTATCTAACAAAAGAAATTGTTTTTGTTACATTAGATATAAAATCTCGACGAAATTTATTTATACTTTATTATATAACGTTTTTAAATCTGTGCTCGTCCGGAGATAACAGTAAAGCTACTGATTGCAATTTTATCTTCAACTGCTCTACAAGTACATGGATTATTATCATTTCTCTAGTACTTTTTGTTCTTATATTGCCAGCATCTCACTAAATTTCAGGTTACCAATGATAGTTTCTACCGAAAGCTCGAAACATTTCTTACAACGGACTGCTTCGTACATCAGCAAGCGCAAATTTGGGAGAAATAATAGAGGTAATTACCTCTACCCCTCACCTACACAGAAGTGCTTGAGTACCTTTAAGTTAAGACAACTTTATCCTAAAATTTTAAAAATTATTGCCTACAAAACAATTATTATTTCTTCTAACTTTTATCTTTCCGTTGCTTCCTTGCAACTTTTTTTGCATTCAGCCCTAATTCAGCTTTTCGCGACAGTTCCACTTCATTTACTAAAGAAACTAAAAATCAAACTTTCAGATTAGGTTTTTATTAAATAAGTAAGTAAAACTGTATCTACTATAAAACTGAACAACTGAACAATAATTTTTCGAAAAATAATTTTCGATTTTTGGTCTACTTATTAACTCGGTAAACTCAGTGTTACCTTACCACTATTGGTGAATTTGCTTTTCAGTTACCTATTAATTTAGTATTGTCAATTTACCTGAAAGTTATGAGTGTAAATATTACTTTTGACTTTATTTGAATTTAAAGAAGTTTTCAGAGAAAAATTAGTATAAAAATCAAAACGCTTCTAAAATTTCTCTGTGCTTGCTAATTTCAAATTTCCTCTAGATGTTTTTGTATTTACCTGTTTTTAAACATTTTTAGCTTCAAATTCTGTTGAAAAAATTGATTTTTTTTGTGATTTGTGTAATTGAGACAGCCGATGAATGTATGAAAAACTTCGATCGAATGTTATGTACAGGGTGGAGCGCGGTAACTTACTTATTTAGAATTCCCGCTGTGGCGGCGTTGTTGGTTAAAGAGAAGAGAGAGTGAACGTGGTTTATAGCGAACTACCGGAAATTATTATTTATCTGTTGTTTAATTGTCATAATGCAGTCGACACCTGAGGAGCGATCATTTTGTGTCGAAGTATATTTTTCGAATGCCCACTCGATTATATATCTGTGAAGCGTGCTTATCGTTTGCGATTTTCAGTTTCCCCCACGCGGACGTATTTCATTTATTCTGGTCTGGTGCGAAGCACCAGGGCTGTTGCCCCATATCTTCGCAGACTTGAAGAGTAAGGTTGCGGGCTTGCCCGCAACGTTACGTCGGATGATTTTTATTGAGGCGTACCTCTGAAAATTAGCGCGAAGCTAAGTCCTGGCTGGCTTCACCCGCGAGGGATCCGCGAGAGAAAGGTTTGGTAGACTAGGATGCAGTGGATGGGTTATGGGAGTTTTAATAGAATACCTTTCTTCTTGTGTGTAGTTCGTTGGTGATGGTTTTTCCCTAAAGTGGCCGATTTTCTTGTGAGCGTGGATAATTTTTCGTGGGCGTGGTTTTGATTTGCAGGAGTTCTTGTTACTTATGCGGGATCGTTAGGGGTCGGCGTCATCGATAATTTCCCTTGGCATCTTGTACTTTGGATGGTTTGCCTTGTCGTATTTTCCGAGTTGGTTTATTAGCGGGTTTTCGTGGTCTTCTATTTTAGCGTAAAACTTCTCCGTGTGATTTCTAATAAATTCCTTGACCGTGGTGAGTTTGGAGTCGTTGCGGAGGCGGACGTTTGTGACTCTTCTTGGCGGATTCCATGCGTAGCGGACGAGTTTGTTCTGGATTGTTTCTAACTTGTTGAGATGTGTTTTTGCTGCATGTCCCCAGGCTGGTGCAGCGTACGTGAGAGCCGGTGTAACCGGGAATTTTTACCCCAGTGAAATTTTACCCCCCGGTAAAAATTCTCTAGTGAAATTTTACCCCCGGGGGTAAAATAAAAAGGGGTAAAAATTCCCGGTTACACCGGCCTGATGATGGTTTTGTAAATTCGGAGTTTGTTGGCCGGCGTCATTTTGCTCTTTGGACCTACGAGCGAAAACAATTGCGACACCGTTCCCCTTGATTTATTTGTAATATTTGTGATGTGTTGACCCCAGTTTAGCTTTTGGTCCATGGTGACGCCAAGGTATTTCGCCGATTTTTGCCATTGGATGAGGGACCCGTTCATCCAAAGGTTGGCTTTTGCTGTGGTCCGCTTCTTACATCGGGCGAAGATAACTTCGACGCGGACGTATTCCTGAACGGCAATCAATTGTAGAGGCCCCTGCACTCCGACCGCGTCACAGTGTGATGCGCCATATCACAAGTAGACATCATTGGCCCTTACTTTTTCCAGGAAAATGATCATACCGTAACTGTGAATTCCGGTCGTTACTTAACTATGCTGCAAGAGTTTTTCCAGCCGGCTCTCAAGATAGTGCCACTGCACACACAGCAATCGTTACAATGGATTTTTTTGAGACAAACGTTCCCTGGAAGGTTTATCTCTTTGAGGGGGAATCTCAACTGGCCCGCACGCTCACCGGATTTGGCCCCATGCAATTTGTTTCTTTGGGGTTACCTGAAGTTGAAGGTGTATTGTAACCGGCCCAACACGCTGAAAAACCTACAAAGCAATATTCAGGCTGAAATTGCCAGAATACCACACGATATGCTTAAAAGAGTGCATGACAATGTCAGAAAACGGTTGCAGCAGTGTATTCATAGTGAAGGAAGACATTTGGCAGATACCATATTCAAAACAATATAATTTGTAATTTCCATTATTACGCTATATGAGAAAAATAAAAAAAAAGATTTTTAAATGTTTATTTTTTTTTCCAAATCAGTAAGTTACCGCGCTCCACCCTGTACTTACAGAAAAGAATTATTTGTTATTCAATGAAATTAAAAATCGTGAAAAGTACAATAAATTTTAGTATTGTTCACAATAATAATTTATCGTACTATCCAATTTAATCTTACCGGGCGCTTTCAGTTAGCACCTTCAGGTGGATCTGTAAACTACCTGCTTTATCTAGTAAAATGACCCTTTCTATGCTTAGTAAGAAATATGTACTTACACTAGTAACACTGTTCATTTTGATCGGAAAAAATTTGTTGATTTGTTATTTTTTTGTTACCAATAATTTTAACTCAATATTTCAAACAGAGATTTTCCTCGTTCAGCTCTCACTCCTTACAGTACTTAGTATATTTTTTACAGTTTATTAGAAAATATAGAATAAAAATAATTATCAACTTGAAAATATAAACTGCAGGTACAAATTTACCTTGGGTAAAAATTTCAAAATAAGAGTCTGGGAAAATGGAAAATGCACTTGTATAAGAATGTTTTCCTACCGTAAATTGAAAACTTTTGCCAATATGTAATCACATTACTTTATTTATCGGAATAAGAAATTTATGAACTCTGAAGGTTATGTCCTGTGGAATAAAATTTGTTAGAAGTGAAAAATTCTTTTGTTTGTGTAAACAAGACCTCAAAAAGGGTAATATTGCAGGGTAACATCTGTGCAATATTGCTCAGTACAACGGACGGGATGCACGTAAAATGCGCATATTAATGTATCCTAATTTGCATGTAACACGCAATACGTTTACTGTTCTATTTCTGATGCTATTGACACAGCCGCTACCGATGAGCCACTGCTGTCAATCATGCAAGAAAACTACCCGTGTTGCCCCCTATCAAATAAAAAAAAGTAGTATACGCGATACAATAAGCAAGTTAACCATAAATGGCTATAAACAAATACTAAATAGTTATTATTCTAACATCAAAATTTGCATACTCTCTTTAGAGTTTTAGACAATTAAACAACCCTAACGACTAAACGTTATTTTAATTCAATGTTGTTAACAGAACAAATTGGGTGAATAATATTGAAATTATGATTTACGTGTTATAGTTTTATGCTTCCAATTTTTTATGAAAATTCGAGACGTATAAGTTGAAAATGGTTCATACAGTTTGAGATTTTTATTAATTTTTTAAAAGATGTAAGTGTACTTTTATAAAGGTATACTATTACATAAGTATAACAAAACGCAAAATTATAGCGTTTTTATAATTTTAATTAATTAATTCTATATCTAAATTTTATAACATTATAATTTATTAACTGCACAGGCTGTGTGGCCTAAAGGCGACACTTAAAACTTTTACAGCTGGGTTACAAAACTCAGAGATCAAAGAGAGTTTTGTACATATTAATTCTTATGTTTATTATATATACTACTATAACTGAAATTTTTTATTTTTAGTTTCAATTATGAAACCACCAAAATATTTTTTTTCAGATAACGTTTCTATAATACGCACAGTTAAATAAAACGCCAGAAATCATTCAAATGACTGGCCACATATTACACTTTTTATCCCTCGAGTTAATCCATTCACGCTCATACATATTTATTTGTGTAAGCTATATCACCCTAAGAATGATGTTATACATATCTTTTACATGAGTAGGAGAATAGGGTGCATTTTCAAACTGTACAGTTTATGTAATTTTTATTTGATGGTTTTTAGAATCTAATAAGGGCCCCCCGCTTAGACGATTTACAGTTAAAAAATTTGGATCTTAAGCAAAATAAAATACCGTGATGCTTCATCGTAAATTCTAAACAGCAATAGATATATATGGGCTATACAGAATATTATCTCACCATATTTTATAATTATTGCATAATAAACTATTAATATTAATTTTAAACTAATTAGGTTAATTCGGAAGCTGTAAGGTAATTTATTATACAAATATGATGTACTTGCATATTAAATAAATTAATTAGTATGAAAAGTTATATTAATTGTTAAGTAACTTTGATGTTAGACAACATTTTCACAAGATTTTACTAATTTACTTTTGCTTATGTAAAGTTAGCAATTAAATTAATTCAAGAAAGTTTAATCGGTAGGTAGTTACATTCGCTTTACTACATTGTAAATGTACAGACACAAATGGTATTAACTTACAATTTAGCACTCACCGCAGGGAAACTGAAAGACCTAAGCAGTCAAGCAGGGTGTCGCTGAGAAGAGGGTTGTTCTGAAACACAAACAGAATACCATTATCATATCATGCGGATGTTACAGATATTAAAAGGTCTGCCGCAGAGCTAATCGCCTTAATGTTAGGGGTGGATCATTCATACTAACTACAGGATCCCTAAGTGACTTTAAAAAATGACAAATAAATAAAGGTAATTAGCTGAAACCTTACAGTTACATAAATCCTTAGGATTTTATTTTTAATATGAAAATAAAATTATTTTCTTTTCATTACTACATCCATATCTATATTTTTATTCGGCGATGTTTCTCATATATAGGTAAACGTAAATTAAGTACCTAATCTGTCGATATTTCTAAATAGTTTATTGTTTTTTTTTTCGGGGTAGAAATATATTAAAAGCAGTTGCATTTTGACACCTAAATTAATTCTATTTAAAATTTGTACCTAATTGTTCAACTAAAACTTAAATTTTATACTTTAATATTAAATATTATGCGGATGCAGTAAACATATATTAATAATATTATAACCGGCAGTTTGTGTTTTGAGCATCTGTTACCTAAGCTTAAGAAGACAGCTTTTTTCCGGTTTAATTATAAAAGGATATAAAAAATAGTTATTCATTTTTGTGTAATTAATTAATAAAATATTACCATAGTAGTCTTAAAAATTTTATTCAAATTTAAGACAATAATGGTAAGTACATACTTTCCTACTTACATCAAATTCAATATTTGCGTCGTTTTGTTAAAAAATAGTTATTAATTTTTATGAAATTAATTAATAACATATTACAAAGTGGTCTTAAAAATTTTATTAAAATTTAAGACACTTAATAATTTAATTTAAAAATTTGTGCTTTTTCACATGAAGTAAATCAATTAGTTTTACATCCCATGAAAAATTTCTATTTAATCTTATGATAAAATTGTTATTGTTTAGATATGATGAGTCGGAATGTACCCTCGACATAAATCGAGACCGCACACCCACAACAAGATTTTCTTGCAGTGACAAAAATTTTGTTGGAATAACAAGTATTTTAGTTAATATGCAAAGAGTGTTTTTCTGCTACTTGAAAACTTCTTGGTGCTGCCTACAAAAATTATTTGTTGAAGGAACACCACGTCAGTGTGAATACCCCTAATAAATATTATAAAACTACAAATTGCTGTTTATACTGTCGTAATTAATAAAATTCAAGAGCACTTAAAATTAATATTCAACAGTTCATAAAATGCAAGATTTATTGTAAAATTTGGAAAACCCATATACATTTAGGTGCTAATTATTTCAAGGTCTTGCAATGCACTTTTAATAAATTAGCACTTGGTCTAGCGGTTCCATATTCCACGAGCTACTTTTAGTCTCTCTCCATCTCTCATCAGTAAATTTTGTTTGAATTTTTTTCAGTTTACTGAAAAACCTTGTTTGTTTAAGAAATAACTTAACAATTTTTTTTAGCAAAAACGAAATTATGCAGTAGGTATATAATAATTTTTTGTCGAAACATGAAATTAATTAATTCACATAAATTTATCATTGACTACTTAAAAAGATTAAAATCGTCTTATAAAGCTACTTATTCATATTAAAATTCTTAAATTTAATTTGTTCTCAGTGGAATGGTAGGTAAGTTATGTTCGTAACTAAAGGCAATCAGCAGGAGCTGCATAACTAAATTTTTGACTGACGTCTACACGCATGATGAACTAAGTACCGGAATCAGATTTGATGTGGACCCTCTTCAATGTCAAATGTACAATAGGTGTGGACTCTACATATGAAATATTCATATTTACGTAAACTATTTCGTTCTATCAGCATATCATAGAAGCGGTGGTTTTTATTAGAAGTGTTCTGCTAAAGCAATGTCTGTTACTAACTAAAAACATTTTAAGTGTTAACAATAAAATATTATACAATTAAAGCAAAACAGAAAATCTTTAAATATAAAAAGTAGCAACTCATGTGTATCTAAGAAGTTGTAAATAAATTAAATTATTAACCGCTTATGTGTTACTGTGTCCAGAACAAAGCTCATGAATTTGTCATAAAAAAGTTTTTATATTTAGTTTATGTTAAACTTGATAATATTTCAAATTAATGCTGGAAAAGAAGTTGGAATATGTTAAGGTAAATTTGTTGAATTTTTTATATGATATATTCAACTATTTAAGAATTGCTTCCTGCAATTAGGATTTATTTGAAAAGTTGTTCACTTTCTTGTGTTTATTACAAAACACAACATAAAAGTAATTTTTTTGCTAACTTCTGATATTTCACGCAGCACTGGAATGTGAATGTACTGATGGTAGAGAGTGCGTCTTTTCCCTTCTACCGATTCCCAATGCAAAGTAAAAACCGAGGAGCTGTGCATATATCTGAATATTTTAGTACCAAAACTAACAAAAGATTTTCTACGCTGTTAAACTTCTTACCGTTTTACTACTTGCATATGTAGCTACATTTAACCAAGAGAATTTACCGTATCAAGTTTCTTTTAAAATCAGCATGGACTTGAACTTTCAAGAAATAAAAGATGAGCAGATTTGGCTATAAAATGGGTACGTTAAGGTGTTGCTAAATTTAAGAATTCTTTAAGTTCATTTACGTTAAATAATTAACCGTATGCAATTTTATTCCATCTTGGTTTACCATTTTACATCCTCGTAAATACTAATCTCTGTGCGATGTTCATTACACAGAAGTACGTTACTTTTAAAAGAAAAAATTATTTTTAAATTCAGGTTTGTTTCTTGGTTTAATTATAAATGGATATAATTTATATCCATTTACTATATGGATACTGCTTACTATGTGGATACTGCTGATGGGCGTATTCCTTACTTAACACGGACATCAAATCAGCTTATAGAACTTATATTGTTATTGTTCTGATTGTTGATACTAAGTTAATAAATAAATAAAAAAAAAAATTATAATATTGGTTAAATCAAACGATTATCGGTTTAGCAATAAATCAGATATTTTCTGGTTAAAATAAAAGTCGCATTTATAGCTCCTGAACCTACATGAATTTCTAAGTTTTACACTGCAGCTTCAGCACTATCTTGAAAATTGGAAGGTTAAACAGGCTTTTCTCTTTCTTCTTTAGAGTTCATTGTAAAATCATGTGATATATTAATCTATCAATATTACATGAGAGACAATTTATTTGTTTTGTGAGAAATTAACAAATACTTTACGATTCCCTGTCGTGAACATCTTTGGAAAACTAGAATTTTTTAAGATTATCTATTAATTATTTCACAAAAAGTGGGAAATCTTTGTAAGAAAATGGATGAGGTAGTGTGAGATTTTCACCCACTAAAATATCCTCCAGTTACTCTGTTGCTGCCACTAATGTTAACGCTGGTACGTGAAATGATTGAGCGAAATCGGCATGTGACATACCGAGAGATTCAATCAACTTTAGGCATTGACATGCAAACAATACACGCGATTTTGCATGATCATTTAGATGTAAGAAAGCTTTTCAATCGTAATATCACACCACAATTTAACAAAAAGTTAAAAACTCAAAAACAAAGTCGTGTCAAATGGTGCAAAAAAATCCACAAAAACTTCAACTAAGGTTTTTCAAATTTGGTGTACAATATTTTTACTGGTGATGAAATTTGGATTTATTGACATGAACCCGAAAATAAACAAGAGTTCACCCGTTTGGGTATTGTTGAAACGTTTCAAACTCTGGTTTCTAAAGTAACAGCTTTACAGTGGAAAAAATGTTCTTCAAATTGGTTCCATCGCACTAATGCAAAAGTGTATTAATGTTCAAAGCGAATACTTCTAAAAGCAGTAAAGCTATTTACCAAAGCTTCATCAAGTTATTCAGTTACACCCTGTATAGTAAATATATTATTATGATAAGCCTGTTTTGTACGTACCTCATATAGGTTAAAACATCCAATTATAGACCCCTAAAGTTTAATAATAATAATTATTATTATTGATTGCTATCTGAATAATTATTATTATTATGAAATATAAGTAGAAAACGTAATCAGTGCCAACAATGGGTAAGTTTACCCTGATGTATTTTATAAATAAACATTGTAGAAAAACAACCTTTTTTGAGTATTAAAAAGTTAATTTATTTACTGCAAAAATTTATCTGTTCACTTTGTATAAAATTTGAGGAAGCCATTACTATAAAGTTAACATGAACATCTCATGCGTTGAATTACCGCAGGTGTCGACGAACATTAAAAAACGTGTAAATGCTTATAAGCAACCACGTAGTGATTATTTTCAACATTTATTTTAACAGGTGAGAATGTAGTTTATTGAATTTGTATTAACATTAGTATAAGATGCGCACAATACACTTTGTTCATCCAGTATTGAACAGACGATTTTCGAACATTCAGTTTCTGAAATATCAAGTGTTACAAAGTAATTTATTCCAATTTACCAGTCAATCAATAGAATAAAAGTTTTTGGTTAGCTTTCCTTTATCTATGGTTAACTCCAAATTACCAATTTGTAAAGTTGTTGCGTTGACTATGTAATCGCATTCGCAAAGGTTTTCATAAACTGTCAAGCAACTGTCAGATCTAAAAGATTGGAAACAATTTTAAAGAACCTTGGCAACTGTAATTTTTATTATAATTTTACGAGTAAGCTATTTTAAAATTCTTCGGCATGGAATAACATTAATTTTCAATTTTTTAATTAGTAATTTGTACATAATATTTTTAATGTTTTTTATATGGTACTAGTTTTAATTTCTGTTGACACACTATCGTAGCACTTCATGCAAGCATAAATAGCAGCTTTTCAGTTGTTGTTTTGTACAATCTGTGCTTCTTGTAGGGTAATGGATTTTCTCACTGTAATGTTGCATAACAAATGCTTGTTTTTGAAAGCAAATTATTAAACACACTCTTAAATATGAACTCCATGTACAGTCAGTCAATAACTTGATTTGTTTGTCGATGCATGTCTCTATAAAATCCAAATCCAGTTAAAACTTCCATTTCTTGATTGTGCACCACGAACTGCTTTTTCTACTTTTTTCATATCACATCAATTATCTATTATGTGGTCCTAAGAATTTTGTACTATCACTTTTCAAGAGCTTCAATTCCAAATTAAAGGATTCTCAATAATACAAAGTTTTTATGGAAAATCATACATTTTTATTTTTAAGAAATTCATTTGAGGAACAGATTACTCGAGTTTAAACATTTAAATTTAAAAAACTAAGAATCTGGGAAACTTATTATTTTTAGTTCATGAATCACATAATGTGATCTGTGCCGTGCCTTAGATTCTCTCAATTTCTATTGTCAAAATCAACATTACCGGTAACTTTCGATCAGGGCAACCAGAACCCCAATTTGATCCAAGTTTCTTCATCTTCTTTAAGGCCGTGTGACACGTGTATAAATTTGTTAACAAATTTGTCAGCAAATTTGATAACAACCCATTGATTGGTTAAACCAACCAGCATCGGTACCAACATTGGTTTGTTTGACCAATCAATGGGTTATTACCAAATTTGCTAACAAATTTGTTAACAAATTTATACACGTGTCACACGGCCTTTAGCTTAACTTTTATAAATTAAGGTCCGGTTGCACCAACGCATAATAAGGATTTAATAGAGTAATAAGCTATTACTAGATTAAAAATTGACATTTTGACATAAGATGCGTTGCACCAACGAGACTTAACTTATTACTAGATTAAAATCTCCACTAAAATGAATGACATATGTCAGTTTCCCTCGCAACAACGTTTTTTAAGGAAATTATTAGCAAAATTATTAAATATTTAATAAAAATTCCTTAGTTACCAAAAAAATGCGTTGCACCATTGCGACTTAGTTTAACAGGGTAATAAATTTAATAATAAGCAAATTGGTCAAAATTGGTCAATTAAAATTTTAAGTTGAAATTTTATTGAAAAAAATTTGATGAAAAAAGAAGATTTTTAAGTTATGTAGTACATAGAACTTGAAAAATTAATCGCCGAATTCAAAATTATATTATTATGAGTAGAAAATGTCAGCTACAATTTCTTTTTCGAGTGCAGATGAAGATATAAATTTGTTAATTTGTTACTAAAGCCTCACATTTTGAGTAGTTAATATTCCTCTATGGATTTACTCACAATATGTGAATATTATGACAGTAATATTATGTTGTCGTTAATACAGAAAAGAAAAAGTTATTCATTACTACTGAAAAGAATTCGTATTTAATAATATTTTCCAAATATTAAAGTCTTCAAATCATTGCAGTTGGAAAACTGTTTTCTGGTTGAGTGCTATAGCAAACGAAGAGTTACTTCACTTTTTGCCACTGGATATTGAAAACTACTATTGGGCCAAGAAAAACAAAGCGTGATGCAAAAATATTTTTGTAGGATATTGTCCCTTTTATAAAAATGATGACTTGGATTGTTGCAATTTCTGCTTATATATTTTGCTGAAGAACTTTCCTTTACATTTTTTTCGTTAATTTCCATGATATATTTTTAATAATCACGTACACATTTACCTAGTGGCAGATCTAGGAATAGTTCAGGAGTTTAGGATTGAGAGTTAAGTTAATATTTAAAATTTTTTTATTAATTTTTCAACATTTGCATCTTTTTGGATAGTACTTGATTTTCCCTTTTATAAATATTATATAGATACGCTACTGTATTAACCTAAAATTAATATTTAAACAAACGAGAAATGTCAAATTAGTATGGCGACCATTGTTGAATTTCATAATAACTAATATGAAATTTTTAATTGAGAAAAATGTTGGTGCAACGCAAAAAAATTTAACAGGGTAATAGTTTAACAGGGTAATAACTTTTACATATATTTTGACATAAATAATAGATTTTTAGGTTATGAACTACATCGAAGTTGACAAGTAATCGTTGAATTTTGAAATAAATTTTTTTAAACAACAAAACTTTTTCAAGGAAGCAAGCGAAAGATAGAAATATTAATATTTTGGACAAGCCTTATCAAAAACGAGGTAATTTTCTCAAGCTTCACAATTTTGTGGGCATAAATTTTAAACTTTGTCGCTTATGAAAATGTTTTTATAGGACCGGGCGATGTAAAAATTTTTTTATTTTTTTACATCTTCTGTGGCCGTTATACAATTCCAATATGCAATGATTTCAGCAAGAAACTCACGTCGTGAGATGTTCAAAAAGCTAACAAATTGCTACGTTATATTGAAAATAATAAATTTACTCCCTGTGTATATAAAATGTGATTGAAAAAAGACAACTTAGCATGCATTTTTATTAGAAATGAAAATTAACGTGAAAATACACCATTATATGGGCAGTTCTAACTGCAAAGTTTTGACAATGACAATAGCGTTGCCTTAGCAATTATAAAAATATTAAACTAATAGCCTAATAACGTTATTAAAATAATTTTAACAGAGTAATGGCTATTATGATAATAGCGCTTAATATGCCAATTTTAATAGACGTTGGTGCAACCCGACCTTAATATTTTAAAATTTTTCTTTTTAAAATCAATTTATTATTATTAAAAACCTATAAAAGAATTTTTCGCAGGTTGCTTTAATACCTGTACTGCAAATTATTTTGGTATAAAATTTCTATATAGGTAGGTATGCTCTATTTCTCTATAAATCCCACAAAATACAATTTTTAACCATAGCAGAAAAGTTTTACTAATTTATTTCACGTAAATTTTTATTTCATTAAATTTTAATTACCTAATTTTTTGTAATTTTTTATCGAAACTAACAATAAAACAGAGCGAAACGTAGAAGAAAATACATAATTACCTACTGTATAGTTCACTACCCAGAAAACATCCTTAATACTATCAAACCCCACCAAATACAATTTTTAACCATAGCAGAAAATTTTTAATAATTTAGTTCACGTAAGTTTTTATTTCATTAAGTTTTAATTACCTAATTTTTTGTAATTTTTTAACAAAACTAACAATAAAACAGAGCGAAACGTAGAAGAAAATACATAATAATTACCTACTGCATAGTTCACTACCCAGAAAACTCATCCTTAATATTAAATTAAACTTTTAGATAAAAAGTCTTGATTTACAATTTACAAATATATTCTCGTGAAATTACATATCTCAAATCTCCTCAATAAAATTAACTAAATGGATAAAAATAAAGTACTATTTTTTCAAAAATTTTATCATTAAGTTTAAAAATTTAAGTAGGTACATATAACTAAACCTTCTTGCATAATTTCTTTTCTTCATATTAGCCATAGTCTATTAGAGGTTCAAAAATTGAAATTTTTTTAAAACTGAAAATTAACTTCCTAGTTATTCACAAACAGGAACAATTCATTATTTGGATTTAAACCACAACACTCAATTATTCGTCCAATTGTCACATATGGATGCCCTGTATGGTCAATGATATGGTACCGACACTAGTACCGACTATCAGACAATTGGAGAAGATATCAAAAAGTTGGTGGAAAAATTTCATATTCGCCGCATGGACTCAGAATTCGAACTAATTACAGGATACTTATAAATTATTGTGGTATAAATATTTGTGTTTGTTGAGAAGTCAGATAAAGATTTTTTGCTAATAGTTTTTTTTTTAATATTGATCAATGATTATTATTAAACCATGTTAATTTAATTGCATAATTATCTATTTAAAAGTTTACTGCATATCAGAAAAACTAAGATTTTCTATAAGTAGGTATTATTACTGTAGAAGATTGAATAAACTTTTATCGGCAGATAATTTATCATGCTTCATATTTTCGTGTTTGCTGATGATCAAATAGTAATAGCCTAGGACGAAGACAACATAGCATGCATGATGAAAAAACAGACGGAAAACTATGAAAAATAAGGTTTAAAAATAAATTTCGACAAAACTACATATTGAATGGACGAGAGGCAGGGCAGAAACCTAAGCTTAGAGGGTAAAACCATTAAAGCAAACAGAGAGGGAGTACCAATATTTGAGTGTGGTTATATCTGACAAAGGAAATTGTCAAAATAATATTTTGGACACAATAATACAAGCCAAACAAGTGACTCAAAGACTAAATTCACTTCTTTGGTCAAAAGACCTAAGAAAAACAACAACAACAAAATAAATAACATTATGGTCAAAAGCGTTCTCACTTATGCATTAGGAACATAGGAAATAAGAAAAAAAAAATAAAAATAAACTCTTAGCGACAGAGATCGATTTTTTAAAATAAAGCTGTGATAGCAATTGATATGGTATTGATCCTTTTTCATTTAGAGCTCGTGTCTAATTAATAGACGTTTCCTAACCATCCAACTATGCAAAATTCCAGGTTATATCGCCAAATTTTTTTTTAATATTTTTAATTACTATCTAAAGTACGTAACGTAAATAATATGAAACGATAAGGTAAAAGTATATTTTAGTTAGAAAGTGCAAACGATTCTTGCAGGTCAAAATCAAATTTGCTGTTACACGGGATTACCCGATTATCTAATTTTAAAATTAAAAAAACAAGTTTGTTATATTTGCTTATAAAAATAATTATGTTAATATTATGAAATCTACCCCTAATCTTGCATGAATAGGAATGTTATCAAATTTGCACTACTCCTTCATTAAACAAAAGGATTCTTTTAAATTTATGTAAAACTTCTTTAAAGAGTTAGGCCCAGTTAGACATTTCAAAAACTTGATTTCTCAATAATCACATTTTCTTGAACTAAGGTAGACACGTATAGCGTAGTACTAGTTGCATTAACCAATAATCTATCGTATGTAAATTACGAAGGGTTATGTTATGTTAAATGCATTTTAAAAACAAACTCGAGGAATTTCAAATTCACAAATACAAATCTCTCAAAAGTAGCTACAGGTAAGCATTAGTCAATATTAACCTGTATTGGCTTGTATTTTCCTTTTCTAACATTTCTTTTAAATTATTTAATTTTTAAAAATTTAAACTTATTTCGTAGTCTGTTCTTTCATTACTATTTCTTGGCAATTTCCTCATCGCTGATTTTCGATTGTCGTTTTTCTATTTTACAAATTTTTTTATCTTACTTTCTGGTTTTGTTACAATCAATCTCTTTTAGTTGATCGAAATAATCCCAGCTTACGGTAATAAAATTGGTATAAAATATTATTATATATAATATATCTTTAATTTCGGAGAGACAAAACTTTGAAGATATCGTGAAGGACCTTTTCAGTAAAAATTAAACCATCAAGCTCTTCTGAAAAAGAAGTAATTAAAATAAAGCTTCGGACATGTAAAAGTTTTAGCAATGACAAAATAATTATTAGAATATTGTATATCAAAATTAACAAACACGCTCATTTGCCTTGCAAGTAACGCGTTCAACTACGAAAGCAAAGTACCGGGTTCAAATTTGGAGAAGGGTAAACTTTCTTATAACTAATCCTTGTGCTTTGAAAAGTATGTTAAGCTGATAATCCTCGTGGGTTAATGAATTGCCATAATTAACATAATAAACCAGGGTTATATGCACATCTGAAGGACAGCCTAGCAAAGTACCTATCATGTTAAACAATTATAATCTCAAAGAACCTATTATTAGGTGCACCTGAGCTTGATACAGATGATAAAACAGGACATAGTTCTAATCAGTTAGTTAGAAGTCAGAACAAAAAGAAGAAATTAACAGCCACAAGTACTTAACATTACCAACTCAATGATGAAAATAGTAATGGTACTATAACGTATTTCACCCAACCAAAAACCAATTTTGATTGAAGACTACAACCTATGCGAATCTCTTCAGAATATTCGTATTTTATTGAGCAGTATGATGGTTATTAAAACATAGCTGTTAAGAGGTACTGCGATATCTTAAATTAACCGGATGGGATTAACAAATGGTCCAGTCATTCGGTACATTATGTTGGAAATTACCAGAAAATGAAATATTATTTGTTAATTTGTCCACCTTTAATTTGGCATCAAAAAGGAGCCCTTAAGTTTTTGATTTAAGATTCGGACAGAAAAAGGTGAAATTGGTTGAACAAAATTTCAACTTCTTCTACTAAACTTCTTCATATGCATCCTGTGCAAAAAAATATTTATTCTAACCTCTACAGTTTCCATAGCATAGCCCTTCATAAAGTTTTTAATATTTCTCAAATTTGCCTAAGAAACCATAATTTTTAATTTTCGATCTATTCGTCTTATAAAAGTGATCCGGTATCACGTCGTTACGCCTAAAACCACTACGCCTAAAACACTTACGACTAAGTCAGTACGACTAAGTCTTTACGCCTAAAGAATTTTACGACTAAGGTTTCTTACGCCTAACATCATGTACGCCTAAAACTTTTACACCTAACTGACTTACGCCTAAGTCTTTACAACTAACAGATTTTACGACTAAAACATCTATGCCTAATACATTTACACCTAAAATAAGTAAAATTATATATATATGTTCATGGGCGCCCATATAAAATGTTTTCAGTAGGGGCCATTGTATATTTAATCGTGTATCGTTTCCCATTCGAAATTTTTGTCTTTTTCAAGGTCAAATGCCCTTAGATCGACTTTAGGAATATTTAGATATATTTTTGTACAGTAAAATTAAGTAAAGTTTTAGAAGAAGTTGGAAAAAGGCATACTATAGGCATCCATAGGTATAAGCAGAGGCTGTGTGCTTCTGAAAATATTCTCATTGTAATTTTAATAATTCAATCTGTTTTTTATAGTGTTACATTTTATTAATTTATATATTTTGTTTTATGTTTTGAATCTATTGTAACTAGTAAGTATGAATGAATACTTTTGGTGGATTTCTTAGTAGGGGCGACAACCCCCACTGGCCCCCCCTAAGGGCGCCCATGTATATGTTTATTTATTTAAAAAGATTACAACACAGAAGTATTTACAAAAAAAATATATAAAATTTTAAACTGCCTGAAACTCCAAGTTGTGCGCGACTCTACGATTCTTTTGATATTTGCAGCGGTTTTTCTGTAGCGTATGCGACTTGGTGGAGGTGGAGATACCGCCACATACTGCTCAATCTCTAATTCCTTTGCACACTGTTCTTTTTTTAATATTTCTATAAACTTCTAAATAGAAGGATGGCATCCACTCAACAATGAATGAAAACCCCGGTGCCATCCTTCAACAAAGTTGTTTGTCTTAGGTAGATCATTTAAAGTTGCTTCGTAACAGTTCCATAGGTTGATGAAACCAACTTTGAGATCTTGACGGGTTCCATTGTTACGAGGTCTGCCAATCCAATTGTCTTCGAAATATTCAATGAGAGGCTCACGGGCAGGCACGTGTGGAGTCTTTTGGAAACTCCGTGTGCTATTTTTGCGCATAACTTTTATTTTTAAAAATTTAGGCGTAAATGTATTAGGCATAGATGTTTTAGTCGTAACATCTGTTAATTGTAAAGACTTAGGCGTAAGTCAGTTAGGTGTAAAAGTTTTAATCGTACATGATGTTAGGCGTAAAAAACCTTAGTCGTAAAAATCTATAGGCGTAAAGACTTAGTCGTACTGACTTAGTCGCAAGTGTTTTTAGGCGTAAAGTTTTAGGCGTAAAGACGTGGAACCGGTTATTTTAATGGATGCTCCACATCTGGTTCCGTTTTTATCAGCCCGCTTGGGCTGACCTTGCCAGTTTCGACGTCACCGAACTATCAGCTGTAACCTTGTTTCTTTTGATATTGGAATATTTTTGAAACTTATTCCGCATTTCCATCATCGGACATTTGTTTTGTCGCAGCTCTTGAGGATAACACCGACGACGTACATAGAATGGCCGGAAAACCACGGATTTATTATTTTTTGTTAAAAGCGCATTTAGGAAATTAGCTTGCCTCAATAATTTACATCGACATTGAGATGTTATCCTTCGCAGGTGAATTGATTCTTGTTTAATTATTGCAGTTTTTGTTATTTTTAGGTTTACACCTGAAACTCAGTTTGAACGATAAACCATTAATATTCCAGAGGTTCCAAAAGAATAGAGATGTTGAATCAAAAAGATTGTGGTGGAGGGGAAAGTTGAAAAGGCAATGACTGTTTTTAATGTTACTTGATGATCTCTTGCGAATGAGACAAAAAGCAGTCAATTTTACCGACGTGTTATATCTGCGTTGAGCAGTTTCCTAAATGCGCGATTTACTTTTTTTTGAACTGTCTTCAGATGGCAACTCATTTGTATTTTTTTAGTTATTTTATTTTGATTTGATTGTCCCAGGGTATCCCTTCAAGATATCTTAGATTTTAACTTGCTTTGTTATGTGGTTATGTGTCTCCTATATGGAGTTTTGGAATAAAACATTGTCAACCCCACCTTTTTACTCGACTTTTGTTTTTTTAAATAAAACCAACTCTTCTTTTACTATCGCGTTTAATTGAGAAGACTGGTGCCCAATTATTTTTTTTTAGTTAGTTGCCAAAGGTCGTCTGAGTCACAACGAGAAAAACCCACGAACGGGCAGCAAGCGGCACAAATTAAAGCAATTTGTGTTTCACTAGGTAAAATTTGATAGAAAAAAAATGTTTTGACTACAGTAGTAGTTTAACATATACCTACAACTGATAGGAAAAAATCTATTGTATAATAAAAAGAAGTTATAGTGAAAAGTTGTAGAGAATTTAATTCTGCATCAATAAATAGAAAAAAAAATGTGAAATATAAAATTAAGATTTTTGATTTTCATTAATTAATTGTCACATCAATTTAGTTTCTAATTAATTTATAGTTTGATATTTATAATAATATGATAATTATTTAAGGAATAGTTTATATACTGTCGTCTACAGAAATATATAAACTGGGAAGGGTATTAAGAGGACTTATCCCTGTAAAAAAAAGTATTCATACATTTATTTATTGATTTAAGGTAAAAAAAAAAAGCTTTTCGTCAAGTGCAGTTTGATTGTTGTTGAAACTGAAGTAACAGCCTACTTAGTTATTATAATAAAGGAAAACTACCTTTATAATAAAATTTGGATCGCCACTTTATTCGCAGCAGGGTATATTTTCAAAATTGGTTGCTTTGTAAATGTTAGGGGCTGCTTTGATGGTATTTATAAATTGTGGTGAAATTTAAAATCAAAAGTTTGTAAAAATTTAAATTTTTTAGTCGGAAGTGCGATGAACGTTAAGAAATTTTAATTTTTAAGTGAGAGACGCATTGGAAGACGGTCGGTAAAATTTAACCTTTTGAAAACCTAGTAAGAAAATTATCCTCCAGGATAATTTAGTTATAATTTGGAGAGTTATATCATAATATCATTCGTCAAGTATTTTGCTGATTAAAACTTTCTATTTTCTGGAAGTCAAAATTTGAAAGCTTTTGTAGTCGTCACATAGTAGAATTTTTTGTTTATGTGAGAAATATTAGCAAGTTATTTTCAGTTGTTAATGAAAATCGAGCTCGTGTGTACAAAGTGATCCCATTTTTCAAAGTCACTAAAAAATTTCTTTGGATAGTATGGAGAGTTGTTTGTTTCATATTAGCATCGTTTTTGTTTGATTTCGCTAGGATTTATTGAATTTAAAAATTTTTTTTATCGTGTGTTAGAGGTTAGCGTGGTTACTTTCGTGACCAACGCAATTTCATGAGCGTACGGGTAAAAAAGGACAATTAATGTAGGTACCTTAATCTTGTGTAAAGTTTTATTTTATTCTTTTTGCAAAAGGCAGTAAATTTTTTTGAATGAAAAATGTCATCTTGTATTATCAAGCGAGACAATTGGTAAAAATTTGTTTTATTTTTTTAAATATTAAAATATCACCAAGTGAGCTGTTAAGTAACTAGTATTAATTTTCCAAAATATTGAGCATTATTCTTTTCCTTAATTAAAATTGTTTCTGATATCACCAAGTTTTATTTTTATTTACAAAAAGTCGCTCAGTGCAACTTTCCTGATTTAACAACCAATTTAGAATTGTAATCTGGCCTGAGCGTTACAGAGATTGTCTTTACTAATTTCTCCAATTAGTGCTATTTATTTAATTAAATTAGAATTAGTGTTAATTTGTAATTTTTGGTTTAAGAAATATTTTAAGTAGACTCTTGAATTAAACACACGCTGTACTTAACATTCTATGAAGTCAGTATTTAAACTGTAATTAACTAAAGATGACAGTGGGCCTGAAAGGTATATCGTACTAATGCAGTTAATCCTAAAATTCATCGTTATAAAATAACGTTTTAATTGAATATCATCATCTTCAGCTCATTTGGTCTTTAGTCACTATAATCAATTAAAAAATAGCTGATTTGATGTAGAAAAAGCTATTATAATTATTAATATTTAAATTACTGTCATCTTTGTTCCTTGTACTTTACATCTCAACTTGCAATTTATGAATAGTCCGTAATTGGTCTTGTAGAAATGATTAACAATGTATGTATGTAGATAATTAGCAATAAAATATTATATAGGTAAAAAGTCTTTTCGTGTAGGAGAAAAAGGATAAAAGCACTCAAATTGCTTAAATAAATTTATTATTGGTATCAAATAAACCTCGTTTGTTTTCAAAAATCTTACTTTTTTATTTGCTTAAGTTTGTTCTTTGTACTTTGGTAATGACCGCTAAATTATTTTACGTAAACTATAATTTTACATACAAAAGTGATTTATCTTAATAAACGGTGGGCATATTGCATTATTAATTTCCGGGTCTTTAGATGTTACAATTTAGTTAAAATAAAAATTTACAAAAACGACAAACGGTGCGTAAAAAAATATTCTCACTCTTTGAAGCACAGATTATCACACGTGGACTTAATGTCTTACGATAACTTGTGATCTTAAGATAATTAATGTTTCGTAACTAGCAATTTTTTGATATGCATCGAAACAAAATAAATTTACATTACAAATTTAATAATTATACGTTGTAACAATTTCGTCATAAAGCAAAATATTCATATCTTCATTATGTGGGAGTGTTATTCAGTGAGTAAATGGTAAGTATAATGCAAACCGCACTCTCGGTACTTCATGCCACTGTATTTTCATGTACCTGAGGTAGTATAATTTGTGTATATATATTATGTTGCGAATTACTAAGTCTGGTAGCAATTGTATGAAGAGTAAATGTTCATTTTACACAGAAGCATGCAAACACATAAAAATGAATACAATTCTCAATTCTGAGTAGTGGGCCGTATTTCCGCGTGTCCAGGAGCTAACAATTCTCCGCGGTCACGCGCGGGCCGCCAGCAGCGGATACCGCAATTATTGGTCGCACATCAAAGTACCGCCATAACTTTCCTTTCGGTACGCCGCCCGTAATCAGCCGAGAAAATGCAAGGATTTATTAATATTCATCTGCAGCTGCGATTGTTTGCGGCTCTTGTTAAAATTAACTAACTTTCAATTGTTATGGTTTATACTTTTGTCTAAATTCATCCATAGATAGCTGGGTATTACATCTTTTGCATCAAAGTTTAGATTAGCAGAATAATGAAAAGATTCCAAAGAAAAACGTATCGGCACAAGTTTCACATACTTTTGGTAGAATTTATTTTTACTTCTTAAAAATTAAGTTACAGAATTTTTTTTATATTTCAAATAAAATTCAATTTTCTAATGTTTTTTTTTAATAAAGTTTCGGTAGTTTAAGAAGATGGAAAACCAATTTATCTATATAGAACATACATATAAGTATTATACATAAAATCAAAAAGGAGTAGATAAAATCTACAAATATTTAAATGTTTTCGCTGTTTCATGCCAAATTCTTAAAAGTAGAGCTACATAAAATTTTAGCAATTCTCAACATCCTTCAAGATACACTATGCTGCAAAAATATTTACATTAAAAATAAATAAGGAAAGGGTCAAGTTTATGATTTCCATTCAACATTAAACCAATAAGCTACACGCATTATGTATGTGTGGAGTACTGTCTGTAATAACATTTTATATTGCAAAAAATGCAATATATCAACTTATAACGTACAGATTGATTTTGAGGGTTGTCTAATGTATTCAGGGTATTGTGATTACAGATATCTCGCAGGTGGTGCATGTTGGGTTTCCGGTTTCCCAACTAATAGTCCGGACGTTTTCTCGGTCTGCAACGGATTTGTTAGTAATTCTTTTAAAAAAACACCTGCTCAAGGAAACAGACTTTATAATACAAGTACTTAGATGATAAAATTAGATTTTCAGATTAACCAAATTTAATTGCAAATTACCTATGCAAAAAATTTCTTTTAGCTAACACAATTTTTATGAAGCTTTAAAGTTTTTTGTTTGTAATTACAAAGGTTGGTTTTTTATTATCCAGCCGTAAAAGTGTATTTACAATTACACAAATTTTATTAGATCAGAAGATTGATATTTTAAGCTTATAATTGCATCGTTGGAAATATCATGTATTTATCCGATAACATAATAACTCAGATGAGTCCCCTGTTGCTTTTCAGTCAGATATATGAGGAGAAATAACTGGGGATTTAGTCACGAGGATTAGTGGTTAATTGTATTCGTAATGTCATTTTTAAGGATACTTCAAAATTGGTTTTACAAAATGAATTGAACATAAAACTTATTTTTGACAAGTTACTTTGTTAAAAAATGTTGGGCGTTATATTTAAACGATACTTAAGGAAATCGATTTAGTTTGTTTCTCTGTATAGATTGATTATATTAAGTGTAATAGTATTATAATAGGGGTAGCTTATCAGATGTAAAACAGCGACCGTTTGTAATCATTGGGTCTCCAGCGCATCGCTTCTTTTTATGACTGTTATTATTCGAAATTTCTGACCGCAACATATATCTATACAAAACAAGCTCACATTACTCAATTCTAGGATTTGATTCTGTAGAGCGCACAAATATATTTTACGACTGTTGGTTTGCATGCAGATAGAGCCATTGCAAAAGGCCGTGTGTTTTTGACAGGACTCTCAAGCAATAACAGTAACATAAAGAGTGGATTTGAATTTGAAATCGTGGTCCTTTACATATAAGAACGTGGTCAAGCCATTTAGATAAGACGCCACTTTGCATTACTTACCGATTCTAAAGAGGGATGTTTTGCGCTGATAGATAAATAAAGAGATATTAGATACAATGTGAGCAGATGGCGCGAGTTGGTAGGATATGCACGTTCAATGGTCAAGCGTTATCCGACTGATATATGTTACTGATTCTAACGAACACGTTCAGCACTTTTGATCTTTAGCGAGTTTCTTAAACCAACTTTACGATAGTGCTGCAACATTCGAACGATTTTTTTATATCTACTAAAAATATCCCAGTTGAATTATAATTTAATAATTTTTAACGTTAAAATTGCAAACACTCACTTTATGTCAAAATTAAAAGTGAAATCTCGAGAGAATTTCCGTTCCCACGTCTATCAGTCACATTCTCGGTCCCCTGTAGTTCGCATTTCCCAATAAAGCAACAAAGCCTAGTCTAATCTGCTAGTTATTGCGATCCTTCCCTGTTATGACAGCTCACATCGCGTTGGTTTAGGAGGATGGGGATTTTTGTAAAGTGAATTTGGAGTCATGTGGATTATAATGTCCCGAGCGCACTGCTAGGGAAGTTTAGTATTCAAGCCTCGCTCGCGGTGCCGTCTGCTGCTCATCGCGCCTAAATCCATTTACTGAAAATCCCTTACTGGACGCTCATCTCTTTTTCAAATTAATCTCCGCAGCTAATCGGGATGGATGTATGGTAATCGGACGCTTAAGTGCACACATTAGAAGCCGGTTGGCGAGCTAAAGACTGGCGTCGACACGATATCGCCGCCTTCCCCGGGGGCAGATAGCAGAGCACTTCATTTGCATTCAGTCCGCGGGGCACAATCGCTGCTTCGTTCTGCGCGAAAATAGCCGCATTAATTAGCATTTAGATGGTTTAATGATAATTAGTCGGTGCGCGTTAGTGCGAGCAGCTGGGGGATAAAACATGGCGGCGTAGAGGGAAATGGTGTGAAAAGAAGAGCGCGCTTGCGAGATACTCAAATTATCGTCGCGTTTCGGGGTCTAATCACACTCGTTATGATGAACTTCAGAATATCTAGCTAAACGAGATCGTTTAAAGTTTTTGATAATGATAACGAATTATATAGACACCACTTTTCGTATTTTATAATAGTACATTACTTACCCACATTAAATAAACTTTCTTCCTTCAAAGTACGTACACAAATATTCTATTTAATTTTCAAACTTTTTTAAGCATTTTAAAATTTTGAAGATGTTAGGAATTCATACTTGAATTAACAGTTTATAAATGACTAATTAATTTTTAAATATCGACTTTTACATTGGCATGCTATTTACATGTAAAAATACTAAGAAAAAACTTAAAACGTGTAATAAAATTTTAAATAAATAAACAATATTTATGAATATTTTAAGCGTTGTTAGTTTCCAGTGGCGTATTAACGATTTGGCTTCAATATAGTTTAAGGTCAATTTGTTGAGCAGTAAACCCAAAAAATAAATCAAAAGTTTATACAAAGTAAACTTTACACATCGAGTTTATTTATAGTATTGATTAATCGTTGGTGCCTACAAACAAAACATCGACAAAAAAAATTTAATTAAAAGTAAATATAAGATAGAGACCATGTCTACACTTTGTCAAAAAGTAGATAAGAAAGGAACAACTAACCTGCGGTAGATCTGGTATATACCTAATGTGAAACCTGTTCTTCTCGGTAGCAATAATCCACAAAATTACATATGCATTGCTAACTATTAAAAAATATTTAATTTGGCGTGAAATTTTAATAAGTTATAATTTATTAATTTTATATTAAAATGATAGAAGAGTAATTTTATAGTATTTCGGATTGTATGCTTCTTAATTGGCTTTTAACATTTTAAATTATATTGCTAATTTTTAAGTAGAATTTTTCCACCAGAGGTTTAAAAACTAACGTTTATGGCATATCCAAACCTTGTCATGCAAGAAACGTATAAATACATGATAACACCACAAAGCTACAACTATACTAAAATGATTGAAGATAAAATAAATTATCATACTTTTAAAATTTTTAAGATTTGCCTAAGTAGCAAAAAGCTTTCTTCGCTTCGGTGTTACAAAAATAATGGTAATGTATCTACTAAAATATAAAAAAACTTCAAGATGAACTAAAATATCAGTTTTCCTGACTGTATGCACTTTGTCAGCAGTCCAGTACCATTTGCACTTCCACCTCTTTAACAAAATCTACTTAAAATTTAAAAGAGTACCTACATTACTGGATTACATGTTTTAATTCTACTTGTGAAATTGACATCTTCAGACCTGTACTGGTTTTATCAAAATAACAACTTTACTTACAAATTTAAAAAAAAACATTGATTCTTTTTGATATTGACTGTAGGTAGGAATAAGTTTACAAAATTTGCAGTTTAAAATTATATTTCAAAATTTGAATTAAAATAGTTTGTATTCTATTGTTAAGTTAAATAAATAAAATATTTTAAATTATAATATGAAGTTATGAAGTGGTACTTATATAATTAAATTATTTAATATTTTTATTACACCTTCAAATGTAAATATGTACCTACGTTCTCCGTCAGAAATAAATAATAATAAAATAAATTTATTCTAAATTGTAGAAATAGGTACAAGACGTCGACACTAATTAAACAAAAAATAGACATAAAAACTTAATAAAATAAATAAAAATAAAATTAGTATCTGAGTTATTAGAAAGATGACGTAGAGAGGTAGGAGTTATGGTTGTCGTAAATTTACTTCTGAAAATGTTTAGTGCCTTTTTTTGCTTAAGATTATTATTATAAATATTAATTATAAATAATCATTAAATCACAAAAATATATCAACACAATATATTAATCATAATCAGCAGAATCACAATTCCGGCATAACGTAAGTATAGGTTACCACCTGTGCAAGTTTTCCTTCGTTGTTGGGTTTTACTCTTTTAGCTTATTCTTTTTTTGTGGTAAGCTTCCTCTGAAGTTTTGTGAAAATATATTTCTCTTTTCTTCCTTTGTCTTTGTTGATTTTGAAGCTTTTATTTTGTTTGTAGTTGATTTTTATCATCAGTTACCAATCCTTGCGTTAAATAAGCTATAAAATTTTTTTCAGTAGGTAAGGATGATATTTGCAAAAAGCCAATGCCACCCTACAAGGTCAATGTTATAAAACCATGTCAAAGTATACCACTAAATAGATGGATCCATTATTCTGTTTTGGTATCAGTTTACGTTAGTAAGAGAGGCACCACGTTTGACACCAAGCAAGTTTAACATAAATAACTATAATTTAGGCTATTTGCCCCTCTGATCTACGATGTAATGGTAGACAGGCTAGCTAAGAGATTAAACTCCCATCTAGTACCAGAGCTTGGATTGTGTGTACGTAGTTTTTGAGTTCTTCTGTTATAACTCAAAATCCAGGTAACCTGAAGGAATATCCTAGAACAATCAAATCAAAATAAAAGAAAAATATTGAGATGTGTTGCCGTCTGAAGACAACTCACAAAAATCTAGGAAACTTCTCAACGCAGACATAAAACGTTCGTAAAGATTTACTACAGTAATTGCTTTTTTACTTACCTTTCCACTACATTCCGTTCGATTCATCATCTCAATTCTTTCGGAACTTCTGGAAATCAGATTAAGGCAAGCTAATCTATTAAATGCGCTAATACAAAGACAATAATTAATCTATGGTTTTTTGACCATTTCACGCCGTTGGTGTTCTTCTATCTACTTGAGATAGAATAGTGGTGAAAGCTTAAGCAACCGATGCGACAGAAGAATTCTTTGATGTTAGAATGGAGATAACACGTCTTTCTTAAAAAGGTATAAAGAAATCGTTAAGGGAGATGACCAAAGTGAAAAATTTACCGCACGACTCCTTTATAAAAAGCACAAACCTGCGATGAAGTTATAGGGAAAATAAGCATTGATCAATCCTGCCATCTCCATGGATTTCATATGGGAATGGTAAACCGAATTAAAATTTTGCATCATCGGTAAATATAGTCGTCATATCTGGTTCGACGCAGGTGTCAAGATTATCACAGGTGGAACAAGATAACCAAGCTGCTGGTACACGTTCATATGAAATAACTATATCGTTTGGTAGATATAATTAACCAAATAGTCGGTTAGCTACCAGAACCCTGTGCTCTGCACACAGAAAACTATAATTGCAAGTTAAAAACCTACAATGAACAAATACATAAGCTGACATGGCATTAAAAAAAACTAAAAAAAATAACTAAAACTAAAAACTTCTGTTCCTGATGGAAAATTAAATGTAATGCTTATTCACAAACATGGGCATCCATAAGATCAGTTTCAAAAAGGAGAGGGGAATCAAAAACAAAATTATTATAAAAGAATTATAATAATTAATCACTTAAAACCGAAAATTTTAAAAAGTTTTAAAAACTTGCGCTGGTGAAATATTAAATGTCTAAAAAAATTTAAGTAGCTAAAAGCCACGGGGAGCAGCTAGTCTTTTGGCCCCTCATAATGGAAGCCCATGTCCACAAACTGAACATTGAAGTTTAAAAGATGAATATTTTATAAAATAAATACTTAGTTTGTGGCTTTAAAACTTAAAGCTATGTGACACTTAAATATAATTAAAAAAATTACACAGAACGAAGAATTGTAACTTCCATCTTTAAAGATAAATGAAAGAAAGACATTTTGATAAATATTTAAATAATAACGCTGGCCCGTGGATATGCACAGGTTGATGTGTAGATTTCAAGCTAATTTTAGTTTTACTTAACCTAAAATGGCTATCTAAGGCGTTTCAGGCAACCAATCTTGTTTAATTCAAACTAACTTTTCTGTTACTGTTGCGTGTTATTTCGCAAATTCTTTTTTTTTTTTAGTTAATTGTTAAACGATCGCTTGAGTCATAACAGAAGAACCCACGAACCGCGTACGCGCAAACCAAGCTCTGGTACTGGTAGGGAATATAATGATATAATCCCTTAGCTGGTCTGTCTACCATTACATTGTAGATTAGCGGGACAAGTAGCTCAAATTAAAGCAATTTGTGTTACATTCATAGGCGTCCATATAGGGAGCAAAAGGGCTGCTTAAATTATTTTTAGACATTTAATATTTCTAAAATTTTTGGTTTTAAATGATTACGATGTTTTTATAATGTTCTTTTTATTTTGCTCCCTCTTGAAAATAATTGTATGGGCGCCCATGGTTACGTTACTATTACAGCTTTAAGCACACTTAGGCGACGCGACACCACACCACACCACACCACAGACAGAAGCCCACACACAACACACACAAAAATGTGCGGACCCTACCAAGCTGTGTCGTCGCCTGGTGTGTGGTGTGTTGTGGGCTTCTGTCTGTGGTGTAGTGTGGTGTCGCGTCGCCTAAGTGTGCTTAAAGCTTACTTCTGTAGTATACATAATAATGAAATTTTTTAATTGAGAAGATCAGGTGAATAGTTTCCATTTTGATACATCTAAATCCGTAGATTTCATTTGTCCAATGAAGGATATTGAATAAGGAATCATTAAATAAAATTATTTACGTGGTTCAAATAGCCACATTTATGTTTGCAAAAGCAATACTTGACATAAGAAATATTAAGCTAAAGAAGAACCAGCGGAGCTGCTGATGATATCAGTCTTCCTTTTGTAGCATTCCAAATGCTATTATTTAAATTGGTTTGACATCTTCGCATCATCCTGTGCATATCCATCACGCGCAAGCGTTAACATTTCGAAAATTTATCAAATTGGCATTCTTCCGTTTATCACCATCTAAAATAGAAGTATCATTTTTCGTTCTGTGTATTGTTTGAGTTTTAAAAGCCACAAACTTTATTTTATTGAAGTGATTTTTTTAATAACCTTTAATTTTCTGTTAGTGGGTAAGCATTACATTGATATTTTCCATTTTGAGCGAAGTTCGACTTTTGATAAATTTTAGCTTTTTATTACCACCTGTCCATTTTCTGTGTTCGTCCATTTTGGTTATCAACTTTTAATTATGGTTTTCTGGAAGCAAACTTAAAGTGGAGTTGATATATTTTTATCGTTCAATCAGCGTGATGGAACCATTTCCATGAGGGTGTTTACCTCGTATTTCCATGGATGTTTTTCAATGATTCCGCATCTGGTTTTATTCCTTATCAGTCAACTTGAGCTGACCCGCCCTATCGGCTTTGATTTTGGTAATTTCGACGACCTGGGATGACCAGAAACCCATGGATTTTTATTTTGTTACGAGCGCATTTAGGAAATTAGCTTACCTCAATAATTTACCTTGACATTGAAATGTTACCGTTCGCAGGTGAATTGATTCTTGTTTAATTGTTGCAGTTTTGTTATTTTTAGCTTTACACCTGAAACTCAGTTTGCACGATGAACCATTAATATTCCAGAGGTTCCAAAAGAATAGCGACGTTGAATCGGAATGATTGTAGTGGAAGGGTAAGTTGAAAAGGCAATTACTGTATTTAATTCTACTTGATGATATCTCTTGCGAATGAATATTTGTAGTCAATGTTACCAATGTGTTATGTCTGCGTTGGGCAGTTTCCTAGAAGCACGATTTATATTTTTTTATGGGTTGTCTTCATATGGCAACTCATTTGTATATTTTTAGTTATTCTATTTTGCTTTTATTGTCCCAGGGTATCCCTTCAAGGTATCTTGGATTTAACTTGAATTGTTATGTGTTTTTGTGTCTCCTATATGGAGTTTTGGAATCAAGCATTGTCAACCCCACCTTTTATCTCGACTTTTGTTTTATAAATAAAACCACCCTTTCTTCTACTATCGTGTTTTATTTAGAAGACTGGCGCCCGATTATTATTTTTTGTCTTAGTTAGTTGCCAAAGATCATCTGAGTCACAACGTTAAAGAATCCACAAACCGCGCATGCGCGACCCATGCTCTAGAACTGGACGGGGGTGTAATCCCTTAGCTGGCCTGTCTGCCATTCTATCGCAGATCAGCGGGGCAAGCGAAACAAATAGGAGCAATTTGTGGTTCACTTTTTTGAAAAACATAGCTTTTAGGTTAATTTTCAGAATACTCCACTTGTTCACAGAAAAAAAAGGTATACTTAAAAGTAGAACAATTTGTGCCTAGATTGTCTACAAATACAAATTGTGTAAAAATTTAGCACAATTTGTGCTATAAAATAGTAAAATTGCGCTAGAGATGACTAAAATTGACTAAAATTAAGTACAATTGTACCTAATTTTCAGCCAATTTGTACTTGTAGACAATCTACGTACAAATTGTTCTACTTTTAAGTACACCTTTTTTTCTGTGTTGGATAAATGCCAGTTTTGATTAGGTAATTGAAATGGTCGGTCGGTATCCAGTGGCGGTATAAGAGTGTAGGTTGGACCCGTAAGCAAATAAACAAAACGTATCCCTAACAAAACAAAGCATTTTCGTTTACTCCTTATCGTTCGTAAGTTTTTTACTTGCACACAAAATCTTTTATTTTTGTACTTTCCGTAGTAGTTAACGTATTATTATTGTCTATTTATTTTCTAACCGTACCTATATACCTATGGACATTAGGCCCCCTTATGGTCCCGGCCCCCTAAGCATTGCTTACATCCGCTTATTCGTAACACCGCCACTGTCGGTATCTATTCTATTGTAGATTTCGCCTTTTTACAATTGAAACAAAAATTTGTTCTATCGATACTCAAGTGACACATGTCAAAAATTTTATATTAACAATTTACTTAAAGATAATCAAGAATCTATAAGAAACAAATCTTTTATAATTTTATTGTTTCTTATAGTAGGTATATAATTTTTCTTTGCGAGTTTTATAGAACATTGCAATTTATGCCAATTGTTCGGCTACCAGAAGGGAGAATTTCTTTACAATTTTCTATATCACTTGTACCTTCTGAGAATATATCCTAGGTATATCTTTAGAATAGTTCAAGGTTCTTTCGATTAACTTTTCTCAAATTATGTTGCTATTTATAATATATTTTATTAAAACAAAATAAACTTTAATTTTTTATTTAGCTAATGTTGAAGATATTATTTAAAGCAAATTGTATAAATCCCATATTAGATGTGTATTTTATCACGGTTTTAGAGAATAAAAAGCTGACATTTGTTGATGGAAGTTTGAAATAACAGTGCAAATCACTGATACTGAAAATCCTAAATTGTTAGAATCTATCAACTAAAAAACTGTACGTAGCTACCTACTTAGTACATCCAATAAAAAATTCAATTATAGGTAGTACAGTTCTTGCCAGAACAGATGAACATTACGTCATTCTATCATGTTCGAGGGTGATCATATATTTAGTAAGGATATCATGAGGTGAGGGCTATTGCCCCTTCCGTATCACCTTTTTGATTCCAAAAAATTATTCTTTTCTTTTCAAATCGATCTGGATTTGCAGTAAATAAACCCATGATTTTTTGGGTTTAAGTTCTCAAAATAAATTCACTTGTCATCACTCGTCATCGACGTCCTTTTTTTTGAGGATTTGAGGACATCAAATGCTCCCTATTTGGCGCAAAATTCGACATTTTTAATGTGATAAAAAATATGTTGTTGTTTGAAACGCGTTTTTCTGTCTGAAAAGCAGCCTTAGTTTGCAACTACATGAACATCTACGTTTGAAACCGGGAAATTAATAGAACATTTTGGATGATGTTAGTACATACAGCAATAACTATCCTAGCTGCTTAATATTCTTCAGCTATTGATTTTGTAATTTAGTAGAACCGCGGTATTAACATATATCCACAGAATTAATTAGCACATCATGAACACAAGTTATTCTTTTACATATTTAACATTTTAATTTGAATTGTTCAGAATTGCTTCAATTAGTATGAGAAAAATAATTGTAACCATGCTACTAATTTTTTGTAACAATAATTCGGTTTATTACTTCTCATGTATACTCGCAGTGAATAGTTTTAATAATAATTAACCCAAAATATGAAAATTAATGTGTAATACGAATTAAAAACAAATAAAAATTTGTTTCACAGATTATTTTATGTTTTTATATTGTGTTATTTTAAATTTGAGGATATGTTTCATTCACCTTTCTATATATATTTTAAGCTTTGAGATTTCGTTTTGAAAGAATTAAACTAACCGTACCTAAACAGACCTATAGCATATGAACATACACAATTTAAGTATTATCCGGACATTTGTAATGGTTTGAAAATATCCCTTTTAAAACCGTGTGCAGTATTGTAGTGTGGCTATTAATCATAGAAATTTTGTATAGCAATATAAACAAGTCCTTTTCATGTCATCAGATACCTGACGTATTAGAAGAATAATAGTCTGTTTATCACTGCCATCAACACCATTAGATCCTATGCAACCAAAAATATTCAAGTTAATTTTTAATGTGGGTGGCCTCACGATCCCTTTTGTTACCTCTTTTAAGAAATCATTGCAAAAAAATCAATCCCAAATTATAGTAGATATAAATTATTGTTGTTGTGTATAGGTAGGTATTCGGTATCGCGTTTCACAATGTAAATTTTTTTTGGAACAAATTCTGTTTCATTCATTCCTGTTACTTTTATAATATCAAAAACTTATTAAAACGTTAATAAAAGTTTAAAAATATATAATCATAAATAATATGTATTTAATTTACTATATTTATTTAAGATTGATAAATAATCAAGTTTTTCAAGGTTTTTCAGCAGAGAACTTGAGTTCTCTGGAGTTTAAAATTTATGATTTGTTAAGTCACATATTTATATGCTATTTATAAAACAGAAAGCTTAGCTAACACCGGGTCTCACCTTTTCAATGGTCGACCAGTTTAAGATACAAGAAACGTTTTAGAACTATAGGGGGTCCGGCTTAGTAGTGTAAGAGGGTTTGACTTGTTAAGTACTCTTCTTGGTCCCTTACTGTTGAATTACACAGCCCTCAACGGCCAATTAACTGGATATTCATTCTGCAAAACTGCGGTTAATACAATATAATGTGTTATAGTATACGAATTCAAAACACTTGGACTATAAAGGTATTGTGTCAAAAGGCGTGCGTTTATATCCAAGGTGAAAGCCTAGGTGGCTTTCCCCCCCAACAATAAAGGGATATGTGCCAGCCTCTAGCTGTCGTTTTGCAATGAATAGTCCTAATAGATGTCACCAACCAAACACTGCTAAAAATTTATGGGTTTCGTGTCCAAAGTGTAAAAAATATAACGTGTAGTGTAAACTTTGTCATTGTATAAGAGTGCTGACTACGTTGGAGAGCATTATAGTCATTTTTGCGTCAGTCACCTCACTTTTTATCATCGTCTTTGATGATATTTCGTTTCTATTTAGTTGGTGAACCATAGTGTCATGACCCACCTGGGGCCGCGACTAAAGCATTTCACACGGTTCTCGTGCCTATTCTGCAACCACAAATTTTATTCATGGTGGTTTCATGCTCTTGTATTTGTATATTATGTACTCTTTATTTGATGTAGGTAGATGGGAAGGCGTAAGCAGATATGAAAATTAAATTCTAAAATATGCAAATTTAGTACCACTTTGTTAATAAAAAATTATAATTTAATTCATTTTTCTTTAATACAAAAGTGTTGATTTGTATATTATTATAATAATTTTTGAAAATTATAATAAACTAAGCCTGGTAAAAGATGTTTACAAATCTAATTGCTTGCTGGTATATTATAAGGCTTTTGCCGAGTTTTTGACGGTTTTTTGCTTATCGATAATTGTAAAAAAAAATTTCAATAATTCTACTTTTAGTTTTTTCCTTCCGTGTTTTAAAAACTTCTTATACTAATGGTTTAACAAGTCATTTATCTACTACATAATATGTAAATGTATTAAAATTATTTTTTATATAATAATTAGGTAGGTATAGGTAGGTACCTACTTATATATTATAATTATGTGTCTATTATATTATTGCAGATACATAATAATTATACCTAAGTTCTATTTCCAATAAAAACATAAATATTTATGTTAGTTAGTGACTATCAGTTGAATTGGAAAGAAATTTGAATCATATAAGAGTTCGTTCTGTTGGAAAGTCTTTCCAAAATTGGACATATTAAGCAAAGTTCTTCTAGAACTTTTAATAACTCAAAATATATTTAAAAAAATAATCCTGATGTCATCATTTTGTAAATATAATACCTACCTTATGACCTATACGTTTCATAATAATAATAATACCGATATTAACTTTGTTATACCTTCTAATGCAAGAATTAATAAATTAATTTCTATTATTTTTTTTCATCACAGTTACCGCTGGCTGAATATGAAGCGGAAACTCGGGATTTGAAAATTGGATTTCGCTGAGTTTCTTGCCTTAGCTCTTCGGTGGAGAAGAACATTTCGTGTTTGTAATAATTTGTATAATACTTGTCTCGATGTGGCTGTATGAGCAAGAAGTGCTTTATTGTAGCCAAACATATATTTAAAAAAATAGTTACTAAATAATATAATGCAAGTTTAGATAATTAATGATTATTTTTCGTTTCATATTTATAAAATAATGTCAGGATGTAGTTATAATATAATTCTTTTATTTAATTAGATATTATATTTTTTTATTAGGCATTGTATGGTTAAACCATGATTGATGGTTATGATGGACGATTGTAATAAAAATATTTAATTGAAAATAGAGAGAAAATGTTTTTCAAGATGTCCGTAGTTAATTATTGAGAAGTTATCGGTAGTGTCGTTGGTAGGTGTTGTAACGAGATGTATGGGTAGAATTGAAACTAATGTAATACTGAATGAAATGCGTGTATAATGTTAAGCAATGGTTGGGTGTGCTGATTGCTCGTGGTCAGCTGTGTAGGTGGCCGAAGGGTGAGAGAGTAGATATCAAGTGGCTGTCTACAGAGCATGTCGCCACTGAAACCGCATAGTTCACTGATTGATGGCTTCAGTCAGGCAAAACTGATAGTCAGACCACACACACTCCCTGAAACCGCCTCTTTAATAAACTCCGCCTTTGGTTGATGTTTGTGTACACTATGCCCCGCCTTCGAGTACTCCAGGGTACCAACTGACTTCTAAGCCAGTCAGTCTACTAGCTAGCCCCACGTAAACTGGACACACGTTATGTTTCAGTTCCATTAACAACTAAAAAATTTATCGGTTCGCAACTCAGTGGCGGTTTTTAGTGTTAGTGACTATAAATTAGGTTCAGTGTTAGTGCAAAATGCTTTTAGGAGCGATTCCAGATGAAAGCGCAGCGGCGTTGTTACTACCGACGGCGAAGACGCGTGCAACGGACTTTTCCATAGCAGCTATCATGGCAAGAGGCGCCGGACCGCCACAGCCATGTACGCGATCACCATCGTTACATTCACCTTCTCATGAAGGACAAACTCATGATGGTTAGTTAATATATTTTATTAATTTTTATTATACCATATTACACGCTAATTATGAATTAGCAACTAATTATTGCCCATAATTGGCTAATAATTAGGCCTAAATACGTATTTCATACCGGTATCATAATATTTGTTTATTTTTCCCATCATTAACAATTCAAATTTTCTGTTTTGATAACCATAATCAAATTCCAATGCTGAAGAGCTAAGATAATAATTATATAGTAGGTATACTACGACAAATAGTAAATTCTATTTGTATCTTTATTTATAACAGTAGATAAATACATCATACTATCTTTGATATTTCAATTATTCAGTAAAAAGTAGATTAAAGATAATTGAAAGGGACTCCATTAATTTTGTTTACAAATCAGCACTAACTTGTTTTTTTTTATAAACAAATCTTAATATTTTTATCGCATTTGTTTTTAAATTTGCCATTTAAAATAAAGTTTAGATAGTTCAAAACTAATTTTATATTCAGATTATAGTAATTAATCTACAGGGTGTTGAAAAATATGATACATAGTCGAAACAAAGGAAACATATTAATTTGGGCTCAAAAACATTTTACTTCAGAGTTATAAAACCATTTTCTTCAGTAAAATGAAAAGGAAACTTATTTTTTCAGTAAAATGGTTATAATATCGTTTTGCTCTGAAACAGTAAAGTGTTCATAGTGTTTTGTGAGAAATAGCTAATTTTTATAGGTAAAAATTCTGAGGGTACTTAAACAATAATATAAATATTATAGAATTAATTGAATTTGTTCATTGTATTGGTAAGTTTTATATACCGGGTGCTGAATGAGTTAGGCGAACATAGGATATTAACATGCAAAAACTTATTTTTGCAAATTCCTGCTTCCCTAATTATTTTAGAGAAAAATTGAAAGACACAAATATAATCTAGAAATATAAACTACGAATGATAAAGGCATTAGATTTTATCTAGCTTTTACGTAAATGGTCAAAAAATTCTTTTGAAATTGTTAAAACTTTTATTTATCAGACTTGCCATGGAAGTTTCCGAGGTAATTATTTTTGATAAGTAATAAAAAACAATTGCACGTTGTTGACAGCTTTGCACTTTATTAAATTTTAATTTCATAAAATGGAATATTACCTTGGAAACTTATACATGGCCAGTTTGATAAATAAAAATTTTAACAATTTCAAAAGATTTTTTGATCATTTACGTAAAAGCTAGATAAAATCTAATGCTCTTATCATTCGTAGTTTATATTTCTACATTATATTTGTATCTTTCAATTTTTCTCTAAAATAATTAGGGAAGCAGGAATTTGCAAAAATAAGTTTTTACATGTTAATATCCTATGTTCGCTTAACTCATTCAGCACCCGGTATTATGTACATAGGTTACCTATTCCTAAATTTGTTACTACATTTTTTACCACTCTGTATTAGAGTTCTGATATATAAAAAGCCTTGATGACAATTTATGTACGGTACCTACTATATTATGTTATAATAATTATAAATATATGTATCTATATTTTATATATTTATCTATATGATACATAAACTATATTACACTTATGTAGTTATATGAAGTAGTACCTGCCTAGTAGGTATTATTAATTTTATAGAAATTTCACTGTAATGTGTTAACGTTATCTTAAGATATAGTATACTTACTATGTATCTACCTATATATACTTATTATATAGTGCTGCAATGATATGTTTAATAATAATCAATATTTAAAGTGGTAAAAGGGGAGCTAACCGGTAAAAGGTTAGTAGGTATATTAAGCAATAAGATGAAGAAAAAATTATAATGTTACTCGTATAATATAGCAATGTATAGCAGAAATTTAAAATTTTCATGGTTACTATACATACCTATAATATTGTAATATATTACAATGTAATATATATGCAGGTCAAAGTAATGTTGATATTTATCTCAATTTGTTTAGTGAAACTAAACAAATAAACATTTTGTTGTTGTTTTGTTGGTTATTATTTAAATATAACATTTTTTATACTAATTCACTTCAACCGGTATTATTACCTGTATATTATTATTATTATTACCATGTATACATGATACCAATATAGCATTGTATAGTTTAAATGTGAAAGTTTGCTTTAGAAGTAAAAACAGACAAAATTTTTAACCAAAAAGTGTAATCGGAGTAGTTTATTCTACCAACAGTGCAAAATACAGATCCACATTGATTGAATAATCAGTTCTATAGTAAGGTGCTAACCCTGCTATAGATGTATTAAATGGATCACTGCAGAATGTACCTGGAATGGAAACCAATTAAACCAGTATGTGGTGTAAGCGACACTGCTGACCAATATATACCTACAATTCAGACAATTGTTAGAAATTATATTTTAATCAAGATATAAATTATTACAGTACACAATATGAAATTCCACAATTAAGCAGAAAAACTGACAAAAAAATTAGTGTAAACAATGCAATTAATTGTTTTTGATTGTCCAACTACTTGGGTTTCAAAATTTAAATATTAACGATAATTTTACATAATATTATAAACTCGGGTATTCATTACCATATAACTTTTATTAAATTAAATAAAATTTAATTCCACATTAATAAAAAATATGTCCTTCATGCTCATAATTAGATATTAATTTTTAATCAAATACAAGGCTGAAGACAAATATTATGATCGTTAAATTATTAAGTTGGCACAAAATTTAATCAACAGCTTATAACTAATTTAATTTGGATTTTACCAAATTTTGACTTTATTTAGTAGGTTGTTGGAAAATCCGGAAAATCCTAAACCTTGCAATTTTGAACAAAATTAAAATATTTTAAATATAAATTTAATTTCAGATATTTTATCAAGAATGAGTTCTCCTGGATTAGAAGACACGCTTGAGGATGACGATATAGAAGTTGACGTAGAAATTTGTTCGGATGGTGAGCCGTCTCCGAGACCAACAAAAATAAAAATATTACGTCAATCTCCAGTGATATCTGACTGTGGATCAGAATTGGCAGATAACGATAGAATATCGCCGGACATAATTCCTGAAAGACCCATATCAAAAGCCAAAATTCTTTGTAACTGCGAAGAGCTGGTTAATATAGAATGTCATTTAGAAACTAAAGACCTTTGGGACAAATTTCACGATTTGGGTACAGAGATGATAATTACAAAGTCTGGAAGGTGAGTTTTTATATAAATGATTTATCTTTCTATTATGAAATTTTTTAACACCGCATTATTTAACCATATTATTAAATTCACACACTTGTTATTATCTTGTTTTTGGGAACTTTTTTTAACACTTTTTGTTAATTAATACGAAATTTTTCCTTTACTTTTAAATAATAATCGCATATGAATAGCTTACGTAATACCAACAACAAAAAATATTCAATCATCATTAATTTGTAATTAATCACTGTAATTTTTTGATTACTTGATGACAGAAGTTCAACTAAGATGTGATTACCGTACTAGGAAATTTTTTATCGGCTGAAACTCGCCCAATTTTTTCCGTTTCGGTCTTAAACGTTAGTTTAACTGTGCATTTTGGCATTTCATCCATAAAATAATTAAGTAATGGAGTTAGTTCAGTCGTCATTAAATTTTTTACTGCAGAAAACTTATTATATTTTAATAAGTAGGTACTAATTTGAATTTATACTTGTAGCTTCATGTAGAATTTAAGTGATGTTATCTTTTTACAAAAAAATGACGTTTCCTTTTAAATTTTATAATTAGATAGGTACAGTTACGTAAAAGGAAAAAGGGCGTACGTCGAATGCGCGTTTTAAGCATAAATTCAAATATAATAATAATATAAGAAATAAAGTAAAATAAAATTGGCGATGTTAAATAAATTACCAAAGTATAGTGGCGTGAACATGCATCAAGTGAGTGCAGATTTGGTTCCGGAACGTTGGTGTTTCTATTGTTAGTGAACAATATCACGGCCCAAAGGTCGTCAGATTGCGTCTGTTGCGAGGGAGTCTTCCCCTAATCGGATTTTACTTACGACACTTGTATTCTATTACAATTATTATGTATCCTACACGACCTTATTACGATAAATTGGAGGGTACGTTGTAACTTCATTGACTTGGCCAATTTATTGCCGTTAGAGAAGAAATAGTAATCCAACGTCTTTATTAATTTTGACATGTTTGAACCGCATCTGCTTTACACTTGAATAATTCAAGTTAGACTTTTATCTTAAATTAAATTTACTGAATATCGATATCGTATTTCATATGGATTATATGATTTGATCAGTAGCAGGTGAAGGTAACCCAAGCAATAAAAAAGTGTTAATGTAAAGTAGGCAGTTTGCAAAACATCGTTCCCCACGTGACAAATTGGAAAGCAGTCATATTCTAGTAAAAGCGAATTTTTCCAACTTTAAATAACCGAAACATGCAATATCACGCCTATTAAAAATAGGTAGTACCGACAGAACTATTCACCATAATCCACAACGAAAACAACTTAAAAATGTGTACGCATTGTTACTTTGAATATCAACACGTATTTCAAAACGATCACTAAGAATTTCGGCTTCAGTCAACCTGCTGCGCCTCTCATTTAAAATGTCATTCATGTCAGATTTTTTGGGTCTGAATAGCATTGAGACGGATAAAAATCAACCAACATTTTAAATTGAATTTTTGAATGGTTTATTTTACATTTCTGCTTCATTTGCAAGTTTATTTCAAGTTCAAAATAAGAATTAATCATCGATTGGTTACAAATTCAAAAAAAAAGTAAACACCCTGTATAAGGCGAATAAAATTTTAAACCGAACACCTGTGTAATCAGTCTTCAAATCTGACATGTGCTATGTTGTATCTTTGGTCCATTAGTTAGTTATTCTGATTTTTATATTGAACAGGTATTATGTTTTTCGTGTTGCTTGACAAGTGAAAAATTCCACATACCTAACGTTCCTTACAGTCAATTAATACGAAAAATTTGTGTCTACTAAAAAATACTGGTTAGAAAATCCGAGTCGACATCAACAAAGCTTGGAATTGGAGTGCTTTTAATTTGCAATTAACGCACTCAGATGATTGCAGTTGCATTCGCGTGCAGTGTTTTAACAATGCACATCCGTTTAAACTTAAAATTTCTCATTGTAAATAATCAGCCAACTGATAAATCGGTAGATTGTATGTCACTAAATTTATTGGCAAAGTAAAAATGTATAAGGAAACAGTTGACTGTTTGTTAGTTTAAAATTTACATACAAAGATCAATTAGGATAAAGATACAAGGACAAATTACCTTTAACTTAATTACAATTATACATGCTTTTTGATTCACTTATCTTTCATCATGAATTTACATCAATTTTTAATAAACTTTTTATACACTTATCAATTTACCACACAAGAGAGCTTATAAATTCAAGTTAAATTATTCGACCGGTGACTTTGTTTGTCTGCAATATTTCAACTATCAATTTTTTTTTGTTTAGACCGAGAGTAGAAGCCTACCCCACATTTTTGAAGTATAACGACTTGTTTTGCAGAAAAATATGTGGTTTTTGGCGGGAGATGTTTTAAATATTAAAAATTCGAGTAAGAAGCGTGAAAAAATAATTCGTATAATAAGAAATATCACTGCTTTTAAATGGCGGCCAACGTGGTGCTAATTTCTGATTCCAGTTTAATTTGAATTTAGACTAAAACGTCTACTGATTCCGCGTGAGACTTGGCGACATAACAAATTCAAAATTTATAATTAAAATAATCAATTTTACTTTTATTTTTCCACTGGGTGATTATTTTTAATTTTGATAATTTTAGAAGAAGAAATAATATATTAGGTAGTATATGACTAATTTTTACTGAAAGATTTACAAAAAAAAACATTTTTTGTGATGAAAGATAAGAAACAAATAAGCAAACTAGGATTTGATATTGCTATTACTTAAACTTAATTACTTAAACGTATAATAATTAAATAGAGGTAACTTGCAAAAATAATTATAAAATTTAATTAGTGTAAAATTGAAATTGTAATTATTTACTTTATGAATTAAATTTACGTTTTTATCAAAATCAAATTTATATAAACAATAGCATTTTGAATGCTTAAAATTGATTGTATTTACTTTTTATTAGAACTTTGAAGTAGGTACTAAGGCAGAAAATAACTACATTTATGGATAAATAATATGTACGTATATACCTACATTAGAATTTATGATATTAAAATATGCAATCTATAACAGAAAGCTAATAACTATTAGGCGAAACTAAATTGTAGCAAATAATTTTGTACTATAGTAAAATTAAAGATCATGCAGAGTTATTGATACGTTTGTAACCAATTCTGATTTATACGAATAACTTTGATTTATGCTGATAGAAATTTTGTTTGCACTTTTAGATGTAATTATTGCATTATGTATAGTGCCGTGTTTAAAATTAATTTAATTGTTAATCTGTCATATGCCTCTCATTTTGTTTATACCTACCTCGAAGACTAAAGGAAAACGTTTTCATTATTTCAATTACCAATTCAATTTTTGCGACGCACTCCAATTAACTTTTTTCCACTGAATCAAATATAAATTGCTAAGTGTATGAAATTTGTAAATAATTACATCCAATTTGAATTAAAAAGACCAAACCTGAAAATTAATACCTAATTCAAATAGAAAAAGAAATTCAATTTATATTTTTTATTTTAACTTTATGTATAAATGGCGTTCAATGCGTACATATCTACTTACGTTATTGTAATAAAACGTAGATTCTTGTCAAATTTTAATGTTGATATCAATGTCTATTGATAAATTGAACAATAGTCTATTATCGTGTTGCTGTGATGGTGGAATCATAATGCATTACAAGTAAATTGGAAAATATTGTTTTGAATTGCTTTTAAACTTTTAACAGATTGTTGCTTATAATTTAGTTGTTTTTAGATTCATACATTCTTTACCTACACATACTTAATCAATAACTTCAATATATATAGAATTCATTCAAGAGTCGAGCATGATGATGCATTCTGCTGCACTTTGTAATGCCTACTCATTTTGCTTTCACCAAAAAAATATATGTTGAATTTTGTTAAATTAATTCACTATACCTATGGAGTTCTGTGCTCTTTGTTCTTGCAAACCTAACTAATGTGCCGATTATTACGGAAGCTTAAACAAAACAAAATTTACATTTACACTTATCGCGATAAAAATTATCAGTGGATTTGAATTACCACATCAAGTCGAATTCAAAATTACAAATAGCAGAAGCTTAAACAACTTCCTGCACTTGATGGTTATTACTATTTCATAAATAATGCAAATTACAATAAAGGTAAATGATGCAGACCGTGTAATGAAATATGTCGAAATGACGTGATCAATATTGATTTACAAGAAATGGAAATTGGGTATATAGCATACATTGAATATTGTGATATATAAATAACTACCTATCAATCCAATTTGTAACTTCATTAATGTTTTAATCTTTGAACAAACATCAAAGCAAAATTGTCTGTCCATAAGCTTTCAGTTTTGAAAACAATGGCTTCAACTGGCACTGCGTTGCCTATTTAAATAACAAAAAAGTCGTACATACCCATCAACCTCTTTTGTGCTATTCTTAAAGTTCCAAATTCGTATGCCCTGTAGGAAAAGTTTCCTTTATTTACTGTTTGGAGGTTTTGTAGAACTCCAATTTCGAAACATTTAAATTAAAAGCATTGTAGTGTGCTTTGTACATAAACGTTTTAGCTTCGGGTGTAGAACATGCCGTTTACATCTAACAAAGCAACGAGCAATTACTAGAGAATAGTCTGTTTTAGTTGTTGGTATAATACAAATGTCGCAGGTTGATGATCAAATCGCGTGTCCAACACAACTGTCGAGCGTTGTAAAAGTATATCGTAGCATCCGCCGATTGCCTTCATCATTAAACCTTCTCGCTATTTTCAACTTATTTATTATTATAATCTACCAAACTTTTTGTTGACACTTTTGTTAGTTATATATGCGGATAATAACAACAAATAGCTTTAGGCTCATTACAAGTTTGGCCAGGAAACTCGATAATGCAACACAAATTCTGAATTACGACGTTGAAGTGAATTGTTTAGTCGGGCTATATATGGGACATTGTTAGCTACCTCGTTACAATCATTGTCTACCTTCCACATCTGTCCTCCCAAATGACGCGTTTGTTACATTTATACAATTTTGAATTACAGTCACAACCTACGCGATACAATACCTCGTTTTGACTACAGCAGCTTACCAGCGTTAAACTTTCAATTTAAAATATTTTTCGAAAGACCGTCATCTATTCGTTTTGATATGCATACCTACAAACATTTTAATTAATATCTATTAATTAATATGCATATTCTAAATTCCTTACAAATTTAACTATACGAACGTAAAATTAAAAGTAGCTATCTGATGGAGAATCAAAGCTTGGTATTTAGTAGGTAGTTTGAAATGAGTATCGATGAATCGCGTAGCAGGTGTCAAGATTATTATACAAGATAGGGAAATCGTCTTAATTGTGTTACAACTTCTTTTTCATATTTACGAGACATTCGAGAAAAAGAATAAAGTAAAGTTTATTGTGAGGTAAATTTTATCATTTTTATAGTTTTCAATTTGATTGTGCATTCGTATAAAATATTTAAATTATAACCTTCAGGCCAACACCTTTTTATCAGCGGGTGTTTTAGGAGTAGATATGAACGAAATCAAATATTTGTCGATTAATTGACGCTGTCTGCTTAGGAGCTGACAGCAGATCTCCCACTGTTCGACTCCTTCTCTTAACTTGTATAAAATATTGAGAAGTAATTGAAACGGACAGCTAGCCCTGTAATGGCATCCCCGGGCCTCACCTTGACCATAAATTAACTAGAGAATCCGGTATTTACAAGAAAGCGTATTTGTGAGGGTTGTGTGTAACAGCCTGTTCCGGGGAAAGAGGAAAAAGCAATTTAGTGGGCTTACTTCGGGAAATCAATGAAGACAACTCGAGGGGCGCAGAGCCGATCCGAATTAGATACACTTCCAGCGGAAATATCTCTGGAAATGTGCGGGAAAATGGCCCCATAATGCTCTTGTCGGAGTGAGTTAATTAGGGTTCAGTTTCACTCTAAATCAAATCACACTTCCGCTTATTACACTTGTTTAGATGAGTTTCTCCAACCCTTGCTTTTAGCAAAATCGTTGTCTATTAATCCGACTCCATTTTTGCTTTTTTAAGCTGAAATTATTGCACTAGGTAATTTTAAATCGTTTCTTCAGGATAGACAAATGTTATAGTATATAGGTTAACGTTAAGATAAGAACTTTCTTATTTTATGGTTCATTTTGACTGACCACGGTCATGACAATATTTATGTGTTTTGCTCTAAAAGTTTTGTATGTCCGGTTTTGAGATATTTGTGAGACATCGGATCGTAAATGAACACACTTGTTAAATCTTATAGTTTGAGCCACCCACCTCGCTTCGAACTCACCCGGCGATGACGATTTTAGATTTATTGCTCTCCCACCCGCTGCTTGTCCTACAATTGCTTACTTTTTGTTTGTTTTCTGTTCCTTATCTTTTCAACTATTGTTATGTTGGTTTCTGCAGAAAGGCATGTATTTGCTTCAATAGAACAATTTCAAGCTTTGTCGAACTTTTATATTATAGAGAGCTTTTGTAAGTCAGAGCAGTTATATTAATTTATTGCACTTTTGTTTCTTGCATCCTTGACTTACAAAACTATGATTGTTAAATGACTAGGTAATTTGTTGAATTGGAATACGCAAGCAATTCCGCAAAAAATGAATTGGTTGAAAGCTCAACTGGTATTGCTTCAAACTTCAGCGGATGACCTCAAGCAGAAAAAGGTCAGACCTGAGCTCTAGCTTTTATTATTTCAATCTGACAAGCCAATTTTGCACCTGGTTAGTTTCGGTTATTGCTACAAAGAATGACTGCATAAATGAAATGAGCGTTTCAGTAACACAATAAGATTTTTAATAAATGTAAATTCGCCTTTGGTTGTAATTAAGAATATGACCACTGCGTTTCTAAGCTGTTGTTTTCTGCGTGTTTGTGCATATTTTATAAAAAGGTCCCGAAGGTGCGGTGACATATAATATCGGGTGATTTAATGGTTTTAGCGCAGGTGTCGCGGGGGCGGTCGATACGCGTATCGATGTGTTGTAACTCGGTGACAGGTGCGCACGACCAGTTCCTATCAGTAATTGTCAATATTAATTTTGGCGGTCGTGGATTGCAAAAGATAATAACAGACCGGTACGAGCTTCCACAATTTAATATGGTAATCGAAACACGTCGGCTTCACAATTTCAAGGCGCAGGCTAACGTGAGAGCTTTTAAATGCAAAAGCAGTTAAGTTGCTTGAAAATTACTTTCCGAGGTTTTTTCAAGAGTTTTAAGTGTTGGCTGTTGTAAAAATTTGTTCTTGATATTTTTACGTAAAAAGCGGACTATTTTTCATGTTATTTGAAAACGTAAACAGAAAATGTCGAAAGATAGCACAAGTGTTGGTGGGAAATTGTGTAGATATTACATAAAAGGGAGCAAAATATAGATAGGTAAGGGTGTAGTAAGTGTTGTTGGCGTCGCGCTCGAGTGGCGGCGAGACGGTGGTGGCAGACAGACAGACGCAAAGCGCCATTGCAACCACCGATCGATAAGGCGGCAGATGCTCACCACGCCTCCGGGAAGCTGCCTCACCTATCCTGTCACCAATATGTACCATAATTAATGAGTTCGCGGTCCACACTGAAACGATAATTCCATGATAATGGCAACACGCGACCTAGGCGTCAACTGCTCACCAAGAATATATTTTCACAAAATATTTTAAAATTTGTTTCTTCTTCCATCATGGATTTTTCAAAAATTATTTTTCTTTTAATTATATTGATAAAAATGCATACCATTATCTTAAATTGAATCGTTAAAGAGGAAACCGGTGCTATGCTGCTATCTCTGCGAAACCCGGAAACCGATGCTCAAGCTTTTATTACCATAGAAAAATTTTCGAACCCTTTGTATATACCTACCTATTAATGATTTGTAACAAATTATATTTACATTAATTCGTATAATCTCTTTCCTAGATGACATGCAAACAGATTAATTCGTTCTAATAATTTGTCAGTGACAAAATATATTTTAATAATCAAATTAAAAGATACAGATACAATTTTATTTGTATATGAGTATTTCAAAAAATTGCGTGTTATATGAACAACGGTAAACTTGTTAATCGTATACATGCATGTTATAGTATTAAAATGTGTAACACGGAACCGATAATATTTGATTTTAATACTGCACCGATACCGAAACGTTGGGAGTGCAAATTGAAGACTTGATTACAATTTTGCAAAAAAAATTACAAAAACATTTTATCGATACTGCTACATTGCACTCAATGCATGGTAGCATTAAAATTTTAATCGCTTAGTACCTACGTCAAGGCGTTAAGAAAGTAAATCGTGATATGTTTTTTGTAGATAATTACAAGTGGCTGGCAGTAATTAAGCGTTTTTGTTAAAAAATTTGAGTATTTTCTATATGCCGATGCCGCACTGAAGTGATGCTATTTAGATAAAGATCTATAATTACTAAGGTTCGTAACCTGACCTAAATATGATCGCTAATTCTAAAATTTTGAATTGTAAAAGTTTGGAATGGTGCAGACAAGCAATTAAAAAATAATAAAAATTAACATATGCCAGTTTAAAACGGCTTAAAAGATTAGAAAAGCATGAGTTTTCAGGTTCTGTGAGTTGTCGTTGTTATACACCACCGGCAGAGCTGACATTAGATATGATTTACAAATGATGATGGTCAGCTGGATACGGTAAGCCGGACGAATAACTTACATGTCTTTTGACCTCTAACATGATGAAGCAAAATGAAATAGATTAATTCTCACTTATAACGTAATGAATTCAAGAATATAAATATAAATAAAAATTATAAATAGATATTTATCATAATTTCCTCTTTTTGTTTTATGAAGGGTACTCATAAGTTGACAAGCAGCTGCATGTCAGCTGGGACCACATATATTAATGATTGCTTTGTAATTAACCACTTTCAACCACTACATAACACTAAACACACCACTACTACTATATTACAACTTTAATGCATTTATAGGTGATTATTAAGAAATATTTCTTTTTAGCTACCACCCATCGTTTCCCCAACTTTCTAACCTCAAAATTAAATTTTAATGTTTTAGATTTGTAGGTATAATTTAAATAAACCACAATGATTCAGGTATCTTCAATTAACTGCACCGATTTTTTTGCGAGACTCAATCGACATGCAATCGGTGACGGATAGCCATCAGAATCTCATGCTTGAAGAGGGGGCTGTAAAACACCAAAAAAATTTTTGCAATTAGTAGAAATTCACTATTGAAGTACTTCGGTGGGTTGCAGCTCTTACACCATCCTTCCGATTAAGCCATTGGATGAATCAAACTTGATATGTTATGGAGCCTCTTATGTATTTTCATGCAGTAAAAATAGAATAAAAGTAAGCGATAGCGACTATAACCCTTAAACGGCATTCATAATATCAAGTTACCATTAAAAATTACTTGGATTCGTTTGGTTGTTGCTTCTTTCTTCCTAAGCAAGGCAAGACAAGAACCTCGATATAAACGCCGCTTTAGTAGTACCTTTTAAATACCAACATTTCTTTAAAAGTCAAGAGTAAATACTTTATATTATTTAATTTTTAGAAAGCTTTTTATTAAAGATTTAGTTAACAACCAGAAAATATTACATTTTGATTTGATATAAATTTTAAAATTAAATTATCTAATAAAAAAAGCAAAGGTAATTAATTATTAATGATGGTTAAATTGAAAATAAGACCTAAACTCATCAATAAAATTGAAACCAAATGGTATACAATAACAATGGCGTGTATAGGAATGGGACCGATCTTCAGATCTTTTAAATTCCATGTGGATTCGCCCCTAACACATACAATTAAATCTGAAAAAGAGCCTGTAGTGTTTATTTAGCATTGGGATAATAATAAATCACATGAACTGTATTTCAACACCACCTTCCTGTGGTAATACCTATATCACAAAATGCACAGTTTGCAAGAAAGATTGAAATTGAATAAGGAATAAAAAAGAAGCAAAAATCAAAATTATAACATGGTATATAAAATGCAAAATATTATAAATATACCTTAGGCAATACATTTCATTGGGTGGATTTTACTCTTATACAAAAACTTTATTTTACCTTTGCAGCAGTGTAATCGGCACGACCAGGCAAGAAACTGCGATTTTTCTAAAAGTTCGTTTTTTAATCAAAAGTTTCTTTTTTATTTTATCTAGTTAACTTAAAATTTATAATAATATACCTAATGTTAATTTATTGGTTTAGTTTATCAGTGAGCTTAAAAAAGTTCGAACTGATATCTTACAAAATAATAAGAGGGGCTATTAGTTGTTACGCTGACACCCCATATAACTATGTAATATACGGGCACAATTATTTTGCAAAAACACCTGGAATATGATGAGCTAAGAAATTATAATTGCACTAACGCCCCTATTGTAAACTAAACCGATAATAATAATTCTTAATTATGCATTTCTTTGTCTTAATCTTCGATGCACCTTTAGGCAATTTATTATTAATTTATAACAAGTACAGTTTGTGGGGATTTCAGGTGGCAGTTGAACTGTTTGTACGCGGTCGTTTTGACAGTAAAATAATATAAGTTTATAAATGTGTCTCTTCTACTCCTTGTATTGTACTATTTCTTATCGTCCTCTCTCTGGAAAACCAGCAAAACTGCAAAATTGTCCTTCATACGTATAGAGCTAAAATAAACTAAATTTTCTAACTTTTTGTTTCTTTTCTTACATTTTTGGTTCCCGGTATTAGTACCTCTTAGGAAAAACACTATATCCATCGTACTTTAGAGTAATTTATATTTTGGCCCGGTTTTCATCAATATTAACAGCAAAATAACCTAAATGTAGAGTCGGCTTTATTTCACTCGTTATTTCACGAGTTTTCCGGAGCAAAAGTATAGCCAATCCTCTTCCTTCTATGTAATGCATTGTTTTTAAACTGAAAAGTTGCAACTATTACAGTTAATAGGACACTTAACTTAATAAGTTAATATCTCATTTTAAGAACTCAAATTTAAATAAAACGCTGAAGTTAGTTTATAGATTTATAGTTAATAGTTCTTGAAAACTTCATGATTACATGAAGTTTGAATTTAATTGTATATATTTAAGTTTTCTACTCAGTATTGAGAATACCCAGTAATTGAGGAATAAGTGAGCCATTGTCATGCAAGTAAAAAGAGCAAAGAATTCTTATGACACCATTGATAGCTAAAGCTAAACTCGTCATGATATGGATAAGTCACATTCCAATAAAACTCAAATGCATTTTATCGATTGCATTTTAAAGAATTTGTTTAATAACCGAATTAGCTTAACAACGCGGTCTAGAATGACTGTGAATGCAAGGAGACTTTTAAATCTTCATATTTTACCTAGTACAGGAGCAAACTGGTCATAAGAGAGTTCGGTTAAACCTTAGAAGGGCTTGCAAACTGTTTCCAAATTCAAAAAAGGTTATCAAATTTAAAGAAAATTTACCAATTTTTGAAGAAAGTTTATCACTTACGAAATAGTTGTATGGCTGAATAACTATAACCTTCGCATATAGTTGCATTTGCCTCATGCCCTCATGAGTAAGACCAAATACTAAACATCCACAACAATGGCATAGAAAGTCCATTCCATTCAGATAATTTTTATTAAGATTAAATTGATAAAGTTTAGTTTGAATATTAAAAAATTATATAACTTTTAACCTCATGGTCATGGATGATTGCGATTTAATAAAATCAATGAAAAAACATGCGCAATTTTAATCTTTACAACCGGTGAGTTTGGGAGGGGGGGGAATGCAGGGTTTGGGTATGTTAAGCACATAAATAATCTTAAATAGCAGCCCCAGCATTTGCTATAGGTGTGAATTAAAGTTGTTGTATTCGAATAGCTATTTTATTTCTGAATTAACACTTTTCAAATTAATAATACCAACTGCAAAATTCAAATCCCCTATAAACTTGAATTAACTAAAGAGCTCCTTGTCCTTTTTATTACCAACCAAAAAATAATGAACGAGTGTGAGCGAATGTCAAACAACCAGATCAATCGAGGTTGTGTGGACTTCACTTCTTTAGTGAAAGTGGGGTGGTGGTCATAATTATAACCTTATTTTTAAGGATGCACTAGCATAAATCTATTCCTAGTCCGTTCCTGATGTAGTACCATTGTTTTTTCTATGCTCGATCGTTTCAATAATTATTAATTTTAAGGGCTTTATTTGTGAAAATATTATATTATATCTTTGATTAAAAAGCAAGTTAAAGTAACTAAAACAAGCCATAAATGACACGTCTTTTGCTCTTATTGAAGCTCCTCAGATGAGTATAATATAAAAACTCTATTAGGAGTATTAAAATTTTTAAAAAGTACCTACAGCAGAAATACAATATCAGACACTTGGTACCTACCTAGTAGAATTAACTTGTACTATAGTGGTATATGTAGAATCTATTAGTTAATTTAACTTACTTTTTTATTAAAAAATACACTATAAACTCTTATAATTAACTTAATATAGCCTTTTAAACTTCAGTTTTAACAAAGTAATAAAATTGGTTTCTACATATAGATTTATTATTAATAGTTCCTCGTACAAGTAATATTTCTATTAAAAACTTCATAATTGTCTGAAAACTTAAAGTTTGAATTTAGTTTGATATTTAAATTGTGCATTTGGTATAACAATTGGTTTGAAATTCCCATCCATTTAACATCATGTAATCGAAATAATACTGTAAGGATATAAAGAAAATAGTCAATTTGTGCGCTTATGAAGTATGCAAATCAAATTAATATTTGATTTAAAATTTTAGGAAAACCACTTTAGGGAAAAACGGATTTTAACAATGAGAAAAGCTATAGTTTGATGATAAGTCAAGCTAATCTATATTTTACCAGTTACCATAGAACACGAGCATGGTAATAGTAGGTAATTTAAGTGTAATTAGCCTATTTGTATTTCTATGTTTAACTGCTAGATATATTACCAGTTTTGTTAAACAAAGGAAGTCTTTTTCAACTCTCAAAATATAATTAGGAAAGTCGTTTACAAGTTTACCGTTTCAAGTCGTTAAGATGCTTTTGACACCCATGCCATCTCGTCTTTTTCTTTTATTAAAATCTAATTTGAACAATACGAAATGATTCGCGTTTATGCTTGTTCATTAAAAGTTAAAAGGGAAAATCTGTATGGGTGGTATTACAAAATTTTCAAATTGAAATCAACGGAAGAACTGTATGTTAATACGCAGTTATCATAAAATACTAATGACTTGAAAAATCTAAATTTATGAAGGTTTCTCATGCTTACATTGTGTTTAACTGTCGCAAGTTAATTTTTCACTTATGCTAAATTTGACTTCACTTCCTCTGTGGTCTTTCTAGATGAGAAGTTTACGTATGCTTAAGCTACCTAAGTTTTATATTTTCATGTTAAATTAATTATAGCTTATTAACTTACGTAGATTAATTTGAAAAATTTACATTGAATATTTTTAAGTAAAAACTAATTGCTGGGCACGTCAAAAGTATAACGAAACATTGACTTTGTTTATTTTTCTTCTATAAAATTAATGTTAACACTAAGCCTTATCGTCGGTGTATCTCAGTTAACAAAAAATTTAAGCACGTTATACAAATATTAAATATGTTAAATAAATTAGGGTATCAAGGCCTAACTTTACAATATCCCAAGAAATTATTTTATATGGGTGGGTAATTAAAAAATAATTTGTCCTTTTGATAAAGTGGGTATAGCAGATTTTCATCTTTCGTGTATAATGCTACGCCGGTGGAACTTGGATAGTTCAGAAGTTCTGTGAGAGCTTTTTCCTATTATTCTGTTAACTTCCTACTTCTTATGGTCGCTTTTAATTGGAGCTGCGCTCACCGTGAGCAATTTCCAAGCTTACACAACACTGTCGTGATATTTATGATAAAGTTTCTTTAAAACTTTTGGGAACGATAATTGTCTGACCATAATAATCATTAACCTGCAAGGTTTACACGGCAGTTGCTGATTAACAACTTTACGTGCCAACTCAGCAATCTGCATTGTAAGTGTAGGGACAAACTATTAATTAAACAACACGTTCATATCTATAAAAGAATAATTAAATACCTGTTTATCGTTGCATTTAAACTAAAATTATATGTCTGTATCAGTCGCTGACATAATCCGTTACTTTAATCGTAAACACTTTTTTAATTATAATACTGACAACCATTAAGTAGCGTTTGAAACGTATTAACATATAAAATTAGGCTGGTTCATTTTTTATTATGGAAGTAGTTGTAATAGTTCGTAATTAAATTGGAAAAAAATTAATTGCGTGATATAATTAGCATTAATTTCTATTACCACTTTATTAAACCTTAGGTAACATTTTACATTAATATAAATTTGTGATTAACTATTGAAATGTTTCTTTACATGGTTATTTTAGTATATCGTTTAATAAATCAATAATAATTATTAGCATATAGGTACAATATATCCAGTATATAAATACCACATTACTTGAAAGTTTTGATTATGATATTAATATTATACTAGGTACACTTTTCGAATAATTTATTTTTACATTATTTAAATCTCCGAATCAGATAAGTAAAGATGCGTGGGTCTATGATTGAAATGTTTGAATTAGTGACAGAAATTATTGTAATTAGATAAAACTATTAATTAATGTTGTTGAATACTAGCAAGAGATTAAATTAAATTAAATAGTAGGTAGATAAACATTAGCCAAGTGTTAATGTAATATTAAAAGTGATCGATCAAACAGATATTTTGTATTCAAATAGTTTTATTTTAATCGCTAATCTAAGGCTGGATTTACCTGTGCGGTTTCGTAAAGCATTTCGTGATGAGACTGCAACCAATGACCAAGTTCTACCCTATAACTTTTTTTAACAAGGAATCAATAATTAACATGTTACTTATTGCACAATATTATAAGTACTAGTATAATATGTGCTCACACAATGTTAGTAAGGTAAACCTATCAAGCAGAAAAAATATTAATGTATATTATGTGTGACACGTTACACAATTATTATTCTAGATAATGATTTTTTAAAAAGTTGTATCGATTAACGATAAAACGTATAAACATGTGTATAGGTAACATAGTCGCCAGGTTATGTAGAAGTATTTATGTTCACCTGCTATACAAGTTTTGGATGAACATTTTAGAGTTGGCAATTTGTTTGTAAAATAATGAACACTAAATGTGGCGATATTTTTCTTTAATTGCTATGCTTCTGTGTTTAATGTTTAAGATAAAAATTCTTAACACCTATTCAAGTATTTTTTGTGATGTAGTAGATAATTTGAATTTAATTTATTGTCACATTATGTAAAAATACATACAGTACCTTAAAGATTTACCATACAAATTCTTGATATGTATATGATTATTGCATATATTCAAAATTTTTATAACCTTTAATTTTCGAATTTAAATTTTAGTTGGGTTTTAATAATATTCAAACAAATTATAATAAATCAAACTGTAAGTAAAGAATGTTTAATTATTTTATCTTTGTGTTAATTACTAAAATATTAATATTGAAACTTTTGAAAAAATTAAACGGAAGCTTTTACCCTCGGCAAAATACACACCGCTATTTAACATAACATTGCGTGCTGTACGATTACAGATTATTATAAAACAATGTACGTTACTATGAATTTTGTTAACTCACTGTAAAAAATTATATTTATTGCTTATAAAAAACAATGATTAAATATGCTCATTATATAGCACCTTATTAAATATAAAATGTGCGAAACGGATTATTAGTAGATAGAGCAAGTTGTAAAATTGTAAATTGCTTTCTCTATATTATATTTTACATAATTAACACCACTTAAAAATATTAATGGTATTACGTTAAATTATAATGAGGAATATTGCATTATTAAAGTTATAATAAGTATCAATGGTAGGTACATTTGCAACGAATCTTTCAATAATTTATCATTCATTAGGTATGTGATGGAAATTAATAAAACATTAGTTTAAATTTTAACGGAAATGATATTAGTAGGTATAAAAAAAATACATAAAGGTAGTAAGTATGCCGAAAGGTTACTAAAGTATTATTTTAATGCTTATATTATAACCCTACTTCTGTATTTTTGATCCACAACTCCACTGCGGTCACACCAAGTCACTGCTGGGATTCCCAAAAGTAGTATACCCATACGTCATCGACTTTTACTAAAAAATATTCAAAAAGTGCAACAATGTAACCGGGTTCGTTGTTATTGTTACCTAAAAAAAACATTTATTTTAATGTCTTAATTAAATTTGTTAAATTACTGATGAGAAGATACATAATTTTAGAAAATTATAAAACCAGGCATAAGTATTATCATTTTTTATGACTGTGGTTATTTACTATGACAATAACAGGAATTTTTAAAAACTTGATATAAATTTTGTTCAATGTTTATAATATAGTAGACACAATGAGAAATTACCTATTCGAAACTTGTGGCATATTTTTATAAAATAAATACGTGAATGTATGCGATAGGTAGTGATAACATTTTTGTAATTTTTAAACCTTAATGTTAGTGTTTGCAAATTATTCAAATAAGTAAAAATATTTATATCTGAAATATGTAAATCCAAACATATATCATTATGATTTGTTAACTATGTGTAAGCATATTTCGACATAATAGGAATAATTTTTTTTAAATATATTTTAACACTTTCCGGTTAACGTTACAGATAGACACGTTTTAATCCACCAATACATCAAACGAAACAATTCTATTAAGTACTACATAGGTATCTGTCGAAAAAAAATTGTAGGTAAAAAACCCGTTTGTGATGAGCATCAGAGATTTTTATTATAATTATCTCAATTTGTATAATAACAGTTAATTTAAAACTAGTAAGATAAGAAAGGTGACTTCCAGGTGATTTAAATTTGCATTTTATTGTATACTTATAAAAATTATCGACATTGTTTAAAAGTTACTCAAAAGTATCGATTTTCGAAATTATTTTTGGTGTACGTTTACTGCAATTAGATAAGCCAAGTCAGGTGTTTCAAAATTAATATTATTCACCTGGCGTTATAAAAAGTATTATGCTAAAATTGATATTCTTATAATATAAATATTTTATTACAGAAATGTAAAAATTATATTCTCCATTTATTAAAAGTTTTTATTGCGATGACATAAATGTTGTAATAAAATTTTTAGTTATGCTAATTATTTATTAATTAACATAACCTACTTAATTAAGAAAACTCATCGGTGCTTAATAAAAAAATAATAAATGTTTTAATACTTATATGTGGGGCAGTTAAATCCAGTTCTATTTTTCAAAGTAGTGTAATTATTTGTATTGTTGTTTTATTATATAATTCAATATCAATAAGTTTATTATAACATAAAAATTATAAATGTTTTGCGAAACTAGTTTATGACATTGACCAAGCTCATTTACATATAAATATCAAAGCATTTTGTTATGGTCAACATAATTATATTTTTTTTTTATAAGCGACTAATTAAAATGAGGTATTATTTATATTATAATAATTATATTGCTGGGTTACATAATCAGATTTTAATATTCTGAAAAACATTAAAAAAGTTGTATACTTATTTCAAATCGTTTATGTGACGAGTACCGTTTGATTATTTGGTCTCGTGGTTAGGATTTCACGTTAAAAAAATATTTTTACACAATTTGAAACTTATATTATTTGTTTTGATGTAACCGTGCAGCAGCAAAAAATAGAGGCGCTGACAAGAAAGGGCGAATCTTACGGTACGGAAAATTATAGTAGAACAACAAATAATAGATCAAGGTGGTCAATATAAATACATAATATAGAACACGTCCTGCACATGTTTTGAGACCTTAATGTGTTTTTTAAATGTGCTCGGTGTTAAAATACCTAAATTACCTACATTTGAAACGGACAGCCTATTATTATGGTTTCCGTGCAAGTGAAGACCTGTCGAACTGATGTCTAGAGCAGTGCTAGTATAAATTTGCGTGTACACCGAGGTGTAAAAATTATTAGTTAGCCTTTTTTTAACAAATTTAATGCTTGAGGCTATTCTCGTGATTTAAATAATTATTATAAAAATAGAATATCACGGCTACTGTGATAATAAGCTCGAAACTACTTATTAGACACCAGAAACTCTTGTATATTTAAATTACCTTTTAAGTCTCTCCTCAGATCTTTTTTAATTGTTACATTTCTTTTATTGTAGGAGGATGTTTCCCACGGTTAGAGTATCCTTTACTGGAATCAGACCGGAGCAAAGGTATGCAGTAATTATGGATATCGTTCCAGTCGATAATAAGAGATATCGATACGCATATCATCGATCTTCTTGGTTGGTAGCCGGAAAGGCTGACCCACCTGCTCCGTGTCGTTTATACACCCATCCAGATTCACCCTTCACCGGAGAACAACTTCGCAAGCAAGTTGTGTCTTTCGAAAAAGTCAAACTCACTAACAATGAAATGGATAAACACGGCCATGTAAGTAAAAGTTAATTACTTTGCAATAAATCCGATATGGAGCGGAGCATAGTTGAACACAAAAGTCGTTAAATATTAAATCAAAGGTGTTGACATTATGCACGTGCAAAATGTAATAAAGATTGTTAGAAAAAAAATTAGAAAGTAATAACGCATTATTTGTAGAATTGCCACATTAATCGTTTAATTAAGTGCTGATTGAGTTAATTAACCACCAATTTAAAACAGAATATAAAATTGCATGTGCAATTTTTTTTAATTTTCTTTTCTTAACACAATTTCAGTGTAAAGACATCAGTTCCTCTCATTCACAGTTCGTTACACTCTTTATTAATACACCGGGATAATAACGATACCGCTTTAACCATCACGTAATTGCAATAGCAGTCAATTATTAAATTGCAGAATATGTCACTAATTGTTATATGTTTGTATCAATTACTAATGATTTAATTATCATAAAAACCACCATTAACAATTATTGTAGTGTTATACCTTATACGTCACCAGCTAATATTATACTATAAAATGTTATGTTTTCTGCAATATTATTCTTCAAGTAATTGAGTTCGAACGTATTATTTGTGCTGGTATACAATTATACTAATTTTTAATTTTAATTTCACCCGAGAGTGTGCAACCAACGTGAAATTCACACTTGCACTTTTTCATAACGGAATTCAACATTTTTATTAAAACTTAAGCAATCAATTTTAATAAATTACTTAGTAATATTCCAAAATTGGGACAGACTTTTGAGCAATTAGGAAACTAATGTGACAACCTAATTTAAGAAAAGAAATTTTGAAACAGAAGAAGTCCGTTAAAACCAGGTTAAGACAAAGAAAGACTTTTGAATTTCCGTTAATGTTCTGAAGCACATCTACATTAAGTACAATTAGTTAACTCAGAAATTAGTGTACTTAAAATTCAAATAAAATTGTTTTATAAATGCTACACACAAACGGTTTTTTAATTTACAGTTGAAATATTATATTAGTTTGTGTGACTAAATTTCGATATCCAGTTAAAATATACCCAATAGTAATACTATGTATCTACCAGTTGTGCCTATATGTTCACGTTGTCATGTTTCTTTTTCAGACAACACTTAACAGTATTGGGTTGAAAAGGAACAACGATAAAATTTTAAAATGCAATTTAATGGTATGTGAAAAAATATGTTACAATTTTTATTATTTTAGAATAATATATTCTTCATTTAGCTAAAATATTTTTATTATTATGTATTAAACATTGCAACAAATGTTAGGTGACCTGATTTATTTTTGCACGAAGGTGGTTAGCGTGGTCTTGAAACGTATAATAACATTTTATTTTTAACACTTCAATTTTTCTACATAAAATATGGATTTTCTAATAGTACAAATATAAATCGTTAATAGGAACTATTAAAATACTGTAACCGCGTTATCGTTTCAGGACATCTGCAGAATTAAGTTGTTAACTCAAGTTATAACTTTCCTATTACGTATTTCGCGTGTAAAAATTAGAAAAGCCTAAATTTATTCAATAAACTCCAACGATTTTGATTCCTCCAGGGAAAAAATACAAAACTATACCTACGCATGCATTCTCATAGGTATCACATAACCACGTTGCATTAATCATGAACTTTGTTTACCCGTAGGTTAGCTAAATTAATTTATAAATTTAAATATTTACATTGCACACAATACAAATCATAATTATTTATGTGATAAGTAATTATATAAAATTTTGACGACCAGTCTGGGTATACTGAACTGAACAATAAGCACCCACGTAGAAATCACAAAGAATAGGTGGAAACTAAAATGGCTGTAACGTAATATTGGTTTAATATTAAAAAGGAGTTGCGTAGTTGGTGATGTTACAAGACAGCAAAGTGATTGGCTTGGTGCGAGGATAACAATTAGAAATGAAAATAAAATTTTACGATAATTTGCAAACATAAAGTAGCCAAGTGGGTGTACATAAGTTGGAACCAGAAAACTGAATGGAAATAAAAATTGTTGGTGGTCGACCAACACTTAACACATTCAACGACAATTTGTGGTGCTCAACAGCATTCCTTCTTTACCATACGCTAACACATAACGATAAATATTCGAACGTGACTTTATACCACCTTGTTAATCGTTTTATCATAGTCTTGTTCTCATTTATGTAAATTATTTGTGTATTGGCAAAAGAAGTCAAGGTTGCGTTTGAAAAAACGAGGAAGCTGATTAACAACCGTTTAAAACAATTTGGAAAACATAAATGTGGGCAAAATAAGACATTTAGATTGAAAAGAAATCAGGATTTATTTAAGGCTTTCCAATTTGCGTTTATATGACATTTTTATGCACGATATTGAAAACGTAAATTATAGATTTGTTTTCCATATAAGTATTCATAATGGAAATTTGAACCACATACCTTTGGATAGGTACATAATATAAATTTTAAAATGTTCAGTGGAAAATAAAGTGGTATTTTGAATAAAATAATTTGTTACGGAATCACGTTACGTTTAACGTCATTTATTATACAAGTTGGAGACGATAAAAGTTGAAGTTTAAATCGACATTCATTATATGGCAGAAATTCATTAATCATAAAATAAAACTTAATGTAAGTTTGGTGATGTGTTGAAATAATAATTATGTATAAACGTATGTAGGTCAAATTGAAATTCCTATCGATAATCTAATATAGGACATTAGAGAAATTATAACCCATTCGATACCTTTTTTTCTTAAAAGTGGTATAATTTTGAAAGCTGGTGAAATATAATAGTGTCTCATGTTTAGTCCTAATTTTTGAGTGTGTTTAATGCTTCAGATCGGGAATGCGATTATGAACTCACAGCATGAAAGTCTTCTCGAGTTCATAATTCAACGTTGACGTTAGAAATTAGTCAATGTTGAGTATTATCAACAAGCTTGCAAGTTTTAAATCTTTCTCAAGGTGAATTCATGTTGAAAAATGAACATGAAATTGTATATAGAAAATATTTAATCTGTCAAATGTTGTTTTCAAAAAGGAACGTGAAAAGCGATTATTAACATTTTTCATCATACTTATCGCGAAACGTTTATGCAAAATAGTTTCATTTAAGCTCGAACAAAATTTTTCGTGTTTCTTTTTAGGTTATTGTTTTATGTTTTCACGTCAACTGTTCTAAAGTTTACATGATTAATTACAAATTCATTTAGTTGTAAGTAATTTGACTAAAAGCATTTGGCTATATACTTTTTAGGTCACTTTATATGCATAGGTATAACCGTGAACTTTCATTTATAACCAAGAATAATTAAATTCAGATTATATAGAATTTAAACGTTAAAATTTTAAATATGATTTATTAAATATACTATGTCACTTAAAGTGTATAATTATTTACGTAATTTTTTATATTTTAAAGCTGCACATTATCATAAACGTTATTTAAGCCATAAAAGAAAAATTGTGCATATTTCGATAAGTTAAACCTGCAACGTTAAAAATAATCTCACGAGTAGTACCTATAGAAAATTGTAAATGGAAAAATGGTCAAGTTAAAAATTTTAAATAATTTTTAAATCGATTTCTTGTTATATATACTAAACACCTGTGACGTTGGGAAGTGGTATAATAATGCTACACACCTTCAACTGATTTCAAATACACGTCATTACTTAATGATAATAAAGTATATAATTTATTATCATTCTGCCACTTCGTATTACTGTTATTAAAATTGCTAATAGTTTAAATTGGTGCTATAAAAGTTGTTATATTTGTAAAGCAAATTTTTGACATTTGAAATGACACAATTTTGGAATCCCGCTCCATCTTCAATTTAAACAGACCTGTGACATTTATTAAAAACATTCCTTGTCTCGATTGCTACGTCATTCATGAATGGACCCCCTTGAGGCCAGGCCTGTATACAAATGCTCATATTTCAATCTCCATGAAATGAATTTTAAACGAGTTGCCTTGTTAGGCTCTAGGTGAGAAATTTGTTGTCCTCAAGACTCCCTGAAGAGCGCGGACACACCAGGTAGCGTATTGAGAATCACACACCAAGTCATTTCTTTGACCAAACATATATTTCATTGATGGAAAATTTAAACGTATGCGGTTTTCTTAATATGCATACGACTAACGCAGCATGCGATTAATGCATCTGCGACAAGACACTTTTCTTCTGGCTTACATTGTCACATAATCATAACTTGTTATTTTAATACGTTTGGGATTATTTTTATTAAAGCTGTTGATTAATACTAAACGACAGGTTTTTAATTTTTTGTTAATGTGTGGAACCTGCACTATTGATATGCCTCCTGGAATTTAGTAATATGTATTTTGACTTAGCTCATTCATGAGATTGTAAGTAAAAAATTACGTTATATCCACAACTATAATATTTTATAGTTCTCCAATAAATTATGGTTTTATCTTGATTCTGTTAACAACTAAATCCCACACCGAATACCACATCCTTGTTTATTATATTGTATTTTAGATATCTCACATAGGCGTTACTTAAAAAATTAGAGATGTCAACATACCTAGCTTTGTGTAACCACCAAATTTAAATTTTCTAGGAACAATTTCAACCTACATCTCTGATAGGTATTGTGAATTCAATTGTGGCATTATGTTCGTAGAAATAGAAACTAATATTCTATTGAGCTGCTTACCGTCTGAAATACAAAACTTTTTTTTTATTAATCCTAAACACAACCAGAGAAATACTTTGCTGTTATTACAAAATATTTAGTAACTACAACAAATTTTTTTTGTTAAATTGTCATCTTCCAGACAGATGATTAATTTAAAATTACCTACATGAAATTTAAATAGTTAACTTTAACTGACTTTATTAATTTAATATTTGAAAAACAAAATATTAATACTATACTACCTAAAAGTTGCAAAAAATTATTTACATAGTTTTTTGTGTTTAAGGATTGTGTGTGTTTGATAGCTGTAGAGGGCGCTTGGGAATTTTATTTGACAGTACCTATTTATTTTTGATTCAACGTGACAATATAGTATTGCGTGAAGGTGCAGAATGAATATTAAATTGTTGACCAAACAATTTTTACTTTGAAACAAAGGAATTAGTTAATATACGCAAAGGGTTGCTGTACTTCAAATATAATAAATTTTGATATCAAATCGGCGCTTTCCTCACCCAAGCGCAGGTGATAGGATATTAATAAATAAAAAAGTTACCAGTTTTTTCTATGCGTTTTACACAATATTTTATTTACGACCGTTACAATTGCTACTTTATTTCACCATACATAATGTTTAAGAAAAATAAAATAAATATCGGGATATAGTTACAATAACTGATTTCAGTTCACCTAGGATTACCAACTAACGGTATCCTATTGAACATTTTTATAGGTATCACTTGCATTATTTGCTATTCGTGGTTTTTATTCTTAGTTCGTATTTGTTCTAAAAAATCAATTAATTACTTTTTATGATTATTTTAGAATTTACTTTGTTAGTAATATTACCTAAGTATAATCGTTCAATAAATAGAAATAAATAACAAGAATTTATTACAGAAATAATTCGCACTATTCATTAGATAGTTATTAGGAAATACCTAGTTTAGAAAGGAATATATTTTTTTTTTAATTTTAAATTTACAATTTTGAAAGCTTTTAGTATATCCTATCCTAAAATATTTAGTTATTTAGTGTGGATTACATTTTATTTTTTGCAATATTTAAAAAAATACACCAAATTATGTTTTGATTTGGCTGGTATAATAAATTCCTCTATAACTTTCTAAATTTCTTTAAAATATAATGTACCTAATGATAATCTAAAGTTTTAATTTTCCTAAATTTCTAAAAGACTTTTCCTATCAAATATCGCCTGTTAGTGTATAAAGGCAATAAAATTGCAAGCTACTTGATTATTGCAATCTTATAGATTTTTTGACCAAAATTCTTAAATATCACTTAGTCCTACATAATAGTCAATAGGTACTAAATACATACAATCGGACGACAAAATGTAATCTGCATATCATCAGTTGCAGTAATCTGCATATCAGGTCAGTTAATTTTTAATTACCCGACCGTTTAAAATCACTCCATTCTTTTCTGATGCCAATACCTAAAAATTTAATCAGATTGCAAATTCTATTGCATAAATCATGACATCTGATTGGGGAAATCCGAGAGTAATTGAGAGCTTGTCGATTAGATTCTTTTCAAAATCGTAGGTGAATTAAAAATATTTATACTTTGTAAGCCAAAATTATACTTCTGTACCTATATACGAAGAATCCGACGTTCGAGTTTCTCCAAATTCTAAATATATTTGTGTCTTGGTTGGGTTTCTACATTAAAATGTATAAAAAACTCAAAGAGTTTTAGAACCACATTATTTACTCTTTTAGTTTGGATTATAATAATATTTATGTAATTGTATCTACCTATAGTTTGGTTAATTTAAACATTTTTAAACTTGAACATCGACACCTTCTTATAATAAGCACTTAATTAAAGTAAAAATTTAATAATATAGGTACACATATTTAATTTTAAAATAATTGACTTATAAAATGGAAAAAGTTTCAGTGTTGAAAGCCTAATGGAGATATTATATTGTACTCTACATTCATATTCATATAAAATCAACTGAAAATAAATTTAATGTTAATTAAAGTGCTAAGTGCATTTTTTATACAATTCTATAAATAGAATATAATTATCACAGTTTTAATGAATTCTAACTAATTTACTTACCTAAAAATTTCCAATCTGGTAATAATTGATTAACAGGAGACATGCGACACTGAAATTTTTAAAATAAATGTTATAGGTAGGTACATTGATTGCAAATTATAGCTTTGCACTTTGTTTAACAAACCTAATATAGGTTTTAGTACTAAAAATAACTAAATATCAACAAATTTTTAAATTTTCCTAAGATTGCGGTGTTGCCTGGTTGGGCTAAATCAGTCCCCTAACACTTTCGACAATTTTTTTGTTATTTGCCTGAATAATTTTTGTGACCTTGAAACCTAGCGCCATTTTACTGGTAACATTCAAGAAGCGGCAAATTCAAAACCGGTTGTTGAGGTGAAAGCACTAATAGCTGTCACTGTACATGTAAAAGAAAGAAAAGCAATCACATTTTTCTAAAATCTAAAAAATAAATTAAATGCTACTAGTGATATTGCAAGTTATAATAATAACAGAATGTGTTGTTTACATGTCATGTAAATGTCACTTGCCTGTCAAATTCAAATCGCCATTTTTCTAGTTTTCTGCGCCAATCTATGCGCACTAAAAAGATTTTCTTGGAATCTACCGTATATATTCTTTATCTAAACGTAATTATTGAATTGTCCTAAAAACTTTTTTTTTTTTGTATTTATAATATTATTAGGTATCTACTACTAATTCAATAATTTTGTTTTCTTACAAGTCCACCTATATCGTCGGCCGAGTATTGGTTTGTTCCATGTCCATTTCGTAAAAATGTAAAGTTCTTATGCTAAAAAAGTTCCCGAGTAACTAATTGTTCTATATCCCTATGTAACACCTTTTTTGTAAGAACCATGGTTACTTTGGTAACTTTGGGAATTTTAAAAAAACAAAGGTTGGCAACAACGAGATTGGCAATCGAACAAGGAATGAGAGTGGTCGAATTTTCTGGAAGTGACTTCTTTTTTGTGATTTTCCTGGATCGATCCTTGATCCAGTTGTGCGATTTGCATTTTTAGTGATAGCTTGTGGTGTGAAGTTTCTTCTCGAATAATTACGTAAGTAATTTTACACATTTTCCATTAACATCTTTTGGCTGCAAATTAAAAATCTATTTTGTTGGTGATAAGTTCTTTATCATCAACTGGCGCCCAAATTCCATCATTGCAGATTGTGTCATCTGTGGGCACTAAGAGCTTCTTGTGGTGAATACTCTAGATCATTTTTTCAAGAACCACGAAACGCGCTGTGCGCGACCCGTTTGTTCTCCGGCTGCGGTTAAGAACCAAAGCTTAGCTACCTTTTTTTTTTATCATAAAAGGATCAAGTGGCATTGTGACCATCTTTACTGCCAAAGATTGGTGCATCCGTATATGTGAAAATATAAAATTCAAGTATAATGTTCATATTTTCATTTTATATATATACATAAACGAATATGGTACAATTAACTACACAGGAAACTTCGTAAAATAAGAATTTTAAATTTTTACGAAATGGACATGGAACAAACTAATACTCGGCCGACGATATGTGCAACTTATTACGGTACAAATATTTGAATTTGAGTGTTATGCCATCTTAACAGCCAATCACGAAGGGTTGCGCGGATGTTAAACCAATAAAGGTTATAAAAACAAAGAATTAGATGTACTTATCAAATGGAACAAACTTCAACTACTAGGTTATCAGCAGCGGCCCAACAAGTGACTGGGGATTCGAACCCGTAACTATACTTATTTGTAAGTCGCTTACATTTTACTCCATGTGACTGCTGAGTTAGACTAAACTTTAACTTTGTTCGTAATATAGGTAACTGCCCCATAAAAGTTAATTAATTTTGTGGAACGTCCAGTCAACTATTAATATATTACGGACTTGGAATGAGGTGCTAAAACATTGATTTTTACCGTACATTCGGCAACTGACATTATTAATGATACTCCTCCGGTTCAGCCCAAACAACAAAAATATTCCGCTTTGTTAAAAATCATAAAAGTGTGACTGGAAGCATTTCAAAATAAATTTTTTAATATCTAAACATAATAATTAAATATTTTTTTGTTCTAAAACCGAAATTGAATTTAAGAATATTCAACAATTAATATAATTATAATGTTGGGTGCTGTGATGTGTGCTGACAGTTCCTATTTAAAATATCCGTGCCAAATTTTTTGAAAATGATATGATTATTGCTTTTTAATCTTACTAAATTGATATGTCAGGGTTTGCGTGTGACTTCTCGATTGAACTGCATGCACGTTATCAGCAGCAATGTTCTAACTCAAAATCGATTTAGCCTGTTCTCCTTACACTTATCCACCTGATCAGAAAGCAATAGGTACTAAGTGATTTATTACATTTTCAGACTACGCCTAGGTCATTTTATGTTTAGTCTATATATTACCAATTTTGAACGTTTCGTCATTTCATGGCATCATGGTGGTCTGTGGTTTTTAACTATCTTTCATACCCCCCCAACATCATAATCTTTTGAAAGTGTATCAAAGTGGGTAAATCATTAATAGGTTTTATTTTATTACTCTCATCTGCTATTTTTTCACTACTTCGTGTCAAGTACAAAAAGATTTATTGTTGTAATTAAAAAATGACATTAAATTTTGTAAGTCTTCTATATGTAAGTTAGATATAGGTATATTATATAATGTATAGATTCCTATAAACCCATTCTTTATGGAAAATTTGCTCAATTTTACGATTCCATTCATGCATCGTTTTTTAAATCAATTATTGAATGGTTTTTATTTTAATATCTACTTATCTGTTTTATTATACACACTATGATTATTATCGTTGAATTGTAACATCAAGCGTAAAAGTTTTTATTTTTTGAAAAAGATATAGATAAGTATCATTTAAAATTAACTGAAAGGTCTTTAAAATTCGATTAAACAATCCTTTTCCCATAAACTTCACTTAATACCATCAATTGGAACTGTACAACCCTTTCATATTGCGATTTAATGACTATCGAGTTAAACATTTCGTTCATGTAAAGAAAATTGCAGTTGACAAGGGTTAAAAAAGATCTAAAGAACAATGAAAAAGAAAAAGTTTTAGTTTTATGCGCTTGCGTTTATCAACCCGGAACACGGGCTCCCCCGCATTTTAAGTGTTGCCAGGCAACGTACTCGTAATTTCTGGTGGCGATAATGATTGGCGGCGTTGCAACTTACAATGGCCGCCATGTCCGCACGCGATAACGACGCTATTAACTCGAATAGGATTTTGCATATATCAACACTACCTGTAGCCTTTAAGAAATATAAAAAGCCTATTAATCTACTATTTCAAAAAGAATTAGTCACGACCGTAAAGTATAATTTATATGCGCACAAAAATTTTTAATATGATTGCTTTTAGCGATTGAAATATTTAAATTAAATTTTTTTAATTTTAAAAAGGAGCTAATTAACATTCAACATTTTGTATTTGTTTTAAGTAATGTAAAGTAAACATTTTGACACGCCAATTTTTTTTTAATTAATTCTTTTTTTCTTTTCAGATTATCCTCAACTCTATGCACCGGTACCAACCTAGAATACATTTGGTGAAATGGAAAGACCACAGTGGTCCTATTACGGATCTCGAACAGGAACAATATCGAACATTCATATTTCCCGAAACTGTTTTCACTGCAGTTACCGCTTATCAAAATCAATTAATAACCAAACTCAAAATTGATTCCAATCCTTTTGCCAAAGGATTTAGGGATTCATCTAGATTGACAGATTTTGACAGGTAAAAATTACTTTTTTTATAGTTTTGTTACACTTTTAGAAATTAACGTCGCGGAAGATCAAGTAACAAACTTGACTCTAATATTGTAATAATTGGAGTAATTATTATTAATAAATACTTTATTATTTATTAATATAGCACACGTAAACTAAAATTTAAAATTTTTTATTCTTAAATGGTATTCAAAATTTGTTTTAAAATGATATTTCTAATATATGGGCGAGTGCGGTCTACCCATACCTACTGCATATATTAATATTTATTATATAAACTTAGTTATAATTTTTCTCTTTCATATAATTTATATCTACAGGTAATTACTTAAATGCACATTTTACTTATAAATACAATTAACTTTTATTATTTTTACCATTGAAATTTCCGTTAATATCTATCCATATTAACTCCACATTAATTTTAACATATAGATACCGACTATATGAGTCGTCCAGATGCAAACCCAGAAATAGACAAAAAAATTTTTTTTTGAGTCATTGGTATCTAACGACTCGTAATAATATTATGAGTCCCTAGATACCAAAAACTCAAAAAAAAATTTTTGTTTATGTCTGGGTTTGCATCTGGACGACTCATATATTATATAGTAATATGTGCACAGTAATATGTGCCACAGCCGTGGAGTGATGTGACCGCTGGTTGAGTACAGAGCGGAAATTCTGGGTTCAAATCGCGGATTATACAGAATTTCTTAGCTCGGCTTTTCAGTGGACATCCACACGGTGTGGTGAAATAGATATTGATTTATCGGAAATAGGTAATATGGGGACTAATCCACCCCGCTAATCGGATTTGTAATTCCCAAAAAGGGAAAAGCAATGTTCTACTTAGAACGTAAAAAGCTTAATGAGTGAATAATATGTGCAGAAACTATGTATTTCACTGTTTAATATTGTTTTTTTCGTAATTATCTTAAAAATAAAAATTATTTGAAACATTTAAAAAAATAAAAACATACGTATTTCGAACTCTGATTTCTCTTCAGGACTATAATATTTAATGTGAACAAAAACATATACCTACGATATATTTTAACATGAAATATGAAAAGATTGAATACTAATTTGGAATCTATAGTAAAAGGTTTATTGTAGTAATGACTACGTACATTGATAAGCATAGAAGGGACAGCCATTTTAGGCATTTTATCGTTAAATAATTTCACATAAAAAAATGCTCGTTAAAATTTAAATAGGCTATTTAAAAGTGTAAATTGTTTTCAGTGCCGTTACGGAAATTATATTTCTTATATAATCCACCATTATTCAGTAATTACCATAAAATGTAATAGATATCTCTATTTGTACAGTGTACACAAAAATTATAATAAAAAGGCTAAAAATTATGAATATAATTAATAAAACAAAAATTATCATTTATAATGAAGGTTAATTTAGAGCCAACAAGAAATTAAAACTTTTTATTAAAATAATTATAAATTCATATTTTTTTGAATTTATAAATACCTGTAGAGGTATACGTGAGGCAATCACTTAAATTCACTGAGGGTTTTGCATTTTAAAACTGTTGCTCATGTGCATTATAAATTACTACTTACATTTTTTGTACGCACATTACTATAGATTAAAACTTTAAAAAGTTAAATTATTTCAAGTTGATTGTTGCTTGACTAATGCAAATTTAGTACCTACAAGCTTCTGATTTTAATTTTGCAAAAGAACTTGGCAATTTATTTTTAAAGCTAGCGTTGAAATTGCACATTTCATTTTATAATTTACTATCTTCAGCAAAGACCATTATGGATCACAAAAATAACAAAACAGGTTTTTTAAAATGACTTCTAAAGTAATTACGAATTGTTATTAGTGAGTAGTTTTTATAGCTCATAAACCCGAACAGTAGCCGTGATGAGTTTTAGTCATCTGTCGCTTTGTCCTAAACATATGACGAGCTTTGCGGTTGCCACTGCGCTGAAAAAAATTATTTTTTTTTGCTTCATTTGATTTGAGCATCGTTCTTAAAAATTCACATGTTTCCGCGTAGCCATTACTTGGAGCTAAAAAATTTAACACATTTATGCCACATAATTTATTTTGTAATTGTTCAACGTTTATGTGACTATAAAGTGTTGCAGTGCCTTAATTTCCATGACAAAACCGGATCCCCCGGAGGCAACTAAAGATTACTATCCTCGATGGTAGCATCGATGGTGCTTAAAAGAGGAGTATTTAGTTATAGCTTCAAGCGGGTTTTTAATTTTGTCGCCTCCGTTTTAAACAAATCATAGAGACTGGGATTCGGGCGCTTTAGAAAACTTAAAAACAATCAATAATATTGAAACGGAATGATCGGCGGTGAGCCGTTAATGAGAGACTCGAGAACTCCGCCTTTAGCCACGGGCTGCCACCAGGGGTTGCTAGATACCCGCCGCCCTAATTATAGACACACAAATTCAAAATAAGAAAATAAGTGGGAAAACAGCTCACGATAGCCTACCTGAGGTGTGAGAAAATATGTCGGGTTCATTATATCATCAACTCATCGTCATGAAGACAACGATTGTCTAAAATTACAGAGCGGCTTCCACTTCTCCGCCTACAGAAAGCCGCGCTGAGATTGAAACACGTAAATTAAATTCTATCACAACAGCAATAAGCTAATTCTTTTGCTCACTTAGTTCCACATGAATTATATTTATCACTTTCGTCATTTATGTACGTGTTTAATCATAATTGGTGTTATTACTATTATTGAAATTAATTTGTGCGTGTTTATACCCAATATTACTGATATCCATAACGTTAAATTCATAATAAGAAATTACAATTTTATTTTTTGTTACAGAGAACCAATGGATAATTTATTTATGGAACAACATTTTTTAAGAAATTCTCTTCGTATATATGGCGATCCGTTAGATGCAGAAAACAACAACTCTGGTTCATTGTTTTCCGCAGCAATGATGGAAAAGGCTAGAGCGCATATACAAATGTGGGGTAGGGCTGGAAGTAATCCTTATAATCCTAGCGAACTGCATGCTATGCTGCTTAATAGCTCTTCAGGTCAATATTTAGCACGTGCTGCAGTTCCTTTGGGGCTACCCGCTCAATTATGGAATCAAAGTGGCGTATCGTGGCAATCTCCAATTCATGGTGGTTTACCTCCGGGTTTGTTAGGTCCACCGGCTCCTCACAGATCACAAATTACTCCACCTCCGCCACCGTCGTCTACTCCTAGCTCTTCGTCGGGATCGCCAAGTCCTACGAGCGTAAATAGTTCTTCCGATATGCGTCTTTCAAAAACTCTATATCCTTCCACCTTACATCGTTATAGTCCATACACTCCACCTTTATTAAGGCAAACTTCAAGTTCATCAATAAGTCCGCAATCGCGATTATCTCATTAATTTAGTTCGTGGCATTAGCCAAAATTTCTACCAAAGAAGTCTTTCGTAAAGACTAAAATTATTGTGAAATAGTTAATTTGTATATAGGGCATTTAAATATTTGTAATTTATTGTTTAAAATACGCCAATTATTTAGATTAAGCAATTGTTATTGTATCAAGCTGAAAAACTTGATATATTTTTTGTATAGATGTGACGAAATTTATGACAGTATTACGTTAAATGTATATCTACCGAATCTTTTGAATTAAATTTCGAAAATTCGTAATTGTGTTCCTTAATAAATTGAGTTTTATTAAAATATTTTTGTGTGAAATTCAAGTGAAGTGTATATTTTATTATATTGTATGTCATCTTTATGTAGATATGGGTAATAATCTATAATTTTTATTTAAATATATTAATATCAAAATTGCTGTTATGTATATAATAAGTACTATAAATGTAATAAATAATTAAAAAATTATTAAATGCCTTTTATTTTTCCAACCGCAAAGACAAATCAAGCTGTCACTCAAAATTATTAAAATATTAAATTGCTGCCTTTCTTTGTTTGTATAATTTTTAATGCTGGATATTTCAGTGCTCCCGCTGATAGCTTAAAATCTTGATAGTAAATTGAATACATCAATCTTAATCAACAAGGCTATTAATTATAAGAACCAACAAAAAACTTTGATGTGAATCTTTTCATTTATTCTCATTACATTTATTGATAATAAATTGGTGCGCAATTAGAACTCAATTAAACAAGCTTAAGTTTTCCATTCAAATCCAAAAACTTACAATATTGCAACTGAAAATTAGATTTTTGTATTCTGACAACTTTAAAAGTGAACATAAAAAGTTACAGTTATAAAATAATAACAATATAAGTATTAGCTATGCTTGTAAATTTGTTCAGCGAAAAAGTGAAAAGGAATATTTTGACATTTTTGGTTGTACACCATTCAATAATAAAGTGGAGTTCCAATTTAGTACAGAATGCTCTGCTCAAGGTACGTTAAATTATAAACGCTTATTTAGCATGTCGTTGACGCACGAAAAGCCCAAAATATATTTTCAACAAAACCTAAGTTTAAAAATTAAATATTTTAATTGTTTTTGAAAACTAAGTTTCCAAAAGAAACTTCAACTATTTACAAAAATTTGACACTTCCTTCGTAGCTGTGGTAAGTGCTATATATTTTTATTCTGAAGTTAATGGGGCGTGCAAATACCTTTTCTATTTATCGAGAAGAATATAGCACGAATATTGTAATTACTGTTTAGCCACACAAACGTCGTTTGCTTGTCACAAGAAATTTATAGTGCCAATTCCCAAAAGAATTTCGAGCTTGACTTGAATGACTTCAACTTTTAAGAATGCAAAAGGGGTCAGGTTCTATATAAGGAACAATTGCATTGTTTTGGTTTTGGTGCTGTAAAATTTATAATAGGTACTACGTATTTGCTTATCATTTCACAAGTCAATATTTTTCAGAAAAAAAATTTAGAAAGTTAACAACTTATATATTATTGGAACTAATTCTTTAACATTTGATACAGTAAACTAAAGCAGCTCGAGAATTCGAAATTTAACAATCAAACTTATAAGAAACTAATTCTATTTGAATAATTAAAAGTGTTTTATAGAGTTAGTTAATTAAATTAAAGCGGAAAGAAGCTGAATAAAACTAATTAAGTGTTTGATATTGTACGATATAATACTTAATCCCCATGGTTTGCCAATTAACCCGTTAAAAATATTTTAACTTTATAATACGAATAGCCAACACTTGGCATTGTTTATTGTCTATAATATATTTAAATAAATATACTTTTAATAAGACAAAACGGAAATAAAAGTATTAAAACTTTTTATGACCAAAGAAATAAAAACTACGTCGGTTACGTATATAAAATATTTTTTGAAACTTTTATTTCTTAATTACTATACTCATTAAGACATTCTTATATAATTTTAGCTAAAAAAAACTATAAATTGGGATCTTCTGATCTACCTGCTAAATATTCGTAACCGATTACAATTTAAAAAAATTTTAAGTTACGATGATTATTATTCCATTTTTTTGATTTGATAATTAGAAATTTTATTATTTAAAATTTCTTTTCATTTTAAATTACGGGTCCAATTACGATACAATACAACAATCATCAAAATAGAGCATTTTAACGATCTTGCTATTGTGTATATAATTAAGTAGATATTATATTACTACTAATATTATAAAATATATAATGACGTATCAAAGTTTGATAGACATTCTAACACGCTTTCTCATCATATAAGCGGTTTTAAAACGAAATCGATTTAAACGGTAATATGTAATTTTATAGCAATTCTCAGTTCTCAAAGAAATCATAACTAATATTGTTAGCAATGTAGGAATAATTATCTTAACGCTCTTACTCCCTGAAATACTCGTCACGAGTTTTTGCAACGTTAAATGTTAGAAAAGTCATTGACGAGTTTATTTATTTAATGCAAATAATTCTAAAACCTGCAATGAGTTTGATAGAAGATATGGGGTTATATATTTCATTACAATATGTTACATTTTCGGTATAGCCATATTATTTTAAAATTACCTATGCATTAGTCACACGAGAATGGACAGTTCTAAGGACATACCGGAGCACCGTACCTAAGGCCCCGTAAGCTATCGTGGTCCTGGAGCGTCAGAGAAGTTCAGAGACCTAAAAATTTATCGAATGAAAAAAATTAGTAACAATGTTTCGATTTGCGTCTTTTTGATTTACGTTTCAATAAAAACATACAATCAAAAATGTAATCTGCATCGATATGATTCAACTTGCGTCTTTTCATATAAAATATATGTTTTGGGGTCAAAAAAAATTAAGAAACGAAGCATTTGTCAGTTAAATTTCTCTTCACCCAGAAAAAATGTGTGTTTAATAGTTAAACAATTATGCATTACCTTAGTACAGTAATTTAGATACGGAATATCTACAAGTCAGATATGATGTTAAAAGTGGGTAAACGGTTGGGTTAACACTTTAATGCAAGTAAGTACAATGTGAAATATATCTAGGTAATAAACTTTATGTAGGTACAATTTTTTTCCAAAAATGATTTTATAATATGCACAATTTTTGTGTAGTACATTTGTAATTATTCTAATTTTATTAAAATAACAAGAATGGAAAAATTAGTTTGGTTTACCGGGTGGTCAATTTTAATTTCGATGGTTTTATCGATAAAAAATTAAGATAAAATTAAAAATAATTGCATAATAATAATTATTGTTTTAATTCGAAACAATAACTTTCAACAAACAAAATTATTTTTGATTTTTACTATTTTAAAATCAAATAACAATCCATGTGTTGAAATAACCACTAAATTTCAATTATAATACTATATTCGATTCTATACGACAAATTATTATAATAGTAGGTACCAAAAAACATATTTTACACTACATATATAATTACAGTTTAATAAAACGCTAATTTTTTTAAATTACAAAATCTGCAGTTAATTGCAATTTAATGTTATTTACCAGCAAATGGTAACATTACTAATGCCAAATATCAATAATTTCTTGCTTATTGTTTCTAATTGTACATTATTCATTGCGTTTAATGATTCTCAATTAAAAATAATTGAGAATTTTGATTATTTTCATTTCTAAATAAAAATAATTGTTAAAATTCAGCATAAAAAATAAAAAAGGGTTTTTTAAACTTTATGTAACCAGAGGTGTAATTGGGGGAGGCTGGGAGACATAACCTGCAATATATTGTCGTATTTTTTCTTGAGATAAAAAAGTTTTTAATTTTTTGTATTTTTCCAAACCTGCAAATTTTATAAAATTTATAATTTTGCACATTTAAATTTGTTACATCTCTTGTCTGATAGCGGAAGTGAAAATTAAAAATGTGAAAATTTAGTACTATATAGACGAGTATTATTTCTTTTTAAAGGAATTTGTTTTTATTTTTGAAAAAAAAAAGAATTTTGAATTATTTTTACAAAATAATTATAAATTAAGTTGCAAAATAATTTCTTGAAATGTACAAGGTCGCAGGAGAACACTCGTTTGAATGACAAGATAACTGAGCTAGTCGAGGCATACATAATATTAGAATAATTCAACGACTACTATTTAGTTTTTTTGGATGAATTAATTTTGAAAAATTTTTATATTTTATGGTAAAATTTGAGCGTTGGAATTATTGGATGTTATAACATATTATGCAATAAAAATTGGATAAAAATTTATAAGAAATGTGATAAAATTAAATATATGCAGTTTATTTGCTTCAGAAAAATTTGCCAGACCTGGAGGATAATCCGAATTTCCCAGACCCAATTCAATTTCTTCACATTCTGTAATAACTAATAAGTAGGGCAAGTTTTTGACACCAAATGCAACTTTTTTTCACGAGTCGCAAACTGTCTAAAAACAACAAAAAACTGTATTTTAATCGCATCTGATAAATAATAAAGGAGTTTTTAGCGCAACTAAAATGCAACTTTTCACGTTATTGCAACTTTTTGCAACTTTTCACATATTTGCAACTTTCTTGCAACTTTTAGCAAAATTACAAGTTAAATACATTTTTTTTCCAATTTTTCCTTGAATTTTTAATTTCCATGAATCTTAAGCTTGTTATGACCAGCAAATGGTAACTAACCAACGGAAAACACGTATTAGTATCCATCAGACGTTTTTTATTGGTTAGCTACCATTTACTAAGTACAACCCTGTATGAGTTAGTACGTGTTATTTTTGAATTTTGAATTGTTTAGTAACTACTTTAGTTTTGTGTTGTCTAATTTTTACAAAAACTTTCAAAAAAACTTTTTTATAATTTATTTATTTATATCAGAACATTCGGTGGTAGTACTAGTCTACTACTCTAAGTAGTCGTTCACAGTTGTGATTGTGTTGTGATTCAGTTTCAAATATGCCTAAGCAAACCAGCACGTTGATTGGAAAAGTGCGTCAATATGTTACAGAGTTTTCAAAAGAATTCAAGTCGACACCAAGAAATACATTGTACTGCATCTTGTGCGAAACCTGTGTAACTTGCGATCAACGATCTTTAGTGACAAAGCACCGCGAATCCGCTACTCCAGAAAGCCAACCCGACAAAAACTCAGCCTACGCTTATTCAAACTTTTCTGAATAAGAAACAGATGACATCTCAAACGGAATTTTCCAATCAAATAGTTACAGCCTTTCTTTTCGCCGATATACCGCTGTACAAGGTAAATAACAAAGTACTCTAGTCTCTTTTTGACTACATGGGTCAGGCCAGGCTACATCGGTCTCCGTGGAGAGAAGCTTTTCAATGCTTAACAAGTTACTTGCTAAGGATCGCCAATTTAAGAATGAAAATGTCACAAAATATTTAACGTTACATTATAATTCTATAAAAAAATATGGCAATGTATTTATTTATTTTATAAATTTCTATGTGTATATTCTTTATTATTTTCAAAAAATTTAAAAAAAATAATAAATGCAACTTTTTTTGTTTTTATTGCAACTTTTATGATTTATAAATGCAACTTTTCGTGTTTTAAATGCAACAAAAAAATTGCCCTACTAATAAGGGAATGTAGCCCTCTTTGCATTCCTTTATATAAATATGCATAATTTTGAGCTAAAAACGATCAAAGTAAAATGCTTTTACGGTTATATTTAATTTATAAAACTGAGCTTTTCAAAACTGTAAAAAATTTTTTAAATCATTGGGTGGTGGAGAGAAAACGTGCGAGTGCTTTCGTGTAAACGAGACGGATCAATTTTTGATTTCCACACATTACGTCATCACGGCCATAATATTTGAACGACGCTGTACATCAAATGAAACAAAACAGTACCATTTGAAAATTTCATTTCATAATTTGCATTTGGACATAAAAACGCTTTTCTTTCTACTTTTTTCAAATGCAAATTCTACTTTTTCTTCACTGTTTAAAGGAGCTTCCATTTCTTCTTTATTACATTTCTTCATGTTTACATTTTTGAGAAAAACTCGTGGTAGGTAGGTATATTAGTTTTTTGTCCTTGAGCTGTGTTACTAATACAAACTTTTCCAGAAGAAAATTTAAGGTAGGTACCTACCAAGCATCTACATTTTTTTGTTTAAATTTATTTAATTTTGGTGACAAAGTAAATATAAACAAATATTATACTGGGGGCCTCAAAGCTCAAACACTTTATTGGATGGCCGGAAATTTAAAGCTAAGCCACTAGCATGTTCCCAAAGTTTTTTCAATTTTTTTTTAGCAAAAAAATATTAAATTGTATCTAGTCGACAACTTCTAATGAGTATGAAACACGTGATCTAGATATTAGTATACTTACAGAAAATTATTTGTATTTTTTATAGCCTTATTAATATTTGATTTTGTGACTTGTTAATCGATTAACCCTTCACACTCACATGCAAATAAATCCTCAAAATTTCTTCAAACTTCATGTGATATACGAGGTGATCCAGATAAGTTGATTTACGAGATTAGTCAACGCAAACCAATAACAACTCATATAACAGAGGTGGGAAGGGTAGGTACATGTAGACAGCGGTGCATGTGGTCAGTACCAATTTTCACGGCTATATTGTTTGAAAATATAAAAATATTAAAAAATAAAAAACATATCAAACATAACATGCGCTTCATCTAAGTGTCCACATAACCTGACATTGGGTAGTTGTGGTAGATAATGAATATTTTTACAAAAAAATGTATTCTGAATTGATCTGTTTTTGCCAATTTTTAAAAAATATAATAGTTAATAGAACAAGCTATGGAAAAAATTAAAATTATTTATTTTGGTTAATTAGCCACCGTCTGACAAGTTTCCAAAGATTTGTGTACACATGTACCCGACTCTCCCCTACAGTATACAGTTTAATTATTGTCTCGTGACATTTAGCAAGTCATGCAATAATTTTTATTACATTTACTGACACTTGAATGATAAAACTTGATGGGAGTATATCAAACACAAGTGTAACTACATTTATGTATATAATTAATTTTATCAATAAATTATTTCAAACTATCAATTTCAGAACTTATATTAATAATAATAAGCTTACTGTCCAACAAGCAAACCCAATTACAGGAAATATTATTATTATTATTATTTTTGACATCAACTGGGAAACGTTTTTCTATTCGTTTTCGATGATACATACACCGGGTTAAGTGGAACCAAACAGCAAAAATCTAGCAATAATTTTGATTTGAAATCAAAATTCAATTTTGAAGATGATTTTAATTGCTTGGTTCCACTATCTACTTATGCCATTAGCTTCGCCCGACAATCTCACTTTAGATGAATTCTACATAATTATATGTAGGTACTTTTACAGAAAAAAATTATTGTATTTTGTAAGTTTATTTTCAAAACAAAAATTTGAAATTTTTAAGTGTTTAAATGATTTGATACTATAAATGTGTAAACTACTTGGATTAAGAATTTGAATGGTCATGGTTTCAATTGTAGAGCTGGTCTAAATTTCTTGTTCTGTAGAGAAATTTTCATATTATTATGAGTTCCATTATTGGTGTGTAAATGTTTAGTCAGTATGTAAAACTTACCGGTTTGCAATTAATCTTATCCTATCCTGAATGCAAAATGGTGTATGCGAAATTTGAATTGTTAATTATGATTAATGAATTAATTACAATTTCAGTCACTCTACACATCTATCACGATGGAATCGGAAGTGATACGAAAGAAGAATTATATAATTAATTACCATTATTTTACTGGAATAAAACATAAGTACCTATATGCCTACGAGTGAAAGGATGAAATAATATTTTTTGCATAATTCTTAGAAAGATATTAGTACGTACTAATAGGCTTTTTATTAACATACATCAATAATTTAGTATGTTAATAGATCGCCCATTTTTAAATGGGAGATTAATCTAATCCTAAGTATAACATTGATTTAATATGTTATAAAAATAGAAACAATAGCTCTTAATTAGTCAACTAAATTATTTAATTCACCAGATTTTTTTCCATACCAGCCTAATTTTTGACTTCGAATTAGGAATGCCAGTAATTAAAAAAATAAATTAATAAAATTTACAGTAGTACTCACTCAAAATATTGATGGCATTATAAGTGATTAACAAATCACACGGATGAACTAAAAAAATCTCAATAGTAACTAAAAGTGATAATTGTTCATTAGATAATAAAATCATTAACATAAACGAAATAAGATTTGGAAAGATAGAAACGCCACATACAATAAATTCAAATCACAATAAAAACATTATTATTGCAGGTTTTCGAATCTTATTCTAAATATGTATAAAAATTATTAAATTTTTTTTGAATTAATAATCTATATTTTATTTGCAAATTTTTTTGTTGAATTTATATTTTTTAAGTTTTTGAGTGTTTGATTTTAAAATGTAAAATTATAAAAATAAACATTCGATGTAAATGTAATATCTCGAAATGTTTCATTTCTCACACCTTTAGATGAGCGTTGAAGAAGAAAGATCGAAAGAGGTTAATTGTATGTAAAATAATTATACAATAATAATAAACTTATTTTTATAAGTAGTACCTACCGTAATAATTATATAAAAACATATTTATTACTTTAATCACACTTAGCAAATGCAAGTATATTCATTAACAAGTAGGTACACAAAACCAACTCATTTCATAACAGACAAATCTATTTTGAAAAGGATTGTAACGCCCTTTTAACTCACTTTTTGCAAATATTTTTACTTTCTCACGTTAAGGTTCTTTTGAAATCCAAAAGGCGAGTTCAGTTATTTTCTTAGAAGAATACAATGAATTGGTTTCCAAATTTAAAGTTTCTCTGATTTTCAAAATATTATTTGAGAAATTCGAATTTAGAACAATGTAAAAAAAGCGCCTTATAAATAATACAATTAAAATTTTTTTTTTGATTTTTATACTTTACTGCATTTAAAATTTCAGGATCTATACATTTATATTTTTCTATCATTGCATCTATATTTTTGATTAATATTTCATATAATAATAGGGAATAATTTCAGGATAATAATCATTGTTATGACATGGGAATGTCATAAACTGTAAGAGCGATGGAAATTTATATTAGCTTTCAGTACACGGAAAAAAAGGTTTTCTTAAATGAAGAATAAATATTTTCTTGAAATTATTTATTTCGTTTAAAAATATGTTTTCTTAACACGATAAAATATGCTGGTAATAAAAATGTCTGATTTCTTCAAGAAAGAATATAATTTACTAGAAATATAATTTTGATCCAAGAATGTTTAGCTTGAACAAAGAAAACTATTATTCTAATGATATAAATGTTAACGTATTCTTAAAAGGAGTAACTTATTGTTGTAAAATCATTTTGTAGTTCTCAGCAAAGAAGAAAAACTTAGATGAACCATGCGCATGTTATTATATTCATGCAGGTTAGATGTACCCGATCCAATTATCCCATTCCAGCTTGTTGCGTATTTGCATAAGTACATATTATATGTATCGTATTGTCATTGTACAACTTTTTAATTTATTGAAAAATTGGGTAATCTTTCTGCTTGTGACTATAAGTTTAGTTATAAATGGTTTAGTGTCATACTATTATGGATAAATTTGTAAGTGATAAACTGTTAAAATGGGATTTGGAAAATTTACAGAAGGCTTTTGAAAGTAAGTAAACGTTACGTTAATTTATTTTTTGTTACTGTTTAATATTCAAAATGATTTTAATATTATTTGGGTATATTTTATTTCTATTATTTATAGACCGTGTGAACATCTTTATGAACCTCCTCTTTGTGAACCCCCCGTGCGACAAGATGACGCAGTTCGAACATAAGATCTTGCAATTGTGCATTTTTAACAGTGCATCATGTAAAGTAATAACACGATTGTAATGTTTTATAAATTAATGTTTCAATTAACGTAGTAGTCACAGAAAATTATTTATTTAATTTTATTTGTTTATTATTTTGATTGAATTAATACTGGTAATTAATGTACGAATATTAACTAAGTTTGGTTTGTTTAAGAAAGTCAAATTGATGGGATTGTTTATAATCAATTGGAGGAAAAGGATATTAAGGAATTGATTCCAATTTAAGGTGTACGAAAAAAATTTTCAGCAAGATCCAAAGTTTATCTCCAACTTCAAGTAAGTAGAACTACTAAATTTTTCAAAGCAATTCTTGAATCTTTGAGTGTGTGAGTAAGGTTTTGGATTTAGGACAACTCGCCGCGGACCAATTGCCGCCGTCAACTAAAAATAGTTTAAATTTTATGATTAACTTTTTGAACGCTTAAATTTGGTGAAGTTCTCGTATAAAAACCATGGATGCAATAATTTGCATGTTTCAGATCCGATTTTATGTTTTGTATCGAGCGTTCAAAGAATTAATAGTTGAGTAACTGGTCGGAAAATCATCGTTAAGTTGTCGTTAAATGGTTAACGATTACTATAAAGATCTTGTGACCCTTGTACTATGTTAAGAAAGTTGGTAACAACCCATTGATCTTATCATCATATCATCAATGATCATAAAGATCTTGTGACCCTTGTACTATGTTAAGAAAGTTGGTAACGACCCATTGATTGGTTAAACAACCAGCATCGGTACTAACATTGGTTTGTTTTACCAACCAATGAGTTGTTACCAAATTTGTTAACAAATCAGTACAAGTGTCATGCAGCCATAAAATGCAATTTATTTATTAAATGTCTTTGTTAATAAGTGATTTTTCAACCAGTTACTCAATTATTAATTCTTTGAACTCTCGATACAAAACATAAAATCTGATCTGAAACATGCAAATTTTTGCAAAAAAAAAAACATGGAGTAAATCGATTTAATCGTCAAAAAGTAGAAAATATCCGGGGACTTGACCAAATTTAAGCGTTCAAAAATTTAATCATAAAATTCAAATTCTTTTCAGTTGACGGTGGCGAGTTGGACCGCGGCAAGTTGGCTGCGGCGAGTTGTCCCAGCCCCGGTTTTTGCCTACTTATTTTAAAAATAATAATTAGCATTTATAGAAATATTTGCAACGATTATAAATTAATTTATTACTTAAAAAACTTACTAACTTTCAGTTACTTGGCTGACGTTCAACTGAACTACTCCGTGTGTTGCAACTACTCTTGGACCCGGTTTCATAAAAGTTTAAAAAAAGCGCTAAATTTAACTAACTTTAACTATAAGAAGCCAATAGAAATTCACCGTTATTTTTAACGGCCAGTTAAAGCTTTTATGAAATCGGTGGTAAGTGTATACAGAGTATTGCTAATATAAACAGACAAAAGTTAACGCCATAGGTAGCGAGAAAGCTCCCCTCTCCCATGAAAAAAGTTCATGACAGAAGTTCACTTTTTTAACGCTCGAGATGCTACCTTAAGCTTTTTCGAAGCTCTACGTTGGAGGCTCTAGCGTTAAAAAATTGAACTTCTATCATGAAATTTTTTAACTTTAGAGGACGCTATAACGTCAGCTTTTCTGCTCCCTTATGTTTACATCCTTTAATAACTATAATTATTATTTCTTTTAGGATAGCCAAGCGGATTCATTATCAACCGATCCATACTCCACCTCATCAGAATCTTTAACTGTAATTCCAGAAATTTTATAAGTATTCTGTTTTCATTAAATAATGTTATATTAGTTATAGTAGGTACTTGTAAGTCTGTTTGTATACAAACCTTGTACTATAATAGTACTAGTATAGTTACATTATATATTATAATTATAATAATAAAACATGTTAAAATATTTGTTTGATTTATTTGCAGCTATTTAAAAAAGAATTTTTTAATTCAAATGGTATCTATTTGAACCAAATAAATTTTTTGTTACTTCATTGAAGAAAACCATATTTTAATTCAACAATAAACTTACGTGGTTTAAAAAAATTATTTTTCTTAAATCAAGAAAATATTCATTTGCGGCTATTAAAAACAGAACCTCTTGATTTAAAAATGGTAGCTATGTGAATCAAGTAAATTTTTTATTACTTCATTTAAGAAAGCCATGTTTAATTTAACTATATTCTTACATGATTTAAGAAAACTAAATTAAGAATATTTTTTTCTTAAATAAAGAAAATATTTTCGTGCGGCTATTCAAGTAAGAGATTTTCTTGATTTAAATAGTTTTTATTTTAACCAAGTAATTTTTTTTTTCCGTGTACAGTAATCTGCAGTTTCTGCTTTTTCAATAGTATAAATTTAATTATTATTATTAATTATTATAGTAAACCCTAAATTTTATCATTCATACATAATTTAAACTTATATTTAGATTTTTGATATAATATTGTTATCTATAGATAAGTATTGATAATATTTATTAACTTTTTTCCCTTTCACAAATGACGAAAATATTATAATAAATTGTAGATATATTTTTGTTTGTAATTAATGCTATCAGGGCACAGACAAAACTAAATAAAACAAATGAAAATTAAATAATAAGCAGTAAAAATTTTCTTTCATTTAATTCAAGGTTTTAGTATTTCACCCAATTTTTTCTGTCGTTTAAAGAAAATAAATAGTTAAATTAATAAATGAACCAAATGCAATTATTAAATTAAATCTTGTAATTGCATATTTTATAGGTTACGCGTTTCGCTTACAAATAAAGTTATTTCCTATGTAGGTACGTACATAAGTACAGGGTGGCTCAATTTCGATCCTTCTTATGGGGAAATCGGTAACTATGGGAGATATCAAAAAATGGATGACGCATCCTCGATCTCTTTTTTTGAGAAAATCTCAATGGCGAAAACCAGAACTTGCTATCTTTTTTTGTTTTTGAGTTATAGCCAAAAGTTCGATAATTAGACATTTCTATAAATGTCGATATTTTGGTTGTTTTTGAAGTTACCAAAAAAGTGTTAACACTTTCTTTAGACACTTTTTTAAGGGCAACAAAATGGGATAAAGAGATTTTAAATATCTAGATTAGTTTCCGAGTTATAACATAAAGTTTTATTTTTTTAAATAGAAACCATAGCTGGCTATGACATTTTTAAATTGAGTTTTTTATCCTCTTTTTAATGATGTATAATATGTGGGGTCTAATATTTTAGTTTCATCCCATTTTATTAAAAAATGTAATATAAATATAGAAGAATGAAAAATTTAATATAATAGTAACTGTTTTTAATGGATAACAATAAAAAAATTCAATTAACAAAAATTACAGTAAGTATTCAAACTGAACTCAGTTGTTTACAATAAATACAACTTTGTCAAAACAAACACTACGAAATTGGCATCTAAAAAATTCTTTTACCCATTAGTTTTTAATAGGAAAATATTTGTTTAGTTAGATAATAATTACTAAAATATTAAGTTGCACATGCAAGAACAGCATTATAACTAGCTTGAATGAAGAACTCCAACATATCGTATTCTTCATAGTGTTCATAATCCATTTTACATTTACGTGAAATAACAGGTAAATATAATAACATATTATTAGAATTGCTAATAAATATTTAATATTTTAATTTCAGCAACTAAACTAATATTTTCTTACTAAAAATTAATTGATAAAGGAATTTTTTAGATGCCAATGTCGTAGTGTTTGTTTTGACAAAGTTATATGTATTGAAAATAATAGACTTCAGTTTGAATACAATTACTTTAATTTTTGTTAAATATTGAATATTTTTTATTGTTATCCACTAAAAACAGTTACTATTATATTAAATTTTTCATTCTTCTTTATTTTTATTACATTTTTTAATAAAATGGGATGAAACTAAAATATTAGACCCCACATGTTATACATCATTGAAAAGAGGATAAAAAACGCCATATAAAAATGTCATAGCCAACTATGGTTGCGATTTAAAAAAATACAACTTTATGTTATAACTCGGAAACTAATCTAAATATTTAAAATCTCTTTATCCCATTTTGTTGCCCTTAAAAAAGTGTCTGAAGAAAGTGTTAACACTTTTTTGGTAACTTTAAAAACAACCAAAATATCGACATTTATAGAAAAGTCTAATTATCGAACTTTTGGCTATAACTCGAAAACAAAAAAAAGATAGCAAATTCTGGTTTTCGCCATTGAGATTTTCTCAAAAAAAGAGATCGAGGATGCGCCATCCATTTTTTGATATCTCCCATAGTTACCGATTTCCCCATAAGAAAGATCGAAATTGAGCCACCCTGTACATCAGAAAGGTCAAAACTGTTACATACGAAACAAAATCCTTCTCTTTTACATGTTAAAATCAATATAAACAGATAAAATATAAAAATAATACAACTTTAACCGTTACAGAATCTGGAATATTAGCTATCTAAATTGATTTCAATCGTCAGCATAATTAAATTTTAATTTCGATTTTAGTTCTATTTTACAGACTACTTGGAATAAGTAGTGACGTGGCACGAAGTATTATTGTTGGTTTATTAAAATGCTTTTTAATTTGACGTTTTATTCTTACTTTCAGAAAATACCGCGCAGACAAGATCACAAAAAGTTAATTTTGGAAACGTTCAACAAGACAATTGCGCTTTTTGATCGACGACTGTTCTAAAAGCCAGAGTAAGCCTAACCTACAATTTAATTTAAAATAAAATTTATTATCAATCATTACAAAGAACTGCAGTGAGTTCTAAAAGGAATTAAAATTAAACCAAGATTGAAGGTTTAATTCGTAAAAATTGAATTATTTCTATTAGTTTGTCGGCGCATTAACGCCATAAAATTAAATTTAAAACAGTCACGAGAAGTAGTTAAAAAGTGAATCGAATTTCAGTAAAATATTCGAATTCAGAAAAATTTTGGGATCCCCTGAACATGTAGTTTTTGCTTAGAATTTTTGGAAGCAAAAAGTAAGATATACTTTTACTTACCTGTTGGATGAAGGTCTATCGTGTGGATCAAAAAACTAAAGTTCAAATAATAAAAAGAAGCACTTCGGAAGTCAAAGACAAGACTAATCAGTTTTTTTTTTATTATTCATTATAAAGTAGCGCTTTTGACCGTCTGATTACATCTTTACAAAATAACTTTGGATACTCAAAATTTTGTCAGTGAGTAATTTTGATTGGATTATCTTTTATTTTTATTCAATTTAGATATCAGAGCAATTAAAATTATTGTTTTACGAAAGTTTATTAGTTTTTATTAAAAGTTTTACTACAGTATTAATTAGCATTTTGAACCACGACCCTTGGAAAGAATTTTTTAGGGTTTACCATAGTTGCAAGCTGGCCAGGGTAAATTTCAGCGGGGATTTACAGGTAAACTATAGTAGTATATAATATTGTATATTGTACTATTATAAATTCAACTACCAACTTCCAATATAAAACAAAAATATCTTTAAAAAAAATATACGCTTTCCAGAATAATTTCAAATTTGTTGAATTTATAAAGTCATACTTGCCACAGCTGGTCCAGTACAGTTATGAACCTTGGTAAAATATTTCTTTATCTGGTTCTTATACATCCACCAGGATGTATAAGTAAATTTTCAACCCCTACATTAATTTTCAATTAATTTCAATGTCTACAATTATAAATCACTATAACCCAATTTCGAAAAATTTTTAATATCTTCCCTACTTTTCCTCATAAAAAAATATGTTCAAGGTTACTATCGCATTCCACCTTATTCTGCGAAAAGCCTACTTTTAAATGATTTTTTTTTTAATCTCATTTTTTTTCACAATTTTGTTCAAATTGGAAGTTGACTTCTTTTCATCGTACAAGGGTTCTCCGTCTTTTTCATCGTCCCTTTTTATTTCTTGAGTATATTTGTAATGTAAATTTATTATCTCAACTGCCAAATTTATCATGCCAGAAGTTTCCCATAGTTAGTTAAAATTCTTCCTTTTTTGAGACCTTTCTTCTTGCATGATAACTTCTTTTTTTCTCACATTTTTTATAACAATGTGTTCTTCTAAGGTCTTCTTCACTACTATTTTTTGTGAGTTTTTCTATTTCAAAGACTTTATTATCAAGGTCGCCTTTAAACCACATTCCTTCTGCAATGACGACAATTTTCTCCACCCCAGCGTTTAAATTTTGTTGGTAATCATTAGAGAAAATTGTAATAAATATAACATTGGGATTGAAATTTGACCTTAGGATCCTAGATTTGACTACTGGGTGCTCTTAGATTAATCGTGCCCGTGCTTGGTTTGGATTCCACGTTAAGTGCAAAAAAGTATCAAACTAGCGAGGAAGAAGAATAAGACGATAGATTTATTGTAGTAACCAAGCCACCAAGAATGTTATGAATTTTGTATAAAATTTTCAAAAGTTGTAATAAAAATGTGCTAACTTTGTGTCATGGTGTTTTTTGCATTATTGTGTTTAATTTATTAGAACAACTGTCGACTGACAATTTTGAGTTCAGTCAACGATGTTTAAATTCTTGATTTGAAACTCTTTCAAACTGTACAAAGCTCTGAGTTGCTGAAACTTTTGAAAAGTTGTAGCATTCCAAATGCTATTATTTAAATTGGTTTGAAATCTACGCATCATCCTGTGTATATCCATCACGCGCAAGCGTTAGTATTTCGAAAATTTATCAAATTGGCATTCTTCCGTTTGTCACCATCTAAAATGGAGGTTTCATTTTTGTTCTGTGTAATGTTTGAGTTTTAAAAGCCACAAACTTTATTTTAATGAAGTGATCTTTTTAATAACCTTCAGTTTTATGTTTGTGGGTAAGCATTACATTGATATTTTCCATTTTTGAACGAAGTTTGACTTTGATAAATTTTAGCTTTTTATTACCACCTGTCTATTTCTGTGTTCGTCCATTTTGGTTTTCAACTTTTGTTTATGGTTTTCTGGAAGCAAACTTAAAGTGGAGCTGATATATTTCTATTGTTCGATCAGCGTGATGGAACCATTTCCATGAAGGCGTTTTACTTTTTATTCCCATGGATGTTTATAATGGAGTTTTTGCACCTGGTTTTCATTCTTATCAGTCCACTTGAGCTGACCTTGTCCGTTTGACGTCGCCGCCCTATCGGATTTGATTTTGATAATTTCGACGACGTGGGATGACCGGAAAACCATGGATTTTTATTTTGTTAAAAGCGCATTTGGGAAATTAGCTTTCTTTAATACTTTACATCGACATTGGGATGTTACCGTTCGCAGGTGAATTGATTCTTGTTTAATTATTGCAGTTTTGTTATTTTTAGCTTTACATCTGAAACTCAGTTTGCACGATGAACCATTAATATTCCAGAGGTTCCAAAAGAATAGCGATGTTGAATCGGAATGATTGTAGTGGAAGGGTAAGTTGAAAAGGCAATTACTGTATTTAATTCTACTTGATGATATCTCTTGCGAATGAGTATTTGTAGTCAATGTTACCGACGTGCTATGTATGCGTTGGGCAGTTTCCTAGATGCGCGATATTATTTTTGATGGGTTGTCTTCAGATGGCAACACATTTGTATTTTTTTAGTTCTTTTATTTTGCATTTATTGTCCCAGGGTATCCCTTCAGGGTATTCTGGATTTAACTTGAATTGTTATGTGTTTGTGTCTCCTATATGGAGTTTTGGAATCAAGCATTGTCAACCCCACCTTTTATCTTGACTTTTGTTTTATAAATAAAACCAATTCTTCTACTATCGTGTTTTATTTAGAAGACTGGCGCCCGATTATATTTTTTCCTTAGTTAGTTGCCAAAGATCGTCTGAGTCACAACGTGAAAGAATCCACGAATCGCGCATGCGCGACCCATGCACTGGTACTGGACGGGGGTGTAATCCCTTAGCTAGCCTGTCTGCCATTCCATCGCAGATCAGCGGGGCAAGCGACACAAATTAAGAGCAATTTGTGGTACAAAGTAACCATTTTGAAAATAATAAAAGTGAAATAATTTCTTGTGTTTCGATCTCAATTCTGTGGACACATGCAAAAAGGGCATAAGTCTACTTATACCTAATTTTATTTTTTTGCGGAGATCGCTTACTTATCGCCCTAAGAACCCGCAGAGTTAAAAACATAAGTCTATCTATCAATTAAATTATTTAGAGCAACTTTTCAAAAGTTTTCATTTTTAGTTAAATTAATTAAATTAAATTAAATTAAAAAATGATATAAGTCGACTTATACCTCGTATTTAATGCGCCTTTAAACATATTTTCAATTTTTAATAGCTAAACGGGCATAAGTCCACTTATTACTATATTTTCTAGACGCTGCTATTGTTTAAGGTCTGCCAAAGTGGAATAAGTAGACTCATGACCTATTAGTAAAATGGATAATGATGATAAACATAAAATGTATACTTATAACTAGGGTCCGGATTTGTAGGCACTAAAAAATTTGAAAATATGCAGGCAAATATGCTCTAAAAACTTCAAAATAAGCACTCAAATATGCGCTAAAAAATTTTATTGTGCTGCAAAATGCTGGATTGCAATTAGTCCAAATAATGGATGAACTACTTTTGTTAGATAAATTCAATTATTAATGAAATAATATTTTGATAATAATAAAATATTGCTTTATTTTTTATTCTTTACAATTCCCACCAATGTTATAAACAAGAATTTTTTCTAAATTTTCGGGTGTCAATTGGCGCCTGTTGTCAATTAAAATTTGCCTGTATAGGGGTGAAGGGGGCAGGTCCGGACAGCTTTTTTCAAACTGCTATATTATATTCATTCATTTTTGACATTGAGATTTGCAAAAATTATAGTTGGTATAGCTAGGTTTTCTTAATATTTTTCTATTAAATCTAAATAAAAATAGTAAATCATATTTCGGAAAAATTTTATTTAGCAAAATTTTGAAATTGTCCCATCATGGGGCAGTTTCGGACAAGTTTAATTTTGTCATCACCGTTTAATTGCATTGTCACCCCTCATTTCCTGAATTACTGGCATTGTCGTTCAAACTCTTTTTAGCTTTGACAACACTATCGAACAGAATAGTTTGCAACCGTTGCAAAAACAAAAAATTATATTATTTGATTTGCTAAATATGCAAAATATATGCTATCATAAGCAAATATGTATTTATTAGACAAGAAACCACCAAATATGCACTTAAACTCAAAATATGCATTTATAAGCAAAATAAAAACTACATAAAACGATCTAGAAAGGTGTAAAACATGCTGTCCTTTTAAAATTTTTCACGAGCCTGTACGTAAAAAAACATGCAAATGCCTACAAATCCGGACCCTACTTATAACTTTACTGTCGCCTCCCGCGTTTTGAACTTGACTTATTTTGTTTGACGTTGATAGGTTAGACTTAGACCGTTTAGAAGAGAAAGAAGAAATTGAATAAAAATTTTCTTATTTATATTATTATTTTAATTATTTTCTTATTTGTTTGTATTTTCTAAATTCGTTTTTTGTATATCTTAAAGGATTTTAATGATTTTCTAATTACTTTGTTCAATATTTTGCAATTAATAAATACCGTTCCATTTATATTGCTTTATTATTATTTACATCAAACAGCCTTTTGAACCTATATGGATATATTAATTATTTAGTTTAATTTATTAATTGTTTTATGTCACTTTAGTGCTTCACAATTAACATAAAATTAACCAAAGAATGTTTGCTCAAAAGCAATAAGTTTACAGAAGCCTCTTTGGCCAAACCTAAATATACTATTAAAGTCTGCACTAAAGACATAAGTCAATTTTATTTTTGAAATATTCCCCTTTTACGGGAGGTATACCTATTATTTACAAAAAATCTGTTATATCTGTAGTGCCTTTAAAAATCATAAACAATATCCAAGCGTAAAAAGCTTAATACAAGCTTATTAAACACAAAATTGTTGTTTCTCAAAAACTAACATTTTTTATTTATGCCCCTTTTGCATGTAACCACAGAATTTACCATAACCTATTGACCTTGCTACCACACTCTATCAGCTATTAGGTTAATTAGTTTTGCATTAAACATTTATACGCGGGAGTGAAATAAAATTTTTCTTTCCAACGGTTCATAAAAATCAATTTTATTTTCATAAACTTTCAAATATGTTTATGATAAATATTTATTTGTTCACGTTTATAGCAGAATGCGCATGAGAATATAATTGATTTGTGAACGTCGAGTCGGTCATGTTATATCAATGTTATTGATATGATTGTAGGGAAAATATGCACATGATGGCATCCCTTGTGATTTATCTCAAGAAATCAGTATTCTAACTCTCTGGCTACGTAACTAAATAATTATAATTGTTGCTAACTTAGTTAATAAATTTTAATTTTTAAAAATTTAATAAAATTAGCTTTATAACACTAAGAAATGCGCCATCATACCATAATGTACTTATGATGGCCTACCATAATATAGAATAGACATATAGTTATTATTATTTTTGTTGTTATTTTCCATATCCTCATATCATATTATGAATGTTTCATCAGATATACTTTCAGAACATATTAATCTTATTTTGGATTATCTTGACTTATTATTTTTAGCTAATAGTCCGCTAATTGTTAATATAATAACATTAACCTATATCCGAATAATATTATTTTTATTTTTTATATAATAGTTAAGGGAACGTACCCATACTACGTGACCCGTTTAGGGGGGGGAGGGGGGTCTTCAAAATACCACGCTTGGTCACCGAGGCGGGGGAGGGGGCTTAAGTTTTTGTCACGTAGTCAATATCTTTTAGGGAAATCTCGCGCTTTTTTGAGCAATATTCAAAATTAAATGAAAAGAAGACTTTTGTTTTTAAATAAAGACAAATATGAGCCAATTTAATTTTTTTTTAACTTTGTGTTTGCAAAAAATGGTTTAAAACCATATTTATGAACTACTACGTGACAAAATAGGGGGAGGGGGGGGGTCTTGGCATATACTACGGATGGTCACCGAGGGGGGGGAGAGGGTAAAAAATTGTAAAAATTAGGTCACGTAGTATGGGTACGTTCCCTAAGCTACAAGTATCATAATGAACATTTTTCTAAAATACATTAAAGTATAAAGAAAATTGATATTAATATAAAGTATAGAAAAACGCAAAATAATGACATAGAATGCACAACAATATGCCATAAAAAAACACTGACTCACAAAATTTTTGCATTAAACTCACTTAGGGAATGTCTAATTAAAATCCAAATGAATTTTCTAATAGATTACATGGGGTTACATTATGCCTATTTAATAGGCAACTTAATTATTGTTTTAAAAAAACCACCTAATGCTTGTTTTTCTTTTGGTTATTAGTGTTAATGAAATGCCAACTTTTGTTAAAATTGTAACTAATTATAGATAATGTTAGTGTATATGCGCCGAGATAAACGTATAAGCCTGAAAAGAATATTAATGATCTAATATACTGCACTTAGATGGTGAATTATCTGTTAAACTGGTACACTAATTGATTCCAAGGTATAAAGCCGCTGGTGTTTATTACATATTAGTTAAGGTAACCTCGCAAATACTAATCCTTCACGTAGCTACATTTTTTGATTTTGTATGTCGATTTATGTATCAGAAAGTAATTGCATTTAATATTTTCAAGCAAAGTTTAAAGAAGAACAGAAAGTTATTTATGTGTAAAAAGAAAAGTAGAAAAAATAAACAAAAAAATATGGTCAGATGCTATTATTTTCAAAATGGTAAATTTCAACGAGGTAATTAAATCTTAGGTAGTTACTTGATGTCTCTGCTTTATGTCACAGAAAATTTTAAATTAATTGAGTGATTGATGTACAAGTTTAAATGTTAGTTGGTAGCACTTAATAAACAAAAGAGAAATCTGAGATTGTAACCGGAGATGCTCACGACTGGTTACAAATAATTGATGTATTGTTCATCGTTTAATTGAGTAACTGAAAGTCATGTCTGACCTATCCTAATAAAATTTCGACATAGTCTTCTAACTTACCTACTGATTAAAATGGTCGAGTAGTAAGTACCTACTTTGAAAATTTTAAACTTTTCTTCTGCAAAGGCTATTTATTTATATGTGAAATGCAAAGTGGCTACCTCATTTCAGTACGTTCATAACACTTCTTTTTTTGGATTCATAGAGCAAAACCGTTAGTTTCTTTAAATTCTTTTCTAGAAAAGAGGTAAGTCATTTATAACAATAAAATTACTGCTTTTAATATCTATTTTATATTTTAATTGCAAGCATTATGCATGTTATGTCTTATGTATTTGTGCATAAAATTCGTTAAAAGCTCATCATCTGTACGTTTTCAATTGTGACTGGCTGACTGCCTGTGTTCTCAAATTCAATTTTCCGGTTATTGACGCTCTGTCGCCATAAGCGCGGCTTGCTTTAGCATATCGACTGCCCGTTAATTTAAATCTCAATTTAAAGTGAGGCGGAACAGCCATTACAATAAATCAGTGTTACACCCTCATTCTAGCGCTTTGCTTTGTACCCTCTGGTCAGCAACAAAATTTGCGAAAAATCACGACTCACATGAATCTGTTACAGTCTTGCATTACTATTTTTGTATTGCTGGATCACACACGTTGACGTTTAGTTTGAGCTACTTTTTCAAATCGACCCCAATTTTGCCACCGACCGATTCGAATTGATGATTCGGGCAACTTGTCCTGTTCTTTTAGTTTATTTATGTGCCTAATTTTTATAGTTTAGGGGAACTATATTATTAAAATTACTTTATCATATAAGTGGGATCATATAATACCCATTTTGATCAGAACACTGTGTTCTATTGCAAGGTTAGCTTACTTGAATTTTGTTTTTCAAATCTATTCTAAATTACATGTAATGTTTCTATTATAATATATAATAATAATAATGCAGAAATTTAGTTGTTAAAAGAGTTAAGTTACAATACAGTAATTAAAGAATAATCTATCAACAGCACCATTTTTTTACAAAAATTAAATTAAGTCAATGTTACTTGATTCTTCAATACCGCACTTTTTATGACAATTTAAGCGTTTAGCTTCCCAAACATAGCATATCCATGTCGAACAGTTCCCAAAGGAAAAGTCTAACCGAGCGTTGCTCTTGGGAAATCACTTCATATGTGGTTCAATTCACCCTATTTTGGAAACATCTAACAATTTATTGGTTCTCAGAGTATAGCTAATTGGTGTGAGTAGCAGTGTTTTCCTTTAAGGATTTGATAGACCGTACGCTGTGGACGGTTCATATTTGTTGAAAGTTCAGTTCAAATCGAAGTTAAACCAAGTATAAAACGATACTGAACGTTTTGGTGTCAGTTGTATACATTACAAAAAAAATATTAAGTTACAAAAGAAGTTGCGGTTAAGGTGTGAAGTACAAAATATCAGCAATACAAAAAAGTTCTATATTACTGATATACAGCTTTTTTATTTTTCATATTAAATTACAGACGACAAAATACAATTTTTTTACCAGTCACTGAACTTACGTTTCAAGCAGTAAATGTAGCGGAGTTTTATATTTTGGAGAAATTTGTGTTCTCACCGTAAAATTATTTATGACACTATCCCGTAAAGCATTAGGAAGACATTTACGGGATGACGGGTGTGTTGTGAGGGTGGCCCGTTTTTATTGTGATAACCGTATTTGAACGAGAAGCCTGTGAAATGTTGAATTCGCGAAAGACACGTGCTTGAATGGTAATGGATATTTGAAATTGATATGACATTGGAGAGAACGCAATATTTGAAAATTGAATTTATTTTTGCGATATCCTAACATCAATTTTACATTTATTGTAAATTTGTAAAAATAATATTTTATCTCTTTTTCATTCCCTTAAATTTACTAATATAGATAATTTAGTTAAAATTTACTGTAATTTGCCAAAATTGTATGTTAAATGGCGTTTGAAATTTTGAGGCACTTTAATAATATTATGGAAATATAAAAAATATTAACCTGTTTAAATTAATGTTACAGTAATTAAAATTTAAAAATTGATAAGCTAAACAAGCTCAACAAAATCCAAACATCTGAAGGACGAAATAATCAAACTTTTACTGATTTTTAAATTTTTCTTTATTATTAAATTTTAGTAATTTATTTTAAAACTAAATTGTTGTTGAAGGTATGACAATCTCAAATTCTGTCTTTAAAAGAAGACAAACAAAAGAAATGTTATATACTCCTGGCAATATAGCGTGGCATTAAAGTATTATGCTGGTTTATCCAACTAATGATATATCAATTAATTATAGTTTTGTACACCCATAAAGTAAAGTATCGTCGAAAACAATCTTCTGGATTTAATACGGTAATCCTGGTTAGACGTGATAAATTTCCCAAATAAAAACAGATTCTAGTAAAAATAAAAGCGAATTGCGCTATTTCATTTAATAGACCTAAGAGGTAGTAATTAAGAATAATTTGAAGTATAAATATTCTCTAACCATATTATCATACTCGTACTTAATAGGTGTGATAATTATGATGTGTTTCATTATAAAAAACTAGTTTTCTTAACACTTTTTTTATCGAAATAAGTGGGCACAAGGATAAGTAAAAAGAACTACAAATTTCCTGCAATTATTATAGCGTTAATAATAATACTTTTTTTATAGTAACGGATTATCACTTTTAAATTACTTTCCGCTTAAATTATGAGTTACACTTTATAGTAAGGATGGTTGAGAGAGAACCACAAAATTTAGATATACAAACAATTAGATCGTTTTGTTTTAGGCTTAGTTCCCTAGTTGCGCTTTTAAGGCACAATTCTGAAACAATTTTATTGAAAACCTAATTTATTGCAAAAAATTGTTGGTTAATGTTCAATGAAAGTCTAAACTACAAACAAATCAATGCTAATTAATGCGAACGTAGTTAATACATTTTTATATAGTTTTCCGCTAAGTGGGTTTTTGCAAAGGGCGTAATGAGCGAAATGTCATTGTTGCCCCATTTCTAAATTATTTATGCTATGGTTGTGCACTTGAAATAATTTATTTAAGTTTTAAAATTATGTTAGGGATAGCGTTCAAAGAAGGCGTAATTTTGTTGATTAAAATTTTGTGTTAATTAAAAGGTTGTCCGGGATGCTTTTCTCATTATTACATCTTTTAGAGATGTTCTTCTGGTGTTCTTTTGGCTTTTGTAACGTTCAAGTAATATTTTCTTCATTTTTGGATAATTTCTGCAGGATAATTTGTTAAATAGAAATAACCAGAAAAATCTTTCGAACCATCTCTGTGGCTGATGTTCTCTTTTAAATTCAGTCGGTATTTGAATTACATTAGTTGAAGAGACAGTAACAATTTAGGGCCAGTTGTATAAAGGAGGGTTAACTCGGGGATCAGCTGATCCTGGATCAAGAGTTGACCCAGGATCAACGTCTATGCGGTTTATTTTGTTATTCTTACTTTAATACACAAAAAAACAATGTTTCCAGGTGTTATTTTAATAAATGACAAATGGATTGAGACAAACAGTATAAATCACAATAAATTTTAGGGCCAGTTGTATAAAAGAGGATCATCCTTGACCATGGATCAAGCTTTAATTTAAACCAATAGAAAACTTAAAATAAAATTTTAACTTTTTTGGTTTAAATTGGAGCTTGATCCATGGTCAAGGATGATCCTCTTTTATACAACTGGCCCTTAGTGGTTAAAGTTAACCACTAATAGAGGCAGCCTGCCATAAGAATTCTCTCAAAGTGAAGTGTCCAAGTAGTTAAAACATTAAAAGAATTCTGTACCAATATGTGAAATCGAATGTAACTCACATCGCATGCGTGGGAATGTTCAATTTGTAATGTGTCAGTAGCATTCGATGTGTCTAAAAATTTTATTTTTACCAATTTTTTTAATTTAATGAAGTAGTTCTAGTGAATTTTTTAGAAATAACATGAACTAAGAAAACAAAATTTTTTAAAACAAAACGATTGGTAGATATGGTTTAAAATGAATCAGTTTTGTACAATTCATTCAAAACTACCAAAATGAATATATTCAGTTTCTTCATTGATATATTCAATTATAGAAATTCTGTAAAATTGTAGGTTATATGTCAGAAGTTAAAAAGGTAATAAATAATTTTGTGCAAATAAATTTTTATCGATTTCTAATTTTTAGAATCAGGTAAATCTTATGTAGGTATACAAAGTTTGTTGTAATGGTGAATTAATTTTAATATGATTTTTTAAATTATATCGATATTACTCGACATAATTTAAAAAATCAAATTTATTTAATTTCACGAGTTAATAATTTTACAATTTAAAGAATTAATTTAATGCTACATGAAATTAAAAAAGAAATGCTCAAAAGTTCATAAAAACAATACCCCTACGATTCTGCTATACTGTACACAACAGGTTTAATTAACTAACCAGGCTTATTATGTAGATCAAATTCTACAGATTAAGTTAGTTGTTGTTAAGGCACTGGAAATCAATGGTTAACGCTTAACGCTAACCAGGCATTAAAGAAAATAATTTTATTTTAATTCAACAAATTGAGAGTTAGGACCAATTTGGTCTGTGATTCCAATTTTTGATCTAATTTTGATTCCATTTTATATAATAAATTACCTTACAGCGTTTTCTGTACTAGATCAAAATTTAAAAAATTGTTTTGGTTAAGCGTAAAATTTTAGCCACAGCCACGGACGTATAACGCCACAGCAGTGGAGTGATGTGATTGCTGGTTGAGCATAGAGCGGAAATTTTGGGTTTAAATCGCGGATTGCTCGGAATTTCTTGGCTCGGCTTTCCGGTGGACATCCACACTTTGTGGTGAAACCTGATATGTGTGTCGACGTCACTACCGTAATACGGTTGAGTCACACATAACATGGAAAAGTGAAAATGACAAATCAAGTAGGAAAGAAGGCCATTTATCGTCATAAAGCCATGGGCCTTCTAGGCCTGTAGAACTGTCATATATATAAACGTAAAATTTCCACCAAAAAACAGTAGAGAAAATTATACTGGACTGTATTATATAGAGCCGATTGCATTTTTAAATGGTAAATGTTAAAGCAACTTACAGGTGTTTTTTTGGCTTCTTTTTATTTATTTGGAAAATGATGGACAAGATAGAGACAGAAAAGACAAGAATAATTCCGATACGCTATTTGATGATAAAAAGTTAATTAATCGATTATTATTATTCAGCAGGATGATTGACAAAAAAGAATCACTCTTTACCGAATAAAATCACGAAACTTGGTAGGTATATCGCGATTGAATAATTTCTATAATATTAACGATGGATGTTGTTCATCTAAATTCTTGAATAATGTTTAATGCCTAAAACCGAAAAACAATTTTAAGTTTAAGTTAAGCAATTTATTATACTTTTTGAGCCTTGTCATCAAGAATAAATTGCAATTGCTTTAAATTATTCTTTATTTTGCTAACCTATGCTTCCTTAAGGAATTTTTTAAAAAATTATTAAAAATCATCTAATTTCTAGGGAAGTAAAACATTGTTAATATTGAAAGAAGTATTGGTATAATTAATGGAAAACATTATCAAAAAATGCATCTTTCAAACCTAAATTGGAATCATCACAAAATGTTCTGAGCGTTACATAGATTGATTAGCCAGCCTAATCTAGATTATTCTTCTTAATAGTTTGGACATTGTACTAAACAGACTATTGGGTCTGTGACTGTTTTTGTGTTTACCCATTTCGGTGCAATTGCATGTTTTCATAGTTTTAAAAAATATCTCAAGGGTAAACAAACGTTGAATAAGATTACAAGGTATGCCTAGGGGTGGGCTGGAGCCGGCTCGGTCTGGCTCGCGCGAGAAGGTTGTTAAAATTTTTGAAACTCGGCGAGCCACTTGTTAAATTACCTCTAAAACCAAAAAATAAGCCATTTTAATAGTATGTTTATGCAAAATATGCACATCGCGCCGATGTGCCACACACTCGCAAACATATCATGTGCATTTATACAATCTAATGGCAATTATTGGGAAAACCAATAGCAAATTTTGAAGCCATTCTTTTTATTACATTGAACCAAACTTTGACAGTAAAGTTTATCACAATGCCACTTGATCCTTTTAAAGTAGAAAAAGGTAGCTAACCTTACGGATATTTAGTCCACAATCGGAGAGGTAATGGGTCGCGGTTTGTGAGGTTCTTTGAAAATATCTAGTGTATTTACCACAAGAAGCTCTTAGTGCCCACAGATGACACAATCTGCATAAGATGGAACTTTGGGCCCCAGTTGATGATAAAAAGCTTATCACCAACAAAATAGATTTTTAATTTGCAACCAAAAGATGTTAAATGGAAATGTGTAAAATCACTTATGTGAATATTTTAGAAGAACTTCACACCAAGCTACCATAAAAAATGCGATCAAAAAAATATTACTTTAGTGATTAGATCGTTACCGGGAGCTTTCTAATTTGAAGGTTTGTCTATAGATTTAAGTTCTTTCGAAGTTGTGGTGTTGATTTCATTAGTGACTATTAGCAAGCAATTGCAATTTGTACAAACTACAAGAGCGTTAGATCGCTTTTGGCAGTCGCTTATCGTATTATTTCCGGTACACTTCAGACAGTAAGGGCTAAGAATACAGTAATTTTTTGTATGGCCAAATTTTTGAAATCAAAAACCTTGAGAACCATTTGGAAATAATCTACGGATTTCTACTGAAGCTATTGAGTAATATAATTTGGTTAAGATAAATATACTTTGTTACTATGAGTTAATTTAATTGCACATATTGAAAGAGGATATCTTGTTTAGTTTAATAAACTAGTGACTATGATGACTAGACAGTCAACGAGTTTTTTTTATGTCATTTTCAGATAGTTTTAATGATACATTTTGAGGTCACAAGATTACTTTTGGCCTGGTGATTGAATGTATTCAAACATTGAATAAGATATCTAAGCAAAATGTTCTATTTCTTTGCTGGGCCAAAAGACTTCAAGGTGGCGAAGGCAACAAAAGTGCTGATAAACTGGTAAGAAGCGGCTTCCTTACCGTTCTCACACTACATTCTAGAACTGCTAACTAGCAGGCAATCTACTGACAATTGCAGAAGATACAGATGGATGTAACAAAGATAAGGAAACAGCTAAACATGTACCGTCTGAATGTACCTTTTCAATGAGAGAATTCGTGTCGGAGTCTGGTTCGATATGGCCAAGTCAGTGAGACTCTATCTGCCAGAATTTCGGAGTTCATCTTACAATTGGGATGGTTGGAAGTCGTATAATGAGCTTAATTTAGAAACCTAAGTGTATGTGAGTTTAACACATCCAGATTCCAGAATGATACATTTATAACCTTTGAAAGTGATCTTTTAGTTTTCTAAAATTTTGTTAATATTTTTAAGTAACATTTTCATGTTAAAATTTGTGTTGCACTAATTCATTAAGCTTTTACGTTCTAAGTAGAACATTGCTTTTCCCTTTTTGAGAATTACAAATCCGATTAGCGGGGTGGATTAGTCCCCATATTACCTATATCCGATAAATTAATATCTATTTCACCACACCGTGTGGATGTTCACTGAAAAGCCGAGCTAAGAAATACTGTATAGTCCGCGATTTGAACCCAGAATTTCCGCTCTGTACTCAAACAGCGGTCACATCACTCCACGGCTGTTGCACTAATAAAGCCTGATAATAAAATAAAAAATACTGAGCTTGTAACATAAGCTTATGGCGGTAAAGTACTAATGAAATGTAAGTAAGCTAAATGATCAAAAGTTGCTTGTGTTTGTAGCTTAGCTACTTTGAAAAATAGCTTGCTCAATTATTCTGAACGTAATAAAGACATTTAAAATCGTACCTACTTGTAATTCAGGTTATTGATATGTAAAAGTTGAATCAGATTGTTAGGGCCAAAAGCGTCCTAACTTATGCGGGATTTTATCTTTCACAAGTAAAAGGTACGTTTCGTATAATTTATATTTATAACCACAACTAGGTATGGTAGGTAGTAGTAAATTTAAAATAATGTAGTAAAACGTGACATAAAGCAGGTGTCACTAATAAAAGAGCAAATAAAGCTATGAATTATTAGTACAATTTAATTGCTTTTCTTAAAAATAATCGCTTAAAATTATTTCAAGTTTTCAGTTTTTGTAAGTGTCAAAATCTTATAAATCTAATATGATTTATGATCCCTTTTTGTTTAAAGTAGGTATTGATTGCAGTTTGGCACTTCGATAATGAAGGTAGAGGTAGGTAGCTCGCGAAAGTCGTAAAACAGAACCAGAAGAAATCGTGAGCTACAAGTGCAACTTTTGAATAATATAAATAAGTAATAATATATAACGTACGACGAGTATTGTGTGACATTGTTTGATTGGCTCTTTATTTGCACATTAAATTTAATTAAAATTGTAATAACTTTGACTTGTAGTATAAACTAATTTAATTGATTTCAGTTTCTGTCAACATTATTTATTTTATAAGTGATTTAAATATAAGTAACGAGAGAAAACGAATTGATGTATTGCTGAGACCTCACACATAGCAGAAACTTTCAATTTGCTGACTTAATTTTAAAGAACGCTACTGCTTTCGGTTTAAGATTACAAATAAGAAATCGTCTTGTGAAGACAATTTTTGTAATTTATTGAACGAATAGAGGATGACAGATGAACTGTGAATCCCATCTCGGTAAATCATTTTCCCATAAACAACTCGATGACCCTTCCATCTACATACAGCTAAATATACATCATATATACTATAGTAAATTTTAATTGCAAATTTAAAACAAATTTACTTTTTAAATTAAAATTTACTCGAGGTACTTAAAAGTATTAGCAAGTTATTAAAAAATAATTTAACACTTTTGTATGAATTTCACACCAAAACCAAATGAAACCATGTAAAAAAACATGTTATACTAAAATTATATAGAAATTATTAAACGCCTATAAAAAATTTTTAATGTGTTAAATATAACGTTCCACAGGAAATGACAACCGTTTCCGCTTTCCTGAGACTACGTTAGCTAGGTAATTGCCACAATATTGGGAACGTGTTGTCACATTGTCATGTCAATGATTCAGGTCAATTAATATTAGCAATATTTAGATACTCTATAATTTATATGACAAACTAATTTCACTATTTTAAATTTACAACATAATTTTTAGGTAGGCAACTCCCTTCTTTGTTACCCTCAAACCCTAATGTATTTATTTACTCATCAGACGAACATTCTCTATTAGAAAGAGCGAAAACCTTTAATTAAACTTTTCTTAAATAAAATAATCTTAAATTATCTTCTCTTTTATTTCGTTTCGAAAAAAACAATAAAAATCAAATTTTTTGAAACATTTGGTTATTGAACCGAGTTCATATACCATAACATGCTTGTGTTTAACCGAACCATGCTCATGGCAAACAATGTTTTTCGTTGAGAACGAACACGCGAAAATTACCCACAGATGGCTTTACACGGCACCGGGATTATATTTTCCAAGGTTTAGTTCAAAATTAAAAACGTGACATTTTCCATATTTCTTCCTGTAGTCAAACACCGAAGTGTATTTGCGTGCAATTAATGGGTCAACCATTCGCAACAAATTATTGCACAATATAAGTTAGCGAATCTCGTTCCTATTTACATCAGTTTAAATGCTCCCGTGATCGTAACGCGTTTAATTTTAATTTTTTCTTAAATTTCCATTACATTCAAGTAACATCTTTAATTAACAAATTAAATAACGTTAATTTTAAATTTTACGCATTTGTATTATCTTCCACTGTTTTCTGCTAAAACGTCCAATTGTAGAACTAATTTAAGTCATAAAGGTTGAATTATGTCAGAAACACATAAATAAAATGATATTTTAAAATCTTGTAAATAAATTAAACTAAGTATAAGTTAGTGTATTTTTCTTCAGGGCCTTTTCAACTTACTTAATATTGAATGTTGGTCGTGACTTTTTCTCCTATAGCTGAGATGTGCGGTTGAAATTTTCACAAATGTAGATAGGGCTGCTATTATATGTCACACAATAAATTCGAAAAGGGTTCTTATGACCGATTATATTGGGAGCGATTACATATTCACCGGGAGAAGAGGTCCATTTCATTCGTAGTAACCATAAACTAGGATCCCTAATGAAACATAAGATAATATTACCTACTATCAAAAAGCATGGATTTTAGACTGGAGTTAAGAGCTTTGAATTGCTATACCTGAGTCGTGGGATCAAACCCTGACCAAGAACTTCAGAATTCTACCGACTGAGCTCATTAGGTTAAAAATAAACAATATATTGTAGTGATATCGGCGAGATACCCCAAAAAATGCACCGGCAGCTCGCAACTAACGGGAACATTTGCAAATCTTCTTACTGGTATGTGAATTCAAGTAAAAAATTAAAGAAGAACGTTGCATCGGCAAAACTAAACTCAGTCGAAATTAATAATAAAATTATAAAAATTTCAATTCGTAATTTACTCAAAATTTATCAAAAAGACTCGTTCACTCACAAATTTGAGTTTTGAAAGTGATGATGTAAAATGTTGTAAGCGTACGATTGCGTTGTTGTAAATGAAAATCAAAATAATGGAAAATAGCAACGCATTCGTATCCACTACGGTGTATTCGTGAACTCTAATTGTAAAAATGCTACAATTACAATTTTCAAAAAAAAAAATTTTTTTAATTAAATAAGTGAAATTCAAAGAAATATCACGAAAATTTAAAATGCACTAACGCGTACTATCAAAAGTTAAACAATTTGTATTGAGCTCATTTATCTTGTAAATTTTGTACAACTCTGGAACTCGCTAATTGAAACGCATTGAACGTCGAACGTTGACTCATCTACCAAACGCACAATAAATACATACTTCCAAAATTGTAGATCCTCCAAATCGCAGAAAATTGCAAATACTCCAAATCAAAATAAACTCAAACCAACTCTGAACGATTCCAAATTAATGACCAATGAATTCTGGTCAAACTCCAATCCAAATCTCACTCAGTTTTGGCTCAATAAGACCAAGATGACCTCACTTAATCAATCACTTTAATTTAACGCCTTCTTCAGCGGCTAAAATCGATACAAAATGACTTAATGTTGACTCTTCCTCGACTTAACGTCGACTCAATGTCGACTTAATGTCGACTGCTCCAAGACTCTGGGTCGACTGACTTCCTTTTCTTAAAATTTGCGTTCCCCCTCGTCGTGAATTTTTGATATCGCCCCAAACTTGCGTTTTAAAAATTACTTTATCGCGCGCTCACTTTTAAAATTTAAAAATAGTTTATAAATAAAAAATAAATTCAAAATTTCAAAAACTTTAAATAAAATTAGTTTGTTTGTGTTTCCAGTTACAATAAACTTTCATTGGTGTCTTCTTGATAAATTGAAATAACACAAAAAAAAACAAAAAAAAACAAAATTATTAATTTTGACTTAATTTCAAGCCAAAAATTGATTTTTTAAAAGTCGTTTTACGACACTACATTTTTTAATTTAAAAACTAATTAGTTCTTAATTTTGTGATTTTCAAAGATAGTACAGGCACACGAATTTATTGAATTAATAGTTTTACTTAGACTAGTTGATTCAGTTTCCAGTTTCAGTTTTGTTACCAGATGTCCAAGAAATACTGTCACGCATAATGCACGAGACTTTCAAAGTCACAAAAATATGTTAATTTTGTGACTTTTTTCATAAAGTATAGAATATGCCATCTCTTCCATGTTGATAAAATTGATAGAATAGTGTAATATTTGAAGCTTCAATTTTTCAATATTTAATAATCTAAACTTTTTTAATTTAATTTTTTTTTGAATGCAGCTGAATATATAGTAAAAATTATCAGTGTCTTTATATTCAATCTGATGTTAAAACGACAGTCAAATAATATATTTTTCAAATATATGTAATGATTATTATTGTAAACTTTTTAAAAGGTTAAACCCCGATTGTTCACAAATGATGAGGTGGACAGACTAACTAGAGTTGGACTCTTTTTCAGACACGAGAGCTTGAGTTCTCTCACAATTAAAAAAAATCATACGAAAAAACATATGGTTTATCATTCAAATTGCGTTTCAGGTAAAGCTAAAAATAGAAAAACTGCACATCATTAGATGAAAATCAATTCACCTACAAACTGCAGTGTCTTTCATCGGCCTTGTAAAAATAAAATATTGAGTCAAGTTAATCTCTTCTTATTGTTCCAACGTCTTGACTAGCGAAGATTGAATGGTAAATCAATTTCAAGTGACACTTGTAGTTAAAAAAATCCCTCGTTTGAGGTTGAAATTGAGAATGAATACTTTCAAAAGAGGTATAGATTGTTGTTAACAGCAGAGGAGGCAAATTATTCAGAACTATCACATCCTTCTTTTAGAAATAGTCAGAATTAGTGATTTGAGGTAAGCAAAGCCGTGGTTTCGTCTCTAAAATAAAAATTCTAAACAGAGTTAAATGATTAGAGCTGAAGATGATGATATTATGTTAATATTGATGCGAATGGGATGATTATTCCAATTTAACCATTTTTTACCACCAGGTTTTAACCATTCAAGAAAAAAGGTAAAACACCACTACGCTGCTGATACCAATTGCTTTGAGTGCAAAATATGATACAATAAATATAGCAAAAGCGTGTAGCTTTTCCTATTCCTCAAAAGAACATCTCTTAGGGTAAAGATTGATTATGTGTTTCAAAGTTTGGATATGTTTAGAATCACTTCAATTACGATTACTTTCCACCTTTGCAGCATAAAGTTGGTATGTGCATGTGATTGTTCTGGATTATGTTTATTTCTATCCAACGTTACCATTCTTCTCTTTGCTTTTTAAGTATATGTATGAACCATGCAGTTACCACAAATAGTACGGACAATCCGTGTACAATGTGATTTGTAAAGGGGTAATGTAAAAGTATGAACACAGATGGTGGTAAAATAAATATAGTGGTTTTCGTGGGAATAAAATTACAACTTCATATAAATTACACATAATGTGATGGCTTCATTATTTTCATGACCATCACTATTTTCTTGGCCAGAAAAGTATGATACAGAAAAAAATCACTGTCAGATCATATGATGAGACTTTTTTATGAGTGCAAATTTTCACTTTATTTCAGAAATTAAACTTTAATTTTTGATATTTTTATTTTGCAGTTTAATCTATCTGTGGTATGAAGTTATTTAATTTTCTCATGATCCATTAAAATTTGGGTAATATATGGAATACGCTAATACAGGGTAGGCCATGTAAAACTTGGAATTTAATTTCGCTTTAAAAAAAATACTAACAGAAATATTTTTAAATTATGATTTTATTGGTAAGCCCTATCATTGACATTTATGAATGAAAAACAACATCGGGTTGTAGGTAACAAAGTACGATCCTAAAATAGCAATTTTACTATTGAAACCTCGATGAATTCTGAAAAAGGATATATTAAATAAGAGAATTAAAGGCACTAGTTTTTTTTTAAATCAAATTTAAAAAAGCACGATTTTCATAGCAAACTTCAAGCAAAGTCGCCCGGAATTGATGAATTCAGGCATTCTGTCGTCGTCACTTCACTTTACAAAGTTCTTCTTTAGACAGCTTTTGTACCAAACGATAGGGCCTTTGGACAAACCATATTTAACTAAAAATGTTACTTAGTCCCTTTCTGAAATAAACTATTTAATTATAATATTTAAAACAATAAAATCAAACATTAATTAATAATCAATTAATTGATGAAATCCGTGGTGCAATAAAGATTAATTTAATTATTATTATTATGCTGCATTTTGTTTTCAATTTAGTTTAATAAAATTAATTTAAAATTAAGTGGGTATTACGAATTCGAATTTGAAATATAAAAATTTAAATAGGGTAAGTCCGGGATAGTTGGCTATGTTTTTCATTTTGGCGAATGAAATCATCACGAATAGATTTTATAATAATTTATTTTTTTTTTCAATTGAAGCTTTAAAGATTAAAAAACTTATAACTATTGATAAATTTAACAAAACTTATTTTATAATAATACAAAAAAAAATTCTGTTGACCATCTCGCCATATAGCACGTGCACATATTCCTAATTTTACCATTTTTATAACATTTATCTGAAAATGTTCACTTTTAGGCGGTATATGTATACTTTTGCTTTTCCCATATAGCACACAATTTTGGCTCAATATTGTTCAATATTAGATCAATATTGAGTAAATATCGGCAAACAATATAGGTTACCAATATTGCACTAAGGTCCAGCTAACATTGCTGCTAATATTAATTTTTTATATTGCCCCAATATTGAACCTCGCGGAGGAATATTCGTTTCTGCACATCAGCTTCGCCCAATCACAAAGGTCCAAAATAAAGCACTCTTTGTAGGTAAATTGTATGTATTTATTTTTCTGAAAAAGTGTAAATGCAAAAAAGTGCTTCTTTTCAGTGTAACGTAATTAACGGACATTGTGTTGAATTTTGAAAGAAGCAAACACATTTTAGAGAAAATAAAGAAGTAATACGAAATACCCAGGTATCATTTATTGCAAAGAATAAAGATGAACATGTTGATTATTCCCCACATTCATTATGTACTCAAATGCATTGGTAAAAATTCAAAATCACATCCGGTCAAGTGAAGTAATTTGTTGGCATGCAAATTTAAACCTTTCTTTTTTCTGTTATCATAATAGACGCACCAACATTTTCAAATTTAATAAATACTTCAAGTTCTAAATAATTGTAATCCGTAATTTGTATGAAGGTTTTGTAAAACTAAAAAATTCAAAAAATAGCAAATTGTACAAAAGAAATAAGAAATAATTTGGACACGAATATCATTATAAAAGAGACGAATTATATAATATAACATATGGAATTGTTCATTACAACATATTTTAAAAATTAATAAATAGTTACACTTCTTATACTTATTACTTCTCATAGCAATTTTGGTAAGCAAAAGCAATAATTTATGAAAAATAAAGGAAATGCAACTGGTGATAATTTCACACGACCGTCATTCAAAAAATAATTGACTTCAAAATTCAGTAAAACTTATTCAAACATAATATCTTTCAAATTTAATAAATACATACATGTAAAGTCTAGTATTGCCAGGTGTTAAAATAAATAAATATTAGTTCGAAGACATAAAGAAAAGAAAAGTTGATTGCACGTTATTTGGTATACAACACAATCAGATTTCTTTTCTCTAAAATTGGATAATTAAACGGACTTAATTTATCTCCTTATTGATCCATTGTAAATTTTTCTCGCGTGATCAATAAATGATCTCTATTTATTGTTTTCTTCCTATACTCTATAATGTATGAGTATAGTGTAAAAATATAAATGTGGTTGCTTGGGCAATCGCTTTTTAATATTTATAAATGAGAGAATGCATTATAATAATAATAATTATATTTTGAAAAAAAACATTAAAAAAATGTAGCATTCAACATGACTTTGTTAGCTTTGGATTCTGGATTGAATGTGGAGGGCAAACCATGGTTCACATGCACTCGGGCTACATAAACAGGCTCATTATGCTACCTCCGATGTTAGCAGCCTACCTACCTCCTATTCCTCAAGTCACCTCAAGCTCAAGACGAACTAGAGTATTTAGCAAAAGAATACCCATATCAATATTTTAATAGTTTTAGAAATGGAAGTGGCTTATTTGTTGCATTAAAATATTTAAAAAATTAAGCTATTACAATTTTAAAAAATCAGTTATTTGCCTTCCAGAAACTGAATTATCGTTGGTCTAACCCATTAGGTTAGCAACAACAAAGGTGTTCCAAAGCAACTCTATTAATATAATGTATTATCTTAAAGTATCATTTGTAGTAAAGTCGATACAAAAAATTAAGAAGCAATTGAAAAACGACACTGCTGAAGTTTTTGAAACATGGGGGATATGGGCTCTAAATTAATTTAATATTTCGCTATGTAGTTGCAGTTTATGGGGTCCTTAGAAATAAATTTTTGAATTAAACTCATAATTATGTGAGATCCAACCGTCGTACGACTCCACTTACACCCCCAATAAAAATTCTATGAATAAATGGTTACATAATATTAAATCATTCTGATATGCAGATGTATCTTGTAATTTGAATAAATTTTCCTACTGATATTTGATAAATTTGGTAAAAAGCCATAATTCAATTATCTCAACTATCGAATGTGAATGGATGGATACCATCATCATTTTCCTTATGGGAAATTTCTTTATATTTTCCTCCGTTGTCCTGCATTTCTGCGTCTTTGAGGTTGGTATTTATATCTCTGTAGAGGAATTCTTCAGTTTTCTGTTCTCTGGAGGTATTCTTTCCATTTTGTTTGGTTTCCCACTATTTTATCATTTTAGTTAAAGATTTGTAGGTTGTCTCTTATATTATAATCATTTCTTATTCGAAAGATCTTTAGATATTTTTAATTCTTCTGAAGAATTGCATTTCAGCGGATTGGATTTTCGATTTATGTTTAGTAGCGGTAACCCATACTTTGCTGCCATATAGCAATATTGGTACGGCTGTGGTCTTGTACAGTTTTACTTTGTTTCCGTTCTAGAAATTTAGAAATTTAATTTATTGTGTATAATATCATAACTGATTGAGAGGTGAGCTAAGTGAACGGGCTAAGGACCGGACTCTAGGCTAGAAGCCTTAGGTTTAATCCCCAGCCCAGCTACATTTATCCGACTTCATTAGGACCCTCTCCTATCGGAAGGCAGTGGCAATCCACCGAGAGTAATCTGCCAAGAAAGCCATTTAATAATAACATATTAAATTGGTCACGACAGTCAAATACGAACAACGACTATACGAATAAGAAGAAGAATCATAACTGATATAACATCCGTGGTAAGTACTGGAAATGTCGATCTTTTTCAAGCGGTTCATTGTTTATTTTTATTGTGGATCTTATTTATCTCTTTCTTAAAACGCCATTACCTTTGTCTTACTAGTAGAAATTTTGCAATTGAAGTCTTCTGCTATATTGTAAAATTTATATATTGCATCTGCAATTTGTGTTCAGTACACAAATACAACTTGGTTGTCCAGAAATAAAAGTGTATTTATATGGTTATTCCGTTTTATTGTGATAGTTTTGGATGTTTTCTTAATCTATTTTCTTAAGATCTCGTCCACGTATAGGTTAAACAGTATCGTGGATGCACTACATCTTTGGCTAACACCTAGGTAGACTGTGATGATCTTTTCATTTGTAGTCATCTTTATTTTAGTAATTTGATAGAAAAACTTTGTTGCTTTTATTGAGTGTAAAGGAAAGATAAATACCAAAAAAAATGGATACCATTAGAGCAAAACTGCCATAATAAAAAAATGGCAACGGATATTGCAATCTCATCGATTTGACAAAGTTTTTTAAATACAGTAAGGCCCGCTTAATGTGATCACATCGGGACTTGGGGTTTTTGATAACAATAACCGATTGATAACAAAAACGAAAAAAATTTTTATTGCTTATGTATTAGTTTTTTATGTATTTAAACGATGGAATTCATAATAAACATAAAAATATAATGTGATATCACATATTATGTGACGGTGATAGAAAGAATCACACGGTGGGTTTATTTACATCTACTCCGTCTTTGAAAAAAATGAACCATAGGCAGATTTTCTTGCTAACACGTGACTTTAAATTATGTGGGTGACTTATGCACAATATAAAAAAATGCTTGTAACTGAAATTCAACTTCTTTGCTCGTAGGAGAAAATAATCTTAAGAATAATATGATAACTATAAGCGATGTATTTTGTGTGTAATAATATATATCCGTTCCGTTCCTGGCAAAAGTGATAACAATATCCGAATGATAACATTAACCACGATCACATTAAGCGGGCCCCACTGTAGTATAGTCTAATCGGTGAGAGGTAAGTAGTCTTGACGCGAAAATAACAATTTTACAATTAAAACCTTGATGAATTCTGAAAAAGCATATTTTAAATGTTTTTTTAAAAATCGATTTTAAAAACTTTGATTTTCATAGCAAATTTTAAGCTAAGTCTCTCGTGATTGGTGAATCAATGCATTCTATGGTCAGTCCGTGTAATTTAAATTACTGTAGGCTATAGGCAGTGAGATGATACCATAGTCACAGCCGAGGCGATTACTTAATGTAAACTTTTTTCTCTCGTACAATCCTGGCCTTCTTATTTGCAACTGTGTCGCATTTTTTCCTTTCTACGCACTCTTTTGGGCGTTCCGTCGCTACGTTGTTGGAAGCTACGGTTGCGTCGACCATCTCGAACTGCTGAAAACTCAAACTCTTAATTATTCATCAAAGGTTGATTACCGCCTTATGCGAATTAACACTCTACTTTTTGTTGCGATACGAGGCTCTATGCTCGCTCTAGTATATTACATACTCACAAACCATCTCTGCGATGTTCTAAAAAGTTAAAAGAGGTAATAGAGGTTTTGCCTACAAACAAACTCTGTTCACGATTGGTACTATGCTATGCTAAAGGGATAACAGGAGCGACACTAGCGTTCATATGCTTTAATAGTGCAATAGTGCAGTTATTGTGCAGTAAAAATGGCTGAAAGCGCTCGAAGCAAAGCGTAGAGTGCATCCAGTTAATTTACCCAGTCTAAGCATTTCATTCTCAAATGTCCACATGAAAAATATAAAGCAGAGTGTACAATAAAAACAGTAAACTATCCTAAATTTGATATGTTTGATCTTGGTCTTATTTGGTACGAGTGATTACTTAATGGTTCTTACTATTTTATGTTAACGGTGCACCGTGCCATTTTGCAAAAAGTATGAAAAAATATTTATAGATATTATAAAAGTAGCCTGTGAAAATGTCTGGAGTCTTCTAATCTTCAAATCTTCATTCACTTCACACAAGCTACCGCACTGCGAAGAAATTGACAAAAAGCTCACTAAATATATAGCAAAATGATTACCGAATTAAAGATATGAAAATACAATGAATCCGGAGCATATTGACAAATTTGCAATTTTTTTATATTTTATATTATTAAATAATTCCCATTGACCATCATTGCCCTGCTTTTAACTTTTTTCCGAAAAAATAATGTAGAAAATAGAAAAGCAGCTTTGATTAAAAATTTCTAGTTCCTTTACCAATATCTCTCATTTAATTGCACAATAAACAGAGATAAACGACTACTAGATTTAGTAATATTAGATCTAATCTACGAAAATTTAATCAGAACTCAATCAGCTGTTTTTAATTATCTACTGAAAAAGTAAAAGTGTAGGTAATTTTTTGAGAAAAAAAAGTGGGTAACAAAATTTCAGGAAAGTCACATTTCCTCGTAGGAACCTCAAATGCGACTAAAACAAATCGATCAATTTCCAGAAACCGTAGGTACTTAAATAAAGAAAATTTTTTAAATTTAACGCTTAAAAATCGTGCACCTGATCCAGAAGATCTCTCCAAAGCAGTTGAAAATAAATTGACATGTAATTTGGAGGTTTTGTTTACAATTTAAAAAAAAAATCATTAGCCCACTCACTTTTACCACATGATGTATTATAATAGGTAGGTGAAAAGTGTACGCTTACCTAAAATTGTAAGGACGATGCCTCATCCATTTGAAAGGATAAACACCGTCTTACAATTTAGTGTAAGTGGAACCCACACAATTATCTTTGGTATATTTTTCTATAACTACTTTACATTTACTATAAATGGACATATTTTTCCACCAATTAGTATTTTTCAACATTTATGGATAAGTGGCTGATGTTAACACAAATTCCTTACATTTCTAACTATGTCCTAATTTTAGTGATTTACTGTGTAGAAAATAAAATATCCGTAGCAGCATCAAGTGTCGGATTTCCATCCACCAGGGTGGTCGGTAGTTCCTTAACTTCTTTTAATAATTATAATCTGCTGCTATATGATTATATCTATAAGACAGAAATGATGTATCGGACACCTTAGTATGAATTAAAAGGCAAAAACTGTCAGTTACCTTGATCGATTTGAATTATGCTTGCACTATAAGTGTAACATATTGTAATACGTAATGCACTCGAAGATAATGATCTTGACGGCAAGATTGAAACGGCCATTGCATGAGCTAATTTTTGCATAGATAGGTTATAAGTATAAAAATTTATAACGTTTATTAAATTTATCGTACACATGTACGCAGATATTTAAAATTAAATTCCAACACATGGTAAATACGTCAAACGAGTAGAAGATTGAAACGTGAATTTTGACCGATATTAGTTGATCTGTGAAAATCGGTGAGAGACCTACCTGACTCTACGGTGAATTATGTATTATTGTGTGGAATTAAAAATAAAATTCCTTGAATAGCAATCTCATTCAGTTGTGACTATGTTTTACATAATTTGGGTGTAAAGGTAGGCATTCTGACCCGTGTCAATGTCTACAAGCCATTAATGCACGTATCTGATACTGACCGTGTAAACACAATACGTAGGTTGATGAACAGCAAGATACAAATCTTAGTTTGTTCTAATCGCCGCCAAGTTTCTGACAGATTAGTTTTACTTAATGGAAAACGTAGAATGGTATCCGTGCGCACTATAAAATTCCCTAATATCAGCACACCTGATGGCAAGTTATAAAGTGGCTGCAGGACCATTGCCACTTTAGAGACTACATAAACCAAATGGTTATGCTCAAGTACGCCACATATTTTTTACTACGCTTATCGTAAAATGATTCTAAAACAAACAGGGATGAAGCTGGTGTTTTCAAGAGTTGAACTAAATTTTATCTACTGTTGTGTAAGAGAATGGACATCCCTACGAGCGCTGATATAGAAAGAGGTACTGCAGATCCACACTTAGCCTCCGAAGCAACCAATCCCGAGATAGCCCGTTTGGCCTGATGCATTATTGAGATACCGTAGAAATACGGAGGCAATTTTGTGAAAGTGCGATAAGACGCTAATGGTTTCAACTTTGCACTCTATCGCCGGGGTTCGTAGAGAGCCGGAAAATGTCGGCGGCATAGCAAGGCACTTGATGAAATTGACTCCGTAGGCGAAGGCGTCACACCGATATTTCCACCCTCTAGGGAAATCTATCACCCTTTCAAATTATCCATAACTTATCCAATATTAATCTAGCGTGAAATGAAATGTAGTATCTGTTACTCAGTGCTGAGTCAATCGATATGAGCTTTGTTGATTTAAATCCTTTTTTCTTTTAATAGTTTTTTTTCTCTGTTATTTATTAACTCAAAATTAAGACGTTACTGACTCAATAAATAGCTACATAAGTACATTAAATCTGATCGGAAAAAATGATACTTAAAACAATCTGTTTAATTTATATCATCGTCATTGCCTAAATTGAGTTTGACAATATTACTAACTACAACATTAAGTGTAATTAAATAATGTCGAAAAGCAAATCTGTTAATTGAATGGAAGCAGATTGCAAGTTGTGTTAATATAAATTATCAAATGGAACGACCGACGCCTGCTAAATGTTACACTTTGAAGTTTGAATTGATTTAACCTTTAAATATTAAAATGAGCACTCATTAAGTAATTACTTATCGATCTATTGTGTAACTTAACGAAAAATCTACGCACTACCTCTGTATTAAAAGTTAATTAACACAAGTTTCGTAGATGGTTAATTAGTAGGTAGGTTTGGAATTAAAGTTGATGGAAAAAATTTGTAGCTCTAACCCACCCAGCATGTCCGTGTCTAATTCAATTTAAAGGAACAGTATGTTAAAGCAAATGTTGAACAAAGTTCATAGCAAGCAGCTTTCTAACTAATGTAACACAAAATGATAATTATCCCTAGTCAATATTTATGTCCGGAAAACATTTCTTCATTTGGTGGTCTTCATCAATCACAACACACATTAAGCAATTCGAATCCTCCCCCATCAGTTTCAGACCTGTTATAAGGATAGGTTTCACTTCCCTTCACACTCCTCAAAAACTATTGACATACTTGATCATTTATCATAGCCAAAATATTTATGTGTTTCTATTACTGATGCAATATCACCGAACGCTTCATCTTCTTCAACAGCACATTTTTTCTCATGCTGAAATTTACCGGTCGGGTAAGCATTCTATTTGTCATTTATTTTTGAATGTTGTATATGTACGTACCTACCAAGTTCATAATTATTATTCAATTTTAGCTACCAATATTGCTATGCTGAATAGAATATTAAAAATGGGTAATTATTTAAAAAAAAATAATGATATTATTTAATATTAGGACCAACTAATTTAAAGACAATAAGAAGGATCATTATAAAATTAAAACAAAAACGCTTTCTTTAAATTTGAACAAATTAGGTAGTACTTTTTAACAAGGTTTCAACAAAACCATCCGGCGGATGATTTTTTGGTACCAAAACCTCTAAAGCACCGTATTTCTACTTTTTTGAGACTGTGTTTCTTTTAGAATTCAATATTAAAAAAATTTAAATATGGATCGTGCAAAAAGTTGTATTGCCTGGAATGTTGTGCTATAATAATATTTTCAACTCTTATGAACAAATTTATTTTGCAAAATTTTAGCAACTTTCATAATTGAAGAGCTTCCTAAAGATATCAGATCCTTTTTTCAAATGTTTGTTGATCAAACCATTTAAAGGACGACGAAATAACGTACTAAATTTTACAATTTGTTTTAAGTTGATCACTTATTTTGCTATTTTTGTTGCAAAAGTTTTCAATATTATGTAATTTCAAAGACTATAAGGGAAGATTTCCTCTATTTTTCCATCTTTTTAAGAGTGATTGATTTTCATCCTGCATAACAACTGTGTTTTTAGTCTTTACTTTTAGTACTGTTTCATTTTTGTTTTAAACGTCTTGAGAAATTTCTGCATAAGAATTCGTTAAATGGAAATAATCAAATGAACTTTCAATTTTTCAACATAAATATCAATACATTTAGATCTTGGTGTTGAGGTGATATTTAAGTTTTAAACAACGTTGAAGCAGAGTTTTTGTGTTGGGCTCATCCTCCAAGAATAATTTTAAATTTGATGAAAATTCAAAGAAGTTATAGTAGCTAAATATTACGTGCATGCAATAAAATGATACGGCAAGCATTCGGCTCAATATACGTATCTTTAAATAAAATTTAGTTAAAATTTGTACTACTAGTTGGAAAATCGTCTAAAATGAATGAAATAATTTGAATTTTTAAATAAACTAGTAGATTAATTATTTTTTTACTATTTTGCAATTATGAAAGTTACTGTAATGCATTCTTTTATTACCTGTATGTACTTTATTGTTTATTATGTAATTTATTTTATTTTAATTACTAAAGATAATTTAAAAGTTTCCAATCGATTTGATTTACTCAATTCCAATAACAGATTTGAACATAAAGCATAATTTTTTGTGGAAAGCCGAGGTGTGACGATTTATGTGCAGTGGACAACATAATATGTGCACATCGCGTCATCACTGCTTTTCACGAAAAATTACGCTATACCACTCCTTAGTTAACAACATCGGACATAATTTAGTTTATTGCTGTACTTGAAGTTTTATCAATGCAATGACCTATAACCTATTATGAATTTTAATGAATGATGTGGGCCAAAATAACTTACATTTTTCCTTTCAATTTTTAATGGAAAAATTAAAGCATTTATTCATGGACTAACCACCTCACAAATATAATTTAAAAGATACTAAGAATTTAACAAACTAACCAATTTCCACTAGTGTACCAAATTTCTGAATGCCATATTTTCGCAATGGTTTTAGAAAACATGTTTCTAAATACACAGCCAATCCAAGTATAATTACTAATTAGGTGACAGAAATTACAGTTGAATCGTTAGCTGTTGAATAGAACGCGAGAAACGAATGGTGCGCAGGGTGCCAAAAATTCCTTTTTGCTTTGCTATACTGAGTAGACTGTAACTTTTATGGCAAACCCAGTCAAACCATTTTTGTTAAAAATTCTGTACCTGATATAATACATAACAGTTTTTAAACGATCCACCGTTTTTGGGATTCAAACAAAAACCGTATTGAGAATGTTTTTGTTGAACATTTCTTTTTCAATGCAATTTTGACAAATGGTATTTCCCAATTAAAAAAATAACAAAAGTTTTGTTTTTCTGTTGAAGATTTTTTTTGCTATTTTGGTAATTTTTTTTTGAGGTTGAGTCTTAATTTTAAAAATGAAAACTAATCTTGCACTACGTATCGATGCATATTAAATAGTAAAAATTTTTACACAAACTTTAAGATGAAATAAAAATTATACAATCAAGGAAGAACGGTAGACACAGCCTTACCAATGTTTGCAACCCAAAACCACAAAGAAAAAACACTGTGTTTCGAGCTTGTTTGCTCTCATCATCTGATGATTTACTTCTTAATTTTAAGTTAAAATAATGAATACAACAGTCGCTAAACCGATCCTAAACAAAATGTTAAAAGCATGAGAAAAATAATGAAATGTCGTAAATCAGTTGGTTTTAAGATTTCTGCTTCCCACTGTAACTGACATCGGAATGAAAATGGATTTGATATAATAACTGATTTATTTTTAACTATATGACGAAGATAGAAAGGATCACCTAACTAGTTTTACAATATTATTTGTTATAATTAAATTTCTAGCTTATTGGTTAACATGCGCTGTAATAAATTTGACATTATATATGCTCCAAAAAATTTCAGGATTTTATACTCCACGTGCTTATAGTCTTTAAGTATTGATAGAAATAGCAAAAATAACATAATCCCATTTTTAAAAATCAGGCTTGCATTGGGAAGCAAATACCTCCAATCTCCAATTACAAATTTGATTTGATTATTTTGATCTATCAAAGCATAATTTATTGTTGATGTAATTCTTAAGTGGTTACTGCACTTTTTTGTAATTTTTTTCTTATCTACACAGAGAAAAAGCTGTACTTAAAAGTAGAACAATTTGTGTCGACATTATCTACAAGCACAAATTGTGTGAAACTTTAGTACAATTGTACTTATTTTTAGCACAATTTTAGTTTTTTCTAGCGCAATTGTACTATTTTCTAACACAAATTGTACTAAATTTTTACGCAATTTGTGCTTGTAGACAATCTAGACACAAATTGTTCTACTTGTAAGTACAAATTTTTCTCTGTGCATATCTTACAATACTGCAAGCGACAATAATAAAATATGACGCATTTTAGTGCGAAATTGAATTAACCTCAGTCAGTGACAATTATATAATTAAAGCAAATATAGGATTTTGCTTTATATTAACCAAGAAAATTTTTAATATTTTTGTCTTTTATAACTGTCATTTTTAATTCAATTAATTATTATCGTTAATTTAAATGAGTAAAGTAGTGTTCTTAACAGAGGAAAAAATTACTTAAAAAAATTAATAAAAAAAAGTGAGGTTAATCCAATTTCGGATTGCTTTGGCAATTTTTCTAAACTTGCTGTAATTAAATTTAGATTTAATTAATTATTATTATATTTAAAATATTTCTTATAAAAAAAAAAATATTTTACAAAAATTTTAGTATTTTATAGCTTGTACTTATTTGGTCAGTATTTTAAAATATTTTTGATCAGTATATTAAATAAATGGTCAGTAATTTAAATAATATGGTCAATAATTTAAATAACTGGTTAGTGATTTAAACTTGTGTCGGCCTAAATAGAATAAACGAGCAAATTGATTCCGATTATGTATTTTTTCAAACAATAAGCTATTAATCATTGGTTGGGCACATATATGAGGCGCAAAATTTCGAAAAACTTGAAATATTGGTAGAAAAAAGCTTGAGAAAAAAAGTAATAAACGACAGATATATTACAATTATCTCTAAATAAAGAAGTATTTGATGAAGCTGTACCACTGTTTATCAAGAAATGGCTTCAAACAAAGCAAGAAGAATTTTTTGAATACATGAAGCTGCAATGGTGCAGATCCTATCAAAATTGGCATAAAGGTTTTACGCATACTCCTACAAACAATGCATTGGAAGCTCAATTAATGATAAAGAAAAGATGATATATTTCGCAAAAGGTTACCTATGTCAAGATTTTTTGAAGTAACTATTAAAACTGTGGAAAAGTGCTCAAAAGAATATTTCAGTAAAAATTGGCTATTCAAGACTGAGACAACAGTTAAATTACACCAATAAACAAATGATCATCAATAGACAAAAGCAAACGTAAAAATGTCATCAATGCTATGCAAAAATGTAATTCAATATTTTTGTTTGTCCAATGAAAACTTACTATTTCTTCACTTGTCCAAGTTTCTAAAAGCTATTACACGTAAAATACGTTAAACCTCCCTCAGTAGCTCAACAAATACCTATAGAAAAAGCGTTAAAAGGTAAGGCCAAAATTAGTTACTCGAGCTCTTTTAGTGGATTAATTTTGACATTAATCTTTTATAGTATTATAAAATATTCGTATAATTTTTTTAATTGTGATATTTTAGCCTCCCCCCCCCCGTTAAAAACTGTAAAGTTTGGTTTCCACACAAGAACGTGCCCAACCAGCTTTTGGGGAGAGGGGAGAAATTTTAAATTTGCAAAGCCAACTGAATTAATTCAAAATTGCCAACTTTTTGTAAGTTTTTGCAGGTTTTAGTAAATTTAGACATAAAAAATGCCAAATTGACTAACTTTTAGGTGTTTTTGTCAACTTTTTGCCAACTTTCTGCAACATTGGGGGGGGGGAAGCTTTTGCCACCCCCCCACCCCCATGGGCACGTCCTTGTTTCCACATACTATTTTATTTTAATTATTTTATTATTTAATGCAAACTTTACGGTTTTTAAAGATTTGATAACAATAACAAAAAGTTACTGAATAGGGTAGGGGGGGAAGTAAATATTTTAAGTATAATTTCTATAAATATAATTATTTTATCCTGAAAATTTTTTCTGCAATGTACACATATATGTCCACTGCACATCCTCACCTCTGCCTTCTACAAGAAATTATGCTCTACTCACCATTGTCGTTTTCAATACGTAGTGCTGATCCTTTCTTTAATTTATAGAAAAAACCTGCAAACTTAAATTGACTTAAAAAAATTTAAAATAATTTTTAAGTATAGGAGACAGTAAAATTTGGCAGTAGCAGTGAAGGTGATTATATTATGCTCGGATAGTGGAATAAATAACTGCAGGTATTGAGAGTTGTTTGTTCAAGTTGAATGAGTTTGTCAATCCGTATTCAGGTTTCGCAAAAGGTTTATTCAAAACCAAACTTTATTTTTATAAATTTGAACGTATAATCATACACCAAAAGGACTTGAGTATAACAAGAAAGCGACGTTCTTTCTAGTGAATTACTCTTCCTTTCGGAAATTGGGCCATAGGAATACTTAGCACTTCTGCGATATGTAAATAAATTGAAACAGCGAAGAAAGGGGCGCTACGATATGCAAAATTGAGGTATTTAATTTACACACCTGCAGCTATACTACAAAGGTTTTTGTAAACAAAATCAAGATTTTAAAATTTAAAACTAACACTATAATATACATTATCAATTGTAAGCTTTAATGGTTCAATTCTGATGTCATTGCTGACTATAAAAGATTAACTGATAATATTTAATTTTAATATGTTTAGTGTAGGGGTGAAAGGAGTTAAACTACTAACCTAATCGTCTTGAGTTCGAATCTCAGCTACTCCTGAATTATTTGTGTCATGGTTTGGATTCCAAGTTAAGTTCAATTTGTATGCATCCGGCGTTTTTCTTTTCGTCCGTCATCCAAAAGTGCTCTCATTGGTCCAATGACTTTGACAATGACAGTGACAAAGGACCTGGACCAATGAGAGTACTTTCGCATGACGGACGAAAGAAAAAACGGATATATAAAAATTAAACTTTAATCTGAAGAAAACTACAAATTTTCTATTAGCCCATACTAATATTTTTATTTTCGTCAAATTTTGAAGCCAAAATCGTTTACTTCGCTAGCATTTCATTAACTTTATAAATTACACATCAAACAAAACTAAAATAATACTCGATATGATACGACATAAGTTTACTACATTATAAACTGATGAAATAAGAGTAAAAATTCTGGAAGCATAATAACTTACACCGCGCCTGCAAAATATATTTTATCTGACATTTTCTAAATATTGATAGTTTAGGGCGTCGAGTTTTATCAATCAATATGTCGCTGCACATATATTTTATGAACAATTTTTATATTTTTATCACCAATATTTTTGGGCTAGGAGTTATATTTTATTTTGTTAGTAATATGCAAGTTTTCCAAAGTGTTCGACAGCAAACCAAGATTAGTTGCGCATTTGAATCCCTCATCCGCCTACTGGGTAAACAGCAATACTAATTAAGAGCCCTTATAAAATGTATTTATAGATTGGATAAATAACTGATGTAATACGATCAGCCTAATGAGTATAATAGTAAGTGGGTAATTATTAAATTATATTGTTGGGCGCGGGTACTAAGGGTAATTTTTAAATAATAAGGTAGGTAAATAAATCAACAATAATTTATTTTATCAACAATTTAATAAATAAAAACGCATTTTTTCAAAAATTATATGTAATTATCTAACTAAATATCATTATTTTGGTTTTTGGAATGACGAAATTAATTAAATAATAATAATTCTTAATTAATTTATTATTTACAATACATAATTAATTCTACGCCGGTCAATTCGGACAATGTGTAACCAATGTTTTGCGAACTGCATACATAAAACTAGCAGTAATATGAATAATGCGAGGAGGTCAACATTCTACTGCTCTGTTATCATGTCACTCATCGGTAGTTGTTTGGAGCTGTCTTTTTTAAATAAAATAAATAATGATGCTGCCTAATGCGATTATTGTTGAGAGACATGACAGTGCCAAGATACATTAGTTAAATTGTAAAATAAATTATAGATATATACAAATATATTGTACAATTTCATCGGAACACTCTTTACATCCATATCGGTTACTTATCTTTTAGATATATTCCAACATGTAAAATTATAAAAGAATTGAACAGGACACTGTTGGTTAAAAATAAATTACTTAAATTTTCTTAGAAAATTATTAATACTCTTATGTTTTATACAAGCAATAGAAAACGATAATATCACAAGATATAGGAGATATCAACAAGACCAAGTTCTACGAAGGACTATGAGGCGAATCATGTCCTTCACGTAAACTCGTATCGGGAGATGATCTAGGTAAGGGTGCGTAGGGTGAATATCTATGTTGCGCTAAAGGCCTTGCTAAGGGCGATATTGGAGATGGCGATAACTGCGAACTACTCGCTGCAGCAACCGCTAATTGGTGTTGATGTTGAGCAGCAAGGATTGAAGGTCCCAAACAAGCCCATTGACTCCATAACACCCCCGGCGGTACTCCTACTGATTGAGAACCACCCGCACCGTAAAGGCTTCCCATAAGAGGCCCATAAGGGCCAGCAGCTGCAGCAGCAGCTCTTAAAAACAACTGTGAACGCGCAGCCAATAAAGCTTTTTCTTCCAACGATAAATTATTATTGTGGGTATCTAATTCTGCAAATGGACGAAGAGGATTTCGTAAATAATGTTGTTCGGCCAACATCGATTCCATAGTTTCCCTGTTAAAATTAAAATAACATTAGAAGTAAATAAAAAGTTATTGTGGTTTTTAGTAATTACCTTTCGAATTCCGTAAGTCTCGAGGAATCTCTAAATCCTTTAGCAAATGGATTGCTGTCGATTTTGAGTTTAGTAATCTGCAACAAAAAAGTTCGGTTAAAGTTTTAAAATACGTTTAAAATTAATAAAGCATTACGCCAATTGATAATTATAGACTGTAATTTGCAATTTTGCACAGCTTGACATGATAAAATGTCCAGAATGTGAATTTTAAAGTGATTTCATGCAAATGCACCATAATCTCGCAAATAAATTGATATCAATATGTGGAAAATCAGTTAAACAAACAGGATGGAACTCCTGGGGTGGGCCAATTATCTGTTCACGGGGAGTGACAGCACCCGATAGAGTATGCTAAGAATGCAGACTCCCTAGGAGCTCGAATATTTCATCTGCAGCTTATGATGCATGAGACAGCTTTAACTCAGTAGATGACGTGATACAGGACCGGTCTCTATATTGTAGTTCGTGTAATACAAGCAATTTGTTGCCGAGTTTGATTTATTACCATTAACTTTGGTAAATCAGCAACGCAATGTAAATGAATTCAGTTTTAATCAAATATATCAATTCTAGTTACATTTATTCGTTCCAAAAAAAACTGAAACATGGCACATTTAAAAGTAGGAGACAGTTACACTTATTTTATGTCTTGTTCTTGATAGCAAAACTATTTATCTCGAGGGTGACGGAAAATTAAGACGATTTTATTTATAATACTACATCTTCCTCGCTCATTAGGTGCTTCCTCGGTTACGATGTTGTGAAATATGTCATGTATCCGCGTTATGCGAGTCCCCTTGGTAATCCGTCACTCGACAAACGCATCATGTGTCGCGCCACACACGCGCGTCGTGTGAAACGTCCTGTCTCATTTAAAAACTATTATTTATGTACACTCTTGGCTAGGAATGCTACTTAAAAGAGGGTGTTTATTTTTGATCTGTTGATACTTAATTTCAAAATGTTATAAATCCAAACAATGCAAAAAGCTTTATTTTACACTTAGCTCTAATAATAATTTAATAATAGGTGAGCAAAAGTTATTAAAATTGGTGTTTATTTTACGCTATATCTTACTAATTACATGGTGCAGGTTATTTCAGACATTTTAAGCTTAATTAATAAGAACTACATCAAAGAGGTTCGTTTTCTTCAAGTTTGTGGCCGGTAAAATGGTAAAAATTTTATTGCATTGGTTGTTTTTGTATTTTAAAAAATTAATGGCTTTACGAAAATAACGGCATTAATTTTCAATAGTATAGTCTGGCAGATGGTAAAAATAATAGAGTAATTAACATATTATTATATCACTTCGTTTGTTACATTCCAAATTATATTTTCTATATTTAGTTACATAATTAGTCGTGTTCACCACATAAAATGTTACTTTTTATGCACTAATTAGATGTTTCTTCTTTTACAATTTAAATGTGTAAGGAAACATAAAATGATTTTGAGTGCAAGTATTTTTAATTATGTTTGCAATGAAACTACCTATAATTTATTGCCTATTGCAAAAGTATACCAAGTACAAGATAATGGAAAGAGATAATGTTTTACCGTATCACTGAGTGCGTTCATTTCAAAACTAGCCAGTCTCGATATCTATCGATTTTAAGTAAATTTAGTTAATAGAAAAAGGAAAGTCGTTTTATCTAAAATAACTAGCGAAGGGGAAGTTTAAAAATAATATTGTTTAAATTATAGGTTTTACCCCCCCCTTTCTCGCCATCAGCTATCCTTACTTTTAAATTTTAAATTGCACCCTAACCTTGTGAGCTATCATTTTAAGATGCAGAAAATTGTCATTTATTCACGAATTAAAAAATGTACGCCGCAACTACAATTATTTTTAGTATTTAATAATACATATTACAATTTTATAAAATTATCTACTAAATTTTCAAGATGTATTTTGTTTCGCATTTTGGAGTTTCGTGAAAAATTTCTTGGCTATAATCCGTCTGCATTTTTGGGTCATTCCGTTTGAGTTTTTTCACAAATTTTAATCGTCTAGGACCTATATCTACTTATTTATTAAATTTCTTTTCAATTTCCTAAAGACTGTAGTGTAATATCAAATAAGGTCAGATACAAATGTCAAGTCAAATTTCTTCAAGAAAAATTGGTGTAGTTATGTCATAAATATCAGCCCACACACGAATTTGTTGAAAAAATTCTTTTGAATTGATGATTATGGATTTTCCCGAAAGATGCAAATTTCCTTTCACTCAATACTTAAAATGCTGCTGAAGTTTTTATTATCGCCGGAACATATTATATTTTTTGTCAAATTTGGATTATAATAACTTCAAATTTTCAATAGCCAAACTCAAACACAGGAATAATTATTAGTATTACCATTAATTACTGGGAATATCCTACCAAATGCCTTTCCATATTATATTATCGTATGTCAGAAGTAAACCCATTATCATAGGTAGTATCATAAAATAATGAGAAATAAAACTAACAGTTTTAGGTGGAATCAGAACGACTGAAAAGATAAATTTGGGAGTTGGTGGGATTTCAACCGAGTTCTTAATCTTTACCACCAGATCAATTCGGATAATAAAAAATAATTTATTTACGAAATGCGGTTATCTGAGCTCCCAATGTTGAATATTTTTAAAAATATAATCATATTGTGACTTGGTCTACGATAAGAGGGCTTAGGTGTCAAAAACTCATTTTCCACTTTTTTGCCGAATCCGATTGAGTTTGAGACGCTCTTTCACATGGTGAAAAAAAAGTGAAATGCAGAGAAAAGAGAACTAACCAGAAACTGACAAAATTAGTTATTTATTTTTAACAGCTGTCTTTTCAAAAATTGTAAGCCCCCTTTTTGTAGACCAGGTCGCTACTATTATGATTGTGTATAAGTAAACATGCACATTTACGGCAGAAAAATTTATAAATTTTAACAAAATCATTTCGTTCGTTATTAAACATACAATTAAATTTAAAAATTTAAGGTTTGTTACTACCTCTATTATTTGATTTAATTTCCTCGAAAACTTAAGTTAAAAAGATTTGTTTTGTCCAATTTTTAACTTTTTCTTCAAGCGGCAATAAAACATCTTATTTTGCTATTGTTTTCACAAGGTGAAATATTCATTTCCTTGCTGTAGTGATGTTATGTGGTATTTTCTTAGCGGGGGAGCTATAAAAGTCTTTTTCTACTGCCCGTACCGGCAAAGCAAAAAAGGTTTGCTGCTGCCCTAAATAGTTATGATATGTTTTTCAAAAATTTAATTGTGGCTCATCTGTAATTGCAGGACTCTCTTCGGTTGTCCATCAAATTACAGATTCAATAAAAAAAGTGACTTGTTTTCTCAATATAAAACAATAATGTACTTACTATATTTACCTAGTTTGCCATAGAGATATATCTGATCGTGGAAGTTATAGGGTGGTCCTGGGAGGCGAAATGCATAAAGGAAGGCACAAAGGGAAATGAAAATCTACGAAAACACTTAACTTTTTTATACTGATAAAAGCAAAAACAGCATAGAATACAAGAAGGTGCATTAAAAAGTTTATATGGTCAAGGAAGAAATAAATAAAAAAAGTCTATAAACATTGAAAAAGATGTGATGATGGCGCCCAGTCATTCAACATTTTCTGTTACCCTAAAGAGAGAGATTGGAGTAAAAATACAATTTTTTAAAAGACACGAATAAACTTGAGAGCGAGAAACCGCTGTTCTAATTCTGATTAGGTGTAAAACAGTCCAAAATTGATCTGTGAACTATGGGGAAAGGCAAAGAAAACCCACCCCATTAACATTTTCCTACTAAAGTCTTCTTGGTTTAGTCAGGAAGATCACCAATATCCAGAATCGCATAGATACCTGAATAAGATGTAACAGTTTGAATGCCACTAGCTTATTATTTGTAAAATGCATTGAACCTGTGGCTGCAACAAATTTTTACAATTCTTCATTCCTGGCCATTTAAAGCTAATATTTAAAAATTTTAATTTAGAGTTAAATTGAATAATGAAGGTTGGTGGTTTATTGTGTAAAAAAAGTATTTAGGGGCTGATGGAAGCATAATTAATTACCGGGTAAAGTTTAAAAAAACTTCACGGAGAAAAACAAAGATTGAAAATAAAATATTTAAAAAAAGCCAGTGTGAATACCCCTAATGGCTCGTGTATTGGTTTTGTATTTATACACCGTTGTAATATCCTAGCAACGTTTAGTAATGCACAACTTTATTTGGCGTTACTAGGATAAATACAACGGTGTAAAAATACAACACACGTCAATGTGAATACCCTTAATACAAAATTTTATTTAAATAAAAATCACTAAAATATCTCGATTCAGTTTAAATCTATCTTATTAACCACACGTTTCTCTAAAGAATAGCATAGTTCAACAAATAACCTAAGCTCCTTTCAAAAAAATCCAAGTTATTCTTTTCTTATTAAATCTTTTTTTCCTTATTGGAATTTTGTTATATCTTAATTTTCTGGAAACAAAATTTTGGTTCTATTGGGAATATAGCCTTAGCACAAATTAAACCAAATAATAATGATAAAATAAAAATAACATTGGATTATAACAGAGCTTTATTAGTTTCAAGATAGATAAGTCACTGCCTTAATCTCTTTGTTTCAGAGAATCGGAGATATAACCGATGGATTGAGTTAGCTTCCTTATATTTTGGCAAATATAAATAATTTGGTTAGTAAATATTATAATAAATACAAAATGTATATACGTAGTGCAAAATTAAAGTAAATTTAAGAGCTGCTTAACACGTTAAGTATGGCGTGGGTTATCACGTTTGCCTCACCAGTGCTGGAAGTCTCTTGGATGGCGGCGAGTCATATTTAAGTATGCTACATCCATATAGAGATCAATGAATAAACAAAACCCTGATATGTGCATCGTATATTTGATTATACATCCTTATATACTTGACGTGTTAAGAAGTGTCTTAAAGATTAATACTAATATAAAAAATGCATTCAGTGAAGACGTAAAGAGAAACATATTTAATATAAATGATATCCATTGCAGTACATAATTATAGATGTAGTGGATCATTGATCATGTGGATCATGGATAGTCATCAACTTAACTGCGTTTGAGTAGGTACATAAACTGCACTTCAGAATATTGACTGTAGAATAAAGCTAATATTTTTATCTGTTTTTTCAGTTTTATGATTTTAATAGTCTTGAAGAAACAATACCGAAATGAGATTCTTCTTCCTTAAAACTTTAAAACTGAACGTAAAAGTTGATGCATTTCACTTCTTATGTTGTTTTAGAGTGATAAACTGAAGAGTAAAGAAAGATAATGGGGAAAGATTGTTAATCATACGTAAAACTGCAGTAAAAAGTGATATCATAGCGGAGGAATAATCCGCCCCATGAAACGGATTTTGAAGACTTTTAAGAAGTGGTTACATTCCGACATTAACGCAGGTAATCGGTGATTGATGGTAACTACAATGATATATTTATTTTTGAACATGAGCATACAGAAAAAATTAATAAGTATATGAGACTGCACTTGATTTGTTGTTAAAGCTACATTGTTCTTACCAATTTTATTGATTTTTAAGGGGCTGTGCTTTGAAAATGTTCTCAAAGTTACGTAAAACAAAATCAATCACGGCATTCGAAATCGAACAACCGGCTGTGGAAAGCACTTCCGTTCGTATAAAACTCACGAAGATTACAAAGGCATAGTAATCGGTTTAAAAAAAAATTGGTAATTATAACTTTTCAAAAATGATCTTCAATCAATTTACTCTGCCTATTATTAGACACATAATACAAAAAGTGCAAAAATTTTCCTTTGTTTCCAACTAACTTTAGCAGTTAACTGTAATGAAATACTCATGTGAGGTAAAAAATGTGCTTCCTTTTTGTTCTACATCAGATACATAGTTAAGCAGCACGGCTTTTTATAACTCGCCTAGGTATTTATTCAAATAATTAATTGCAAGCCTAAAAAAATGTTAAATAGTCTTTATAACGTATTAACAAGTGTATTATAAACAACTCACATATTAATTAAATTTTAAACGCCAACGTGCTGCTAAGAATCGATTTAAATGCAATGTGTGAGAGTTGAGTAGTCACGCTTAAACATTTTTAAAATTGGTTTTTACAACAATTACTTATTATTAATTGTAAATTATAAATCAATTGAGTTTGTACCTATTTATAATTCGTTACACAAAAGCTTTAATCATTTAAGGGAGGTTTTTTTTAATTATTATTTATAATAATTCCCAATAGTTAAGAGCAGAGAAAGTGCATCAAGTTTTTAACATTTTATGGTATAAAAATGTTTATTCCAAACCATCTAAATACAAACCGACAAATTTATTTTTGTTAAATATTTTGGAAACCCATGGGGGAACGATACTCGTAAAACACCTTCACACTCTTGCGGTTAGTGCCACTGGCTATAATTTTCATCTTTCTTTTTTCTGTTCCAACAATCACAATATAAGAAACCAAGTTTTATGAATTATACGTTTTAAGCGATCAACATGGTTGCATTATAACTCACTTTTATTGTAATTTATTTGCTGTCAAGTTTAAAAACTTTTTATTCCACATGTTTTCATTTAACTTCCATCAGCTTCATTTCAATTTCCTGAATTTTTGCTTTCATATAAGAGGAAGATTTCCTGGCAAATATTGATGTCCTCTGTGTCGGAAAAACATGTGAAGTGATAATATTAAGCTATAAATATCCCAACCCCACTCGTTCACTTGTATCAAGTCTACTCCAAGTTCCATGTATAATTCCATTTCTCCATTTTGCCTTTTTTTTATTTTTATGCTTTCATTTTATGCTTTTTATACAACAATTTTGAGGACTAAAAATTTGACACGATTAAAACAAAGTACAATTTCTAAATGCCATTATTTCCAATTGCCGTTTTATGATCAAGTAGTAGAAGGTATGCTCAAAAGTTTAAAAATAAGATGCGGTTTTATAAAAGAAAAATTACTTTTGAAAGAATGTTTTACAACCGAGCGGAATATACGAACAGATGCAAATATTTAATCATAACTTGTAGACGTGACAATATTTATACACTTCTAGATTAAAGTTGTCTAAACAAAATTATTGTTGACCAAATAACTATCTCTCAATTAACAACCTCGCAACTCGACGCTTGGCTTAGAGCCAACCCTCAGGCCCACCCAGGACCCAGTGCTGATAGCTGTATAAATGGTGTTGGTCATAGTGACAATTTTACCAATTCACGAGCAAGCGAATATATTGGTAGGTATGCATAAAGGTGGTCATCAATGTCACTTAACATTTAATGACTAAAAAATCATCTTTTTACACTTCATTCTAAAGTAGGCACCAAAATAGTTTTACAGCCTTGCAAACTGAAGTGATCGCACTTAAAAATTATGGCATTTTTGGCCGTTCATTATACGGTTTATGTTACAATAAGCCTATCTTTTTTACAAACAATAAATTTAATATATCAGTTCAAGTGCTAGATTACGATGATCTCACATGTTTAACATTAAGATCATTAAAGTTAATTTATATCGAAACTTTTCACTTACCAACTGATTTTGATATGCAGTTACAGCCGTAAAAACAGTTTCAGGAAACACAAATGTTTTGTACTCTTCGTTTTCTAAGTCTATTATATGTCCAGAAGCTCCGTCTGATCTTTTCACCAAGTGGATTCGTGGCTGATATTTATGCATCGAGTTAAGTACGAGCTGAAAAATAAAGAAAACTATTAGCACCTACAGTTTCTGACTTTCCAAGACCGACATTTTTGTAGTTGTGCGTAAAGATCAGAGGTATCTTTAGAACGTGAAATAATTATCCTTAAAGAATGTATTTATCATTTTTATAATTCAAATAACCGTTTATTTTCCAAAGTTTATGAGATTCTAATAATAGGTGTCGGCTTTGTTTGTAAGTCAACGATTGTTAAATATAGTTTTATATTCTTACGTGTCCATGTTTATCCATTTCATTATTGGTGAGTTTAACTTTTTCGAACGAAACCACTTGTTTCCGAAGTTGCTCTCCTGTGAATGGCGAGTCGGGGTGTGCATATAATCTACAAGGTGCAGGAGGATCCGCTTTTCCGGCTACCAACCACGACGAACGGTGATAAGCGTATCGATAACGTTTATTATCTACAGGTACGATATCCAAAATTACTAAATATCGTTGTTCGGGTCTGATACCAGTAAAGGAAACCCTAACGGTTGGAAACATTCTCCTGAAACAATAAAAAAAATTAGTAAGAGGTTCTACCATCTTGCAGAAATTGAGCATATTTCTCACTAATAAAACCCAGTTGTCATAATGTTTCACCTAGTGATACTTAAAATTGATATTAGCTTTTAGAATAACGGAAATTGTAATTACGTTGGAGAGCCGTAGTAAATGCGTTCTTGAGCAGCTGAAGTGAGACCATCACGCATCATTTGTGATGTCGCCCGCTTGACTGCTTCTAAAATTTTTGCTCTAATTAAAACATACGAGCCGAGTTGATGGATTAACACAGACCGCCCGCAATAAGCCGTTAAAACGCATAGATCCGCTAGTTTATATTTGTTTGTTACTGATGTATGATTTAATAGACTTCACATTTGATTTAGTGTTGGTATGTGTGGGGTTGTGTAAGAAATTAATTGTCTTCAGAAGTTCCCATTAAAATTATTTAATTTAAACCAATTAATAATTAATTTTTATTCTTATCGTTGGTGTCTCGGACGAAATTTAATTGCTAACTAAATAATTAGTTCGCAGAAGTTGTCAAACGTTATCAATCGCGTATGGATGTAGAGTAAACGTAAAGTTAGGTGGATTTTCAAGGACAAATTAATGTGGAGATGGACTCGACCAGACGAATTTTCGTATCTGTGCATTATCACCGCTGATTCAAATTAAATTGTGGGAACTCTACCAAGTGCAAACGCGAGATGTTATGTGTCATCTTATATACAGACGTCACCTGATGAACTCTTGCGTGGTGACACGCTGATGGCATCCTAATTGTGCGTTACCGGTCGTTTATAACTAGACGCTGCTGTGCTATCTTGAGCGTTGGCAAACCTTTGAAGTGCAACTATTTTCACCGTGAAATAAAGAGAACAGGCTCTAAAGTGACACAATTAAGTGCCTTTTGAAACATACAATGTCAGTAATTAATATATGAATATTTTTACAGCAACGTTACATAAACACTTCAGCAGATATTTTTAAATAAATTATTTATTATCGAGTCAAAGGTTACATGCACCTCCTTGCTTTATAATATCTATGCTTGTGGTACATAAAATTATAACTAATAAATCTGATCGTCAATTTTTCCACTATTTTAATCTTTATTATTTTATAAGTAACATTTTAACGTTATGATAACGGTGCCGCTTTCCAATTACAAAACTACAAATACTTATAAATACAAAGAAATGAGTTATTACTGGAACATCTAAACCGGATTATTATCATCGATGTTCAGGAACAATAATCGATTGGTCCTAAGGCGAATCGTAAGCGATGAAGATAGCGGCTTCTAAAAGCCTATAATTTCAGCGCTAATTTGTTTCGATATCTCTTTAGATCTTTGTAGTTATTGGTAACTTGCTACACAAATCAAACCAAGATAGCTTACTTTGTTTTGAAGGTGTAAGCATTATATTTTTATAATCTGTTTTTTTGATACATAGGTATAAAAAAAAGTTTGTTTTAATTGATTGTAGTGGAACTGTATTATACTTATAGCTAAACAAAAGGAAAATTATTATTGGTAATCTACAATTTGCAGGTTAAATAATCGTTAAGTCTATGTTTGAAACCAATCAATATGGTCATTATTGATGATAATAGAACAATTATAGTTTACATTAGGTGTAACGTCACTTCAGAATTTCTCGAGTGGTTTAAACTTACATATACATAGCATTTGATAAGCAATATCTTAACTATATGTACTACAATGGAAGTTCTTGTCCAATCGAGTCATTTGCGCGAGGATCTATCATTTTGATAGCCTTAGTTGGGTGTTGACTATTGTATTGTGAGGGTATTATTGGTGATAATACAATAATTATAGTTTACCTGAGGTGTAACATCGCTGTAGAATATCTAGAGTGGTTTACTTATTCTTACATAGTATATTGATAAGCAATATTATGTTAACTGTATGTCTTGTCTATTCAGGTCCTATACTACGAGGAAGTACCATTTCGATGGCCTTAATAGGGTGTTGAGCGTTAACCTCTCCAATATTAATAGATTCGATCTTATTCATCGGAAAAGTGTGATATATTAAAATTTTTTAAATTGTTTTGAAGCAATAATTAAATCTGGTGAGTAATAATCGTATCTAATCTACCCGCATATAATTGATAACACTAAATTATTCCAGCTAGGAATTACTTAGAATTAAGAAAATTACTACCATGAGTGCACCTTTTCCTATAAATAATTATTAACCTCGTACCTAACTAAAGATAAATTAATAAGCAGGTAAACGCAACATTTACAAAAATAAGTGGTAAAGTTGTACGATGATATGCGTTTTAATTCAGTTAACTATTATAAGTGCACAATAAAACTGAAAAAATTATTAATGACTAACATCACTTGTAGTCAGAATACAATAAATTAATACTTTCATCGCAATCAACCGCTTTAAATTGAATTTAGCCATTGCTTGGGGCACATTGTAAGATTACTAATGGGAATTGGACGTACCTACAAGTCTTTTCAAGCTGAAATAATAACTTGATTTATTTTAATTATTCCGATTTTTGTATAATTAACTCACGCGAAGTATGAAATACTACAATTTTGAGAAATATAAATCATAAAATACAATAATTTATAAAAATAATAATAAAATTATTTTTTGTATTACGTTAGCATTTCGGCATTTCGCTTTATACTTAAAGAGAGTAAGCAAAAAAATAAATAACGAAGAGAAGAGTGAAGAAAATTAATGACACGAACAACGGTTTCAGTTATAATTAGACTTGTAAAAATATTAAGTAGTAAAAAGTATGCTCGTAATTTTTGTGTTACCTAAATTTGAAGAATTTATGTATAAAAACTTTTTTATTATTCGTTTAAATTATATTTACAAAACGTAAACCTTTTTTCCAATTAATATTATAAAACTGAAGTCACAACTGTAAATTTACTCAAACGGAATTTCAATTATAAAGATCCAATTCATAAGTAGGATGATGAGAAGTAAGGGTAGTGTGGGCTTACTATAATCTGGTGGTTACATTGGTAACCCAATATGGGTACTGGGCATGTGCTGGTGATGTGTGGACAGACCACACACCTAGAAGTCTAATAAACCATGTTCAAATTAACAACTACCATATCACATGTTTGTGAAATCTAATCAAGAACATAAAATATTTGGTAGCTTAACAAGGCAACACTAAAAAAATGTTTCCTGCAGAAAATTTATTTTTTACCATATGGGAACGATTATGGTGCAAAATATGTTTAGCACTGCTAACGATGAACTCATTCTATCCCTAATTAAATTATTTACTATATAATAACTTATAAGTTTTATTTATAAAGATGTGCGATTTAAATTAATGGTTCCCTTGTACTAATGAAAGACAATAACCATATAGTCCACACTGTCACCCATCCAAGTGTGATTAACTGATCAGAGTAGAATAAAGAAGGAAATATTGAAAATTCATACGGTGATAAATTAAAATTTCTTTTAAAAATAATTGAGAATCTATTAAAAAAAAATGGATTTTCCTAAACTTAATTATCATCATTATAGCTTTAAAAAAATTAACGTAGTAAAATGTTAATAGTACTAACTAAAAACTGCAATTTCATAAAAAAAGAAGCTGAAAGGCTGAAGCCTAATTATATAATACATACTTATACATTCACTTTAGAAGACGTTATTCACGACGACATTTATATACACATAAGTTCGATGATTGTGATAAGGTTGGGCATGCGTAATAACCATTTAAAAAAAATTGTAAAAAAAATTATATTTCTTGTTAATATTAAACACAATTGGCAAAGAAATGCATTTAAATTAAACATTTCTCTTGAATTCGTATTTTTTTGAATATTTCTAGCGAGACAAACAAAATAATTTCATGCAGTAGAAATTTTTTGACAAACTCCTGTTTGAAACACGTACAGAAAACCATTAAAATTCTGTCAAGACAAGAAATTAAAAAAATATATTTAATATTAATAATAAAACAATTTCTTTAGCCAATTATAATCAGTGGATATAAAAGATGGTATTCATGTTTGTTTAGTATTAATAAGGCTAGTGATACACATGCTACTAGGTCGCATGCTTTCATGCGACTGCGCATGCTCTCTTGCGACTAGTTACCAATAATTGCATAAGAGCATGCGCAGTAGCATGAGAGCATGCGACTTAGTAGCATGTGTATCACCGGCATAACGCAATAATAATTTCTAGAAGTTATAAAACCTTTTTTTATTAATTTTATTAATATCATAGTTTGAAAATTAATTATATTATAAAATTCAAACTTTCTTTTAATGACAAAGTAAAACAAAAATTTCTACAAAAATAACAGCCAGTAGATACTAAAAAGTCATCCAAACCTGCTCAAAATATACAAAGAAATTGATAGTATAGGAGAGCTTAACGCCTGGTGAGAGCTATCTGGATCACCACTTTGACAATTTACAATTTTGCGCAAGTTTTACCAAAATATGTATAACAAAATTTAATTAAAAAAGCAGGACATCAAATCACCATAAAATGTAACTTCTTTGTCTATCATTACCATAACAAAAGTAATTAATTGATTTTTTAAATTTTTATCTGTTATTGGAGATCCCAAGGCTTTTATAGTTATTTGTAGGGGAGACGAGGGCTAGCTGTTACTAATTTGGCTTTTGATCCTTTTTTGTTTTTCAGATATTAATTTAATAGAAACTTGCACGTCTCTGCTACTGTAAGCTGTATAAGCAATTTTATATATTTTAGATTAATAAAATAATATTTAAATAAAATATTTTAAAATACATCTCCATATAATATAACTCTATATATTTTATTATTTATTACCACGAGTTAAAAATTTAACAATTAAAATTATATTTTGTTATTTTAAATTAGAAGCAGTTGCAGTATTAAAATTTACCTTATATTTACCTGGGTAGGTTAAAGTTGTCATATTTAATAGTAAATTAAAAAGAATATTATAGGAATATTACGTATCTAATGTTTATTGTAAATTACTAATTGGAAACTACTTGATAATGCAAATGGTGATTTAGTTGGAAGGTTGATCTTCTTGTTTGGTAGTTGATTTGTTATTGTTGTTGTACCTTGCCAATCACTTCATTATTCATCATCATTAGTGAATATTTTAGATTGGTATTTGATGATCGCCGTGCTAATATCAATTTTTAATCAAAGAATGTTAATCAATTAATTGAATTTTTTAATTTATCGCTAACATCAAACTATTTTTATGATTAAAATATTAATAGAAATTTTCATCGGCATATTTGCAGACAAAAAGGAAACAAAGATTTTAGTGCCATTCAAATTTTTTCCTTAATTATCCACTTGCATAATATATAGAAAAAGTATCGGCCGACTGTCCCTACTCCCTGTTGTTTAGGATAGCTAGAAACTAACGGAACAACTAGCTCCAGTCATCCCTTTTCTACTATATTTCAATTTGTGATACTACTCTTCTTTTTCACTAAAATTGCCACATTTTTAATATGATGAAAAATGATCTTCTATAGATTTCATTCTAGCACTGCCAACAATAATTTACAGTAACAATTTTGAGTTCTATTTTCCAACCTTGCTGTGTTTGCAGCCGCTGAAAACCAATATTGTGTAAATAACTCGATAATTCAGAATTAATTTCAGTTGTTTATATAGCACAACGAACCGTATTATGGATTTTAAAAAGCTTTATAAGGAAAACTTTTTTTTAATAACGTCCTAAATTCTCTCATCGAGGTTTACTATTTGAGCGAAAGACGACTCGATGATTATTTGTTCTATTTAGATCTGTCGACCACTTTTATGATTCAATTCAAATGAAATAATTTAGGTTAACTTGATTTCAATTTCAATTCAAATTTGGATAAAGCCTATAGAAAAAGACAATCGCTTATGAAATTTAATTGGAAAATGGCAGTTTTAAAATTTCAATTGTAACTTTATTTGCATGTCACTTTTCCGACAGTTGTCGTTTGTTAGCTGTATTTTCATCCAGCTTCATTTATTACGATCTTGTAGATCTCATAATTTCAACGAGACTGCCTCGTTTCGTGTCAACTTACCGTCACCAGTGCTTGACACGCCGTCATTTTAATCAACTCCAAATTTAGTTTTACTTACGTCGTCATCCTGATAACTTTCTCCTGCTCGCAAAACGTATTTTATAATTTAAACGCGTTAAATACTCTTCTAACCCTTGATGCGAAACTGTTTGGCTCGTCGTATAATGTAATATCGTTAAGAAGTTGGTGTATTTCGTCTCGAGAGAATTGAACGGGTTAAATTACAATTTCAGTTTTCGACAAAAGTGGTTTACATTAAAATAATTAAAATTTGCATTTTCAATAAGTAAATTATCTGTTAAAAATTGAAATAATCAACTTAGCGGAAGTGAATTGCAATTTATTAATTGAAAAAAATTAAAATATACTACTACATAAGAAAAGATTAATTATTTTAAACTGTTCATTAAAGACTGAAGTTGAAAAATAAAATTTTTAAATAAGTTATAACCGGAGAATGTGTAAGACAGAAGGTAGTCGGCCCAGGTAAAAGATAACTAATCGATTTTAAAAGTGTTCGATGAGCAGTAATGATTAGTTTACAACGCAGTTTAACCAAAAAGCCTATTAGGGTTTTTTGTTCTATTTCAAAGATCCTTATAAAGACTAGAACGGTTTCGGAAACAAAACAGGTGTCGAACAGCTGTCGAAAATTGATTTATTAAAATATTGATTGATTGATATTATAAATACATTAATCATCTAGCGACTATTATCAAAATTAAATTATCGCTTAATCGTGTAAAAACCGCGTCTAATTTTATAACAAATACCTTAAATTGCAACATAGGTAACAAAAAATTGGCGTATTTGGTACCTATTTAAATTAAGTTGCCCTCGGTGTTACAGATCGTGATATATTGTGGGCATTATCTTGAGTGATGGTAGTGTTTCAGTCAACGTCTGTGTGTGGCTTTTGGTTGTATTTTTAAATGTCATTTGTACAATACAACGTTTGCTTATCAATTAATCATATTAAATCATACAGTTAATATGCTACTTTCCACTACCAACTAATGCTTCCTTTGTTCAACAAAATAATGATCGCCATTTAAATTTAACTTGTTGCTCATTATAAAATTTACTCTGGTAAAAAATTCCCATCTCTTCGGGAGGTATTCACAATTTTTTATTTAAAATTTTGTGATACCAGACAAGTTGTTGTTTTCGAATAGAAGTGCAATCAACTTTCATTTTTTTCAAAAGTATAAAGTATTTTTTGAGTGCAAAATTTTGTATCTATTAGGTATAAAAAATTATTTGTTCATTATAAGTCTGCATTAAAATGGAAACTGTTACAGACTTCACTCCCGCATTATATAAATTGTAATCTGTAAAGTACTGTTATATTTATGTCTATAAAGGTACATACTTAAAATTTTGATATTTAGTAAGCATTTACGTAGGCGATCACAATTCCATTTTGTAGAAATGTATGAAAAGCTTACGTAGATATGTAATAATTTACCACCTCCTTGCACGGTAGCATTAAGAATAACAAAATTTCAGTGCGTGACACCTATTTCCATAAACGAATCTTAAGATTTATTTTACGGTTGCAAACACTGCGAACATTGCAAACAACGTTAATAAATTAAGCAGTTTTGTCAGCTTGATATTTTGCATTATAGATAGATTACTGTGATGCACCTGCCATATTTTAATGTATAATATTTGCTTGCGTGCTTCGTTAAAACCCAAATTTTTTTACATACCTAATATAGCTAACCATTATTTTTTATACCCAATCTTCAATTAACTTATTGGTTAAGATAATCTCATCAATTTGTAATATTAAACAATATATTAATGATACCAGCGTTAAAGATGTGTTGTCTGACACATTTTTCCTTTAATAATTTTTAATGAAAAAAATTGAATTTAAATAGAAAGTAATATCTACTTTTAGATATAATAAAATAGATCACCTGCAAAAATTTACTAAACTGATAAAAATCTATGACTGGTTTCGGATGATTTTTTTCATTTTAAATTCATTAAAAAACTGGAATTTATAAAAATAATTGATAGTGGTGTTAATCAAAGCTTAAAAAACTTTTATGAATCAAATTGACTATAATTTTGTCATTAATTTAATCTTTTTGTGATTTTATCAAAGAAAGTAATCTAACTTGATATGTAAATTAATACTAATAATTATAACATTAAAGTAGCAATCTCTTACCTTCCAGTTTTTGTTATAATCATTTCCGTCCCTAAATCGTTAAATTTATCCCAGAGATCTTTGGTTTCTAGATGACAAGTTGTATTTCTAAGTTCTTCGCAATTCCAACGGTCTTGCAGTAAAGGATTCCGGTGATGGACAGGGGATCTTCGACCGCCGGAGTTACATGCACCTCCGGATTCGGAAGTCGAAGAAACATCTACAGGGGATTCCCGTCCACTTTCTAAGTCTGCTGGTGATACTATCGTACAGTCTAAACCCACAGGTTCTGGCGTTGACGGGATTGATGAACCTGACGTTTCTACAAATTTCTCTGAAACAAAATTATCGAAATGAGTCACTTTTATCTTAAAATAATATTAGAAAATTAACTTTACGCATGTATAACGCATTGAATGATTTTTAAAAGCTTATCACAGTCACTGTCAACATAAATCAGGTTGATATAAAGTTTAAATTAATTTTATTTACAATCAAGTTTCATGTTATCTTGTGATGTAGTTATATCTAGAGATAATTAATTTAAGATATTGCACCATCAATATAATATATTAAAATAGTTGATAATACAACATAAAAGATTTAAATACAGTAGTAGGTATAAAAAAACAATTAAAAAATCTCAAACACCTTAATTTCAACTTTTTAACTTCTCTTTTTTTTTACTACATTTTTTAAAGTGCATCAACTACTGGGTTATTAGCACTTCACCACAGCCTGTAGATGTCCGCTGGAAGGCCGAGCTAAGAAATTCTGTGCGATTTGAACCCAGAATTTTCGCTCTTTAACTCAACCAGCGGTCACATCACTCCACGACTGTGGCTAACTTCTCTTTTGATACCTTTTATTTTTTATTTAGATGCAATGTACCTACTATTTATTAATGTTTTTACCTTCTTTAAGTTTACAAGTCCATTTTAACTAACAATAAGTATAGACAACATCAAAAAAATTTAGTTAAGTGTTACAATAGTGAGTCAGACTGTCGACGAATATTTCTAGCGGTAGCCAAAGCTTTTGAAAAGAATCCTACGTATATTTCTTTGTAATTTTGGACAGTGAACTTATTTATAGTGGTAGACATTTCTGCAATTCTGTTAGTAAGTAGGTACATAAATATTATTGAGAAAATTTAATAATCGCAAATTTTACAATTTTATTTATATTATAAAATACCATTACTTTTATATTATTTGATACGAGCAGTTTGATGTATCATAGAAAGCTATGCTGCAGAAGATCATAACTGCACACTTAAAGAAGGAACACATGAAAAATGGGACATGAAATATAATAAATGAAATAAAAGTGCTAAGGAAATAGAGATGATAGATGAAGGACCTGATGAGACATCCGAGGAATAATTTAATATTATGAATTTATCAAGCAATTTTTGAAACGTTAAATTTATAATTATTATTAAAGTAAATCATACTAAAAAAGGTAAACTTCTGCATATTTGTTATTATAATAAAGACTTTTTTAAAATTGTTTTCCTGAACTATTGATGCAAATTTTGATTTGTGTCACTTTACTATCAAATGTGCGATTTATTTATTTCACCTATGAGTTTTTGTTTTAACAAAATTTTGTTACAGGTACACGTAAGTAGATAATTAAATTTTACAACCAATAATAACAATAAAAATCATTTATTTTTTAATTAAAATCTTTTCTATGAAATTCCTATGAAAAGATTTTAATTTACCTAAAAAGAAAATATTTTTTATTGTTACTTTTTGTTTAAAAATGTTCCTAATTATTATTAGTATATCGTTTTCAATTTTTTTTAATTGTTATAACAAAAACACATAATAGACTAATTAATCAAAAATTGGCATATCAATTATTATTAAACTAAAATTTTATATTTATGTGATCCTATTGTCGTCCTACACTTTAAAATTTACAGGACTGGTATAACATAAGTGTATCAAAAATGTATGTTTTTTTTTCCTAAAACGGATTACTTCCTGAGAAATTAAAAATCAAAAAGCATTTTTCGAAATCTTTCAAGTCAAAATATGTTTTATCTTTGAAAACATCTTCTTTTATCGTTTTCCAAAAAAAAAATCTTATATTCTTTTCATGGATACTACCAATGCAGTAAGTTTCATGAAAATCGGTGTAGGTTATGTTAAAAAACGCATTAATTTAGTCGATTTCACCTGGAATAAGCCCAGGAGATTGATGGAATATTGGTGACTTATAAAAAATTGGTTACAGAAAATTCAAATATGTACGAACTCACGTAGGAAATTCAAAGCTTTAAATTTAAAACCACTACACTTATCCAAAATATTAAAACTACAACTACTATAATTTTGATGTTTATTCTATAGGCGCTTCATACGACTTTGGATGAATTAAGTCGTATTTACCTACAAAAAATGATAATCTTAGAATATTTATCACTGTTCTGATTTCTTCTGCTTCTTGTGAGAGCAATTTTAGCAAGGTACTTAATTAAAAATTATTTTAGAAAGACTATCGCGTAGGTCCGATGATCCAATTCTTTTATAATAAGGATTGCATGTAAAAACATTAAATTTATTAATGATAATACATTTATATATTAACAAATAGCGTATACATATTATTAGAAAAGGTCAAGGATTGAAATTGTTGTTTGCTGCATCGCTTTAAATATGTTAAACTAAATTAATGTGCTATAGTATTCATTAGTATATCTGTATTGAAAATATAAGTGAGGTTATGTCAAGTACATCACGAATAAATAAGGTTATGTCTATTATAGTATATGATACGTCACGGACAAAAGTTACAAACGTTGTAAATTTATGTAGTAAAGTTTTTATTGTAATTAATTTGTAGATAGAATCTTTTATTTTAATTTTTTTTACATGTGTCGGTTGATTTTTAAAAATTTATGAAGGACACAGAGGATACAATTTAAAGTAGATCTTGAACCACGCAGTAGACATTATATTGTCAGTTCCAAACCAGGAGAAGATTTAACCCATTTATACTTTATCATAGCTAGCCCCGAGTGCTAACGGTGTAGTTTCTTTTGGTGTGAAAACATAAAAAACTTTTCGATTAAAATGAACTACATATTTCATATTTTATTGCATATCTCAAGTTACCTAACCCCTCTAACTTCATTAACAATATATTTATAGTATTACTTCGAGTCGGCAGGTAGACATTTAGTGAATGAAAAATTGTTTTGTAGAAGGTACACCACGAGATTCACACCTTTGCTTATTGGTACAAGAAGTTAAGTTTTGTATATTTCATTATTTCATTTTAAAATTTTAAATTATTGTATATAATGAAACTTACTATGAAGTTTTTACTACTACGTTTTGCAAATAAAAATACTACGTCAACGTAAAATGCTTATTTGAAAATATTCAGAGTGAAATTATAAAAATTAAATTTTTTAATGAAAACGACATTGTATTTTAAATTAAATAAAATTTATTTATTTGGTGATGAACCAAAAAATTGAATTGGTTTTAGAAAATTTGTAATTATAGCTTGGATTGACATAACAATATCATAAATAAATAATTTAACGTCAAAACAAGATTTTTATTTAAAATTTACAAACTATAAAAAATTAATTCAATACCATAACACCAATGTCTCTAATTCGAAAACTATCAACATTAAATTAAAAATTTTTTGAAGATTTCTTAACATATTTTGTACCTAGTCTGTAAAAAAGAGTATTTAAGGGTATTTACGTCTGTGACGTTAAGGGATCAAAATTGCGTAAATGCAAGCTGAAGAATGTAATCATGTATTATGTAATCATGCACGTGGATTGCAACGATTTTAAAACTCATAAAAGATAATCAAATAATGGACTAAATGCACACGTTTTATCATTAAAATCGACTATTTAGAAGAAATGGCAAAATTCTACCTGCAGAAATTTGTTTGACCAGCTTCGCCTTTTTTAAATTTGCTTTTGATAAGTAAAGCTATAATCAACAGATAAATAGTAATTTATATATCACGACACTAAAGTTAAACTTTTTGAAATTATTTGGTGAGAGACTAGCCATGCCAACCATGAGAGTAATTAAATGAACTTTAGTGCTAAAGTGCACAATAAATCTTTTCGTAAATCGAGACATTATATTCGAATTTTAACATTTACATTACCTACTGATATAATGTTATTACTTTAAGTAAAATGTTAAAGTTGAGCTAAATGATTAGTTTTTATAAGCGTTGTACATACTATTTTTCTCCAATTAGTTTAAAAGGAAATTATTTTATTGGACTTTGAGTAAGTTATCGCTCTTTCCTAACAGATAGTATTACCAGGATTATGTGCATGTAATTTCAGACGGTAACGCATTTACAAGAAAGTACTGTTGGTACTTGTTTCGACGCATCAAAAATAGTGATTTTGATCTTAGAGATAACGAACGCTCTAGCGCACCGAAAAAGTTTGAAGACAAAGAATTGGAGGAATTACTTAATGAAGACTCATGTCAGACGCTAGCTAAACTTTCGAGATCATTACGAGTAGTTAACACAACAGTTTAGAAACGTTTGAAAGCATTAGGAGAGATCCAAAAGATCCAATCTAAAGGATCGAAAAGATCAAAAAAGAAAAAGCTGTTTCACCGGCAGAAAAGGAAAGGTTTTTTTGCATCGGACTGTGACTGGCGATAAAAAGTGGATACCGTACGATAACACTAAGCGTAAAAGATCGTGAAGTAAGCCCGGTCGTGCATCAACATCGTCCATAATGTCAAATATCCATGGTTCAAAGCTTCTTTTCTACATTTTGTGGGATCAGCAGAGTGTAATTTATTATGAACTGCTCAAACCAAACAAAACAATCACGTTTAATTGACCGCTATACGAACAGAGACACAACATGGTGATTTTGTTACATGACAATGCTCGACCACATGTTGCAAAATCGGCGAAAACCTACTTGGACACACTTCAATTAGAAGTACTGCTCCAACCGCCGTTTTCACCAAACATAGCCCCTTCTGATTATAACCTATTCCGTTCGATGGCACATGGCTTGGCTGAGCAGCTCTTCCAATTCAAAATATGGTTTGATTCTTAGATGGCCTCAAAAGACGTGTTGTTTTTTCTGACGTGGAATTTATATGCTGATCTGCTTCAAAATTCATTTCTTTTACTTTTGCATTTTCAATAATAATTCAAGAAGAAATATCAATTATTGGATAATATTCATCAGAAGTGGACAAAATAAGTCTTTCAGCTGAAATAATTTTCAATCTTATCGCAATTACAGTGAGATTCGAGAATGTTAAAAAACTGATAAATTATTATATTATTTCTTTTTATAACCTGGTATAATAAAAAACTAAATAAATTGACATGGTTGTTTAATAATATCCAATATCATGGTGGATTATGAACACACATAAATCTGACTACAAAATCCTGAAGAAATTGCTTGATTTTTTCAACCAAATAGTGTCGTCATTGGTTACATATGACATGAATTAAGCATTACTATTGGATGTAGATAGGTATATTATGCGGAAAATAGTAGTATAGATAACCCACAAATTGGAATCAAAATATATTTAAAAATGATTAGAATAATTAATAATTTAAGAAATTGATAACAAATTATTGCTTTTTCCATTAATATTTTTCAATTTTCATTATTATTACCTTGCATTTGATAGTGCTTAGTAAATATTATATCCCTGCTAATTTCTTTGGCGTGCAGTAATGTTGTAATGTTTACCTAATTAGCAGATCCTTGGACATTTGTGGGTGGAAAGCAGTAGCAGTAGTAGGTTAGCACAGTTAATTTGTATAAATTGTACCGAATTATCGTTAGTTGAGAAAATATTAGAGTGTGTGACATTTTGTTGTAAATTTTCCGCAATTTTAAGCAAATTTGAAAATATTAGATTGTTTTATTTTCTTGTGAGTATTATTAATAAGATGCACCTGAAATTACAATTTTTAAACATAAGAAAATATAATTGAGACACGCAGACACTTCTAATTTGATTTATAACTTCGTTATGGTAGAGAAGTTCCAATTTGGCTGTATGATTATTATTTAAAATAATTAATTATTAAAACGGTTTTGATAAAAATTCTGTGTATTTTTAATGTAAATTAGTGTTAAATATTTAATTTCCTCCTAATGATGGCAATTCTTTCTTATGTAATCATTTTATATTAGTTAATTTATTAACTATTGGAGTACTCAATAAACGATTTACTAAATTGCTGATTTAGATTTAGATAATTATCAATTTTTATAATGGCATTATCGTGCAACATCTAAATATCACACTTTATGTCTTTTTAATATTAGGCTTTTTATATCACTTAGGTAGCTTATAAATTTTGTTATTTTTAATCTGGTGTGTGTAATAATATTCATTTATAATTATAGGTAATTTAGAAGAATTGCCATTTTTAATAGAACAGAGCGGTAAATTTTGAAAGAGTTAAAATTTAGAACCCTTTAATTTTAATTAACCTATAAAAATTATATACGATTTCCTTAAAGCTAGTTTTAAAATTGTTAGGGGTAGGTTATAATTTTAACGCCATGTGTGAGAAAAATTAAAACGTAATATGTAGATTTAACGTATAAAATAGTAGAAATTGTCACGTAAAGAAAAGCTCGATATTTTATGTCATTATATATTTCTTTATAGGATCGACTCGCCCTTCGTTTCCAACTACCGTGAACGTTTTGTTAAAGCATGTGACGTTTTTTGCCACCGTCTAGCTTTTTTTTAAAGCAATTTATTACATTAAGAAGTAATACGTAAACGACAAAATAACACTTTAGGATCATAGTGCTTTCAAATAATATTCCTTTTGTAAATTTCAAAGGATCGTGAGGACATGAAACTTCAAAAAGGAGGACTTTAATTTGAATTTTTAACTTATATACTTACTTAAAAGTTTCATTGTACTATTAAAGGGCACGATTTTTAAAATGCACACAAAGCTTTTCCTATTGCATATTTTAGACACAATCAAACCCGCTTTGTAAGTCTATAAATTCATTGTTTCAAAAAGAGTAGGTGTGTGAATATGCAAGTCGGAAAACTCGAGCAAAAACCTTCATTATTAACCTCCATTATGCTTTTTTTGCTGTCATTGGATCATGTAAGTTTAACCCTATAAATCAATCGCGGATTTCTAGTTCGCACTTGCTGGGAAAACGCGCTTTCCAGCACACGATACGAATTAGTATGCGCATTTTCAACATAAAATTATATTTTTCTAAAGAAAAGGCACCATTTTTGGAAAGCAAGCTCAAGTCAAAAGGTATTTAATTGCACCATTCATTTAAACTGTTAATGATAATGACAAAGTTACGGCCATGATTACTTTATAATTTGCTTGAATAAATAAAATAATTACGAACGTTATTTAAAAAGTGCACACAGGAGCTTTACTGTCATCATGCCCATCATGAGCAAAATAAAAACTGAACGGAAGTAGTCACCTAATGTTCACAACACAATAGTCTAATAACAACAGTGATGAGATTTTATCAGAAGATAAGAGGATCATGTATGTAATGACACCGTAAATTACACAAGCCTAATACCCTCGACGCTTACAAAAACCAACAATTAGATGATGTATCAGTGTTCACATTAGACGCTTAGTTGGTTTTGTTTTCATTCGCACTGCTATTAAAGCAATTTGTAATGTATTTTTTTGATACTTATGTCACTTTTTACGTTAAATACGTTACTCTGTGCGAGGGAAAAATTTAAGTTATCGGAAGTTGGTTCAAAGCGATCTCGACGCGATTCAAGTCATCAAAATTGAAATGTTTTTGTTCACATTTTAATTAAAAGGAAATACCAACTATATGCAATTATTATTTTGTTGGCATAACAAACTACAACATAAAATTTAGACAAAAAGAGGTGATTTATTAAACTAAATCGAAAATATAATGTAATTTTTATCGTTGACCTCGATCACACATTCAATTACAGCGAATTTGTATAATGAAACTGGATTTTATCAATATGACATTTAAGATTATGTCCCAATTCTGTCAATTATTGTTGGTGTTGTTACTTGTAGAAATTAAAAGGCGTGTCTATTAGATCAAATAATATAACAATAATAACGCGATTGAGGTTTACTGACAGAACAATGGATTTTCTATATGGAATGTATTTAAAGATAAAAACGTCCAACTCGAAGGTTTAAGAAGCTTGAACCAAATCAATTTGCTAAACTAGTAGTTATAGGAGGTTTAAAGTTTATGTCCATCATATTTTTAAAATATAGTTTACCGTTCATATTTTGAAGTTTAAAATAAAATTTTTCCCGGATAGAATGTGAGTTAATTATTTTTAAGTTTTTCTCGCTTTCAAGTGAACTCAATATAAAATATCAAAGAAAATAACAGCTACCTCCATAATATAAAATTTTAATTAATTTTTTTTTGAAAACCTATCTGATTCAAACATTTAACAGTTAACTTTGATTTAAAAACAAGGATTTTTTGTTTCATTTAACTTCGGGCTACAAGTTTTTTGGAATTATTCAAATATTTTTATAAAAAATGTAACACCTACCCTGTAATTACAGGAACATTTTTGATTGAATAATAATATTTACCTAATACAGTTTGTCCAACTGGTAGGAATATGCGTTGCTTGGAGCAAGAAGTGTTAAAATTAAATGTCGGGTAATTGTAAAAAAAAATATGTAAGATTGTTACGTTTTATGTTGTTATAAAATGTGCTATAATCATTTTGACAGTGGCATCCTAACGACATACTGATTATTGCGTGTAACACGCAACAATTATACAATTAGAGAAACTTCACTTTTGAATTGAAAAGTATCGGGTTCAGATATGTGGTTAGACCGAATACATTTAATATTATAATAATATAAATGCCTTCTTTGTGGTGGCTCCATGTCAGTTGGTATTATTTTAAATTTTTTTAATTAAAATAAGATTTGTGTAAATGTATCCAACATTTTTTCGTTTCATAGAAAGCCTTTTGACTTGTATAGGTATTTCCAATTATGTACCATAAAATTGGTGTTATTTTCGGCATTTGGCCGTCCTCGGGCATTTTACATATTGTCAACCTTCTTCAAATTATTCTTAAACCAAAATTATTGAGGTTTGGGCTCACAAAGAAATTCTCATAATAATTTAAAATAATAATAATTACGCCGGAAATTTTTCATCAATCCGCAATTAAAAACTTGCATACCACGTTTTAAAAATAATTAGTATACTTAATCAAATTCTAATTTGCTAAAACTTAAGTAGGTGCTTCAGTTGATTATTTACAAACTAACAACCAATAAATTGGATAGCCATTATTTTCAACATTTTCTTGGTCAAAAATTTTAGAAACGAATAATTAATTACGGTACATCAAAAACAAATTATTCTAAAATAATGGTATTTTCATATAAAGCATAAAAAACCCTCAGACTAATTGTAACTTTTGTAACCATAATTACTAATATGTGAAAGACGATATTCACTTAACCCTATATCTGTCACTTTCATAACATTTGTTCTAATGATACGTTTTGTTGTAGTTCCAAACAATTGTCCTTAATGTACTTTCAAATTAACCACTAATTTTATCGAACTTTATATTATTTGTTACTTATTGTGTGCATGCAATTTATACATTAGTTTAGTGTCAGATATCCACAAATATTGGGTGTCAACAGAAGATCAGTTGTATTATATAAAAGCAATGACGATTTTAATTTGAACTGTAATATTTTACTTTATACCACATGCACTACGCACTTTTTTTTCAATTCGATGACAAAAAACTTTAAACGATTATAAACATCATCCATAAAATTTTTTGACATAACATCAAGTGTTTAATGTGTTTTATACAAAGTCGATTAATTAATTTCATATCGTATCTTTTCATTCTTCCAGTTATAACATAAATTAAAAAAATTAATGTGTTACAGTTTAACATAAATGTTTTAAAGATTAGATAGGTTTTATCAGTTTAAAAACAACATAATTAATATTCTATTAAGTCATTACATCCTAAACTAATTTATATGTTTATTAATTATCATCCTAGTACTTTATGTTGTTTCTTTCTGCTGCACGGCTTTATAAAATTCACACCCTGATTGGTTATTTCAATTTTTAGGATAAAATCTTCTTGTCGGTATTTTATTGCATTTTGAATTCGGATAGAAATTAAGTATATCATTATTAGACGTTAATTTATTTTATAGCAAAAAACAAAATTTATATATTACTACCGATTTTGAAGTTCGACTTTCGAAAAATATTCTCAACGCCCGCCGTGCCGTGCTCTGTAATTTAAAACATTTACAACAATAATAAATCATTGCATTTTTAAGTGCTTCATAAAATTTCAAAGCTTACTTCAAATTACAGCACGCAAAATTGTTACTGAGCTGAATTTGGACATGAAAAGAGTTTACAAAATTTCACTATACCTATAAAATCAGGACTTTTAGTAGCCTAAAAAGATGTGGTTGAAATACCTTCTGATAAGCAGAAAAATGCACAAGTTGAAGAATTGACTTACGGCCCCCGAAATTTTAGTAGTAAATTTTTAATGTTCAACAACTTGATCGGTTAAGTATTTTTGAGAAAAACAATAACTGCCATTTAAATAAAAATCGGTGTTGTCTTGGAATTGTTGAAACGAGTAATAATTTTTGGTTGAATTTATAAAGCGTCTTTGTAGCATTAAACATTAAGAATTTGCAGTTAAAATCCTTTAAAATATTTAGAATCTAGTTGAACACAATAATTAGTTTAAGTAATATTACGCTATTATTAATATTTGACCAGCAGTCTGGCGTAAATCAAACACGGATAGACTAGAGAGTGGGAAACCGCGGTTCTAATCCTGGTTGCGTCGGATATGTGCTGTGATCTAAAAAGTCCAAAATTGATCTGCGGACAACTCGCCAACTTGTCTGACCAGCGTGGTGAGTTATAGGCAAAATCCGAGTCTAAAAGGGAAGCCTACATCCAACAGTGGATAGAGAAAGGGTTGAAAAGAAGAAGAAGAAGTATCTTTCACACCCTAGCAACATTTTTTGGACCCTTATAATATTGTAAGCACACACCAAGGTATAAATATCTATAAGGTATAATGCAAATAGAATCAACAAATTTTCAAATCATCCCATAGTAATATACGAAATGCTTTCTATCATCGTCGTAAACTTTGCGTTATGGATGTGAAACCAAAGGGGCGTCTGAGAGACCATCAAAAGATATTGTGTTCCGTTAACTCGCCAATATTTTAAAAACTGTATTTATTAGTATTATCTTTTATTCCCGTATAATATATGATTTCAACGTTAAGTTTAGTGGACCTGCTTAGTTTTATTTCAAATATTTTTTACACTCATAAAGAACCATGTAGAAGTAAAAACTGGATTTGACAGTTTTATTTTGGGATTATTATTATTTATTATAAAATAATGTATTATTTGATTTACAGGTGGTTCTCACAAAGAAATCAATGTTTCCTGAAAATACTAAGGATATAACTATACTAAGCACCTGGATAATACAAGGAAAAAATTTTTGAATCAGAACAGGAAGAACTGTCGTAATGGCGGTAAATATTCAGTGGGTTGAAGATTGAACCTCTCTCATATCATTATGGATGGACTCATAAAAATTTAAAACTACCAATTTGAACAATACAGTAAATTATTTTAAGTTATTATTATCCCAACAGTGTAAAAGAAAATCAAAAAGTGAAGTCTTGGATTTATAAAATAAACAGTTAATATTAGAAACAAACGAATTGTTTCAAGAAAATTAACAATATTATCGGCGGCAATATTTAAAGTTATTAAAAATTGCTTATTAAATTGATAAGTATTGGTAGGCACCATTATAACGAACCACTTGAGTATTACCAATAAAACCCCAAATATTAATAGGTAAATCAAAATAGTAAAGTATTACTCTGTTCCAAAATAATTAACCAAAGTAAATTTACCAACCAAAATAAAAAAAAAAATAATTTTTTAATTATAGAATACCAACCTCATTTTATATTAATTTTGAACAAAAATATTGTGTAATTCTCAAATTGTTTAATTAAATTTATGTTGTAGAATTTTATTATCATATTTTTATTATGAATAATAGAAAACAATTAAGGCTTATATTTTGGAACAGAGGGTAGACATTGAGTATAAAAGCTTTCACATAAGCACAAATTTTTGAACTAATACTCTCAGTTGTTGTATTATAGTAAATATAAAAGTCAAAAATAATTAGTAAGATATTCTTATCATAAGGATACTGACCCACACTGATGAGCATCTGATTTTGGATTTATTTGTACATTTGGCGTATTTAATTCAAACCACTACCCGACATTTCTCTCAAAATTATTTTCTCTTTATAACTTCGAATTTTGAAGTAAAAACTTCAAGTATGTATTTTTGCATTTTCAAGTTTTAATTAAACATTTTGAGTAAGTATAAACCAAATATTCCAGATAAACATGTCACACATTCTTCTTGTTCTTGATAGGTACGCCTGAATTCGGGAATCTAGGCATTGTGGAAACATTCATGATAAACAATATCTTTTAATTTTTCAAATGTTATTTTCTTAGGACAAAGTACGTATGCAGTAGGAGTCATTTTCTCTTCTGCATAGAGACGACCAGAATAAACTTCATCTGGAATCAAACTAGGCATATCAAATTAACAGTCAATGTATTTAACAGTTATTTTCTGATAATCACCCATTAAGTGTCGATATTATAATGATTGTAAGCATAAGAAGAAATAATATGTACCTACATAAGCATTTCATATCTTTTTCGATAATCCTTATTAAAAGTTGCGAATTCTGCTCGCTCTCCGAGCGCTTTCGAGTATCAATATCATTATTTTAAAAGATAACCTAAATATGCTTATGTATATCTTATGCTTCCTGCTATTGTGAATTCATACTTAGATGTTTGAACGGGCCCAAAGCAACCACAATATTACATTGAGCTTTGGTATTTCAACATTTCAAAGTAGTAAAATATGGTATAAAAAATAATGTAGGTACTATTTGGTATAAATAGACGTGTTTAATATTACGAGGAACATAATCTTTTTTTTTATATTAAAAGATTTTTAATTAAGAAGGATTAGAAGAATAATTACCTTTATGATGATTGAATAATAAGTAAATCAATTTTTTTTATTATCATCAAGCAGTGCTGGTTCTATTTTCTATATTGCGTAAAAGATTAATGAAACGTTCGTGATTGATTTAATCTATAGCAACAAATCGAAGTGTCAAACAACATTTTTATGATTTCCCTATAAGAAGGATTTTATTTTTGTCATAAGTTGATTAAGATTAGTTCAATCTGGTCGATTATTGCTAATAGACACGGAACACGAGTACTGGGTTATCGTATTAATCGTAAGATTTTGACCTTATATTGACTTCGGGGATCAAATTTTTATTGCTTAGATTTTCTTGGAGTGAAACTTTTGTTAGTTCTAAAGGTTACCCTTTGTGTGCAGTATGAAGTGAAAATATGGTATTTAATTTAATATTTTTTTTTAGGAGAATCGTTGAACATGCCACGTGATTTATTAGTAAAAACACAATAGGTAGAAAAATATATTAGTAAGTATCAAAACAATTTTTGGTTATTCTTAAAAATCCCATTATTGAAAATTATATGAATGATAGTTTCTTAATATTAGAATGACCAGAAAATGTGGCAATTTAAAAGGGATATCTATTATTGCCTGAAAGCTATTTAGAAATTAGACCGATAATTCCACTGGATGTTGTAATACCTATAATAAAATAAAACCACCGAATAAGTCTTTTTCTTCAAAAATATATTGGCAAAACTAGTTTAGAAGTTCTCTAGATTAACCCCATCATCAGTTGTCCCTTCAGTAACCACAAAATCGTTAGTTACAACAGAGTGAAACTATTCTGGAAGACCTTGGAAGAAAGAACTTTTTCTGTGATTTAATTTTATTTAATTAACTCAAAAACTTACATATATAATATAATAAATAGCCTAAGCAACTTTTGAAGAACTCTTTCTTGAAAAATTCATAAAACTGATTATGATGAACAAAAAAGTTATGGAACAAAGAGAAAAATTGGATCACAGGATTATATTTTATAGGTAAGACAAAGCTAAAATGGCACAGACTTTCAAAAAAGAAGATCGATAATGGTCTGAAAACCTTATAATATTATTATTTATAATAATAGTTGTAGGTACATTTTACAACTAAACCTTAATTAAAATTTCGTAACTCTACACAATAGTTTAATTCATTTGATTCCACGCAAGAACTATAATACTGTATGTTTTATTGGCGAGACTGATAAAAAATTATGTGCTTGCGATAATTAACTCTCCAAGAACTTCACCACAGCTCGTATAAAAAATGAAGAAAAAGACATCAGAAGTCTGCATACACATGAAGGTCTACTATTTTGTGCAAACACATTTAATACATTAAAACGGCATTAAACCCTCACCTTAGGAGTATAAGTAGAAGGAATAGAAAAAGTATAGCATTTTTTAAATTTTATATCCAAGGATTTTCTATTATAGATATTGTGATGATTCGTCTTTCACGAAGTATTTTGTTTTCTGTTTCTTATATGTTTAATTACTAAATTTTTTTTTTAATTTGAATAGTACCTATTAAAAGAATAATATTCAACACTTTTCAGTATTATTTTTTTCAATCGTATTTACCATGTTATCTAATTATGCAATTTTAGCCTTCAAAAAACATTTGCCATTTATTCTTCTGATTTCAGCAAGAACTACATTGTTATTAAAGGTTTACTAAGTATATATTTTTATTACATTTTGGTTTAAATTCGTCTGATTCAGCAAAACGTTTCAATAACCATTCGCATGTTTTTTATCTGCCTACATTATAGTGAAAATAATTGAACCTTTAACATAAGTTTCAACTGTGAATTAAGTAATGCCATTCAGTACGTATCTAATTTTATGCTTGTTATCATGCTTTCCATGTAAGATTAAGATTATAATTACATCAAGGTGAGGTTGAAGTAGCCATATCCATTACCCAGGGTATTAGTTTTTCGAATTTTAAATAATTTTCTCAGATCAAGGTAGACTGCTAATCCACATTTTAGAAATCAGGTTTGGTATATATTAAATATTTTAAACCATCAAAACCTCTGTACGTGTAAGTAACAAAAGTTAAGAATTAGATGATTCGGGGATTTCTAAACCCCAATTTTCATTTTACGTAATATTCTATTAAAAGTTTTTTTTATTTTGTTAATTTTTTTTTTTTTATTTAAACCGGGGCAAGAACTTGACATTGGCGCCTCTTTCTTCTAGCGTTGGAGTTCTAGGATCAAATAAGCTCAAGTATATGAGTTTGGCGCCCCATTGAACTGTCGCCCGGGGCAAGTGTAATAATGTTTTAAGATTGATATTAGTAATATAGGAATTACTTAACATTTTGTACAATTCGGGAAGAGATTGGCATAAAATATGAGTTATTCTATATATAATAGCACAAAACAACCGTCTTAAACTGAACCTTTCAATTGCCTTACGATATTAATGATATTAAGAACTGAATTTAATCTTTAGGAATCTTTAATTACTATAATTAAAATATAATGATTCTTTTGTTGTTCTTTTGTTAGAAGTAATAAATATAACTCATATGCATAATTTTATAAGTATGCATATACTAAATTAGTTTAATCTGTTCTGATTATTTATCAATGATATCAGTTTTGATTGGAATAATTTACAGCCAATTCAGCTTATTTATTTGATCTAAAACATTTTCTTTACATATAAAATCAGTAAAATTTTATAATTACCGTCCAAGATCATACCAAATTATCAAATAAAATTTGAAATAAAAATATTAATTTAGCTTCACGGTGTTATTCTTTGATTATTATGGTTCAAAACATAAAAATTTTAAACCACCCAATTCTCTGTAGTGGAGGTTTTTTGTAGTGTAATTTTACTGTAAGTGGACTAAGTTGCTAGCCGTGATTGCACACGTACCCATTCTCGTGAGATTACGATGAGCAATTCTGTAAGTAAAAAGACCTCATTTTAGAATGAAATCCAAACCCCAGCGACAATTTTATGTTTTCTTAAACATGCCATAAGTATGTTACTACTAAATTAAATTTTTTAATGATTTTAAATATGTGGTATTACTAATGTATAGGTAGTACTAACGTTACTCGAACAACCAATCGAGTTTAAAATTAATATCAGACCTTTACACATAACAAATTTTAAAATGTTGGACATTCTAATAATCACCCTAATTATAGCAACGTTAACGCGATAACTAAAAAAAAAAAACAAATAGATAGCACAATCATTAAAAAGTAGCTGAATTTGTTGCAAAAAGAGTTTACCTATATAAAATTGTGTTGATGTAAATGAGCAAATGTTAATCTGTTATAAATTCTGTTAATCAATAATTAATAAAGCGAAAAGTAATTAAATTATTTTTGTAATTTCTTTATTTTTGATAAGAAATTTTTATGTTCAAACATAATTATTTTTAAAAACATTTTAGTGTACAGGGTGTTGCGTTTGCTGTACTTAATAAATCGAAAAGCGCTACTGAACTGAACTGTTTTTTAATTTCTTGCCATCTAAATCACCATAAAAATGTCACTTCTTTGATGACGCAGCACTTCTGTTCAAGAAACAATAAATTATTTATATGGATGCACTTAATTTGGATCAGTTTGTATGTAAGGTACAGTATCATCTAAAAATACATTTAATTATATGACATATAATTACTTAATATACCTAGTTTTATTATTTTTCTAAAAATAATCAGTTGGGTATCATAATTAATATTAACAATTGTTTCGTTTCCGTTTTGGAATTACTAATTACTACCACATGAAAACCAACTTGTTGAATATAATTTTAAATAAATAAAATTTATATGTTCTCATGATACTTTTTTAAAAACTATTCTGAATTTAAAATAGGAACTTTTAATTTCTTTATACTTATACCAACTTAATTAAAAGATTTCCTGAACCATTTGAAAACTGATTTTTGTTTTATAATTTGTGATACCTACAACCAATTAACCAATCAGGAAGTTATCTATTATGTTCCATATCTAACAGCAAAATTACAAGGTTCATAAAAATAGATAACAACATGTAAGTAGGTATACCTATCATATTTTTAACGTATTTTGTCATATGTATACATTTTAAATATTCGATTAGCAATCCATGTATATTCAATTACCTATAGAAACCGAAATAATTGAGTGGTCTATTATTATTTAGATACAATTTTGTTAACAACATGTCAAAATATTAAATTATGAACTAATTTTATAAACAAAATGATAGTTTATTATTCTATCAAATTAGACGCCTTTTTTGTTGTATGCTTGATCAACACATTATATAGATTTCATTATTATAGTTATAACCTAAGAAGATTTTTTGTTTTTAATGTATCTATAAGTATAATATAATGAACTTGAAATAAATAGTCAAATTATAAGCAAATAAAGATAATAAATACATATATAATAAATATAATTATAAAGACTGTCGATTCCAATTAGCAGTGATTAATAATAATTAATAGTTTATTTTCATTGATTTATAATTTAATATTTCTAGTTACAAGAACTATGAAATGCAAAAGAACAGTTTATTTGAGAAATTAGGTTTTTTAAATCTTTTTGAAACTTACCAAGAGGTGATATTGTATCCGGCGGATCACGATCTCGACATCGGGACGAAGTTCGCGCTCTACCATGCCTCGACATTATCGCTGCTATGCTAAAGTCTGTAGCACACGGTCTCATCGTGCAATTTTCCTCCATCACCTAAAGTTCACCATCACCTTAATAAATTTAAAATAATTAAACTGGTATTTAAGAAAATTTTGCACTTAAAATTGATCACAGAGATTTGTTGTTGAAAATTTAAAAATGTTAGATTGTGGCAATTGTAATTTTCTCATAATCACAGTCAAATAAGCAGTAAGAACAAAGTAGTAATAAATGTAAAATTGTCATTTCGAAGCACCGAAGCGAGTATTGTTCTTAGAATGTGAGACTGCCGTACGAAGGAGGTGAAATGTAAAGGGGTAACTTTCGAAACTAGATCACTTAGAACTTTCACTGCGTAAGGTGTGAGGTAGTTTACACGCCACAACAGAAGCAAGATGTTTTGACAGAATGAATATTTAGAATCTTTTGACTCACATTTAACAAGATTAGTTTGATACGCGGCGAGAGCATCCAGATTGGCTGCTCCCACTTTGAGAGGCGTTCCGGCTCAGCTTCACGCTGTTGCTATAATTGATTTACACACCGTTGCTTCCAAATGACTTAGATTGTAAAAATGCGAGAGCTACGATAACGCCTGAAAGTGTCGGTGGTTTGTTACGACTGACCACACCGTCGAGACGCTATCGAGGAATGCAACGGCGCCGACACAACGACGGTGATTCTGCCATTTTTTGGTGGCACGAACCCCTCTTTCCTCTCATTCAATTCGATGACAGCGTGCTAGGCTTTTGTGCCCCCGAGTTTGTCCCTTTTCTAACTCCCCTCGTTTAGGTGCACCTGGGCGGGAAATAACGCACGACGAGATCCTTTATTCTCAAACTGCTTGTTTGATCGTGCAGGCTTATTGCGGGTTGGAACTCAAAGACGCCACTCCTTTGGGTGTACCCATATGTTTGGTCATGCCTTTTTGACGATATTATCCGATTGCTTACCTGTGTTTATAACCGGTACTATAGTTTTTAATTTTATTGTCACTTGTGCCATTCCTCTCCTACTATTTCAACAGTCATAAAATGTTTACTAGATTATGTTCTACCTCGCTTTAACACCACAATTAAACTTTTATCTTACACCACATAACATTTTTAAGATATTAATATTTAAACGATATGTGTACCGTTTACTAATTAAGTGCACCCGTTCTACCATTACCGTCATCATCCTAAATTTGGTTAAGCTACTTGACAGGTTCATCGGATAACTTAAAAATTTGAATAAGCATACCATTTCCCGCGTCTGACGATGTCTTACGTTTATATTACTACTACAGAAATATTGTAGTGGTAAAAGTAAGATGTAAGCTACCTAAAATTTTAATTTAAAATGTTTAGAAATAACCTTTGCATAAATCGCAATAGGTAATTTATTTAAAGTAGCCAAAACGTGGTGTTTAAAAAAAATTGACAAAGTAAAGGTGCGAGAAGTAACATTTACAATTGTATATGTGTAGTTAAAACATATTTATGTTGACAGAAAACCATCGACGTAAAAATTAACAATTAATAAATTTGTAGGCATCCTACTGTTGCAATAAATAAACGGAAGCTTCTGTTGGCATTTCAAAATAAAACTTAATTAACATATTAAAAACATAAATACGCCCTCGAAGAAGGCGTTATATTTAAAAAAGATGACAAATTATAAGATTTATATTTAACTTCATTTTGTTGTTTATACAGTACTATAAATATGTTTAAATTTCACATTTGGAATACCTAATGTGATATCTTAAAATTTTATGTTAAAATTTTTTACATACTTTTAAAAGAACTGTCTGAAAAAAGGTGTGTTTCAATTTTGTCATTGAAAAACTTAACAGAATTATAGGTACCTACAGATCCTTTGTAACTTTAAGACAATAATCAAGTTAAACGAGCTCGTACTCTTTGTAATACACCAATAATTGTCTTTGAAGAACATTTTCAATCAGCACTTAATAATAAAATACAGCAGAAAATCGATACAGAAGTGTTCATCTATCATCAGGTATGAAAAATTTAAACTTTTTTTTTCTAGAAATCTACCCTGAGCGATAAAAAAAAATTATTAATATAAAAACTATATTAATGGTTAGAAAATAAATGCACGCTATTGATTTAGTCTCGAATATAATATTTAACACCTTCGATAAACTGAAAATTTTAATCAAATTTTTTTTATTAACCACTTAATACACATTGACGTGTCTGGCATGTCTTCATCGTAGCTTCTATGCAACACCACCACTGGTGTTGAGAACTCACAGAAGGATGGAGAACCGTAAAGTCAAATTTTTTTAACCACTTCAAGTCCACGTTAATTGGGGTAGTAAACGTTAAATGTGGCGCTGACCTCAAGTGGTTAATGGGTGGTAAAACTTTGTAAATTTGATTTTTTGTGAAAATATAGTTTATTGTGAAGAATTTTTTATTTTTGAAGTTGGAAAAAGTGAAGTGTTTTGTGAAAAATTAAAGTTGAAGCTTAAAAATATTAGTTGGTTACATATATAATTCATCGATGAGGTAGGTAAATAAAATTAATTGGTGTTGGACGAATGCAAGGTCGCGAAATAATCAACGTCGTGTGGATGATAAGTGGAAAATCGCGTAAGCTGATGAATAAATTTAATAAATTGAACAGAAATATGATAATGAAATAATACATTGAATAAATTTTAATTAATAAAAATTAAGAGTTTATGCAATTGAATTCTATGACTGATCCGGTTTTGATAAGTAAAATTAAAGTTTATATTATTTGAGAAAAAATCACTGGCAGGTTCTCCCTTTACTTCTACTGCACAACAATTTGGCTTCGCTCAGTCATCTAATTTTGGATGAACGGAAAAATATTAGCACTAATCTTAGTAGTTTTTCAGTGCAAATGCCGGATTAGTATTATGATTGAGCGGTAGCCAATTTTTGAGCAGTAAATGTGAAAGGAAAACTTTTTTTTTACGTAATTTTTGTATCTGCACATTAGCTCCACCTAGTCATCATCTTATTCCGGTCAAGCTTTACATCCTTAGTATGAATTTTTTACAGTGCTAATAATAGATAATCCACAGTGAATATATTTTATTTGCTCTTGATAAATGTGAGCATTTGCTATAGAGTCTAAACCTCTTGGTGATAGCAGATAATTTTATTTTCTAAATTCATTAGTGACTGTAGACAACCACTAGTAATTATATACATTTATCTCCAGTACTAGATAGAAAAAGAGTAGATTAGATGATAAATTTTATCATATAGTTATTTTATATTAAGAGGGGCCTAGTAGAGATAGCATGAAATATATCGTCTTCTGTTGCACTCATGGTGCAAGATAGGTGAACCAACCTTTGACGGTGGCAAGGAATTTTCATAAACCACAACAAATTGTGAGTTATTTTTGTTTTTTTAAATCTACACACCGAAAATAATGGTGATTTCTATATCGCTATATATTTTAACGTATTCAACAAAATTTTCTTTTATTTCTTTTTTTTTACATTTTTCTTTTTTTTTGACTTTTAGATCTATAGGTACCTAGCCCTACTCCTAAACTACACACCAAGCTACTTGTTTATGAAATTGAAATTTGCAATTACTGTGCATTATTTATTTTCATAAAGAATAGATCGTATATACCGGGTGCTGAATGAGTTAGGCGAACATAGGATATTAACATGTAAAAACTTATTTTTGCAAATTCCTGCTTCCCTAATTATTTTAGAGAAAAATTGAAAGACACAAATATAATGTAGAAATATAAACTACGAATGATAAGAGCATTAGATTTTATCTAGCTTTTACGTAAATGATCAAAAAATCTTTTGAAATTGTTAAAACTTTTATTTATCAGACTTGCCATGGAAGTTTCCGAGGTAATTATTTTTGATAAGTAATAAAAAACAATTGCACGTTGTTGACAGTTTTGCACTTTATTAAATTTTAATTTCATAAAATGGAATATTACCTTGGAAACTTATACATGGCTAGTTTGATAAATAAAAATTTTAACAATTTCAAAAGATTTTTTGATCATTTACGTAAAAGCTAGATAAAATCTAATGCTCTTATCATTCGTAGTTTATATTTCTACATTATATTTGTATCTTTCAATTTTTCTCTAAAATAATTAGGGAAGCAGGAATTTGCAAAAATAAGTTTTTACATGTTAATATCCTATGTTCGCCTAAGTCATTCAGCACCCGGTATATAACTCCGAAATAAACGGCTTTTGAATTTTACTCACTGTTGCAAACATAAGTTTTTAAAATCTAATGATCCCTACTTACGTTCTACTATTATAGTAGGTATACTATTTTTTTATTGTGATATTCTGAAGCTGAAATACTATTTTAAATTTGGGTAAAATCGTACCATTTTATAGATTTTAAGTTAAAATTTGGATAATCTCGTCAAAGAGATTGTATATTTTAAAACTCAAATAGTGTATAAGTTTGAATCATCAGAACCTATCAGAAGGGAAGACAGGGGCAGCTTCACCGAATCTCACAATTTTGGAGGCCACAATTCTGAACTTCTTTCTTGCCTCTCGAATAAAAATGTAATTTGAAAAATCAATTCATGAACAAGAAATGCGATTTGTACCTTCTTTCCCACACTTTTGAAATTTGAAGGTTGGGAGGACTTTGCAAAATTATTATTTGCTAGAAATAACGTAAGTACTGAAGGGTTCGTGAGCTCTTTCTTGCTATTTAGGGGGTCAAGATATAAGAAAGGTTCAAAAAATATGACCTCGAGGTTAACGTGTTAGCTTCTTGTGCCAGTATTTACAGGTTCAAATCCCGTGGCATACCATCTATAGACAGAATTCTGACTCACCATATGTCTACTTTCTAGCCTCGAGCAGCATTATAATACTTCCCAGATCTAGAAAATTGACATTGTAAAAATCGTTTATTCCTATGATTTGGAATTTCCGCTAGTGGAGTTTTGTTCTTCGATTTCCGAAAAATTGTTTTAGTTTTAAAAAAATCAATTGTACCGAATAGTAACAATATTTATTTTAATAACAACAATTTTATATTATTGTTAATTTGAGGTGGTTATGTATTTACTCTTAATTAACATAGATATTTCTTTTTTGTTAAAACTGATAAAATTTTTCAATTTTAGTTATGTAATTTATGTACTATAAATTCCAAAAAAAGTTATTAGTTGCTATTATGTGATTTGTTATTTTATTTAAAATTTGGTTAATTTTACTAGAAATTCACAATAGACCTCCGGGAACAACAATTTTTAGTTAAATTTACAAAAAAACGTTTTACTGTGCAGTGTATCCTATTTATCTGGTTTTTGGGGACTACTGTTAGGTTTGGGAAGTTTTGAATTTCAATTTATATAACGGTTACATGGGAATAATTGCAAGGATTTATAAAATTCTGAGCTTTTGGAAAATTGAGTTCTATAGATTACGGGCCCGAAAGAGAAGTGTAAATCACGGGATGGATAAAAAATTCTTGAAAAAAGAAATGGATGGTCAAACTAATTGGTGTATCTTATTTCTTATCTGAAAAAAAAATGTTCTGGACAATCATGTGACACTTTTTAAAAAATTACCATGGGATTAGCCACAGCCGTGGAGTGATGTGACCGCTGGTTAAGTACAAAGCGAAAAGTCTGATTTCAAATTGCAGACTATACAGAATTTCTTAGCTCGGCCTTTCATTGAGTATCCACACGCTATGGTGAAATCGATATTGATTCATCTAAACTATAAAATATGGGGACTAATCTACCCCGCCAATCGGATTTGTAATTCCCAAAAAGGGAAAGCAATATTCTACTTAGAATGTAAAAAGCTTAATGACTGACCCATGGGATTAACTTGAAAGATAAATTTAAAGGAAAAAGTTAGTTAAAACCTGAAGATAATCTCGTGGGTATTCTGCGAAAAAGCACTAAGTCAATATTTTGCTGTTTTGACTTAATCATGAGGTTGTATTGATTGGTGAACGCTAAACAAAAAACTGCGAAAACGACTAACAAGGGGACACAACAGTGAGTATGTCGCCAATCAAAATCCCAATTTTTTTGGTGATTCTAGGAGCTAAAATAATTATCACTTTCTTGATTTTTAGTCCATTGGGCTTTAGTTACTGAGTTATGAATTTTTGAAAATCTACATTTTACCATAAGATTACATGGTTTGGATTGTTTTAACATGGTTTGGATTGCTTTAACAATCTAATTTAACATTTTAAATTCTATTTAAATCTATTAATTCTATTTAAAAAAAACAAAAATCTATTTAAAATAAATTTAATTTAAAATTTTAAATAAAACCTAAATTAACAATGTAATCTTATGGTAAAACGTAGATTTTCAAAAATTCATAACTCTGTAACTAAAGCCCAATGGACTAAAAATCGAGAAAGTGATAATTATTTTAGCTCCTAGAATCACCAAAAAAATTGAGATTTTGATTGGCGACATACTCACTGTTGTGTCCCCTTGTAAGTCAAATTTCCAAAAATAACAAAGATAATTTCTGTTTTAAGTCAAAATCACTTAAATTTGTTCAAGGAAAATTAAAAAATATTTAATTTTTTTTAATTTTATTGTTATATTTTACCTTATGTACTATTTCTGGACAAAATATTTAAGAAATAAATGTGATAAATGGAAAAAAACTGCTGCTGTATCTTAATTTTACCTTTATTATTTAAGAAAAATGCACCAAGTCATACACTTTCTATCACTTTTTTTTGAAATTGACCAATAGGCAAATATTTTTAAATAACAAATGAGGAAATATTGAAGTTGATAAAGCAATGTATCGTTCGCAACCATTAATTTTCTGACATCTTAATAAATATAATTCTTATTTCAATACAAACTTTCAAATGCAATTATCTCAAAACTATGATTATTGACTTAGTGCTTTTTCGCAGAATACCCACGATCTGATCTATCAACGAAAATTTTTAAACGGAAAATTTATAGTTGAGAAGAGGTCTAAGTAAAAATCTACAAGTAGATTTATTAAAAAAATTTAAGTTTAATATTAAAATAATTTAATCCCCTAAATTTAAAAAAAAACTTTGGATCCTTTTGGTCTTGACTGTACAACTACTTTTGTAATAATAAATCTGTTAGAAGTTGCAAGTACCCTTTTTTAAATTTAGGGGATTAAATTATTTTAATATTAAACTTAAATTTTTTTAATAAATCTACTTGTAGATTTTTACTTAGACCTCTTCTCAACTATAAATTTTCCGTTTATTTTGTATAAGGTCAACTATTACACGTTTTTATGAAATTCAAATTTCATTTTAAACTACTTTTATTAATTTCCACGAGGTGGGAAAATACAGCAAGTTACATAACCCTAAATTTAAAAAAGGGTACTTGCAACTTCTAACAGATTTATTATTACAAAAGTAGTTGTACAGTCAAGACCAAAAGGATCCAAAGTTTTTTTGAAGAATTGGTAAGTAACTTATATTTTCTTAAAAACCAGTGCGGGTCTGATGATATCAGTTTCACGATTAGAATCGTGGATAAGATTGAAACATGTAATCCGATAAGGTGTCTTTTGATTTTATAATTTATTTGCTAATTATTTCAATGAACTTTGAATCCTGATGACGGTCCTGACTATATTTATTACTGTTGTGTTATAAATTCTGTAAAAGAAGTATAAATTTAAAATCTACTTGTAGATTTTTACTTAGACCTCTTCTCAACTATAAATTTTCCGTTTATTTTGTATAAGGTCAACTATTACACGTTTTTATGAAATTCAAATTTCATTTTAAACTACTTTTATGAAAATTTTTAACCTTCAAGATTTTCAATTTGGTTGCACCCGACTGCTTTAAGATAAAAGTTTATGCAAATATGTCACGCACTTCAATGTTTATGTAATTATTATCAGTTATCACTAAAGAAATTGAAAAAACAGGTAATGTTGCTTTCGTAGAGATCAAACAATTAAAAAAAATTCTATGTGAGTACATCCAAGAAATTTAATATTTTACTTTTTTAAATAACATTTAATAACAATTAGGACTGTTTTCCAGATTTGACATTAATTGAAACAATTTACAAGAAAAATTATAAAATCAAAGAACACCTTACCGGATTACATGTTCCAATCTCATTCACGATTCTACTCGTGAAACTGATATCTTCAGACCCGTACTGGTTTTATAAAAATACAACTTTACTTTCCAATTTTCTAAAAAAAACATCGATTCCTCTGATCATGGCTGTACGATTACTTTTATGAATTAATTATGATAAGAAAATATAAAAAGTTTGCAAGCGCCCTCTTATTTTAGGGAATCAAACTTGTAATTTCTCTTTTAAACTATTTTCTAAACTTCTATTTTCAACTGTAATTTTTGTTATTTTCGTAAGGTCGATAAAACAGTTTTAAGAATTTTGTAATTTTAAATTCAAATTTTAAAACAATTTTTTTTCTTACTAATGGTTAAATATTATTTTAAATTGGTAATCAATCCTAATTAGAACAGTTTTTGTAATAAGCATGAGAAAAAACCGTATATGGGTAGTACTTAAATTAATTAAAAGTCATTTTGATGAATTTTATTGCATTTACTTAGCTTGATATTTTTTTCAATTTTGTGTTCCGTGCAATTACGAATCTTTAATTAGTGAAAAAAATGTTGGGGAGCTTCTGGCCTAGCATGGCCAGTATTAGTGGCACACCGCCCTCTAAAGTACTCGAGTTCGTCCTGAGTTTGAGGTGGCTTGAGGAATAGGAGGCTGGTGGGCTGCTAACATCAGAGGTAGCGTAATGGGCCCGTTTATGTAGCCTGAGTGCATGTGAACCATGGTTTGCCCTCGCCCTCCACTTTCAATCCAGAATCCAGAAAATAGTGAAAGAAAATGTCTCACATAAATACTTATCTTCTCTTAAATTTTTGCTCCATTTTACTATTTATCTGCTTTTCTGGCAGTGTTTTCTTGATAAATTTTGTCTAAATAATATGTTCAAAATATATATTTTATTAATAAGTTCACGAACAAATTTACAAATTTTTGTTTACAAGTAAACATCCATGTAGATTTTCAAGAGATAAAATGAACAAAAAGGTTTAAAGTACAGTTTTATAAATTGGGGTTCAGCTCTACTTGACTCAAAAATCCATTTGATATCTAATGCAGATTTTTACTAAAATCAGTGCACCATGACAGCCAAGCAAAAAGTTTTAGCTTTTAAGGTTTAATAAACATGCATTTCCTCTATTTTAATAATAATAATAATAATAATATTATTAGAAAGTTCTTTCGTATAGTTTCTATGAAAAACTCAGCTGATGTTAGGTTAGCTTCTTCTACAAAGTACGTAGCATTGAATGAAAAACAGCAGTTTATAATATATTTCTTAAGTTATAAGTTTGTGAAATTAATACCTATTAGTAATTTAATAATTAATTACATATAATATTTATCGTTATAAATAGTTAAACTATTTAAACCTCTTTACTGATAAGGGGAGAGTTTGAACATCATCCCCTGAAATGATTAATTATTAATTACTATGCATGGCTGTCATGATTAGAATTTCAATAGGTGAAAAGTGTAAGATCCAGTTATTAGCTAATTTCAAGTAGGACGCGCACGAATGGATTAACAATATCCTCATTTATTTTGTGAGGATTGTAAACACACTGTAGCTATATATCGGGGTAAAATATCTTATAGCGATATAATATAGAAATGTTTTTCAAACAAAATCCATCAATCGTAAATGTCAAAAAACTGTAATAATGTTTAATTTGATGTCAAATGGATTCATTTACTACATTTGTGTCCGTCTGCAGTAAAGATCTATAAACTAGAGAAAAAATAAAATTGCTGAATTAACAAAACATTAAACAGTATCAAGGAACAAACAAATAAATCCTTCAAAGTCGATCGGTTAGCGTAAAAACAGAGCAAAACAACTTGAACGCAAGTGTCTAGGCATTGATTGTTCTGGACAAGCACATAAGTCTTCGCCCCCCGAGGCCGCGTGATTTGTCCGCTAATCGCAATAGTCCGGGGACGCTTAATATGGAGCTCATTCGGAGGGTTGTTTTTGGTTCTACGCCTACGACATTTTCTAAGCAGTAAAAGACGTACGTATTTTTGGTAAATTGGCAAAATTAAAGCAATCGTGATGTGGTTATATGCCACAATTTTGTTGAAACGTGGTTTCCACAAGGAATCACAATCTCATATAATGGAAAACGTTCGGTAACAATAAAATGACGAGATTATTTTTATAGAAACTACGTAAAAGGTTATTTCCTAGTAGATATCTTTTATAAGAAAATGTCAATCGCAATTGCTGATTCTGCTTTTCGACTCGAGCTAATGCGAACAAATGGATAATTGCTTTTGAAGAATAAGTTTTAATTTGCCAGATAAAGATAAAATAACGAAAAAGAAAATAAAAATTTAAAATATCAGAGTCATTAGAAATGAAAATTTGTCGATTGTTGACTTGTGATGGATATAAATAAATGCATTTATTTTTTATTTCATTATTGCATTTCATTGTTGTTAATTTATAAAGCATGGCAATGAAACATAATTGTAAATCAAGATATGGGTATTTTCAATTTATAAGGTCTAAAAAATTATATCAAACATGCAATACGAACATCAAATCTCGTCATACGTATTGCTATTACCAAAATATAACTCACGTAATAACACTACCCAAACGTACATAGGTAAAACATAGTAACGTTATTATGGTGACGCAACATATGTTTGGAAAATAAAATTAACAATTTGTTTGTAAAATCTTTCGTTCTATACAGATAATAACAAATTATATTATCTGAAATTAGCTCGTTAAGAAAATTGCAACTCGAAGCTAATATCATTGAAAAACTTTCGGTGAATGCTATTGTGAGAGAGATTATGTGAAATCTTCTAGTATTTTTAGATTATTCGCTTAGGGGATGTCTCCCTTCCACCTTTTTGTTTCTAGTGTTTTCGATACCTCTAAGATTGGTCGGGAGACTTTTACTCTTATAGTTAAACAGTTGCCTTGTTAAGGTATTAAGTAAATACAAAGTACCTACCTACTTTCTACCACGCATTGTTTAAAATTTGCAGTTTTAATTATATGAAAGAAAGGACGGTCTTTATTTGTCAAGTAATTAAAAAAAAATTAGATACCTTGTCTTTCATTAAAAAGACGATCTATTCTCGTGATAAGTCATCATTTGCGGAATTTTCTAACTGTTTACTACAATCAGTTCCGTCGCGTTTTTACGGGTTTTCACTCTAAGATTATTTAAATACAAACAAAATGCTGTGACTCGTGAATAGATTATACGAATTATTTTGCAATTTTAGTTTATGAACAATGTTAGAAATTGCAGTAATAAAGAGTAAGTTTGCAAATGAAGTAACACTTTGGAAGTTTACTGTAAAAGTGGTCGATGAATGAAACGCACGAGCCTCAAGTATTTGTACATCAAGCTGTCATTGCATGGAATTTTACAAAGCCCATAGGAAAAGCTTCTTTCACCTCGATGAACGCACAGAAGTGGCAATGATGAAGCGGTTGTCGGGAGCTGCAAGGGTTGTTCGGCAATGTGCTAATGAGAGGGCCTTGCAAGTGACCCCATCCGTCAGCCCCGACACCTCCACCCTAACACCCGGCCACCCACACCGCACTAAACGCGTTAGCGGCGCTACCAGAGCTCCCTAATAAATTCTAAAGTAACAAACACCCGAGCGCGCAGCTAAGCGGATTGTAATCTTTCCCACTGGTGATATTTCACTACCCAGACCCGACTATCTATATCAGTGTGACATAGAAATATCACTTCATTTTATATTTTAAATCTATAAAATTGCCTTTATATCTATTTGAAGTTGTAATGAGAGAACTTTTGTTGATTTTATCTAATCACCGTAACTCTCTTTACTATTATACCCAATTCTTCCCAAATGTGTCCTAAATTAGGACAAAAGAGGAAATCTGATGGCTATTGCTGTTTTGTTATAAAAACAACTTCAAGCGATCTTAACTGAATGAAGCGTAGATAAGTCGACAGAGGGTGGCGGCAGACATACAAAAAAACTCGAGTGTTGTTAATCGTTCATAAAACCACTTTAAAACAAAGCCGAAAACATTAATAATGACAAATTGCCTTATTATAATTTCTAATCAGCAAAAAGGAACGGCCTTATGTTCTTTATCTGAACCAGAAAACCCTAAATATAAACACACTTCCTGCTACCAACCACTAAATCTTCTCGATCCTTGATAATCGCATAGCATAAGAAAATTAAGAAAGCTAAGCTGTTACCTTTAGAGAAACCGACAAGCAAAAAATGTGTTTGAAGTGTTTTAAAATTTGTTGTTTATGTATAAAAAACATCCCTCAATAAGATTACTCAAGTGGCTACTTTATTATTTATTGACTTAATTTAAGTTCTCGAGATTCTGATTTTTGGTTTTATCATAAAGTTCTTTTTTAAGAAAATTAAACTGCTACCGTGTTAAAATTATACCCTTATTTCTCTTTGAAATACTGCGCCGGTATAAACATTTACGTAATATAATCTTTTCAACTACGTAACACTCTCAAGTTAAAATGCGGGTTGCAACAGATGTCTGAAAAAAAATTTTTATAACTGAAAACTAAACTGAAAATTTTTTTTCCTAATATAAGCTGATGATGATACTACTGAACATCGTTTTTGATACGAAAGGTTATCGTAGAGGTAGTTCAAATAATAATTGATAAGTACGTAACAGTAATTAGTATGAATAAAAATAAGATTGGTATCAATTTCCGCCTCGTGCTCAGCAATTCGTTATCTTAAGTATATAGAATTCAAAATACAATTTAAAATCACTTTTAACCTAAGGTCAAAAGCATTAATAAACGGCAGCTATAAAATGTCGGAAATTGTTTAGACAGATAAAAGAGTAAAATACATCAAACCGGTTATTTTGAAATTAATATACAAAGAGCTTTAAAACATATTAAACCCCTCGCTTCACAAATTTATAAAATTTAAATAAAAATTTTTGACCACTACAATCAATTACAAAAAGCTTATGTGTATAAAATATTTACTGTGATTTAAAAGAATAAATATTATAATAAGTGATGGTGAAGAGGGTACATCACCTCTATATGCAAAATAAAAACATTATTATCCATCACTTTAATAGACGCTCGTTGCAAACCGCTGGTCGATTGATAGCGGTAATTATAATTGTATATCGTTAACCACAGTTGATGGTTGGGTATTTCATACCAGATTTTTTTTTGTTTTATTTCGACGTAAATGTGAGATAATTATTTTATGATTTTGCAAAAACAAGAGTTAGAGAAGCTTCTTCTAATGATGAAAAAAAATTGTTAAACTATTGCTACGATATAAATAATCAATGAAAGCCTAACAGAATGACCGAAAGGTATTAACGTAATGGTCACTGAAGATCCCATCATTGTTTGTGCAGATTGATTGCTGATCGTATATCACTAGAAGAACTATAGCAAAACCCTTGTGCCTTTTCATTTATCTCACCCTTAAAACCGTCTAACATATTTTTTATATTGCATCTTAAATTAACAACCAAAAATTGTTTAGTTAATGCAGTGGGTAACATATTTTGACGGATACTAATGAGCGCATAATTAAAGCAAAAAAAAATGGTTTTATCTTTTTTTTATTTCTTTGTTTAGTTGTGCTGAATGAAGAGTAAAGGATTTCGGTGCTATAGTTTCGGGATGGTTTGTGGTGAGTATAAAGCACTTCATATAAACACTTTATTAACTTAAATCTTGCAGCTGAAGCTTGATGACTCACTTTGATAACGCGTGCTCGAATTGCAACCGCTAACAATGCTCTAAATGCCCAGTGGTCATCCTGAAAGACTTCCCGCAGTTTCTATAATCGATCTTGGCTGTCGAGCGTACATCTGCCCTGCAGCTAAAGTTCAGTGTAATATCATCAAACTGCCCAATCGTTACTGTAGGCTGTCATTGTACAAACAGATAAGTTGTCCACTCGTTCGACCGGTCTTCGCAATTGTGCAAATGTGGGTACTTATACAAGATACTTTATTTATGCCCTAACTAGCAGGGTGGTCAGATGTCTACTCTTAATTTCCAGAAACACTTTACCATAAATTGCAAGTTTTACACGTCGTGCTTACCTTAATAGCACATATTTTTTACAACTTGCTGGAAACTAGAAGTGTGTCAAACATTTATCAATCAATGAGCTAGTTTATTAATGAAAGTTAGTCAACGTTTTACAACTTTTTTTATTAACGACATAATTGACTTTAATGCTTTCGTACCTCAATAATAATGCGTATTCAATGCCTCTTCCCTATTCAACTCATGAATTGTTTAAATTCAAAGGAATAACAACCAACAGATTTATTACCTATAATTATGTAACCCATCTAGTCATTGTGTACATTCTGGTTTGTGACAATAATGTTTTAAAAGATGCCTCCATCCTAGTAAGTTTTGAAAGTTTTATTTTTCCATGAGTGATCTAACCATAATTTCAATATTAATTTAACATTGATTAGTGTTAAAATTTAATAGCATACAAAAATTAAATTTCATGACTACACATTTTGCTGATATATTTTAGTATCGCAATAGTATGAATAATTCACAAAGAAAATTAACTAAAAGTTGAAATTAATTAACTTATCTAGTAGGTATTAAAAATGTTAATCAAAGACACTGAAAAATGATAGTGTTTTACAAGTTTTCTTCCTCATTACGAGATTCACCAGTTGCATATAATCATAAATCATTATAATTGTAATGAATATAGTAGATATTATATTATTTTCCTGCAGTTATCGTATAGTTACTGTAGGCTAATATGCAAAAATATTAGATATTTTGTTAATTATTAATAATTTATTTATTTATTTATTATTCATGCTTATGTAATGGTAATAGTTGTCTGTTATTTTATTATTATTAAAAAAGAAAGAAACACATAAATGCGTAAACTAGTGGATAATTAAAGCCATAATTTATATTATTAAAAATTAACGTTAAAATTATGACAATTTAGGTTTTAACATTATCTCATAAATATTAAAAAACACGTGTAACTATTGGCGTAATGAAATATTAATAAGAAACTTCTTAGTTATGCTTATATGCACACAATGGCAAATTACTGCTTTTAATAGTTAAATTCAAATATAAAAAAATAATATTGTGTAGTGAAGATGTAAATTAAATTAAAAGGTGCACTTATAACTGCAAAAAAATTATAAGTTCTTAATTAATAACTAATAATTAGCGTTATACTAATTACGAATTACATCTTACGCATAATTGATGATTTTTTATATACATTGTTATAAAATTACTATCTTGAATCAAAATACAAAATGCCATCCATTTACATTTAATGTTGCGTTACGTAAAACTAGCAGCTTTCTTGAATTATTTTCTACCTCAAGATACGTACTAATATTACAGTCATTATCCACTGTGGGTTAAAAATGCTAATATATTATAGAAATAAGTACTTATACAAGCGAAACAGTGTAAGACTGTAAGATGCTCTATAATTCAGGAATAAATGCTTCTGTATTTGCAATATATTTTTCCTACACGCATTTTTCTGATATTGTTTTTTATTTTGCCATTGTATACATTTGATGGGAATAGAGAGACTCATTTCAATTCAATAGTTAATGACAGGTAACAAAATGGAACGATAGAAGCAACACCCATCAAATTGTTTATAACAATTAAGGTTACAACTAAGAAGAAGAAAATGTTTTGTGTGGCAAAATAAAAGCAAAAATTTACTAAGCACATTATACGATGTCACTGGCGCAGGTGGCTACTATACACAGTAATCTCAATTGTTCTTCGAAACTCCTTAAGCGCACGACAAAAAAATCCCTTATTAAAATACTCTCAAATATCCCTCAGGGGATTGAAAATCTGCGCTAGTAGGTTGTTTTAAGCTCAATTTGTAATTTTGTGGTTAAGGTATCTGTATTGTAGATTGCTTAGGATTTACGTATTGTTCGTAAAAGAAATTCATCCACATCTAACATTTTCTAAATTTGCTTATAAATTTCAATTTAAAATTATTTGGGATTTTATATTTTTCTAAAATTAAAATGGTTGATGTACATTTTTAGCTCACATATTTGAAGTCTTGGTGGCTCATCACAGATTGATGTGCAATATTTTTATGTTTTTTTAAACCTAAGTATGATGAGGCATTCTGCTTTAGTTTTAGATTTCAGATAATCAAAATGACTTGACAAAAAGTTTTAATTTTGATTTTCAAATAATGATAAGTACTACACGTTTAGTGATAAACTTAAAAGTGTATCGAGTTTTTCTATTTCATTTTCAAGAACGTAGATTATATCACGTTGACTAGTTTTGTCTCTTGTTGATAAAATTTTGGTTAAAAAATTAGGTATGAGATTTTGCCAATAAATCTTTCTCTGTGCTGAACTGTGGATTGAAGCATAATAAAAATGCTTCAAATGAAGAAAACTTTAAAGTTTTGGTAAAAATCTTTTACCATAGAACGGTCAAATAAAAAATCGCGGCAGGGGTTATTGAAAATTTTGAATCAAAAAGGTATTAAAATGTAATGGGAATGTAGTTTTGCTGGTTTATTATTTGGAGGAACTTTATTTGGGCGATTTCTCTCAGAGGACAACGTATGAACATCAGTGCTAGCTACCTTACCAAAATCTCTTAAAAAATGAAAGAAAATAAAAAAAATCATTTTGCGTATTTTGGAATCCACATAAATAGTTAATATGTAAGTTTATGTTAAGTGTGTAAAGTGTGGATTCTCTGGATTTGTTCTGGAGGGCAAGACAAGCTCGCGCGCACTTAGGCCACCATTCGGGCCCATTGTGCTACCTCCGGTTTCAGTTACACCCTAGTCCTGTCATTCCCCAATGAGCCAATCCAGTTGTGTAAAGTGTGATTACGCACTTGGAACGAACACCATAGATATAGGATATAGAAGAAATGGTAATTGAAGCACCTTATAGTGCTAAGGCACACGAAGAAGTAGCGGTTAGTTGTATCAAAATATCACAAACATTTGTCAAATGAAAAAGAAAATTTTATTGCATCCGATCTAACAACGTCGTCTATAACTATAGCATCCTCGCTTTTTTAATAATCTTTTATATATTTCCTTTATCATTTTTACCCAGATTAATCAAATTAAGTTTTACTAAATATTATTTACCGTGAAGGAAGACAATTAAACTGATTTATAACTATAGGCAGTTTCTATCGATCAAGTCAAGTATCATTTTAACTGCTTCTTTAAAAAGTATTGCAAAAGTAACAATGAAAGGTTAGAGTTAATGTCTATTTTTTGGGATAAGAAAGTTTAACCGAATTTGAATTACTTAACTCCAAAGTCCAAAAGCTGAATCTGTCGTACAAAAACCATTTATTTTAATGTTTTAGTGAAGTAAAAACATAATTGGAAGCTAATTTATTTCGAAAATCGTATATCGGTTCAGTAGCACATAAATTTTAGGAACCATTGGAATAGACCAAATGAGGGATACAACGAGAAACGTTAATGACTACCAATAGTAACAATAACCTTCAAATCGTAACAAATAAAATTGTTCTTAGGAATTTAATTCCACATCACCACATGTGGTATATATTGGGCTACTCTTAATTTTTAAGTTCTGAGACTACCAAAATATTTATATAGTTTTTGGGAAAAATATTGAAAAATACTATGATACTCATTCTATCCATACCTTTCTAAAATTTGACTTATTTGAATTATATTTATCTTCTATAACTTTCTTATGCTGCAATTAACTTTTTTTTTCAGTGACGTACCTTCAATTTTCAGGCTCCCCTGCAAAACATTTTTTAAGCTTTTTAATTTTATGTCACTTGCAAAACTGTGACTTTGCCGAACAACGTAAATTAAATCACTCTTTTTGTAAGATGTCAACCATTGACAATTTTTTATTAAGTTTTAAAAAAATTTCATACGGCACGTGATCTTCAGGCCAAGAGAAAATATTTAAAGAAAATAATTTACATAGTTTAATTACTTAATTTTATCAGTTTTTCTGTCATTTTATTGGGTGGCTTCTTTTTTCAGCCTTGTTTAGCTACGCTCCTGATCACGTTATGTGGTTCATTTTAAATAAAAGTAATGAAAACGTACAAGGAGACATAACAGTGAGTATGTCGCTAATCGAGATCTCATTTTTCTTGGAGATTCTATGAGCTAAAAAAATTATCACTTTCTCAGCGTTTAGTCGATTGCCCCTTAGTTTTTGAGTTATGAATTTTTGAAAATATTCTTCTTCTTCAAGTGCCTATCTGAATCCGGATGTTAGCGATCTTCCTGGCTAAGCCAAGAAGACTTTACTAGAAAAATGTTAATGGGGTAGTTTACCGTTGCCTTCCCCTATTGAAAATATTAACTATAGGTTAAAGTGCTATTGGAATGACAAAGACGTCCGAAGTTTGATCTTCACATGATTACACAATTTATTATCAGAATTGATATATTTTAACAAATTTATATACAGTGGAGCCCGCTTAATGTGATCACATCGGGACTTTAAACAAAAAAAAAATTTATTGCTTATTTATTAGTATGTACTACATCTACAATAATTAATTAATTAATAATAGTCACTCATTGTGAAGTTTTTTTATGTGTTTAAACGACGGAATTCATAATAAACATAAAAATGTAATGTGATATCACATATTATGTGACGGTGATAGAAAGAGTCACACGGTGGATTTATTTACATCCACTCCGTCTTTGAAAAAAATCAACCATGGACAGATTTTCTTGCTAACACCTGACTTTAAATTATGTGGGTGTTCCGAATTCATGATAATGATAACTATAAGGCTCTGGTCACACGTGCAGTAAAATGCTGCTGGCAGCAGCAGTAAAAGTCAAGTAGGCGGATTTTTAAGGTAATGCTGATACAAGTGCATTGCTAAAGCTGCGACATTACCTTTCATTTACTTCGAGAATGGGCGTTCCTGCAGTGATACTGCTGCTGCCAGAGTCATTCTACTGCACGTGTGGCCAGAGCCTAAGCGATGTTTTCTGTGTGTATAATAATATATGTCCGTTCCTGGCAAAAGTGATAACAATATCCGAATGATAACATTAACCGCGATCACATTAAGCCGGACCCACTGTATAAAATTAAACAGAAACTTAACTAAACGTTAAAATATTAATACAGTCGAGTCGCGGAATAGTGAATTAAATATGGCAAAGACCTTTCACTTTTTCGGGGTTGTTCACTATTTCCGTACTTACAAAATTTACAATAAAGCCACGTTTTGAAAATTAAAGCTTTATTTTAAAGAAAATTGATACAAATATAATTATTAATTAGGAAAAATGATGTTATTTTTGATTGTATTTGTTTTTTATTTAATTTAATAGTTAATACTTTTTCCTTTTTGGTACACCAACATATAAAAATTCCACTCTACGCTAACGTTACACGTGAAATGAAGTGTAAATATAATACGTAATGTAAATTCTCAATGTTGGGGGAAGTCCCTATAAAAGATGTCATTCAAACTGCACGATTTATAGTACGCAGTTTGCTGTATCGGGGTTACCGCTGTTCGTTATATAGGAGTCTCATATACACTCAAAGTTAAAAATTTTTTGTTCACTATGTCCGGTAGTTCACTATATATGGTATTCACTATTTCGCGACTCGACTGTATTTTAACCATAAGTAAAAAATAACATACAAGAAATTTTATTAAGAAAACATTTTAAAAAACATTTGTTTTTAACCTTTTGTGACAAAGTACAACTAGAAAAATATTTAAAAATATGACTAAAATTAGAGAAACGGGGTGGGGGGGGGGTTAGGAAAGAGAAGAAAAACGTGGTATTTAAAAAATTGAAGAATATACTAAAATGATTGTAAAATTCAAAATAGTAATACGATATGGCGCCATTTCAAGGTAATTGCCTATCTTCAGTCGTATGTAACCAGCAAAAAATAAATAAAAATGAAGAAATTGAATCAAAAATAGTTAAAAAAGAAAAGAATTCAAAAATTGTAAAAACTAAAAATGCTTACCGATGGAAGTAATTAAACTAGATTTTCTTATGCACGTGGAGTTCAAAATAAAATAAAGATTTAGAATAATAAAAATTTCAGACTACTGCCACAGACAGGATTGCCAAAGCAGTGATACACAGTAGCAACATAACTTTGAAAAAATAAATTTAAAAAATATTTTCAAGTATTACCACATAACAACCTTGCGATTGCCCTAGTAATGTCGGAAAACTGGAGAAAAGATGGAAAAACCAGGGATTGATGGTGGCGTAACGGGTATACATTGCCTAATACGTGCAGATGAAGAAGAACTTTATCATATTTGTTAAATTATACATACGATGCTAAACCAGATTTATGTTGAATAAATCGACGCAAATTGAATCAAAACAATGCAAATACTATTTTTGTTTTGTAAAGCAAATCAAAATGACGCAAATCGAGACCATGTTGTAATGTAGGGTCTGATTTTAATCATTATAATAATAATTAATCATACCGCAAACATTGTTACTACTGTTTTTTATTCATGAAATTCTTTCTTTTTGAAAACCGCGGGTCGTATACTGCGATTTTCTCTTAAAAAATCTCACTTAAATAAATTACTGAATTTAACAAATCTCAATATAAAAATGACGTAAGAAATCTGAAATTTTGATTTTATTTGTTACATAATTTTTATAAATGTAATGTAATTGTGTCCTCCTTACAAAAAATCAGCAGCAGCTACCTATCTTTTTTGTACATTTCTCTGTATCTCTACCAGAAGCTTGGTTATGATTCATTAGCTTTTTTGTCTTCTTTACAGGTGATGTGGAGCTAGCTCAACGCCCTGACCTCCAACCAGGAGAACCAGAGAGACGGCCAAAAAAAGTTCGTACTTTACCCAGATTTACACCAGGTATTTAACGTTTATAGTCAACTAACTTGACCTCTTCGATCGTCCCATATTTTTATTTCTTTATTTAAATAAATTTGACGTTTTGAATAAAAACGTCAATAATTTATTTTTTGAATAAAAGTACCAGTTTTACTTCAATGTGTCAATATTTTATGAGTACTTAATGATTTCTAGACGCACATTTTTCCAAGTGGAACAAACATAATTCACTTCAATAATAATATTAACACAATCAAGGATAGAGTGGCAGACACAGCTTAGCAATTTGTCGAAATCCTGAAAACCATCATCCACTTTTCTGTGTTTCTGGCTCATTTTGCCTTCATCAGTACCACATACTATGTTAAATCTTAATTGTGTACACATTTAACAGGCTACCGTTTTTACTAAATGCAAACAAACCGCAATCGCAAGTCACGTTTCACACATTAGAACTAAGCCAACCTGCATTCTTGGCTCATGGCCACCAATGTATTGAAATTGATAACAAAAATTCTCGCAAATGCATTAAAATTTAAATAATAATATTAACACAGTGGCATCTGCCATTTTCTGATTTACCACTCCTATTTTGTTTTAACTAAAGCTGATCATTATTGTAAAAATTAGTATTATATATTAGTTAGATCGACAGTCCTAGGAGGCTCTTGGCTTGTTTGACCACATTAGCCCATTTTTTTTATCTTGTGCTCTTTCTTTCGTGGACATTTATCCTTTCTAAATCTTCCCAAACTCAGTTATGCAATGGTCTTCCTCTACTTCTTGTACCATATATTTTGGACGTCCATATCTGTTGTACTATTTTGTCACCTTTCCTTCTTAGGATGACAGAAGTGTCCCAGTCATCTTATTCTTTGTGACTTGATGACACCCACTATGTTTGGCTCATTGCATAGCTCGTATATCTCTTCATTGGTTTTTCTTTGCTACTATCCATCAATGTTCTTTTTCCCAAATACTTTTCTCAGTATCTTTTTATCTCATTTCTCATACTTTCAAAGTTTTCTACATCTGTTTTCTTAAGGACTACACTTCGCACCCATACAACACAGTTGGTCCTATAATTGTTTTATAAATTCCATGTTTTATAGATTTGGCAAAGATTTTACTGCCAATCATTGACCGCATTTCAAACGAGTTATGGATTTTGTATTCTGCTTTTAACTCCCTCATCTCCCCCTGGTTTTTTTGCAATATTTGTTCTCAATTGGCAAAAATTTTCAACTTCTTTGAATTTCATCTCTTTGTCTTCTTTCCATTTGACGCATCTTTCATATGGACAGAAGACAGGGAAAAAATTAGTATTATCTTTTATTTAAATATTCAGACAATTTGAAAATGTGGTAATGATTATCCTGCAGAATTAATCCTGATATTCTATCTTTTTTACATCCAATAATTTTTCGTTATTTTTGTCCATTGCCAGTATATTAGTACTATAGTAGGTACACGTAGGTACTAATTACAAATTTTCAGATTATTTGCACAAAATGTAAGTAAATTTTAATAAATAATTTACGATTAGAATTTTCATTCAAATAACCATTTATAAAAATGTTAAGAAAAATGTTAATTCACGGCTTACAATGACCTCAAAACATGTTCATTTCACATTTTTGTTGTTAATTAAATTTTTTTTTAGATCTTATGTAAAGCTTACATTTTTACATTTTGTTTTCATATCTGCAAAAATTTGAAATGGTAAGACAGTGGAAGTATTGTAACAAATAAAACTCGTGCGATGATTTAATACAATAATTGAGTATTATAATTAAAGTCTTTTCAATTCAGATGCAGTTATTGTTCGAATTTAGCATAACATTGATCAATAATTGGTATTGGTGATAAACGGAATTTATTGGAACTTGATCAAACCATAGTAATCACTAGTCTTCGATTTCGTTCCAAAAAGACAATTTCAAACCCACATACAAATAGAATTTATTTTATATAAGAAATAAAAGTTATATGAGAAGGTAACTATAAATTTTCTAATATAATTTTTATGTTATCTTTTTGATTAAGTTAATAAAAAGAAATTTAAAATTATGACGTGTAATAGTATATTGTGAATCACAAAATGGGAAAAGGAAGTATTTATCATCTCGTTTGTTAAGTTAGAAATATAAAGTAGAAATTGTAGTATATATAAGAAGTGATGTTCATTCTAGTTATACCGGTATTATTTTACACCTTTTTGTGACTCTGAACATAAATAAAAAATAACCTGGCGTTTTATATCCTCCATAAAACTCTACTTTGTGTTGAATAATCTTCAAATTGCCTAGAAGCACATTCAAGTATGAAATATGCGTCCACGAGAAGTTAGAAAGCTTCGTAAAATGGAGACGAGAAGCGGCCAAGTGTAGAAGCGATGAGGCGAACATCACATTAGCACAATGCTGCTTTGCTGATGTTGGAAACGATTCCAAGAGAAAAATACCATATCGCCGAACAACATCTTTCTTTTGCTTGACTTTTACGTTATGTGTGCTTTATCGCAAAGCGAATTATTCTTGAATCGTCTTAAGCTCGGAGACAGAATAAATGGCGACAAAGTTTGTTGTCTAGAAGGATTGCTTAGTAGATAAGACTCTTCACTTGGTTCCCGACTTTAAATAGCACTGGATAGAACATTATACAAATTCACTCCCTTATTCTGTAGCCCATTGTTTATCCGATGTGCCTAGGGCTTTGCATCAGAATCTCAATTTAGTTAAGTAAGGAGATGGGTTATCGGGACAGTAAAGTTGTACTGTTTCTCCTTCTGTAGTTGTCATCAGCAATGCGCATTAATTTGGCTTTGTAATTTTACGACCATAATAACAAATTATTGTTATGTCCTATGTATTACTGATTACTAAAATCTCAACAAAATCTTGAAAAATAAAACAAAAATAAAAGAGTGTGATAAACTAGAATTCCTTTTGGGGTAAACCAGTAGCCAAGTGCTTTCGTGAAACTGTGAATGGACTTGACTGGGATGAAATGTGTTTACGACTTGCGGTTATTTACAATGAGACGTCCAGTCGCTTATGAATGATAAGAGTGACCATAACAATTCATACCGAAAGATTGTTATTGCAGCCACCCTAGAGATGTTCGATGTTATCTTACGTTATGAAACACATTTTCGTATTTTATACCACTCGTTTCTGACCGCTGTCCAGCGGTATTATTTATCGGTTAATTTTTTTAATACAAAAAATTTGCGAAACGAGAATATTAAAAGTTGAAAAATATTACTCTTTTTATATGATCAAAAGCCAATTCTTTCAGAACAATTTGAAATTTTCAGTTCGAGTTGGGAATAAAAATAAAGGCAATTTATTTTCGTGCAAATACGACGCGTTGATCTTTGTCCTGAAAATGTTCGCTCTTCGGATTTCCACTTTTCGAGTTGAGCAAAGGATGTCGGATGCCGATATAGTTGCACTCCATCCAATTACACGGTCCGCCGGATGAGGTCGCGACAGCTTCTCACTGCCAGCATCCCCAACTTGCCACGTCGCTCTGCCACTTATTGCCTAATATTTATCACGTTCCTTGCTCTATTTATCTTTATGTTCTCTATCTACTACGAGTGCCTTTTAAAAGAATGTTGTTAATAAATATTATATTTGAAGTTGTGTGGTATTGTGTAAATAAATATGAAGATATTTTAGAAATAATTTATGTATGCAGTAGCATCGATTACTCTTAAGTTAAATTTATTATTATAAAATTTGCACACTGTAAAATTTATATCTATTAGAATATTGAATAACCACTTTTACGCGTCAATAATTTGATTAAATTTAGTATTGCTTTAAAACACAACTAGGTACATGTTACAGCTTTTGATTCCCCTTTTAAACGAGGGTACAATCAAATCTATACGTTATTAGCCCTGCTCGGCTAACACTGCTAACGATAATGGATATCGGGATTGTAGTGAATCTGATTTATGGTTTGGAAAACAAATCTTGGGGTTGGCGAGTAAATTGAATCAGGTCAACTGTCACGTTGAGTTTGCACGGGCGCCACTATATGCCGAGCTACAGTAATCACTAGACGTCGTCCTTACTGTTTTATGACAAGTTGGATATTATAAGTCATACTTTACATTAGAAAACTTACACGCTACAAAAAGGTAGGAAACAAATCACTCAGAAAGTGTAAACTGGAAAATTGATATAAATTTTTAACATAAAACTTCAAAAATAAACTAGGCTGTTACCAAGATGAATGATGCATTGGACTAGAATTTAATTCAAAAAGTTTATTTTTTGTATAATTTTATACGGTATTACAGCAAGTTTCTGTTTGCTGTAGGTCGTTTACGGACTAATTGGTCATTTTAATTGCTGGCGTTATTAAATTCAAGTCGAAACTACAGTAAATAAATCGTTTCTTTTAAAATGTACAAATGCCTAAAGTTTCATATAACTAAAAACAACAATAATAATTAGTATTGCATAAGCATTATTAGACAAATATTTTTTTAATTTTCTATTTCGATAGTCAATTGGCGTATTTTCCAGCGTATTTCATAATATCAATTAGTGTTTTGAAAATTAAAATTAAGATGTTTAAGTTGTTTTTACGATTATTATGAGATTAAGTAGATTTATTACTTAACGTTTTTCTGCTTGAATGTTAACAGCATAAGCAGAGGATTCCAACTTGTTTCTAGCGCAAGAGGATTACAAGTTTAATTAATTTTCCAAGTAGGTGCATTTTCTTTTGCATACTTGCAAGCAGATTTATTGGTTGCAGTCAATTGATGTTCGTTAAAGAAAGTTTTATTTTCTGGTAGAATAACCAAACATTGTAATAAAACGAATGTGGAGGCGCTCCGCTTTGTTGTAGCAATCCATAAAAAATTGTTTATAGCAAAAATATTGTGATCTTAAACAGAAAAAAAGAGCATTATTTCCTGATAAAACACCCACCTACATGATCGGTAACCATTTTAAAGTGTAGTACAGAAAGAAAGAATGGGGAGTAGATGCTGCATTTTGCATTTGTTATTGCATATTACACCGCGGTAGGTAGGTATGCATGTAGGAGGTTAGTTAATTTTATTTAGTATTCTTTTACGCTTTAACGCAACTATATGACCATACATAAATATATTTACTCTGCTTTTAATACTATAATGTATTGAAAACTTTGTTGTCAAGTTATTAGTAAAAATTATAAAAAAATACGCTTTTTCGAATTATCTACACGTAATTAATTTTCACAAGATTTAATTGATTATTCAATTTAATGAGTTAATTGTGTTCAGATAACAAAACATTTGTCAATATATTTTACTACTACCTCTCACATTATTTAAAACCATTTCTATGCCATTATAGATAAATTTTATTTTAATAAAAAGTGGTCGACGATAAAATTTCAAGATATTTTAGATAAATATATTTTATGGTCGTAAGTTATACAACCTAATTTTCATTCAAATATTCTTGTGTAAATTTAGTCGAAGACACAATCTGTATAAAGAAATAGTGGCAACACCTTAAGAAATCAAAAGTTGTATGAATGAGCAGTAGCTACAACTGTTCAAGATGTCTTGTAGGAAATATTATCCGGTTAAACCATAAACGAGTTCCATACCAGCATGAAAATAATGTGATTTATACACCCTGCAATTTGTTTATAATAATTGTAGAAACTCGTGAGTATACATTGTCAAAATATTTGAATAAATTTCAATAACTCGTAATTTACAATAATGGGCTTTAAAAAAACTGGATTCGTCTTACTTTATTGGTAGCTATCTGTGGGGAGTTGGTGCTCACCCGCAGTGTTCCATCACACTTGTCCCTTTCAACGAATTTGGATATTTTATGTGTCGTAGGTATTGCACAGCAAGAATTTAAATTGCTATTACCTTTTTATATGTAGAAACAAGCTTAAAATTTTCAACAACAATTTTATCGGTTTTTAAGGCTAAAATATAGTAATTAAGTTTTCAAGAAATTAACCCAAAACCTTAATAAATAAGATTTTTAAAATAAAACTCCGTTGATAGGTGCCTCGTTAAAAAGTTAAAGAATTTTCTATTTATTAGTAAGGTTGTCATTAAAAATAAAATTTCATGCTGGTATAATTTAATCATGCAGTATGGGCTACTTGGTAGTACTGATTTCTGAAGATTAGTCTTGTTCATTTTAAAAATGATTTAAAAAATTCGATAACCAAGAAACCACCAAATTATTTGCAAAGTATTTAAAACATTTTAATTTTGTTTAAAAGAAGGATAATTGGCTTCCTTAACGTCTAGGAAGATGAAGGATGTTTTGTAGTATAGAAGGACTGTCTTACTGAAAGAGGTTAGAGAGATAAACCAAGTATGACAATTTAAAGAAGCTAAATGGAAAGGAACAGTTGTAAAATTAATTTCCAAAATCGCGGAAAATAAAAGTTTTTTTTTATATAAATATTTTCAAATTCAATTTAATACCTAATATGACTGAAATCATTTTTTAAGGTAAGCGACTTGAAACTTTGACTGAAACAATTGATTTTAGAAGTATCTAAGAAAACCGAAAGCTTTAACCTTGTCTGACGTGTCTGAGACGTCTACTGCCATGGGCACCGTGTCCGATGCGGATTGTCTAAGTTTATGTGCAATAAATATAGATGTCGCATCCTTGTTTAACATGGACAACAAACCATTAATGTGTGCGTGAAGTGGCTAGTAAAAGTAAAAGTAATTTTGTAAAACGTGGGCATTTGGGCATATAATCTAACAGAAGATAGATGTGATTTTAAATAAACTCTTCAGAAACACACCCACTGGGAAAGCTCTCAGATTGAAAATTAAGTTCAAGAAAGCAATAAAACATAATTTTTAATTAATCTTTATGAGTGACTGTGGTTTTAGTATTATCTTCGTTTGATAGTAGAATTTAACCTCTCAGAATACTATTGGTACAAAAACTATAAATGAATTCTCCAAATATAAACTATTTAAAAATTTATTTAGGACACAATCTTAATTTATGACACGTTTCAGTACTGCTATTTTGGATAACTATTCTCAAAGAAAACAGGTAAAGTAACTTAGTGAGATCCAAATTTTTAATTGTGTCTAGGAAGCCATTACTTAAAGTAAGATTCTGCTCATTAGTATAGGTTTTATAGTGTTACTTTTCTTCAACGTACAGATTAATTTGCTTAAAACTATAAAATTCCAACCCGAGAATCGATCATAACCTCCAAAAAGCTCTAGGATCCATTTCCAACCCGGTCATAAAATTTATCCGATTCTGTGGTTTGAATTCTATGTAAAACTGTTGATCCTAATCAGCAGTAGGGTGTTATGCTGGCAGGCTAAAAAGTGGAAAACCCGCGGTTCCATTCTTAGTCGCTTCACATACACTGCTGGAAAATCAAAGATAATCAGGAGTGAGCAAAATACATTTGTGTGGCGTCGGTAAGAAAGTACGATTCTAAAATAGCAATTCTACGATTGAAACCTCGTTGATTTCTGACAAAGGATATATTAAATAAGAGAATTAGAGGAGGACAAGGGCCTTAAAATTAGGAATTCATCAAGTCAAGTAGCTTGATGATTTTACACGTTACTTGACTTGACTTGAAAATCAAGCTTTTCAAAAATTTATTACTTGACTTGACTTGATTTTTTGTCGTCACTACTTGACTTGATATCAAGCAATCAAGCTATTTGATATTGTCTGTATAGCATAATATCATTCATTATGTCTTATAAGTTTATGTTATCATAAATATCATAAAACAGCGGCGCCGTGACCAGTACCTACATTGGAAATTTGTCAAATTGAGAGTTGACGCAATTTTTAAGTTACCTCGCGATTAAATTTAAAAAGAATAACTCACGCTTTAATTAAAATTTCAATTATATGTAAACATTGCATTGAATAGGAATTGGTCTTATGTTAACCTCAAGTTTAAACAACTCTTTTAGTTATGCACTTGATTATTATTCGAATTATTTAATTGTTAAATGTTTATTTAACATGTGCGTTATTGTTTAAATTCGCAAACAAAATCGTTAAAATTTGGCAAATATTCATCATTAGTACCTACTAATAAATGTTTCTATTTATTGGCTTTATAAACCTACTATAAATGTAAAATATGCAAAACAATAAATATAGAAATTGACACTCCACACTAAATGCTTTTCAGCTGTGAGACGAACAAAACAAATACGCACCCTTGTCTTTTTTGTCCTAATACCGTAGAAAGGAAATAATAATTTTAAATCACTTTGAAGATGACCGACTTGACCAGAAATGTACAAAAAGTTTTTATACGTGTGTAGTGGCAATATTAAAATATTATTAGAAACTATTCTTCTTTTATTTTAAATAATCTTTGCTACGTCACCTCCAATAATTACTTAATTTCACCCAAACATATTTATCATTATATGGAGTCACGAAATTCGTCTTCCTACAAGTGTAAATTTATTGTAAAAGGCCAAATTTTTAATATTTTGCTACCAGATTTGTCTGAGTACCGTTCCGTTTATGACTTTATTGATATACTTTTATGATTTAGTTAGGGGTAAAGTAATAAAAATTTATTGTACCTAAACTCTTCATTTTTTAAGTATAAAATCAAGCAATTTTTCAAGCTTTCAAACTATTTGATATTTGACATACGAACTATTTGACTTGACTTGATATTCAAATTTTAATGCTTGACTTGAGCTTGACTTGATTTCAAGTCAAGTCAAGTCAAGTAGCTTGAAAATCAAGTCAAGCCGTGAAACCCTACTTAAAATCACTAGTTTTTTCAAAAATCGAATTTAAAAATGCTCTATTTTCACTGCAAATTTGAAGGTAAATCGCTCATGATTGGTGAATCAAGGTATTCGGTTGTCGGTACGTGTGTTCCTATACATAAGAGTGTAGCTGTTAAAAAATTTTCAGTAACTCGTACGCTATGGTACGAATACGTTCTCCTTTTTGGAACCAAAATTACTTCAGAAAAAGAATGCTTAAATTTAACGAACGGTTATTACTTTTTCGCGTGGATCCTTCTCGTGCCATGGTGGTTTTCTACAAACTACACTCATTATAAAAATACACCTAAGCCTGTGGATTAAAGAAAAAGGTGGATCTTTGAAGGGTGAAACTCGTTTGCGTGGATTCTAAAAGCAGGGTGGTTGTGCAAAGAAAAATTGACTTAAAGCTCTTCTCGCTGCGCTCGAGCCCTTTAAGCCATTTTTCCTGCACATTTACTATTAAAAACCATGATTTTCGCTTGAAGTGCACTGTTGAAGCATTCCAATGCAAGTGTCGCTCCGGTTAACACCGTTCATAGCATAGCATCACTTTGTGAACAGATTTTGTTTGGAGACGAAGCCTCCATTACCTCTTTCAACATCTGAAAACATCGCGGGGATGATTAAGAGTATGAAATACTTTAGCAAGCATAGAGCCTTGTATCGTTTCAAAGCAGAGTGTTGATTCGCGTAAGACAATAATCAACCTTTGATGAATAATTTGAGTGATTTTGGCCGAAGCAACAGTAACCTCCCAGAGAACGTAGCGTCGTGGAGCCCAAAAGGGTCCGTCGAAAGAAAATAGGCGACACGGTCGCAAAAAAGAAGTGGGATTGTACGGTTGAAAAAGTTTTCTACCATTCATGCCCGCAGCACCTTCACTTAAGAACTGATCTAGGTCGGTGCCGAGACATTGAGTAAACGCCTCGGCTGTGACTCTGGGTTATCGCCGCTCTGCGCAAAGCTAAGACTAGTTCAAATTACACGGACTGACAATAGAATGGTATCACATATCTTGAATTTAAAATAAAAAATTCCAAAATATTTTAGATTTTCTACTACAAATATGAAAAAAATGGAGATATAGACGTATTTTAAATACATTTTCTCCACTTTTGATTTAATATTTGAAATACAAAATGCAAAATATTTTGAAATCTTTATTTTAAATTTAATATACGAAATGTACCTACTGCGCATGAGACTGGGTACTTTTTTAAATTTCAAACAAACAATCCAAAATTATCGTGTGTTTTATTTACTTTCAATCTAAAATACAAACGTATTTTACCCATTCTTGGAGGTAGCAGAATAGGCCCGATTTAGAGGCCTAATAAGTTTATGAAAAATTATCTTGTCCTCCACAATACAATCTCATTAATCCTTTTAACTTTTATATAAACCGGTCGTAAAATGTCATTTTCCATTTGAAAGCGGTTGAAGAAAGCGGCACACCACAAAAATAAATCTTTATTTTCTGATCTAATCCAGAAAACTAACACTTTCCGGCCGCTCAAATACAGTAAAGCTTCCACAAAGCTGGAAAAGTCTTGTATTATTGGTCTCATAGGTGACTTTCCGATCTTGGTATGTATAATTATTATTATTACTCTGAATCTTAATGCTTATTTATGCCTTGAATTACATAATCATGCCGTTATCACAATTTTTTAATTGGATAAGGTAACTTAAAATCTAAAGAAAGGGAATTTTATGCCTTGACTTAAAGTTCATCACCATTTAAAGAAATTTTCCTATCTACAAAACCTTGACTATCAACGTTTTCTACTGTGGCTACCTTTACCATAATGAAATAAATATCTTTTACAAAGATTTTTGTATATGGGGCATTCCACACCAAATCGACCACTTTTGAACCCGACCCCTTTTTGATTTTTCTGAAATGTTTACATATTATACTATCTCACCAAAAACAGTTCTGTGAATTTTTTCAAAATTTTTTATTCAACCCAAAAAAAGTTGCAAATTTTTAGAGAAACTGCTGTCTTTTTTTCAAACGATCGTAACTATTTCAAAAATTGACTAATCGGAACGTTTTTTTTTTTTGGTTTTGTTTGTCTTTAAACGTACTTTTCAGGAAAAAATAGAAAAAAAATATTCAAACTTAGATTCTACAAAATTTTTCATTTTTTCGGAGAAAATCATTGATTTTTCAAAATTTGACACTTTTGATTTTTGATTTTTTTATTTCAAAAAAAAACTGTGATTTATTCCGCGTATAACAACGCAAACCCCATAATGGGCCGACATTTCTTTCTATTTCTTTTGTTTAATTGATAAATATTATTTGCGTAAAAATAAAACAAAATATTTTTAAATTAAACAAAAAAAATAGAAAAAAATTTTGGCCCATTATGGAGTTTGCGTTGTTATACGCGGAATAAATCAGAGTTGTTTTTGAAATAAAAAAATCAAAAATCAAAAGTGGAAAAATTTGAAAAATTAATGATTTTCTCCGAAAAAATAAAAAATTTTGTAGAATCCAAGTTTGAATATTTTTTTTGTATTTTTTCCTGAAAAGTACGTTTAAAGACAAATAAAAACAAAAAAAAGAACGTTTTGATTAGTCAATTTTTGAAAAAGTTACGATCGTTTGAAGAAAAAAAACATTAGTTTTTCTAAAAATTCTTAACTTTGTAAACAATTTTGAAAAAATTTACAGAACTGTTTTTGATGGGATAGTATAATACGTAAAATCAGTTGTTTTAAACTTTTTTTTTTGTTAAAAAAACTTTCAAAAAGTGGTCGATTTGGTGTGGAATGCCCCATATATATTATATTTTATAGTATGCAAGACCGGGATAGGTTGTCACACGGTAAGTTGGCTGGCACGAGTTATTTAGATGGAAAAAGAAAACTTTACATTAATTGTTAACAATCTATTAGTCACTTTTGGATGCACTTTCACAATTTTGATAAGTATACTTGTAGGTACAATTTATGCAAACCGAAGATTACATGTGACAACCATCCTAATAGTTTTTCTGTGATAGCCTGCCCAAAATGAGTATTTCTGATAAACCACGATTTGGCAAAAACATCATAGAATCTAACCTTTAATGTTGATAAAAGGAGAGGAGTAACTACGTCCCAAAATAATTTTCCGCTACAACTCAAATACTATAAGAGGTAAGTACATTAAAATATTGAATTGCATGAAATACCGTTGCGTCTCTAGAGCAAAAGAGCCGGTAAAATTCCGGCACTGTATTACTTTACCACGAGTGTTATATTCATGTAGAAATGTCTTCCCAGAGGACTCGTTTTGTTTTAAGATGGCAAGATCTTCAACTCTGCAATCATCCCTGAATCCACAACTAGAAATAATTCTTATTGCCTTTCTTTACATTTCGAAAAATTTTTCAGCTTATGTTCAAAATACCATCTATACCAAAATACCATAGAATCAACCCCCTGAATTACCCTAAAGTATGCAAATCTCAAAACCTTCACCGACACCATGTTTTTGAGCTGCCTTATGGCATATATGCTCCTGGAAATTTTGTTACACAGTCTCTCAGTATGAGACTCTTACGTCCACCCTGAATCTATCATTATACCCAGAAACTCCACCGATTTATTTTTTGTGGGTAAAACAAAAACTAGCCTCTGACCCGCAACCCATAATAAGAGAGTTGATGAAAACATAGACCAGAGTTTGTCGCAATCCGGAGAAAACCTCCCATTTTGTTTAGCCACGATGCTAATAGACCAGCTCTCGATTTTGTGTGGAGGAAAGGCTGTTGAATCTGGAAAAAAGGTAGCTTGAGAGAAACTCCAATAAAACGTAAAAGATATTGAAGTGCTTTTAATTAAAAACATGAAATGTAGTCACAATTCCAATAATAGCGATGCATGATGACTGTACTAAAATATACACACATCAGTAGCAAATGAATAAACGGTGTCACAATAAAAAGGTGCGCCCACGTCAACACGTAAAACATGGGTTTTGATATTTAAAAAAATTAATTTTTTAAAAATATTTTTATCTATTAGTACAACACATCAAGAATATTTCCCCAAAGTTTTAAGTCGATTGGAGTAAAACTCTAGGAAAGAGAATTTCTAGAATCCTCTCATAGGCTTTTATCATTACTTTTATTCCTACTTAAAACTCTAATATCTTTTTTCTCGAAATTATACTTTGAAAGTCGGTGGACACGATTTTTCAAAAGCTATTGCACTGATCTTATTGAAATTTTGTACACTTCTTCTAGATAGGTTTGACTAGTGATTTTTTTCTTTTTCTTTTCCTTCCCACTCAAACATCGAGATATAATGAAGATCAACTTACTCAAAAAACTAAACTCGCACATCCGGGAGATTATAAAGATATGCAAATATACAATTTTAAATATTATCATATCAAGTCAAAATAAGTACATTTATTGCAAATTAACTCATCCCTCGGCCACAATCGGTACAATTTTTCAGTTTAATTTATCGCGCCCCATAATTTATCTACAAGTATGTTTGATTATTTTTACTGTTTTGTTTTGTGTTTATGTTACGTTATTATAATCTCTCAATTGTTTAAGCAAAATATTAATTGAATCATTGTAGCATCTGGCTTGCAAAATTAGAAATTCTAAGCAGTATTTAAAATTTAACTGCATCGGAATAGCAGATTTGCCGATTTAAATGTTTACTGACTGATGTTTAGTAATTCCATTTTACAAGTAAACATATTAACAAAGAGAAACTAGAAAAGCTGTCTAAAACCCCGCATCAGTCAGTCAGTGCTAAATTCGGAAACTCTACAAACAGTTTAACGCATGTCATGAGATGACACTCATTGTAATCTGCACAAAGCAAACCACCCAGTCTCGCTACTTAGCGGCATAAACAGTATCATTGAGCGCATTACACAATTTTATTTGGTAAGATATACAATGAGAAGCTGTCATAGCTATATGATGGATCGGAATACAACTGCTTTTCCCGACCCGCAAATTTAGAGACCCATTTTCAAGTTACGTGTTACACAAAGGTCATTGTGGTTAAATTTCAACAAAAGATTTAAAACTTTTTGTCACCCACGAAATGTAACGCAAAATTACATTTTGTATTTTAATAAAGTTTCTTTACCCATTGATTAACGAAAAGCACAAAAAAGGATAATCAATATTGAACTATTTGCATTATTTGAAATTAGATTTTCAGTTTTTCTATACAGATTGAAATATCAAATTATGGTTGTTCGTAATTAAGTTATCTAGTTAAATTTAATTATCGTTAGTAGTACGAGAATAGCTCGACATAACTTACAATAAAGAATAATTGTGGAAACAGTAAAAGCAAGGCGACAAGCAGATTACCCCAACAAATCCCAAAGGCACCACTCACCGACAATAGTTTGGCTGAACCGCCACGTGTGCCGTTTGATTGGGCCGTAAGCAACGTTCGTCAGTGAGGATTACAGACGGTTTCACGCGTCACTAGTACATAATCTGCTTAGCTCTGACATTGATAAGGATGAATGAAGTAGAAGTTGCGAATCATCCTGATTCTAAGTTTGTCTTGAGCGATATCTTAAATTAAGCTAGACGTTGCCCAAGGGTTTCTTTACAGGTAGGTATGTATAATAATACTAAAGTAGCTATCGCAAATGAGAACAACTCTTGAGATGAAAAATATTTGCGTTAAAATACGAGCTATTAATTGCCTTAATCGATCATATAACATGTAACCGTTTTATAGTTGTCATGTGAAATCATTTGCATCTCCAGAAGATTTCAAACTAATAGTACACATAATGGTCTTTTAAAATACTTATTGTTAGGGTGCACGCATACCCCATTTACCTGCACATGTCACAGACCATCAAGCGACATTATCTAAATGAAATCTTAGCGTGAAACTAACTACAAGAGAGTCAACTTTTTAATATGATAAATACCCAAAATATAAATAGGACGCGTCGTTTATGTGTATATGAATGAGAACATTCCGCATTGTCTGATATCTGTGGTCTCTGCCATCTGTCAAAGTGAAGAGTGATCGGTCATCACGAAGACCTCCAGGCTCGTCAAAATATAATTCATAACATCTAGGCATCTCTTTTTTATTAGTTATCATGAATAATACATTCTACACAGAGCAATTTAAGCATACATAGGTTAGGTACACCACAATAATACAAATATTTCACTCATAAAAAGTTGAAAGATTAAAAACAAAACTCTTTTAATTAATATCGAGAGAAAATATTTACTTAGTTTATATTTTTAGTACAATGTAATGGTACCGTTACTGTTAGTATAAAGAGACTTTCAATTATGTATTGATTAGGAGTTCCGCGAGGCTTTCCCTTGAGCATCTTCCGTTGAAAACGTTAAAATTTCAAAACCTAAATTAAACTTAATTATTGTTGTTGATAAAAATTGTCAAAATAGTCATTGTTGTGATAACTTTAATAATATACATTATTTGATTATCTATCGCGATGATTATAACCACCTTGTGGTTCTAATGGTATATTTAGGATAACTTAAAAATAATTATATATTTTAATTTTTTTATTTAATCGTTCGAAAAATAACAGTTGAGCCTGGTGTATTATTAGCTCTTACAAAACTTTGGCATTAGGAATAGTTAGAACAAAATAGCGAAAAGATTAAGATTTATTAAATCGTGAAAGCGAAATAGATTCATTCTTTGCATAAATAAAAAATGAATGCAAAACAGATCTACGTTTAATTGATTACAGGAGATACACAATTACATACTTCCGCAATTTGCATCGGTTGAATGTAGATTTTTGTTGATATGCCAAAGACAAATTGTTTATAATTTACGAGATGCGATCGCAGTTTTATAATGGCAAATGTATGTCTATATCATTAGTGTATCTTTAATGGATGAAATTTGAGTTAAGCGGTGCTTGTTTGTAGTTTAAAATAAAATTATTACTTTTTATTATCTTATCATCCTATAATTACCACCCTTCGGATCACAAAAGAAAATTTAAATACTAAATTTGTTGCTGGCATTGATACTTAAGGGGGTCTTCTCGTAAAGGAGTTTTAAAAAATCAATATTTTTTTTATTTCATTTTCTTATATCATAGGGTCTTAAAAATATGTCTTGTAAATATTTTGTTGATACTAATAAAATTGACAAGGTTGTGTAGTTTTAAACTCGCCTACCAGCTTCGTAAATGAAGCAGAACGCTTCGGTCTGAACACTTATTCGGCAAGTGACTAATTTATGAGCCATAAAAAAAAGGACCAAACAATTAAACACTATTTATAATATAAATCCAAATTTATAACTAATAAATTAAGTAAAATTGCACATAACTAACAATAAATTAAAAATTTTCAATATTTTTGCAAAAAAATACTTTAACCTTTAAGTAGGTAGGTGACTAAAAGTTACGTAAGTAGGTAGGTGGGGTGCTCACAACACCCCATAGAAAAATGACTATTCTAAGTACATTTTATTTTGTTATTTTATGTTATAGCTAAATTTGCAATGGTTAGACTATGGTAAGATGGGCGAATGTAAAAAAAACGAAATTTAAGACTATTGAACAATATTATTTATATTTATTTCTCTGAGCACCGTTTTTAATAAATCATTTCGCGCTTTATATAAATATTAAGAAATACATAAAAATGAATAAGTTACAGGATATTTTAAAATTTAATTAAAAATAATTATGAATGAAATAGTTTATAGTAAAAAAAATGTTTTAAACAAAGTTTTATAATAAAATTCAACTAAGTAGCTAGGGCGCTGACAGCACCCTATCATAATTAACGCTCTGTCACGGGTTACTGGTTTAAGATAAATATGCAATTTTTATCATAATCTTACAAGGAACATATAAAAGGAAGGTAATAAAAATTTAAGCTATGTTGTGAACCTGTAAGTATAAAATTTTTGAAAAAACAATGCCTGGGGTGTTGTGGCCACCCCACCTACCCACTTAAAGGTTAAAGAGCAAAAAATAATTAAACCAAAAAATATTTTTGAAAGAAAGTTTACTGACAAGTTCTATGAAAACAAACTTAAAATTTTTTTTGTGTTACTCGTGATTTTACGTGTTAAGAATCGAATAAATCTATCCAAGACAGAATATCAGAACCTTCAGAACAAGCTAAAATGGCTCTCAGAAAATATAAATTTAAGCAAAAACATTTGTTCAAAGTAAAAAAAGGTCCTTTTTATAGCCCCGGATTATAAAAGTAAGAATCTTTATATAAATTTGGCATTAATCTTATTAAAATGGTACGAAAATCTTTAAACGAACTTTTCTCAAAACTACATTTTTTAAGCTGGCGGCAGTAATGATTCTTGAACCAGTCGTCCTATCAACTTGATTTTTTTTAGAAAATGTCCAGTAAATATGTCTCTATAGCCCCTACCAGAATCAAATCCAGAAAATTATTACTGCTTTTTTGATGACACATTAAACATGAAAAATTTCATTAAAAAAGCAAAAAAAAATTTGTATTGCTGCCGTTTTGTCATTTTTTTAATTTCTTTGTTCATTTTGGTACCGGCGATAGCCACACTTGAGTAGATTAAGAAATTTTTTTGTATTTTGATATCAGATCAGTAGAACAACCAAAATCACTGCCGCCAGCTGGATACATTTTTTTAATGAGACGATCATTATGGTGCTTAAAGTGTTATTATAAATAGTATTTTTGGGTTACAAAAATTTATACAGATTCTTAAAGTATAAGTCTATATATATATAAATTATGAGAATAAAATATTTAGCCGTTTCTTTGAAAAAAAATTCATAAAAATCACTTAAAAATTCCTCGTCTTCACTAGAAGACCCCCTTAAGCGCAACTAATAAACAGGGAGTCTGTCACGTGGCCTTTATAACCACGGGGGCGGAATTCGTTGTTATCATGTTAAGTACACGTGCTTTATCCTCCCAAACCCCTTGATAATGTTATGCGTAACAGTCATGCAGCTCATCAGGTTAAATGGAGTGCGTCGGATCGACTTATGGCCAAGCAAAACTTGCTTCTACCATCAATCATTGGATTAAATGCTCCTTTCTCGAGATGAAGTAGAGTTGGTCATATTAACTAACTATTTTATGGTGGATCTTAAATTGAATTTATAATCTAACAATTCTATACGGATCATTGTTAAAGTTGGATTAAACTTAATAAAAAATCTCTTTATTGCTTGACATACGTTAAAGCATCAACACACCATAATCCATACAAAAATGTTAGCTCTAAACTTTACATCATTGTTCATAATTAAATATCGCACGTTATTGTTTCATATCAAAATTATTCAAATATGCGTAAAGGTGTGAATATTAAAATAGCTAGAAATTGCTTATAAAATAATTGTAGTATTATTTCATTATTTCGATTTAATTATTTTTTATTATAACGTTTTTCAACGTTTCGCACACAAAATTATATAGTAGGTAATTAATAATAAATTAGAATAAATTGTTCAGCATTTTCGTTTTGAATGACAACTTGGACGGTTGCATCGTGTACAATTTTTCATTCTGGTTTTAATGCTATAGTTAACAAGAGGATTGCCTCAAGTGGTACAAGCTTCTCGCCTAATTTTCTCAATGAAGAAAATCGAGCGTATAATACACCTCTACTATTATAAGCTGATATGTGTCACTGTAAAGAAATAATTAATGAAATCACTTAAACTCAATGATAGAGCATTTAAGAAAGTGATTTCCTTTGAGCATTTTCGTTCTGAATTGTTGGATAGCACCTAATCATTACAAACTGCATTTATTATTTTTTCCTCTCCAATGAGTGATTTTAAAACTCTAGTTGCAAAATAAGAAATTGCATCAGGAAATAAACGTTTGTAGCGAGCAGGAAAGTAAATTGTAAATATGGCACTATTATGGAGGTAGTACAATTAATTGCATAAAAATTTCATGCAGGTATTTCTGAATTACCTTAAGGTTTTTATTTATTAGTTGTTGATAATGAACCTACCAGCATTTATACCATTGATTTGTGGGGATATCGTTTTTAATAGATACAATAAATATGATTTTTTAAATTGTATCGAGTTATAAATAAGAATTAAATTAATTTATATTTTTTATTGAGCTTTTCAGCTCAAATGCGTCTCTTCTACAGAATAATTAATAACAGTAAACATGAAAACAAATACATTGTATTGTAGTAACTCTAACAATACAATTTTAAAAATCAGTTATAATTAATAGGTGTTTTAGTATATTCATCCAGATAATAATGATAATTTGTTTGACTTTGTACGGGCAAATCCATTTTCAGGAAATATAATTTTTATTTTATTATTGAAAGGATCTCAAATAATCTTTTCTCATAATATATCTGATTCAAGAATGGATTCTTTTTCAATTATTTTTAAGATAAGTGGCCATAACTGCCTAACGTGAATTTCAAATCATGGATTTATTTAAAGGTAAACAGAGATCTAATTTGATGTAAAGATCTTAAAAAAGCAAGTAAATTAATTAATATAATCTGCTTTATACATATTGAAGAAATTAACTGCAAGTATTACATACCTATAATAATTTATTATATGATGATGATACAATTGAATTTCAATTTGAAATATACCAAACGAATAAAAAGAAAAATGATCGGTTCCTATAAAATTTATAATTTTGTAAAAATATACGTATATAATACGTTAGTATTACTCCTAATTTGTTTTGTTTACCTAGTATAATGTAGTTGATATTGTATCAAAATTTCCATTATGATTATACTTACTTTAGGTATTTACTATGTATAATAATAATTTTGCAACAGTTTTTATTCAATTTTTTTGATTGTTTATCTATTTTTTATAATATTAGAAAATGTCCACTTGTTACCGATATCTAAAAAAAATTACCTTGAATTTTAACTAATGACAGTTTTAAAATATATTTTATGAGTCTTGTGGCATTCAGGAATATTGATTATAATGAACCAAATAAACAAATTAGGTATTTACCATCTAAAATTTATACATCTGGCAGATGTGGTAGCATGTCATAATTACGTAATTCTAATTGTTTGTCGATGGTAATTTTATTCAGGGTAAAATCGACGCATCGTCTTGTAGTTTCGGTTGCCGCTCTATAATATTGATACCGCTTTTCTCATCGCAATAATTAATAACTTGATCGCTCACGTAAACACTCTTTTATTTTTAACCCCGATTTATTATTGATCGTAAACTTCTTCTTTTTATCATTAATAAGCATAATCAATAAAAATAAAAAAAATTGCGAGCGATTCGCGTTCGTGGTGTGACCATGATTATTTTAAAATGTCGTTTATTTTTAATCGACTCTTTAGGTATTTTCTCAAATAAACAAAGCACTCTTACAAAGTTTTTTCCATCCAGCAATTTTCAGAGGCTTATAATATTAACTATCTAGTTTAAAATATGGCTCTTTCGCTGCTCTATATTTGTGGTAAAATTTTTACTATAAGATATTATAATAATATAGGATTGTTGTATTTATTATAATGATAATAAGGTGCGTGATCATATTTCAAAAACTGTTAAATATTAAATTGTACACTCACCTGCAAGAAACTGAGAAATATTTAATAGTCTGTCAATTAAAAATCTTAATATAACTACATCTGCTTAGTATAATGCATTTCAATATGGTTAACTTGAAAACATAATATTCGTATTTTTATAGCGCAATTTTTATTTTTATGCAATTAACTGAGTATTTTATCATTGAGTGCTTTATAAATTTATTTAGTGCTGTTATTACACAAAGTATACTAACTTACATGTGCCTATCTAAAATATTTATATAAGTCGAAAATTCACCGAAAAGAACCAAATTTACTGAAGACGGTTCCAAATGCCATAAAATTGTCAATTTTTGTTTTTCTGATTAATTCTATGCAAAGCCGTATCTAGACATTGATCATGGAAGACGTTTAAAAAAAACATCCTCTATGCCATGAAGAGGTTTTCTCGAAAAGAAACTTTTTTGCACCTTTGTTTTAATCTTTTCCTTGTGCACGAAGAAGAGTTTGAACCCTCAAACCCCTCCTTAACTACGGCCCTAATTCTAGGTGATGTACTAAAGTAGAAACAAAACAACTACATATTTTATGTTTAAAGGAGGCTATAGACGATCAATCTTTTGATCAAAAGCTTGAGTCAATCGATTGTATCAAGCGTGATTAATCGTTTAGAAACCCGCTTGATGCTTGAAGCAAGCATTGACGGTCATTGATAGAAAGTTTGGATGATTAAAGCGGTTGAAGAGGGAGCTTGATCGTTTAAAACAATTTTACAAAAAATAGAGGATACAAAGTACTAAAAAACATTTCTACTATTTTAAGTGGTCAAGATGTTCCTGGTTTTAACATGAATCCACTGATTAGGGGGTTTGATTAAAATACTGATAGGCTGATTAAGATTGATTGAAGCGCGCGTCAATCGATTGACTCAATATTTGATAAAGCAGATTGATCGTCTAGGGCTTCCTTAAATCATCAATTTGAACTGTAAATTTGTGATTTTTAGGAAGTGCTATAGTAAAGTAAAGCAATTTATTTTTTCTTTTACAGATGAATTGTTTTTGTCAATTTATTTCTAGATTTTTATAATTTTTACTTTGTCTGGAATGCAATTTAAACGGAGAATCACGTATTTTTCTAACGATCTAAAAGAATTGATTTGAAACGTCAAACGAAATATAAGAAAAAGGTGAACTGAAAGAAACTGCTGTATTTATTTTAACTTATTTTGATTCCATACGTCACTTACATATTGTTAATTTAAAAACAGTTTACCTCATGTATGATTTTATGGATGAACCATTGATATGCCCGAAGAATCACTAAGTGATTGGTCACCAGGTCATTAATGACAGACAGATTGTAGTACCTAAGTGAGGTGAGTTAATTTGCATTTTCAATTCCAAACAAATATAACAAAATCAATACTAAAATCTTACGCACCAAAAAACAAATTTTTTTAAATCTATGTAATTATCCAATAAATTTGTATTTTTGCTTTTAAATTTAAATGGTTTCTTAAAAAAAAAATCGAGACTTTTAGGTTAATATAGAGGCAATTTGTGCTCACGATAAGAGTGAAAATCTAATTGTTATCAAAAGCCGCATTTGTGTGTTTATGTTTCTATAACCATAGTATTAAAAAAAAAGTTATTTTTAAACCTAAAAGTTAAAATTAATTAATTTGTAGTTACGAAATACTATTGGATTTCAAACCATATCAAAGTTAAACAGCTAAATCTAATTGTAAGTTATGTTTAAATTATTCAACTTACCATCTTCTTTTTCTTAAGGTGCCGTCTCCTATCGGAGATTGGCGAGTAATCTTCGCAGATTACTCTCGGTGGTTTGCCATTGCCATCCAAAAAGAGAGGGTCATAATGAAGTTGAATAAATTTTGTAGCTGGGTTGGGCATCGAACCTAGGGCTTCTAGCCTAGAATCCGGTCCTTAGCCCGTTCACTTAACTCACCTCTCTATTTACCAACTTCAGCAATTAACAAATAAAGTTGATTTTTGTCTAGCTCTCAATAAAAGAGCTTATTGATCTTTATGTAAACCACCAACAATTTAAAAACATGCCATATTTCCGATAAAAGTTTGACGTAAGATTTTAAAGTTGATTTTATAAAACCGCATATTTGGATTAAGATTTACTTATTTCGACGACAGTAAATCCGTTTATAAACCATTATTACAAGTAATTTGTCATTGGAGTTAAAATTCACAATTACTTTAAAGAAACTTTAATTTTAAACAAACAGCTGTGTACCAGACTCGTACCAATTACAAACTTTTACTACAATCGCGTCCCATTGAATAACCAAAATATTACAGTGAAGCACAATTTTAGTAATTTTACTGAAATTTTTAACTTAAACAATTTTACGAAATTAACAAACTTGGTTATATAATTACAGCTGTAAATGTGCTTTGTAGAATTGTTCGGTGAAACACTCCATAAGTAGATATGAGTATCTAAATATATTCAACTATCTGATTTTGAACGGGGTATATCTAATCTGCGGACATTTCTTTAACAACAATATAAAAAAGGAAATTAAGAAAATTGGAAAATTAATTAATAAATATCAAAATAATTACTTTTGTGTTGGAAAAAATGATTGACATAAACCTAAGAAAGTGAACACTAAAACATCAATAGAACAGCACATAAGTTAAAAAAAAACCTGAACATGTTTTTGTTTAAAAAAAATTTAGGTATTTACTGAAATAAAAAAATCAACAGTTTTCTTATGTTAGTAGTGCAAAGAAAAGTTAAAATAAAAGAAAAAATTTGTCAATAAAAAATTATCGTATTTAACAAGCTTTGTGTAAAAATTTATAAAAAATCTAACAAAATAAAGAGTATGAGACGATTAGCAATTGTGGATAGAAATCTGCAGTGGTCCCATGTTTCTCTTCGTTTCTCTTGATCGCCGTTGCGCAATCTTCAGTGTCCATTGATCTCTTTTCTATCGTGTCACATGTCCAGACCTTTAATTTCCTTTAAATTAAAAAACCTTTTAATTTTCCAAACTCAGCACAAGTTAGCTGAGTTCTTTGTGTTATTTCCGCCGTTTGGCTATCTTTGCCAAATTTAATAAGATGACCCAAACCCAAATAGATCTATTTTGTAGCATTCTCAATTGTGTAGTCTTCCATATTGAAATTTACATCGTCTAAACTCATAATTTTGGTGTTTTCATTATTAAAATTGAATCCTGTTTCTTATAAAAGCATCTCTTTAAGCTTCTTTAGATCACTAGACATTAGAAAAAATTTGTCTTCAAATCTTAGGTGGTTCAAATATGATCTTTCAATTTTTATGTTTTTCTTTTCTGATAATAAGTTCTTAAAAACATATTCCAAATCTAAGTTGAACAGTTCAGAGATATCGTGTTTTCTTGCCCGACTCCTCTTCTCAAGAATATCTGATCAGTTTTTCTATCTTTGCCCGATTTAATATAGTCAGTGGCACATTCCTACAGATGATTTTTATAATATTAGAGTTTGACTCGATCATATTTAAATGAAATCGAATGCCTTGTGGAAATCTACGAACGCTAGATGGATTAGAATGTTATATTTCTTTTAATTGCTTTTTGTATAAATAAGCGAACTGCTTGGATATGGTTTATTGTACTAAAATTTCCTGAAACCCGCCAGCCAATTCCACTGGTCGATAAAAGTCAAATTTCTTTTTCGAGCGGTTTACTATGATCCTTGTAAATAGTTTATACTTCTGTGACAGTAGACTAATAGATCGATAGTTCTCCATATCTCAAGTTATAAAGATCAGTATTACCTTTAAATATTGTAAAATATTTTTACAATGAGAATGATCAGAGTTTTTGCGAAAATTCTAATAATATGTATAGAAAAAATGCTTTTGAATAATCGCAAATAAATTTTTTTGAATGGCTAATAACTTAAAAGTCAAAAATTTTCAAACGCTTTACGATTTTCAGATTGAGATCGACTACGATCAATCAGATCTTTCTTTATTGTATTGGACTAAATTAAATTACTCAAATAATTTTTGAATTTTTTATATGCATGCTTAATATAATTTCAATATGACATCAGTAATATCTGATAAACTTGCTACATTAATATGAAATTTACCTACAAAACTGTGTATATCCAACAAATTTTGGTATTATATTTTATTATTGTTCAAACTGAGACTGTACATTTCTTTTCCAAATTTTTTGAGTGTGTTTAATAATAATAAATTATTTATTTTCAAAAACACATAGTATGTAACGATTTGAACTGCACCCTAAAAAATTAAGTTTCATTTTCTTTTAAGTATGATCTTGTCATAGAATAGCCATGTGAAAAATTCAGAATAATCATGCAAACGGCCACTGCTGCCTGGAAGTTCAAATTCATTTACCTGCACCTTGCTCAACAATTAGAAGCTTTTGAATTTGGATTCCAACAAAAAAGAAGCATAGAAATTCTCAGCTGGTCATGTAAAACAATAATTAAGAGTTAGTAAAATTTAATAAATGTAATTAAAAATGTAATTACTATAATAATGGTTAAATGCCCCTATTTTTATAAACTTTTCATTATTGGGTACCATTTAGTTTCTTCTCTGTGCCCGAGAAATAGTTAGGGTTACTAAGAATTGAAATAACAGTAGTTACAAATTATTGAGATTTGCACATTGAGCACAACATTTCTATAAATATAAAAAATCTTTGTTCACTCACAATATTTTTGAAGAGTATGTGTACTTCATGCCTTAGTTACCGAAAAATTCGACGTAAAACAATAAATGGAAAGGTCATGAATTCTTATGACAATGTTCTTTCAATTAGGACAGAATATTATAACTGCCATCAGTAAACACAATAACTTTTGTATATCACTCGTGCGTAACTTTTAGTATTCACGTTATCAATTTGAAATATGAAGCTTTGCTATTTTTTGTCAACAACTTACATTTAACATTGACATTAATCTTAGAAATGCTTCTTGTTAGTATAGGACTTTTGCACTGCCGACGTTTAATTTTCCATCATTAACCGACATTTAAAAATATCATTAACACTTTCTCGGTCGGTGCCAAAGTTTTGCAATTTCTAATCAAGGTTTAGATAAAAATTATACCACTAAAATAATAATAGATTTTTATTAAACACGTGCAATATGCAGTAGAAGCAGATGAGATAGTAAAAGTAAAACAGACGTCTAACGTTTGATGTTAGTCAAATCTTTTACTAATAGTTTTAATGGCTCAACATCATGGATAACAAGTTGAGAGCTCAAAGCTACGGATGTGGTGAGAGCTGCATACAATTCAGAATCATCAGACGAACACTTCAAACAGACATCAGACAGACGCCCACTCGACCTGCGACATATACCTCTTCGGTGCGATTGCGGGATAATTTCGTCAACAAAAAAAATTTCTTTAAGCACGAGACGCTAAATTTAGTGTAATTTAATATTACTTGATAGCTTTTATATGTAATTTGTAAGTTCCGTGTTATAGAATCTTTTTATTTAAGTAATTGCTTGGAGATCACAAAAAACATCGACTACCCATTTACATCACGTATACCTATAATTTGTAAATTTGAAGGTGTTTTTAGAATAATTTGTCTTCAAAATAATCGTTTAAAATATAATATGTTATTGTAGGTAATTTTCAAAAATATTACAACACGTAGTGGATTTATATTGGTAGATATTTTAAATTTTAATTAAAATAAATCTATTTCTTAATGTAACCCACATCAGTAAGAAATAAATTAAAAATGCAAAGTAATTATAACTTTTTAATTAAAATTAATTAAATTACATAAACAATTTTAATTTATTATTTTCAATTGTCTACTTATTCAATCGCCTTTCTGCTTATGATATTATTGTTAATGATAATGGTGTAAACATAGGAATATTATTGATTCGATAGGACCTACACTTGCAAACATTAAAATAAGTTTTATCTGGCGATATTAATTTTTTCTAGTGCTTATTAGGTCGTTAAAGGTAGGTAATTTAATTTTTAATAAGTCTGACATTCATGAATTTTGTTCGAGATGCGATGGCAGTAATAATATTATTGATGCATTTATATTTTCTGTTGTTTCCCATCCATTTAAAAGAAATAACGCCCAGTTAACTCGAAAATACCATGTAGTACAAACAGAACGGATAAAAAATTTAGTTACTTTTCTAATTTTTACATAAAAATCTAACAAAATTAACTAGCGTTCATTCATAATAAAGGAGATTTTTTGAATTAGTTTTTTAATACTTCAAGCCGTTTTCGAGATGTAGTATACATACATGAGTAATTACTACATCCTTATTCATATCAGCAAAAAATCAAAATTGCTACTGAAATTGATCGATTTTAAATTTTGTCATTTTACCAGTACATGCAGGTCCGGACTGGGCTTTCAAATGTAAGGGGCGCTTTTTAGAAAAAAAGTCCAGATTTAAAAAGAGAAAATTGAAGTAGTTTATTTTTATTTTCAGTGTAATATGTTCATGAAAATTTAAGAATCTTACAGTCATCTGAAAATATTTAACAAACATTGTCAAGAATGACAAAATTACGGGTCACAGGAACATTTACGTCAAACTTCTATAGACTTAAAACATGAAGAAGTTTTACAATCTTGTACATCTAGGGTTCACTATGCTGATTTGTTGCAAAATTAGTAAGGGCTTGGGGTGTGATCGCAACTCTGTTATGTTATGTAAAATGTAATATACATTTTATCTCAAAATACAAAAAGTACCCACAATAAAATACAACAATTTATATTAATTATAAGAAGGAGGCTTTCTGAAAAAAAGAAAAAAAATCTCTTTAAATTATCTGTGTTAAATTCCATTAGTTGTTCTAATAACGCAAAGTTTTTCGTGGACACTTAATGCAGTCACAATATCGTAATTAATTATCCACTCGAAAAATCTATTTTCACTTTTTATACTACCATTACAGGTAATAGTTATGATGATAGTCATGTGGGAGTGACAATATACTAGTTTAATTATTTTCCCTTTATAACTATCATTATAAGTAGTTCTCACATTCTAGTAGAAGAATTAAAACGACCACCAGGTGTATGTTATTTTTTCTCAATTTAATTGCGTTTTTCTTCGGTTTTGTAACTATTCTGTTATCAGACATTTAGGACTGGTAAAGAGTCAACAGCTACGTCAGAGCCGTAACAAGGATAAAACCCCTCGACCCCTATTCGAACAAAAGATTTCTTTAAATGTTAAGTACTTATAAATAGGGGAGATCCTTGTACTTTGGGACATTTTTCGATTTTTAATTTTTTTTATCGACATTTTTTAAAATGGATCAATTTTACCTTGACCAGCATAATTAGTGTTATTTTGACTATACCTAGCAAATTTTCCAAGAAGATAATGTAATATTATCATATTGATAATTGAAAGACAATGCTTGGTTGAAAATTGTCCTAAAGTACAATCAGGGGCTTGTACTTTAGGTCAATGTTAATTTGACGTCAGGACGACAATAAATAAGTAAAAAAAAAACTTAAAACTTATAGAACATATTTATTAAGACATACTGTAGCAAGACAAGAAATCATTGGAAAGGATAATTGCTCCATACGGCGTTCTGTGCCTCCAACTACTGTGAGTTTTGATAATTTCTTCAAAACGTCCAAATCGCTGATTTCCTACAATTGATTCAATTCGATCACTTAATTGTGTGTGGCTTTATAAAATTCTTAACATATTTTATAAAAATTTTGGAATTTGACCATCCGCTAACTACAAGCACGAGAGTGTCCCAAAGTACAAGCACAGCACTACTTATTATTATTGGCATATAACCGTCCAAACGTAAAAGTTAAAATTCAACACTATGAGAAAATAGTTAGCCTTATATGTGTATTAAGTAATACCGTATGCAGCAAAACCATTGTAAATAAAATTCACCTGGTAAAGATGTGGAAGTCAAGCGATTAAATAATACATCATCTACCTTAAAACGCAAAACGTTCAACAACAAACACATAATCGGGCATTTATAATTTATTTTATAGTGAAATGACCTCTATCCGTTAGCAGGATAACCTCTTAAAACGAAAAGCGATACATTTGAATATTAGTATTAAAAACTCAATGTCTCGAAGTACAAGCTGTCCCAAAGTACAAGGATCTCCCCTATAATTAAAAACATCGTTAAACTAAACAATAAAGTAGAAATATTCTATTGCAAGAAGTGATCATTGACATTTTGCTTTTTTAATTTCATCGATCTGGGGAAATGATTGACTTTCATATCCCCTATACTTCCCATACTCCTGGTTTTGGATTGTTTACTTTTAAAGGTACCCTTTAAGTCAAGAGAAGATGTTTACAGGAACATAAACTGCATAAAACCTAATTGTTTTTTTTTCCTATCTTTTATGTAGTTTAGGGCGACTAAGTCCTCTAGACCGCCAAAATATAAAAAAAGCGGTTGAAAAAACCAGTAGTCGGAACGGGAATATGAATTACCTCCCAACATAAGGAAGTAAAGAGACGATTTTTCAAAATTTATTAAAGATTGATTGAGCAAGAATTGAGATTGATTGAGCTGAAAAACCTTTTCCTAGTATTTAGCAAATTCTTCAGCTTTTTCTTTGTTGTTTTGTACCTATTTATTAGTTTGTTCATTTTTAATTGGTAAACTCTGTACTTGTGATTTTTTGTGCTTTCTTGTTGACTTTTAGAGAGAGTAATCTGTGGCTTCTGTGGTAGTGAGATTCTCTAGGTTATCATGGATATTTTAATTTCTGATTTTTATTAGCATCTCTTTTAACTTCTTGCTGGATTTCTTTACTTGTTTTATTTGGCTCTAAATTGTATCTAACACTGGGGAGTGGTCGGATGATAGGTCCAAACGTTTTGATTCTTTTGGTATCGATATCTTTTGTGATATAGAAATCGATGACATCTGGTATCTTTTTTTTGTGTGATGGCCAGTAAATGGGTTGTCCTGTTGAGATATATTGAAGATTATATGCTTTCTTGGCTTTTCCTATTTCTCTTCCTTTAGAGGTGGTCAATTTAGATTTCCAAAAAATGTTTTGCGTTGTAGTCGCTATCCGCAATAAATTTTTTCCTAAACTGTTGTAGAAATCTTTAAAGTGTTCTTTCTTGCTATTATGTTTTGGCGGGTAGTATACCACTGATATGGTTATTGGACCTTGTCTATCCTTCAAAATGATACCAGTAGCCTGTATGTGTTTTTTAGCATATTTATTTATTTCATGACGTCTGGATGCTATATATCTAATGATTATTGCTGTCCCTCCAATGAGCTTTTTTATCTGAATGTTTTATTTCGTGTATTTTATAGTTTGGTGTTTTTAGATAGTAATATTTTGTAAAATGAGTCTTGGAAACCATCATAATATCGATATTGAGAGTTTGTAGAAATATCTTAACTTGCTGCGTATGTTGACTTAGTCCATTAGCGTTTCAGACTGCCAATTTGTATCTTGGTTCAGCAATTAAGCCATTTTACTGACAAATGTTATTAGAAGGTTTAGAATGGTGCTCACTTGTGCCATGAGTTGCCCTATCATTTTTTTGACTTTACTCATTTTGTATGGTTGTTGATTTGAAAAAAAAAGTTGAAAAAAAACAGTAGGGGAGACCGAGGAGAGTTGAAACAGTTTTTACAGTATCTAGTATATTTTAGCCAAAAATGGTTCTACCTCTATGAATTATAGAATTCCATATAGCCAGTTCTATACACTATATGAATCAAATATAAAAATAAGTAAAAATAATTAAGGTTTATGAAAAAATCGATGAAAACTAAAATAACTCCCAGTGTTACAACTCTCCTAGTACCGAGGTGAGTTGTAACAGACGGCGAGGTGAGTTGTAACAAGTGGGTATTTGTGTTTAAATTTAATTTAAACGTTACTTTTTGTGAATAAAATAAACTTTAATAATAAAAGTGAATACAACAAATATTATACTGCTTTGTTTTTGTTTGAAATTTAGTCCTAAAGGAAATTGTGACAAATATATTAGAGCTCTTCTCCAGTGTAAGCTTTATATGACCATTTTTTGCATTCCATACACTAAACCCACTTTTTTTTTAAATTTTCTGTTGAAATAGAGCTCGAGGCAACACAAGCAAAAATAATTATTGCCGGTTTTAATTTTTTTTTTTTGATCATTATGTATTAATAGGGAACTAGGAGAGTTGAAACAAGCTGTTACAACTCTCCTCGGTCTCCTTTATTTAGAATAATGTCTGTTAATTCCAAAACACGTATCCAACCCAAAAAAACTATATTATGCCATCAAACTTGAATATTTAATGTATATTAAAAATTATGTTGCAATAGTATTTACCTGATATTTATTGAATAATAGGCTATCGAAATATTGGTCAAAAATTTACATTTGTTAATTTTTTTTACGTGCACGTCGTATTTACTAAACCATCCGCAGTACAATTTCGATGTAAACTGCATTAAATAACACGTCAAAAAAGCAATAAATTTTCGCGTTGCCAGTTCTCTAACGGGAATAGGTTCCACAAAATCGACGCTGTTTCAACTCACCTCTGTTTCAACTCTCCTCGGTCTCCCCTATTGTAATTTGTTGGTGCTCGGTAGTATGTGCTATTTAATTTTTGCTGTTTGTAATATTTTGCACCAATTGTTTAGTTTTATTATTTCTAAGTGCTGTATACATGTGCTATTGCAGTTGCTTTTCTATGAGGCATTCTTGGTAATTACCTGGATGTATTCCATTGCAATTTACATATTTTACATTGTCATCCCTTTCATTATTAAGACAGTTTTTGGTGTTGTGTTTTCTTGTACATTTTATACATTGTCCAACTTTATAGCAGAAATTTTTTGTTTGTCAGCAGCATTGGCAAGTTATTCATTGCGGAATGGTTCTTTTCACGTGCGACGGCTCAAAACAAGCCACATTTACTTCCACTACTTTTAGTGCATATATTTGTTTATTATTGTCTTTCCACTTAAGTTCAACATAATGTAGTAGTATAGAGGTTGTTTAGTTTCCCGGTGCCTGATACTTCAGATGTTGGTGATCTCTTACCCTTCCTCTAGCACAGCGGTTCCCAACCTTTTTTTGGTCAGGGACCACTTTTAAATTATTCTTGCTAGCAGGGACCACTAAATAATAAAAAAGGCGATTTCTCGAAGTTTAGTATCAGAAATTGCTTTTTTATATCAAAACGACTCAAGTGAATTCGATTCAAAATCATCCTTGCCGTTCGTTCGCGGACCATATTTTGGCTTTTGCGGACCACTGGTGGTCCGCGGACCACTGGTTGGGAACCACTGCTCTAGCAGGACCTGTTTGATGACCACCTCTTCATTACTGCATAATTCTTAATTTTGTTTCATTTTAAAGTTTATTTTTTTATTTCTTAGAGGAACTAATTCCCAAGCTTAATTTTTGCCTCAAATTTGTGCTCCCGTCGCTTTCACCACCTTTACCATGTCTCTGGCCAGAGTTATCAATAACAGCCAAATAGTTAAAGTAAATCTTAGGAAGACCAAAAAGTTTAGAATCAAAGAATTAATTGAATTAGATCGCTCTTATGATTAAAATAAGGCCATTATGTGGTAGTTTATTATGGCCTTGATTTGCCATTTTGAATCAAAAGCATAAATTTGAAAATCTAATCTTCATCGGTATGATACAATTTGAATCTTGTCATGTATAACAAATAAATCTGATGTGGCAGAGTACATCTTTTTCTTAGTCGTATGGTTCTTGACAAAAGCGTGTTGACTTTTTAACAAGGAGGCTTTAATGGCAGATTACAGCCTGTTGGTTTTCCATTGCCTTCCGGGAGCGAGACAGCTAGAATAAGATTTTTACCTCGCTCCGAGTCGAACTGGGTTCTCAGCATTAGTAGTCAGTGCATTTAATTGCTATGCTAATGACCGTTTCTAATGCCGTATACCGTAAAAATGTATACTTTACGAAGAGTAATAGGCTTTTATAGCTATTAATATTATTTGCAGGTAATATTAAATTGCAAGCCACAGCTGTGGAGTGATGTGACCGCTGGTTGAGTACAGAGCGGAAATTCTGGGTTCAAATCGCGGACTATACAGAATTTCTTAGCTCGGCCTTTCAGTGGACATCCACACGGTGTGGTGAAATAAATATTGATTTATCGGAAATAGGTAATATGGGGACTAATCCACCTCGCTAATCGGATTTGTAATTCCCAAAAAGGAAAAAGCAATGTTCTACTTAAAACGTAAAAGCTTAATGAAATGAATATTAAATTGCAGTTAACTAAAGACAAAGCTAACTAATCAATGCTCCTTATTAGTTTTATAAAAGTACAGCAGCCAAGTTGTATAATATACATTACCGGTTTCACTAGCGTCGAAAGAAGAAGGAATTTTTAAATGTTGGAAAAGGATCTTTTAAAATTGTATATCTACTAACAATGAAAAAAAAATCTTACATTTTAGAATATGAATATTTTGCAAAGACGATTGTGAAAAAACTTACAAAAGAACTATTTTAAAATTTAATATATTTATTTCTTTTTATCTTTGCTTATTTTATAGAGGCCGAGCCTTGATGATAATAAATAAAAATATTAAATTTTGCAAAATTTTGTCGGGCGTCAATCAAAACCTGAAACCTTTGGTTCATTTATTGTTATTCGATTATTTTCGTCCATTAAATAAATTAATTAATTTTCAATTATAGTCTTGATAAAGCGTTCAATAAAGTATCGCGGAACGCATTAATTGTAATGCAATTTATGATAGGTATATATCCAAAATCCCAAAAATAACAAAAATTTAATTTATTTATTATATAATTTAGAAAGTAAGCCACAGCAGTGGAGTGATGTGATCGCTGGTTGAGTATAGAGCGGAAATTCTGGGTTCAAATCGCGGATTGCACAAAATTTCTTGGCTCGGCCTTCCGGCGGACATCTACACTCTGTGGTGATTCCTGATATTTGTGTCGACGTCATTACCGTAAATACGGCTGCGTCACACACGCAAAAGTTTAGAAGAGAAATTAAGCAGAAAAATGGCGATTATTGTCATCAGACCTGGGCCTGCATGGCCTGTTAGCGCTTGCTTATTTATAATTTAGAAAGTATACAAATTATAAAATTTTTAGTCGATTAACTCGAAATTGATAACCGTAATAGTGATATGTGTAGTGATAATCTGATAATGGATTAAATCGGTGATTTCAAAAATTTTTCTTTGCACATAACGTACATACTAACAAATAATATCAACAATCATATATACACACGCACAGATAGACATTCAGATTAAATCTTATACCAAATCTAATACCAAAATTTCTATGGTTTTAGTTAATTTTTGTCCCATAAAATAAACCCAACAATTGAATACTAAACTTTGCCTTTGTAGTAGTTCTGTATATTATTTTAATTTCAATAGGTAAGTAAATCTAAAAAAAAAATATTGAAAATAATGAATTGCTTAATAGCAACAATAAGTCGGAGAATACAAATCTATCAAATCAAAACAAAGCAAATCAATCCAACCGTTTTTCCAATAAATAATTCAATGAAGAGTTTAGGACCGCACTACATGTTGGATGAAAAACAGATGAAATTTTATTAATTTATTTCCGAAAATACACTTGTATTGCAAAGTGCAATGTATCGGAATCATTTAGCGCAATTTTTTAAATGTTTAATTTGACTGACGACGGTGCAAATTAGGTAGTAAATACTACATTTATTTCAACTTTTAATCTTTTTTTTTTACAAAAAAGAGAGTTACAGATCGCATTTATCATTTATTATACCTAATGTAAAGATCGTGTCAAATTTAAAGATTGTAAATGCGCAATGACATGCGAAACACTATGAAACAGCCTTATATTTCACTAATTCTCCAATAGCCGCTGTAAATTATGTAGCTTTTTCAACCAGTTTTAGTTTTGTGTGCAGTTTCTTTACAATTATAATTCTTCATTGAAGTAACCGTCAGAGATCTGAACCTAAAATATTGAATCATAAATCATCGAAAAATGAAAGTTTCTATTATAAAGTAAGTTTATTAAACGTAAATAAATTATCACTACAAATTGGTCACGTAAAGTTTCGCCAAGTTACTAATTGATACCTATATGAATTAGTACCAACATCACCATATGCTTTTGACCAGAAGGGCTACTGTCCATATGGTAAAAGCTATTAATTAAATAGATTCGAAAGTTATTGTTTACGGTAAGATAAATTAAATGCTAAAAATTTACCTTCAGGATCTTTATGTTTTATTTACTCAAAATCGAAATATATTGGTAACCTAATAATACTTAGCATAAAATATTGATTAGAATTGCGTTTAATAATATTAAGAAATTAATCAGCAAGTCTTAAGAGACTTAAATTTACTTATTTATATAGGTACTTAATTAAATTTTATTACCTAGCCATTTTAGCACCTTCCATAATAATTGTTTAATCGCGCGATAACAATCAGAAGAAGCAAAAGAAACAACTGCAATCTATGTACAAGGAGTTGACATGGAAAAAAATAATAAGCTATTTAATATAATTAAATTGATAAAATCAATTGTGACACGTTTTATACGGAACATTTAAGAAGAAAATGAACTGAGATTTTTGGAAATTAGATTTCCTTCCAGTTTTTTTATTTGTAGTTTTTGTAAAATAATATATTATAATTTATATAAGTTTCATTGAAAATCTGCAATGAGACGCAAGCACGGAATGGAATGTCCAGTTGTCTATTATAGATCTTTTAATTACAAAAGCATTGGTTGTTAAAACTTAATAGTCAAATAAGTTGAGACTACTAGAACCCTTGAGTAAATTCAACCCTGTGTCATCGTTTTGGGAGCCCCTTAGCAATAATATAATGGCAGGTAAGTATGATAGCTACAACATGTGTTAAACGCAGTAAATGTAATCAAGTATAATGCCACTTAAGCACATTAAACGTAAATTGTAAGTGAACCTAATTATCTACTTATAGTTGCAAATCACGTTTCTGGTTACCAATTTTAAATTTTCCAGATACTTGTACAATTATATTAGGTATAGGGTAGCCAATATCAAGAGCCACGAAGTCGTAGCAAGTTTCCTAAAAAGTTGTGTTAATTGTGTAATTATAACCCAGAAGAATATTAATATTTCTCGCAATAGGTACATTTTTTGATCCTACTATAATTATCGATAAGTTATGTTCCATTTTAATTAAAAAATCTCCATTTTGAGTTAAACCGTAAATTTTACCGGATGTTTTATATACTTACGACAATTTATTGCTGTTAAATAAAACTTGCGGATCAGTAAAGTTTTAAAAATAATTGCTACAAATCCCACAGCATGCTTTTCTGTTTATATTTTTAATATTAATTAGGTAGTTTCCTTAAATAATTATTATCTAAATTGATAAGAAAACTTATAATTAACTACCTCCCAAATTAAATATAATTTGATTATCCCTTTATTACATAATTAAAAAAAATTCTTGTAATCAATTAACATAATTTTTCTAAATTAAAATACCTGAAAAGTATAATACTGCTGTTTATTATCTCTTAGATGCTTCCCACTAAAACTTAAAAGTAAAATTTTCCACCAAGAACTTTTTCTAAAAATGTGAAATGTTTAATAAAATTTTAACATAATTTTATTATCACACTTAAGGTATTTAGTTTAATGTAAATGGCGTGGCAAATAATTTAATTATACCTTTTTTTGAATGAAAACAAATTATAAAACTATATTAATGTATTGTTCTGTATATTTTACTAATTATTTAAACTTTATGCTTTATAGAAATTAATTTAAATAACAAAATGATACAAACATCCTGTAAATCATTATTAAACAAAGCATAAAAATTACAAAAAACTTCAAATTACCTTGCTTGCTACAGTTTTTTGTAAAGATAATGAGAGAAATATGTCAATTTTTGTTATCATTGGATCAATTTTAGGTAGCGAAACCTTCAAAAATTTAACTATGCATGCATTTCTGATACGAATAAAAATTTTATTTAACTTCAATTCCTATAGAAATATGACGTAGTTTGTTTAAAAATTGGATGCTATTATGGCAATACGGCGTTAGAGGTACTTCAAAAATATGTGTTGTAACAGCAACATTGAATTTTTATATCGGTAGTTTGGAAAAATAAATATAAAAATGAAAAGGAAAATAAAATTCAAGTGTTTACAGTTACAACTAAATTAGATTTAGTCGAAGACATAACTTGTTACTTGAAAATCAAGCAGATCGTTCGTCTAACTGCTAATTTTAAATACATCAAAGAAGCTCGTAAATTGTTAATTGCCAATTTAAAAAATGATACAATAAAATATGCTCGAAGATATCAAAATTTTTCATTTATCTAGGAAATAATTCAGCTCGAAAACGTCAGTCTATATTTTTAATTTTTATAATCACCACACTTAAAGTTTAAATACGAAAGTTAATTGATATTCAAGTAGACTTTAGACGTGCGTTTTCTAATTAAATTATTAGTACATGTTGATGGCTGCTAAGTAAGAATGTTAAGTAAACTGTAGACGCCGCCACATTAAGATGCATCACAAACGAGAAAAATCCAACATCGAGAAAATGGTTTTGTGCCCCATCGAATAACCCCAAACTTCTGTTGCGGCTTTCATTTTATTTATTTGCAATTTCGTCATAAAGTGGACGCAAGTAAGTTATAAAAATATTTTAGGCGTATATGGCAAATGCGAATGGAAATTAGTTTGTAGGAAGCGGTGGAGGAAAGAGGAACAGAGGGTACAAAATTATTTAAAATTCGAGATTAAGTTGAAATATTTGACGAGTTATTTAAAATAAAGTAAAAGTTTACGATTTCTTTTTTAGATTTTCTCAATTTCCAATAAAGGGAGAAAAGCGTAACGCATTACACTGGCGTCGTGAATTGATGAACAAATTCCTATTAAATCTGCGGCCAACTTCTTTTATATTGAATAACTTTTAAACGATTTAAAAGTACGACGCCGCCAGCTGGGCCGGATTAAGTTTACAACCTCGTCCGCCTGTGATATTATATCATATTGCCCCATGTCATCTTTGCCCCATCTTCTTTATTCCCCAATACTCCCTATCTTTTTTAATAGAGCACTTACCCCGTCATATTTTTATAACGACGCTTTTAAGCCGCGATTAATTTGTTTGTTCGGGGTTAATATATGAACAATTAGTAAGTATAAATAATGACACTTTGGTTAATCCCATTTCGTTGATCAATTATAAGTATTACTAAAACTGTCATAGGGTGGTATTTGATAATTTATTATTTTTAGTGGTAGGACATTTATTGATATTTGCCAAACTCGATAATACTTTAATTAAAATAATTATTTTAATAAATTTGTAATTTGATAGCGGTCTATGTTTTCGGTACAAAAAGATTTTGCCTTAAGTCTCTCTAATAACTGAAAAAAGAAGTGTACGGTATGATTTAATTTTTAGTTTGGAATTTTAACAGATCAACACTTACAAAGCTATTTGTTGCCCGAGAGTAACTATTAAATCGGCTTTTTTAAAAACACGTGTTACATTTCAAGTGCTACTTTCTGTTTTATAAGCGAGCTATATAATTTGCAAAAGCTGAAACCGTATTATTAGAAATAAGCGCCATTACGCTTTCGTATTCGACTTACCTGTGAATATGAAGCATTTTTAATAACTTTTTCTTACATATGTTAGAATTATATCAAATAAGTGCTTAATTATAAATTTTTAATACACTTAATGATCATTTATTTTTAAAATGGTATAACCGTACATCAATATTCTCTATTTATACCAGCAAAAGCTATTGCTACAGGATATGCAAAGAAACTGTTACTAAGATAAGATGCAACTAAAATTTGCGAGTAGCATAAAATTGTAACCAAATTGTTTTTTTTTAATTTTCCTTTTATTTAATAATTTTGACATATTTAAAATTGCCTGAATATATCTAAAATTTCCGAATATTTGCAAATATTCGTAATTGAAAAAGTAAAATATTTGGAATATTTTTGGTTTTGTTATATTAGATGTATAAACTTATTCAATTATCTCTTCTTCTTCTTCTGCACGTGCTAGGCTGAATACCCGTCACAACACCCTCAATCATTGGTCGCTCCATCTTTTTCTCGGTCTTCCGACACTACGCTGTCCTGTAGGTTTGTACATATTAACATATTTAATGATAATTCTGATGAGTTAGTAAATTGCCATCATTAATATAAAAAAAACCAGGGTTCAGACACATAGGAAAGATAAGCCTAGCAAGCTACCTATCGAATGTAAAACAACTATATTATGCTCACAGAACCAATAGTGCCAAAGAACCTCAACACAGTTTATCAAATAGGAGAAATCGTAGTCCAAAGTAGAAGAAGATGAATGATAACTCACTATATATTCTACTATAGTTTTCATTATCTTTTTCGTATTGCTTCTTGCCAGGAGCGTCGTGACCAATTTAATATGTTATAATTAAATGGCTTTTTTGGAAGATTACTCTCTGTGGTTTGCCATCGCCTTCCGAGAGGAGAGGGTCATAATAAAGTCGGATAAATTTGTAGCCGGGCTGGAAACCGAACCTAGGGCTTCTAGCCTAGAGTCCGGTCCTTAGCTCACCTCTTATTACAATGACATTATAACTCAATTCTTCATTATAATGATATAAAAATCACAACTTTACAAAAACATAATATAAAAATCTGCAATAAAATATTTATACTCATAGCTACAATAAAAATAATGTATGTAATATGATTAGGACAGTAAAGTGGGTGTACTTTTTTATAGAGTAGCTAAAAAAGATTATCTACTGCCCCTCCGGAAGAAGCAAACAAAGCCTTTTTCAGCCGCTCGTGCCGGTGACAAATTAAAACTGTTTTAGTTGTTGTAAAAAGTTGTATTTATTCAATCGTTATTTAAAGCTTTCCTAGCATCTACACTTTGACATTCGTCTAAAAATACATGCAATTTATTTTTTACAACACCGATTGCACCTTTTCAAAGTGCATTGCATTTCTTTACCATCACTACGCATATAATCTACTTTACCATTACCCAAAGTATATTTTATTGCAGTAGAATCTCTAACACTAATAATAAATTAACGAGCACTTCATAACAGAACAAATCTGTGGCAATTAACCCATTTTCAGATACATCTGGAGTTGAACCAGAGTATATAGAATCTAATAGTAAAGTCAGTCGAGCATTTTCGTCATTCCAAATTTGTATACGCATGTCTAAAGTGTGGTTTCGTTATGTATAAGAGTTCACAGATGTCTCAGTCCATATCAGTTGAAAGAAAACTAAAAATTTCTATTCTTTGGAACACAAAGAAAAACAATAAATTGAAATTCTGATGTAGGTACTACGATTCTTTGGTACCATACAAAGCATAATTTCAATGATCATAAGAAGTTATCACTCACTCATTCATTAATCATAATTGCAGACATTTCTACTAATTCTACTTATTTATTAAATTTTTAGGCTCCAAATGTTCTTCACCCAAGGAAAAATCAAACTTCTTTACTTCAAAAGAATACGACATCATCCTCTCTGCCTTTCGATAAATTCAAAAGGTATCTAGTGAAAAAAAAAGTATTTGGTGCTCTTTCTCCCATTTTCTCAAGATGGACCGTTCCTTCATCGCACCATGTCAGTCTTGGTTTCCTCCAGCTCGTTCTTCGTTGGGTTTCCATGTCGTTGGATTTTATTATTTTTTCGTCATTGGCTCTTATTATATATCGTCACCATCGCATTACTATATCTTCCCATTCCATTTCTTTGAGAAGTTCTGCGTTTGTTTTGATTCCATGTTCTCGATTTATTTATACTTTTATCTCTGGATCTTCAACAATTTTCGTTTCTTCGTACTTTACCAACTTTTTCTTCATCATCTGATTTTCAACTGACCTTTCATACTTAAATAAAATTATTCACTACAAATATTTTTTTCAAAATTACTTAATTTTTTATCACCATACACTTCACAAATTCAATTAATTAAACGCTACTTTACACTAATGCGGTAGCAAAATATCATAATTAGAAAAAATATACCATTTCATAATCATTTTATAATTTTTCTATTTACTTTTACAGCGATTAATTTTTTTCAAAATTTCAATTCTATTACCAAACCATTCCAATTCGTGCTTAGTAATAACTAAGCACGATTATAAAACTCCTCGTTGAATGTTTTAACTAATCCATTTTTTAAATTTTATTTTAGAAACTTTTTATTATTTGAACAGATTTATTGAAATTTTTATTTTGTTCTATCGTATTACCAAGATTATTGTTGTTATCCATTTATTTTTAATTTTTCGAATTATAAGATTTCAATTAATTATAATTTCATTGTGCGTTATTATTTGTAATTGATTTTAATTTATTAGTTGTTTTCCAGTTCAGTTGATTTATTTATCGTAATAAGCGGCATTTGTTTTTTAATCTTCATATCCAATTTACATCTTTTAGTTATAAAATTTAGAAAATTATTGTTACTTTTCCATTTCCTGGTTTATTGCGGCCCTTTTCAATTTTATTTTTGTTTTTATATACTCTTCTCTTGTTTTTTTGTCATCTTCTCCCAAAAATCTTCTTCCAAAAATCATGAAAAGTTTATCGCTTTTTTATTTTCATATTTCTTTCTTGGAACATCCTTTCAACTTCCAAAAACCAAATCAATTCGTACAATGATATTTCTATTTTGTCGTCTCATATCGCTGAACAGGGAACCTCATATCCATCAGAATTCATCTCTTTAGGATTCATTTGTATTTCAATTTTTTTCTGTTTTATTTTACAACTTTTCCAAATTCTTTTAATTTTGATTTTCTTTTGCAGTCTTTGCCATTTAACTGTTCTTGATGTCTTCTTTTGTTTAATAAAATGTCACCTTATTACATTGTTTTTCTTCTTTTTCTTTCATATCTTCTATTGTCACCTCTTTTTTTATTTTAAAGAGTTTATTATTAGTGTCGCATTTGTCAACATATTCTTCTTCTTTAATTACTTCTTCAGTTTGATCAATTTCTTCTAATGCTATTTCTTCTTTTTTAATGACTTTTTGCTCAATTGCTGTAATTCTCTCTGTTTATTTGTTCGCTGGTTTTCAACTAATTCACGGGTGCCCATTCTTATTTCCTGTAGCTCATTTTATATGTTTTGATCAATTTCCACATTACAATTGTCCTGAAACTCTTTACGTCATTTTTCATTATCTCATTTTATTTCAGCAAATCTTTTTGTTTGTTGCCATTTAATAGTTGCTATAGCAATTCAAAATTCTTAATAAAATACAAACTTAATCTCATAATTCAAACAGGACTTTAAAAATTGGCAAAATTATAAGCAACAAAGAATTTACAATACTGATTACATTGAAATAAATCATTTAGGGTGTCAGCATCACCTTTATTTCCTCATTGATTGTTTAATTAAAAAAAAACTTTATATTGAATTATTTGAAACACTAGAAAATAAAACAAAATCAAAAATGTATTTTAATTATTCTTCAAAATTCTAAAATAAAATCAGCGCTCTTTACAAATTAATTTTGTAATTTTTTAAAATTGTAAAAGTAAACATAATATAGGGTAAAAAATAGTTAACATGATAGCAACATAAGTTGTACTTATGTGTACTAAAATAATTATTGTTAAATAGGTACCTACACGTTTAACTTTTTCCGTATAATTTGACAGATTATATTCGTGTTTGCTTACATTTTGCAGTTTGTTTATGCTGTAATTATGGAGACAATGTGGTTGTTGTTTATTCCTATTCAAAAAACTGTTCTTTTTTAAATATAATTATTGTTATTACATACGGAATGCCAATTTAAGGTAAAATATTACAATTTGAAGCTGAACAGTGTGTACTAAATTTAAACATATATTTGAAATACGAGAAGGAAAATCGTGAAAATTTGACATCACTTCCCTCTACAAAAAATAAATTATTATTATTATTAAAAAGTAAATTGTTTTATTTGATATATTAAAAATTTATGAGAACTATGATGACGTAAAGGTCATCTTGCGTGATTTCAACTATATTTAATTACTGCTCTACCCTACCTTCGCAATAGCAATAAAAGGATTACTCGTTTGTGTCTTCTATTTTATTTAACATTTTTTGTTATTATGATATAAAATTTACCTTTGTATTTATTTTTGTTTTACAATGTAAAAAATTAACAACTTAATACATAATGTAAAAAAGCATTAAAATCCCATTTCCAAGAATTTAAGGTAAAAGTAGGTAAAAATTTAATGATAGATAATGAAATAAATATTAACAAAAGTACCAAACATCCTTGTATCTTTATTTTCAATATAAATTAACGCATACTGAAACGAATGTAGTATCTAAAACCACATTATAGGTGGTTTTAGGTGTCTGAGGTGACGGCCCAAGCTAATGACAGAGCCGGCTAATTGACACGAAATGAGAATTGTAATCTTGAAGCCGCGCTCAGGTGCGGTTTCAATTACTATTTTGTCTCACGAACTCAATTTCTGGCCAACAACTGTTCATTTCCTAGCACTTTCCGCCTACTTATGAAAAAGCTACAGGTTGTTTTCTTCTTGCTAAGATACTTCTTGAGACATATATGGAAATATTAAATTTAATTAAACACTTCTATCACCTATCTGTGCTATTAGGAGATAAATTTTAGCATGCAAATAAAATTTTATCATTCGTACACATCTAAAATACAATACAACGTTTTAGATTAGGGAGCACCACCTGTCGTCAATTATTTTTATTGCTGGGGTTACTGGTCCGTTATTGATAAAGGGAAAATAAATAATTATTCTATAATAACTGGTATCTGGAGATTTAAACAATAATAGTTATTACATTAATGCTCGTGTTTGCATGTTAATGCCCTTCTGCTTTATACGATTATTATGAGGTTTTGACTAATTTAGAAAATTTAATTCGGCGTAGCTTCAATAACCCATTTTTAATTAGTAACAAATTTTATAGCAATTAATTACAATACCGGGAGTAATTTGTGAAAATAAAGATAAGCTACCATTCGCCCACAACTGTTTTGTATAGTAGTATATCCTAAAGCATTATTATATTAGAAAATGTTTTTTTTGAATATATAGTAAATAGTATTCAATTAGTACGTGAAATACAGATGGAATGCAAATTCAAACATCCATTCAAAGTAATCATTTTGTTATGCTTTTGATGGATAGCTGTACAACATCTAACGAGATTCTATTGCCATGTGATATCACGGTAATCTACAGAGAATTGTATTTTTTATGAGATATTTCTTAGCTCGCATACACTGCACTTAATCAGTTCCAGAAAAGTAGCATTTTACAGCAACAAAGAAATAATTACGACTTGATGTATTTATTTCAAAAAGTATAATATAAAAATTTCATAATATTAAAAATTATATTGCCAGTAATGGCGGCAACTGGGTACACCTATAAATACAATGTGGATAATTGAATTGAAATGGTGGTTGGCAATATCCAAGATAATAGTGTTTTATACATATAGCAACCACAATAATTTAAATTGCGTAACTAACACAGACCAAAATAAAAATATGTTTCAATTTTTTGCCAATTAAACGTGTTTTTGAACGCTATTATTTTGTGTAAATGGGTATTGCACACATCAGCTTACCATTGGCATTTTTAGTATGTTTGCGATCGAACCATTTTACGCACAATTAACTTCAGTATTAATTAAGATTATGAACAACTTGAGAACGATCGCATATATGAATTTCTTACTTTGCTTTCATTACCTACTTTGGCGCCTTCTATAAGTACACCAAATGATTTAGTACTTTAATGTAACGTTCGTATGTAGTTTTTAGTTTTCATTGTATGAACCTATTTAACTTCTGATAATAGGATATTGTGTTTTAACGATGTAATAGTTGTATGTTTTATGTTACTTTTATTATTTGTTTACGTACACTAAATTGGAGAGAGAAATGCATATTTATACTTTTAACTAAAGCGTATCTTAAATTTAAAATCATTAATTATTATTATGCTTATGTCAAAACTTAATTATTGGTTCCAATTTACAAGTCTCGTACACATGAAAAAATACTTTCTTCCATAATTTATTGAAAAGGAGACAGTGAAGAATTATATAAATATTTGAGCAATATGACTAGGAGTGTTGGACAATGATCTTCATCAGTTTAAGATAGTTGAATCTCTCGGCACCTGCTCGACCCCCCATCGTTCCTTGCGACACTCCTAAGCCTATGTGCCCCGTTTAAGAACATCTTGTTGGAACCCTCTTGTATTTGACCCCCTGCTCGTGAGAAACCAAACTAACACCCGCTACTAAATGACATGCCAATTTTGATTGTATTTGTATAAATTGTTCATTGTGTTTGATTTATTCAGCATTTATAAAGATTACTCAAAAAAAATTTAAATGTGATTTTAATTATTAAGGAATTGTTTGATGTTAATCACAATGCGTTACAAGCATAACTGTATACAAATAGGCGTTTGTACATACACGAAAAACAAATTATGAAAATTATAATAGTTTACATTATTCCGCCACAGCTATTTGCCAAAATCAAAGTGAACTTCCCGCTTATATTCAACTGTGTGTATCGTAGTTTCTGCGGCATCCCTGATCCGTGTTATTTTTATGTCGAGCTTTTCGTAGCCGCTTAGCATATACACGACACTCGCGTGACACATGCACCCCTCGCCGATCCTGTTCAATTTAATTTCAAGTTATAAACCGTTAAATTAAAGAGGGTCCCATGGGATGACCTCCGTGTAACACACACTTGCGAAATCAACGTTGGCTGTGCATGTTTGTTAGCGTTCGCAAGTCACGAAATGGACTTTCAAATCTACAAAATACTAATACTAATTTATAACATTCGGTTAATAATCAGAAACAAAATTTGGTACATAAAACTAAACTTAATTTGAGGTTTAATTTAGCGGAATAAACTTGGAAAATTGCTCACTATAACACACTGCCGCCCATAAGTAGCCCACTCTTATGTATCCCACAACTTTTGCGTGTGAAAATTTATAGTTATTTATAAGTTAAAGTAATATGAAACTTACATTAATTTATCGTTATAAACTATGTACTTATTTATAGGTAAGCATAATAAAAAAAAGTTTTAAAACGTAAATATTTTGTTCTTCGAAAGTCCAATTCGAAATTATACAAAAATGTAAAAAAATATCCGCGTTTTGTGCCTAAATACTTTTCAAAATCGGATATTTTAAATTTGTGGATTAAGCACCTTTTCCACTGCGCTCTTCAGTTATTGCACTTGAGGATATTTTAGCAATTAGATTTATTTATAAGTTTTTGTTAAGCAGGATTGGCTTATTGGAGAATGACAAGATCGGGGTGAACTGAAAACCGGAGGTAGAACAATGGGCCCGATTTAGTGTCCTAAGTGCATGTGAGCTTGTCTTGCCCTCAAAATTAAATCCAAAATCCAAAATTTCTGTTAATAGTTTTTCTCGATCCAACTTTTTCTCATATTTTGTTAAAAAAAATCTGCGAGTTTCAATTCTGATGAATGCTATGATCTAAATGTACTTTGTTCGTGCAAAAGTTTTGCTCTTCGGGTGGTCGGTGAGGTCGGTCTATGGAATAACATTATTTTTACCCACTTGCTTCTGCATTATCACTCCATTTTCCATTTACCTGTGATATTTAAGATTTTAAAATTCTTCTTTTAACTTTAAGAATTGAAAGCTATTAAGAAAATTGTGAATATTTTTAATGTCACAATGTTAGTGTAAAATGGATTAAATATCCCTAAATCGTAACTTCAATGTCGATTTCGTCTTAAATTACTGTCAATTTCTATTGTATTGTATTGTATTGTATTGTATTGTACTTAGGGGTCGTTTGGCTACGAGAGCCTTTCAGAACTGCGACCAGTATTGATCTTTTGTTCATAACCCTACTAATTAGTTATTCAGGAATTCAATTTCGCTTGCGAAACACAGAATGCTCCTGAGAGGTAAGCTTTTTACCTCTTTGGGCGTCAGTTGTATCTGTCCCATATGTTTAAGCCTAGTTCTGGCTAAGGCATTACAGTTACAGAGGATGTGCTCGGCCGTCTCTGTTTCCGATTCACAAAGTCTGCATCTGTCGTTTCCTTCCAGCCTCATTTTTTTGAGGTGATATTTCACCGGGCAGTGTCCGGTGAACAGCCCCGTAATAAGTCTAATTTCGTTCTTTGTTAGAAGAAGAAGCTTTTTTGCTTCTGCAGTCGAGTACTTTATAAATTTCTTCGCCTGTCTTTGTCCTGGTGTATTTTTCCAGAAGGTTTCTTTGCTCTTCGCCTCCCATTTTTGGACCTCCAACCCGCTGTGTGCTTTGGTTAACCCACAGAATGGTTCGGGTCCAGTCGGGGGCGTTCTTGAGCCTAATCTAGCTAGTTTGTCAGCTATTTCATTACCCTCTATTCCCTCATGACCTGGCACCCAGCGTAAGGGAATTTTATTGCCCATTGCCAGTTTCTTGAGAGATTGTCGACATTCCCATGTGGACAAGGACTCAAAACTGTTTGCTTCGAGTGCCTTTATCGCAGCTTGGCTGTCAGACATTATATTGATCTGCTTGCCCTTTAAATTCCTGTGGAGGCATTCATGGGCACACAGTTCAATCGCAAGTATTTCAGCTTGCATAATTGTAGGATAGGTTCCTAAGGCTATTGATGCCGTGTATTTTGGGCCATATATGCCTATACCTGTTCCCTGTTCAGTTTTAGATCCATCTGTATACCAGTTGGAGGATTTGTTATCCACTTTTATTATTTGGCTTCTAGCCGTGTTGCGGTCCTGAATGACAACCTCAAACGGCTGTTGAAAGTCAAAAGTTTTTGGAATAATATCCAGAGGTTTTTCAAACAGATCTGGCTTTAGGAAGTCCAGTATCTTTAGGTGACCTGTCTTGTCTCCTGGTTTGAGTTTCCTGATTTGGGCAATTTTTTTTAGTAGGTACTTTAAGAATTGAAATTAAATTTGCATATAAAATAAAAATTAACTTCATTAATGATTAAAGATTTTTTTAAGATATCCTCAATTTTTTCCGTAACACATCAAAGAGTGGCACCATGGAAATTATTCATCTCTAGGTGTTTCGTGTTTTTTGGTGATTGAAAACCTCTCTTGGAATATGATTTGTTGACATACATAATTATGCTTTCCTCCTAGAAACCTTTACAAGTAAGATAGTAAAAAAAACAACTAAATAATATATAAACGAATCTCGCGATGCATTTTATATTAATTTAGAAGTAACCTGATGAGCATGCATGCAGATGTGATCGCGTGCTTAAAATAAAAATTTGTCAATTGGTATTTAAGCAAAAGTAAGTTTAAACGTAATTTAAAATGTCAAGACTACCAATTATTATTCATTAGTATAAAAAATAATAGCTAAAATAAAAAGGAACTGAAAATAAAAGAAAATTAAAACCACAACCCTTATTTAGACGAAAACACAGTAATATATTAAAATTGGTAATCATTTTTAAAAAAGCAAATAAAATTTTAACAATTAACTTGCAAACGATGCATTATTTAGAAAATATTATATCAGGTGTAATTAACGTCAATAAAATTTTGAACATGTTATTACTCAGATTGCTGTAAAAGTTATAGTTTGAGCGGTATAGTGACTAGAAGTGGGAAGTAGAGGGTACACAGTGCACAATTATTTTATGTTTTTCAATACCGTAGATATGCAAAATAATTGTACCTTTGACGATAAAAGCCTAGTTATTTCCCTCTTTCAGGTCTTTTCTGATAATTTTGATGATTATTAAAAGTATATAAAGGACAAAGGACCTTTACAGAACAACGTGAATTCTAAACCACGGGAATAGATAATCTTTACGCCGTCAATTCCAAGTGTGGTACGCAACGAGATTTAAACTCATCTACTACTTGAGTATATTTATTCATTTGTCTGCAATTTTACATACAAAACCTCAAGTGAATTCAAATCATCCACTTACAATCACGAACCAAAAACATGAACATGCATTTTCCTATCATTTTATAAAGACGATCAAATATTTCAAATATAAAGTATCTATCAATGTAATCGGTTCTGATGAAGTAATAATTTACAAAAATTTGTTGCAATTTGGGTAAGACGAGATGCATGTGACGCCACATTCAGCAGTATTCGTCGTTATCCTTATCAATTTTATACCACCTTCCATTTCCATAAAATACATTCACAAATTGGATTGTAAAATATTTTATTTCTGTAACGTGTGTATTTCAATAGATAACTGGAGCTTTCATCATTCATGATAATAAAAGGAGGTTCAAGGTGACATGCAGAGGTTCAACTCTGCTGATAATAATTAATTAAATTCATGTATATAGTTGATTCTTTTTGTAGATATACTTACCGATAGCGATCTAGGTTGAGTAATGTAGTGAGGAATCTAATTTAAAATCGTTCATCTGTTATGTCACGTAACAAAAAATAGAACATTGACTTAATCTTCCAATATCTCGAGACTTACTGTACTACTCTCAAAACAAAAACCGAAATGATCATTAGCATAGCCATTAAATGCACTGACTAAGTAATGCCGAAAACCCGGTTCGACTCCGAGCTAAGTAAAAATCTTATTCTGACAGTCTCCTTTCAGAAAACACTGGCAAACCACCGAGATGTAATCTGCCATAAAAGCCGTTGTTAAAAACTGTCACGCCGCTTCTGTCAAAAAGCATACAACTAAGAAGAAGAAAAAAATCATAACACTAAACATTTTATGAAATTGTAATACAGAGAAAAAGTATTTTAATTTTATACATTTTCACATACAAAAATTTTATTGTGTAAATACTTACGAGACCTACAGGGTAGTACCTACCCATTTCTCACATTGCAGCAAATAAAAAAAGCACTAAAACTGTAACTTTGAAATAAAATTTGCAGTACTATTAATGTCGTAAAGAAGACTAATAAAGAAAATGTTGGAGTAGTAAGTACATAAAAAGGGATAACAGCAATAAATGAAAAAGTAGAAGAAACAATTTTTTGTTTAAGAAAAATAAAGTAGTAGTTTGAATAATAATTTTAATTAAATCTACCAGAAGATATAATCAAATGGATATTCAACAAAATTTAAATTTCAAGTAATACTTAAGATAGGTATAATATTTAAACAACACTCGTCTCATCTTTATTTCATTAAGTTTACAACTTAATCAACAACATTGTGGCTTTTTATGGCTTTAATGCAGCTCACAACACATTTTAGGATGCTGCAAAATTAAACGAAAAAATCAAATTTGTGTAATAGCGTCTTAGGGAATGAATTTAGTTAGGCGTTATAAAAACAAGCGTATTTTCTTGAACGCCTCAACTTAACGTTTCGGAACTAATATTCTTTCATTACTAATTAGTTTTCGGTAGCTTTAGCGATTTTTAATTTGATATCTCCGAGTGAACATAGCGATATTCTTAAAATTAAATTTACTTTATTCGTGTACAATTGTAATTTAAAATTTCATTAAAAATTTGTTGAATGATTGCTTTACTTACAAAAATATACACAAAGGTGGGTAAAGCAAATTAAGGATTTCCAAACCTTAACTTTATAATATCATAACTTATTTGGTAGGTACGTTGTTGTGTAATGTTGCGATGAATATCTAAATTATACGATCGTTTCAACTGGGCATTATTATAGTAAAAAATTTATAACAGATAGGTACCTACTTATTTTAGTTTTTACAAAAAAATGCGAAATTCTTAGATGGTAACTTAATTTAAGACTGGACACGTGTAGATAGCCATTAACTTAAAATAGTCATTAGTAAACTCTTATAAAAGGTGTCGATTTTTTACTATAAATCCACCTGCACGTTAGCAACAATTAAATCTGATGATGAAAACAAAATTAAATATTTTTTACCGAAAATTATAAGAACTCGAATGTTAATGTAAAATTGTAGGTGTAGGTATATACTACTAATGATTTGGCAACGGAGAATCACCCATTGTCATGATTTCTGATTTCATTAAAATAATAAAACAGATTCTATGTCTTACTGGGACTCAATTTTTAAAATTGAGAAACAAATCTTAACTTAGTCTCGGTTAAAAGTACAATACGAGGCACGCCTTCCATTATAATTAAAAGCACGTTTTTTAATTTTAGGGTTTTCTATTTGTTATTTTTCTTGCAAAATAAAAATTTTATATTATAAATTTAAATGTTTTTTAGTTGGAAGAAAACTATCATACAAATTTTTCTTAGAAATGTATTACTGTAAATTTGCCAGATTGCTGATAGAAAACTACACTTTTCAATTAACTTATTAGTATCTACTAAAAACTTGCTATGATAAAACAATTGCATTTTGCAAACAAGAGAAAATTTTTTCTTTCTCTAGCGTGGATACCAAAAATCTCTATTTATCAAGCTGACCTGCGTCTTCAAACCCTAAAATTTTTTATTAAAATACGAGTATTTCGTCTTATCACTTTTAACCAAAAATTAATTTGTTTGGGAACCTTTATAAAATTTCAATTGAAAAACCTTTCGAATATTTTTTTAGAGAACAATTCCCTCATATTATCAAGAAATCTGCTACCTGGCTAACTCTAAAATCACTATCCAGCTCGAAGATTAAACAATTCTTCCCAGACTCCAACTCTGCGTTGGAATCTCAGCTCTCTTAATCAACTTAAGGCTGTGTTCTCACTTAGAATGAAAATTCGATTTTAAATAGAAAATGGACTATTTGGTGTACAATAACAGTTTAGCTGACCAAAAACGTACAATAAAAAATAAAGTAATGTGTAAAAAAAATCGCGAATGCAAGAGATACGCGCATTTTAGCGTTAATTTTATTTACAATTTTCTGACTTTATTTTTGAAAATAACGCGTTCAAATTTTTACAGTATGTCTAAAACGTTATTTTTAATATTATGTCGGAGCCAAAATTTTTTTTAAATTTATTTATTCGCGATAAAAGCGCTCCGACATAATATTGTAAATAACATTTCAGACATACTGTAAAAATTTTAACTCGTTATTTTCAAAAATAAAGTCAGAAAATTGTAAATAAAAAAGTGGTTGCGAGAGAACAGCCTTAAGCATCTAAATTGTAATTGGCATAAATTCAACTTATTTTTAAACCGACTTCAAAAAAAGGAGGAGTTTCTCAATTCGTCTGTTTGTATGTTTTTTTTTTTTTTTCTTATGTATGTTCGGGCATAACTTTTTACAGAGTGATCCGATTTTGATGAATTTTTTTTTATTCGATAGAGTATACCTCCATGGTGGTCCCATTTAATTTTCACAAAAAAATTCCATTCGTAAGGGTAAAAAATAAGGGAAAATTGCACCCGTAAGGGTAGAAAATAGGGAATGATTGTTTTTCATTTATTGATTTTTTACTTGTCAACCTATTCTGTTGAAAGTTGGGGTGGAGAAAAACTTTATATCGAGCAAATTAATTAATTAATTAATTAAGGTAGTAATTAGTAGATTTTAATCACTAAAAATTAAAAAATAAAAAACTTTTTAACAAAAAATTAAACCGACCTCAAAAAGGAAACTAAAAAGCATAAAATAAATATATTACATTTTGAGTCTTAATAAGTAATGTAAGTAACTAATTTTGAGTCGGTGCAAAAAATCAACGATTACTAAATTACTTTAAAAAAATTATTAAAACAAAAGTCACCCATTCTGCACCGACTCAAACTTAGTTACTTACATTACTTATTAAGACTCAAAATGTAATATATTTATTTTATGATTTTTAGTTTCCTTTTTGAGGTCGGTTTAATTTTTTGTTAAAAAGTTTTAGTTCATCTATTTACTACAGTTTAACACCCCAAAATTAAGAAATAGCCAAATATAATACAACAATGTAGAGCTTTTCCAATTGATTGCAAATTGAGAAACAAAAATAGCTTGATATTTTTGTGCTCTAAAATATTTTTTCTACAAATAAAATGGCAGAGAAAACTTTACGTTATTTTATACACAGAACGTCTTACTGGGGAATTCAATTTAACCTTAATATAATTTCGGAAAGTTTTAAAGATGGGTTGGTATATTGAAGTTTCCATAAGACTGTACGAAAGTTCGGCAAACGATTCCAAAATAACTTTTTGCATATTCTTTGTACCTACATAGAAAGCAACATTTTAATCTATATTATTTACTTTTGATAATTCTTGAGGTTTTCGTACTACATGAATACCTCGTCCAATTGATGTTGGGCTAAAGGTTGGATTAGATGTAAAACAGTATTTATGTTCACAAATAACATATCAACTGTAGAAAAAATTTCTTGTGGCGTAGACGATTCTTGCCCAAAAATTTTGTAGATAATAGATTCCCAATAAGCCATGTTGACATAGCTATACATCTTTTATTTAATACATTTTTATGATTTAATACACGATGGCTAAAATTACTGATTACTTATAGGTTACGCTGCAGCAAACTTGAAACATCAATAATAGGACAATTCAATTTATCACCAAATGCCAAAATTGTTGGAAGTAAATATTGCGCTATAACCAAACCAAACCAAATCAATATCCAATATAACCAAATCAAACTGTTCAGTTTTATTGTTAATTAAATCTTGCACTTCGGAATGTTTGTGTATTCCATTTATGAATATCATATATGTAAATAATTTTAGTAAAACCTGTTGTAGTCGAATTTTGCATTGAAGCTGATGTTAACACCATCACTGCGTGTCCTCTGCTCAAAATTTCTCTCTATATTAAATGAAAAACTGTTGGATGACTGAAAGAAAGAAACGAGACAACCCCTAATATCTTTTTAGCTTTATAAAGATTTACTGAACACATAAATTAAATGCAACGTCAAGTTTATTTTATAAAAATAAATAAAGAATAAAATAATATTTGCTTAATATTTACTTTTTTACTAAAATCGGTAGAGAAGGTCCGTAATATATAGGTAGATTAGGTAAGGTTTTGGGTTCTCTGGAAAATTTTAAAGAGTGCCATAACAAAATTAACTTCAACAAATTTAAGCTTTCAAAAAGCTAATCATAAAATTCAAACTTTTTTCAGTTGACGGCGCCGGCGGTGAGTTGGGCCGGCAGAGAGTTGGTCAGCGGTGAGTTGGGGTGGCGGTGAGATAGCCCGCGGCGAGTTGGCCGCTGCGAGTCGGCAGCGGCGAGTCGGCCGCGGAAAGTTGTCCTAGATCCGTCTTACTAGAAGTAACCTAAATGTTTGTTAATATTAGGTACCTAATTTTCTTAAACTTTACATTAAAATAAAGAATTAGCAGGATTGAAAAAAAAATTAAATTGGCCATAGTTTTTCAGTAGATAATAATTAAATCTTGAAAAAAGTTTCTTTCTGACAGTCTAACATAATTTCGTGCTCAAGGGTAAAAAATCAACAATTTATCACACAAAAATTTCGCTAGGTTATCCAAAATACTCCAAAAAGAAAAACAAATGAAAATTTCATCTCAAGTTTGAAATCCAAAATTGAATTTTTGTCATGTAATAAGTACTACAACGAATTTTCCAGATTACAGACGAATTAAGACATTTTGTAATTTTTCACACCTAATTAGTATTTGAGAAACAGAAAAATCATAACAGTAGACTTCTGGCAATAAATCATGGCACACATATTATGGACGTCTTCTGTGCTGTGAACAATAGAGGAAGAACGTGCGAATGCTGTCGTGTAAACAGAGCCGACCAATTTTCGTTTCTGCACATTAACGTCATCACTGATGCCATCATATTTTATTGTCAGAACTTTAGTAACCAGGAAACATTCTAAAAGGATTTTATAAGAAAACACATAGTAGATCGAGAAATTTTACGACAAAATTTTCTTTAAGTTTTTAGTAAAATAAATGTATCAAATTAGTTTACATAAAAAAATAACAGTCATAATCAGGTATACCACTAATAAAACATGATGTATATTTGAGTGTGTGTTTTATTTATATTTTATGCTTGCTATACCAAATAATAATTTGTCATAATTATACTTCCTTGAAAACTACTTTAAAATTGCAGGATACAATGCCGACAATTTTGCTTATCTCTGTTGTATCTTAATTTTTGTGTACTTCCATTAAAACCCAAATAATACTAACCGTAATAATAGTTATTTTTTAAATGTCAACAATTTCGGAAGTGGGCGCAAAAGTAACGTGTCCGGGTGTTACTTAATTATATACTCTGTTACCTATAATGACAACCGCATTCAAAGCTGGTCCAGCTTTTCACAATCATTAATGATTTTATCCCTCCATCAAAAAAATTTCTTGCTAAACCGTAAGCATAATATCTCACTAGGTATTTATTTTCTGTTAATAAAATCAACGCAGCATTTACACCAATTAAATTATGAAGACACCGAAAGCAACAAAATTATTCTTTAATTATATACATGTCTTTCCACAACACAATTATTTAACAAAAATGTTATTTGAAATTAATTTTAGAAATTCTAATAAGCACTTAAAAGTTTCAAAAATAATTTGATATAAAGTGTCAAAATTTTTGGTTACCTTTATTCGAAAATTTTAAGCAATTAGTTGACCGTAAACTGATAATCGGAGAATTACGAAGTTTAGCTGATTATATTATATTTAAATATTTTGTAGTTCTGTACGTATTATGAATTATTTTAAATGAATTACAAAGTTAAATAATTAAAATAATTTGTAATATAAATTTCACAAGTTAATAACTCAAAATATTTAGCAAATTCAATGTTACACAATCAAAAGAAAAATAAATAAAATAAATCAAAAAATATAAAGTTTTAGTTTTTAAAAAATATTCAATCGATTTGTTCATTTTTTGTTTTTATCAAAAATAAATTTGTACCACTATCATTTTGACCGCTGCATTTCTTGGGGAAACTCCACCGTCTTAAAAAGTAGAAGCTAAAAAAAAGGGTGTTTATCTCCTGTTGATGTTGTACCATATCAAGAAATGTTTAAAGTAAAAATTATTTCTTATTTTCTTTCAAATAAAGTATCTTATTAATATTTGCTTAAAACCATTCTCTAAATCACATAAAATCAATCCAAATCATAAACCAAAACACATTTATAATTTATCGTAATTAATAAAAGAAATTAGAAGTAGGCGTAAAATTTATAGTGGAAAAAATTATACGATTTTTAAATATACGCAATAAATTTTCTCAATTAAATCTAAATAAATTGATGCGGTTGTTCGGCATTCAGCCTCACTCCTGCGTAATATGACCACACGTAAAAGCAAGAGTTGTTGTCTCACGCGAAAGAAGTGTGACAAATCAGATACTCTTTCTATTTTATAAAACTTACTCTACGTTAGTAAACGTTTTTGTCGGTAAAACAATAAACAAAGCAATCAGATGAATATCCATCAATATAAATAAGGAGGAGGAGCTTTCTATCACATTATTTTATTGTATTATTGAAATTTTATTACTCTAAAAACAATTAATATATGCTAGGGTGACAATGAGAAGATAATTCATAAGACATAATAATTTCGATAGCCTCCCCCCCATCGTCCTTTGAATCCGTCTTTGTCCTAAATGGACTAATGAGAGTATCACTGAAATATTGAACGGATTTCGTAAAAATTTCATTGATTCATAATTATCTGTCCATGAGTACCATTATGCTATATTAAGCTACTGGTGAAGCGCATTAAAGGAATTAGCGAGATTACTACTAAAATACTGAACCGATCTTCACAAAATTTTAAAATTAAATAAAAAAAAATAATTATCAAAAATAATTAAAATAACAATTAATATACCTAAAGTTTTGGCCATTTTCAATGCTAATGCATTCAATGCATTTTTATATCTGTATACTTTGTCGTAATCGGATATTTTATTTATTAAATTACCGATATATTTTTTATGCAAAATAAACCAAATCAAATTTTTTAAGTAATTTAAAAAATTGCAAAAATTAATAGATACCTACAATTTGTTTAGTTTCACTGGTAAACAAACATAAAAATAAACGTTAAAATTATACGATTAAAGTTAAATGATAATCTAACTCAAGTTCAGTTTTAGAACAAAGTTGACAAAAAAATTTCCAAGGATCTTTGACGGAAAATCTTCGGATATGTCAACTTTAATTTTAAAAATGTCACTTTTTCTGCACATTTAATATAAAATTTGTGTAGATATTTTTATAAAATAAAATCGATGTGTCCGAGATTTTTTTTTCTAAATTATGATTGTAAGTTTATAACTTATAGTAATAACCTAAAATAAATTAAAAGTTTGTTTATTAGTTTCAAAGTTTTTTAAATTGTTTGCTGGCTGTTTGGGCACAAATTCAGATTGAAAATCGTTATTTTCAAAAAGAAACGAAGAAGTCCAACACAAAGTCAGTGGGAATAAAGGTAATGTATTTTTTAAATTAAACTTATTAGTAGTGCAACGAATTACTAGGTAGGTCGGTACAGGTAAATGAAAAAGTGTGAAATATTATTAATCATTATGTATTATGAGCCCACATACATATTTAATTAAAATAAATTCTTACTTTGATGTACAGCTAGCGACATCTTCTTTGAAAGTAAAGAACCAACTGAATCAAAATTGGATATAGTTTGCTACCTGTTTAAATACCATCTGGTAATGTATAGCTTTCTGTAACAAAATTTTTATCAAGAAAACTACTAACGTTTCTGTAATCGAGCATCACAAATATATCTATAAAATTTGAATAAGTGGCGGTTTTTTTTATTTAAAAAAGTTTTACTCCCAAAATAAGGAGAGTAAAATTATCTACATATTATGGTTTGAAATACTGAAAAAGAAGTCCAGTATGTTATTCAAATAATTTACTAGAAAGCTTTTAATTCTTTACTGGTCTAAGGTGTCCGATGATGTCATTTACAAAAGCTCGTCTGGTTGGTTTATTTATTTATTAAAAGTTTATAATGCATATGAACTGTTTAGACCCCCTTCCTCATGTGACGCCGAATTATGACAAAGAGCTGTACAAACGAGATATAAAAGCGAAACTCTTCAAATGTAATGACAGAATGACAGCAAGGTGATGCCAAAGCTCACCGATTGTGAGTCGCATCAACGACTCTGCTACAACCACAAACCGCAAGAATGGTAAAGTAATTTGGTGATAATTTTGAAGAAGTGGTTTATTTAAGATTTAAGGTCTCTAGAATAATATAGGTAGTTTTTAAATTATGAATAGATCTTGCTAGATATCTTATGAGTATCTATGTTCAGCATTTACTTTGAATTTAATTTGTTAGGTACTTCACAACAATAAAAGCGTAGTATAGCGTATCTATGTACCTAGCTTTCTTGGTAACAGCATTAAGATTATTTAGCGGTATTAAAAAGAATTGTTTCAAAACGCAACAACTCAATTTTTATTCAAAACTTTAAAGATTTTTGGTTTTACACATTTTCACAACATAAACCACACATAAAAGTACCATTGTCATCACTCATCAAGTTCTCCTGCTAAAATGTTGAATTATAAGTTTTTTTTGCAAAAAGAACACTAAATCCACTCTCCACATTTTTCATACTGATATTGCAACTCATTACGCGATCCACATCTCCAAGCATCTTCAGTTTTACCTTTTCTTTACTATAATGTATGTATAATCCCATAAATAATAGGGTGATTTGTTGCTGTAGTGCAGTGATTCCCAACGTGGGGCGTACGCCCCACCGGGGGGCAAATTGAATGTTGAGGGGGGCAACGGGAGCAATATGACAATTGACGTGTAAAATTTTAAAGTACCCTTAAAAAAAATTAATACCTCGATTTAACGGACTTCGTTAAATCGATCATACATATATAATATTGTCACAAAATTTTGTCCGAATTCAATATCCCCGTTAAATCGAACAAAATTCGAGGCATGAGTGGACGTGTTTATGGCTTCGAACTTCAGGCGCGCACCAACACACAACGCACGAAGCACGAACGAGCTGCAGGCACACGGAAGCCAATTCGGTGGACAGCGAGCAACGGCGGCAGCCGGGCGGCCTGCTCAGTCTGCACTCTGCAGCACACCTCGCACTTCTCCCGCAATCTATCTTTGTTCTGTGCAGTTTGCTGTGCAGTGAAAGAAGAGACAAAGAAAGAACACCGATAACACACGCGGTTTCGCCCTGTGCTGTGCTGATCCACGCCACAGGCCACAGTCCACGCCAAAGCTTTGATCAAAACGCACACTAAAAGCGCAAATCATTTTTGGTGGCGAAGTCAAGGGTGATACGTTTTGCACGGATATAGTAAGTTGTCGAACTTCATATTTTGTACCAAATGTAATGCTGTGAAGTAAATGTGCACGCAGTAGTCCCTCGTTTATTTATTAAGGTTTTAATTTTTAATACAATTGGTTGTAATGAAGTAGTATGCAAATTGAAACGGTGCACGGTATCATTTTCACAATCAACTTTTTAAATTAAATTAATGTACATAACTAAGCCGCGATACAGAGATGAGGTGAAAGTTAAAGCTCGAAGAACCGAGGGATTACTTTACTTTATTTTCAGTTTTTGACTAAATATATTTAATTATTTCAGCTCATAGTAAAATGAGTACAATCAAGAAAAAAGTTCGTCAGTATAACGAAGAATATTTGAAGATGGGTTTTATATCCGCTGCCCATGATGCACGTTTGCCCTTTTGCCTTCTATGCGAACAATGCTTATCAAACGAATCAATGAAACGAGGTCGTTTGGAGGCCCATTTGAAAACGAAACATAGTGCACAAGCTAATTCCGATTTGAACTACTTTAAAACATTAAAGCAGAAATTTGAAAACAGAGCAACATTAAAGACTCTCTTTACCGCAAAGACTGCAACAGTTAATCGTACCCTTGAAGCAAGTTATTAAATTTCATTACTGATTGCTAAAAGTGGAAAAAATCATACAATAGGAGAGAATTTAATCAAACCATCAATATCGGCATTTCTTAAAACAGTTCTTGAGAAAGATGACAAAGACGTAAGAGCAATGCCTCTAAGTAACAATACAGTCATGAAAAGAATAGATGAAATGAGTGCCGATATTGAAAAACAACTTATTGAAAAGCTAAAAACAAGAAAATTTTCAATACAAATGGATGAATCAACTTTGAGGGACAGTGAAGCCGCATTATTAGCGTACGTAAGGTATATTGAAAATGGAGAATTTGCTGAGGAAATGCTGTTCTGCAAACTACTAGAAAGCACCACTACCTCCAAAGATATATATAACAAACTCAAGGATTACTTAAATGTCAACGATATATCAATGCAAAATATAACCTCCTGTGCTGCGGATGGTGATCCTAATATGATGGGCAAGAAAAATGGCTGCTTAAAATTGATGAAAGATGAGAATCCAGAAATGATTCTTGTGCATTGTGTTATTCATCGGCAAAATTTGGTAGCTAAAAATATTTCGCCTCATCTAAATGAAGTAATGAAAAAGGTAATTAAATGCATTAATTCCATTAAAGCTAATGCCAAATGTGAGCGTCTCTTGAAATTATTTTGCGAAGAACAAAATGCAGACCATGTGAGGCTATTACTTCACACTGAAGTAAGATGGCTCTCGAAAGGTAACTGCTTGAAAAGATTTATGGAATTATTTGATGAACTTCGTGATTTTTTAAGTGAGAAACCAGAAATGCAATACTTGTCAACAGTCGATGGTAAAGCACATGTGAGTTATTTAGCCGATATATTTGAAAAACTAAATATATTAAATAGCCAACTTCAAGGAAAAAACAAAACTCTTGTTGACGCAAAAGCTGAGATATTCGGTTTCATCACCTTTATTGAATTATGCCAAAAACATATTTGCAACAAAAATTTTGAGAGATTTTATTGGCTCCAAAAATGTGAAGTGTCTGATAACGCCATACTTGTAATTGTCGATCACCTGAAAGCTCTGCAAGTTGATATGAAGGAACGATTTTCTGACTTGGACCAAATTGATTTTCCAACTTGGATGATGCAGCCATTGTTAGTGGATTTGGCTGATGTTACAAATGTGCAGTATCAAGAAGAACTTGCAGAAATGCAAAATAATGAGTCTGTTAAAACTTTATTTAACATAAAAGGAGTTATGGCATGGCTATGTGAGGAAACAGAAACCAAATATCCAAGTTCAACTAAATTCGCAAGAAAACTATTACTTCCATTTCCATCTTCCTATTTAGTTGAATGTGGATTCAGTGCCATAGCTGATTTGCTGCTCAAGAAAAGAAATCGGCTGGATATTTCCCAAAGAGGAGACTTGAGACTGAAGCTGACGAAATTGGAACCCAATATTAAATCTCTTTGCAGCAGGCATCAAGCTCAAGGATCTCACTGAATCATAATAACTGATATTACTCATCACAAAATATTGTAAAAATATTATAAACACATATTTGTTTTGAAATAAAATTATTTTGTATACGAGAACTGATACTTTATCTTATTTTAAATTTATTAAAGGTTATGAAAAGTTCATGGAGGAAGTAATAACTTTTGAAATTATGAAATTATTTCTTAAAGGTGACTCCTTAACATTCCCTGAGACTTTATCGTTAGCCTAAAAAAAAATGGGGGGGGGGCGTGGAAATATCCATCGACCTAGATGGGGGTCATGGCTCAAAAAGGTTGGGAAACACTGCTGTAGTGGTAATTTTTGTAGGTTGTGTCAAGCTTTTTTAAACAGCTTTAGGTTTCAAAAAACATCGATCATTTTAAGTTTCTTAAAGATTTTGAATTGCTTTGACTTTATCTCATTTTTTCAGTATAAGTTTATGATATTATACTGTTTACTGATAAATCTGATCATTTTATTTTGTATTTTGGGCATTTGGTTTTGAAGCATGAATTAACTTCAAAAGCTTTTCTGTTTGATTATTTTTGTTGATGTTAGAAAACAGGTACTGTACTGTCTTTTAGAAAAGACGAAGTATTAAGCTTCTTTTGCTATAATTTGATTGTTGAATAGAATAATGTCTGTATTTTTAAAATATTTTTGCACATTATTTAAAGCAGATATTGCTTGTAAAAATAGAAAAATATTCTACATTACATATTTACATTACACACATTATTGCTAACTCAATAACTTGTGGCCTGATGTGTAAAACATGAAAAGCCATAATTAAAATTATTGTTCTTACAGTAACCGATAAAATAAAAAACTCTACTCATTCTAATATTATAAGTCTGAATTAATCCAAACTTTGGTGATTGGTAGATAGTTTGACTTGTGTGTTAGGCAAACAATCTTTTTTTAGCAATTAATTCCAGTAGATGCCATGAAAGTGATTGTTGGGGCTATTCATGTCATGTTCAATCAGCGCAAATACTTCCAATAATTGCTAATGTTTCTCTTCTTTCAGCATTTACGATAAGTGTATTTTGTCCTAATGAAGTTGTAATTATTGGCCCTTTGACTAAGTACTGAAGTCTAGTTTTATCTGTATAGCGTAAAATTAAATTGTGCTATTAAAGTATACGCTTTCCACAGGAAGCACGGTTGACTAAAAGATTTTCAATTACTATGTTTATTTTTATTAAAAGAATCAGATCGATTAGTGGAAAACACTTAAACCAACGTCTAGCACTTGCATGTTAATAATAAAATGGTAAAGTTTTTACTCCCATATTTTAGGACAACAATTTTGTAATATTTCTGACTTATTCTTCAAATACCATTTTAGCGTTGTTTAGCGACAAACGAAGTACAAACGTTTTAGTCTATTTTGAATCCAAAATTTAAAAAAGCATGTCTTCAGCCCTCCCCCCTGCAGTAAAATTTTGAAATTTTTTGAAAACTATTTGGGTACAAATGAAAATAATATTTGCACAAACAGGTACAAACGATTTAGACTATTTTGGAGTCAAAATTGGAATTGGAGAGGGGGGACATGCACCTGTTATTGGGATCCGTCAGATGGGAGGAGCCTAAAAAATATGGCTACCTTAAGAGAAAGTTTCAAATACGAGATATAGTTTACGTGCAATCGAATGATTTTCAAAGTGATTTTTTAATATATTCAGGTTCTATTAGTTGTCTAATTTGAATTTAAAATGTAATAAATTGACTTTTTGCTAACTTTTTACAACATTGGGGGGGGGGACTCCCCCCATGGGCACGTTCCTGCATAACAGTGATAAATAATGATAAGTATAAGCGCAATATGTGAATGGGCTGGTACCAATCCTAAACAAAGGAATTTTGTTAAAGCAGAACGGATTCTGCAAGCCGGTCATATTGTAAAATGTGGTAAAAACAGAAATAAAAATGAGCGGAAAGACACGGTTAGTTTGTTAGTTGCTCGCGGAGAAAACGTTGCAGACTCCATTATTAATAATGCAAATATGCAATAAATTGTTTTTAATGTTCTAATTTGTAGGAACTTAACGATAAACAATCAACTCACTACTATTGCCGTGTTTAGCTTTCCCTTAATCTAGTGACATATTTCACCACCAGATGTCATATGCTCATTTGACGGATTCCAATATGAATAGCGCCGTCGTTATTTTTAATTTTATAGCAACGGTATAGCACAGCTTTCTTCGTAACAAAAATGAGGCATTACAGTGATCAATATAAATTCTAGCTTTATTTGACTTGTTTTATTCGATAAAATAGCTGGTAAATTTTACCAAGATTATATAGATTTTTAGTATCAATTAAAAACAAAATTAACGTAGCCAAGCCAAAATGATACCGTTGAATAGGATTTTTTCTGCTTCGAACTGATGTCTAGGTGGCATAACCGTTTAAAATGTACCTACATTATGTTTTAATCTTGGTTTAAAATTTGCGCAAGTGCCATTTCAAATACATTTCTACTTTGTCTAAATCTAATTTAGAATGCGCCTTTATCAATTTTCACCAAAGTAATTCAGATAATTACTGGAAGAGGCAAAGGAAAACTACCTCATTAACACTTCCCTAGTAAAGTCGTCTTGGCTTAGCCAGAAGGATCGCCAACATCCGGATTCGGATAGGCACTTGAAGAGGAAGAAAAAAAATTCAGATAATATTCCATCGCCAATGCCTAATAATTTCAATGACTCTATAGCCGAAGTTTAACGAAACGATATTTATATTTGAGGAAAATATCAGTGCAGCAAATCATGAAAACGTTGGTTTAGTAGAAGAGAGCATTGTATTACAACAAAACATTTTAGAAGTTGAGATTTCTTTTTGTGAAACCTTAATTTAACAACACCATCGAATTGCTGTTACAACGACTTGTGGTCAGGGACGTGCCAGTGTTTTAGAAAATTGGCAAAAAGTTGTCAAAAACACTCAAAAGTTTGTCAATTTGACATTTTTTTATGTCTAAATTTACAAAAAGTGTCAAAACTTACAAAAAGTTGGCAATTTTGAATTAATTCAGTTGGAAAATTTGAGATTACTCCCCCCCCGGAAAAAGTTGGTTGGGCACGTCCCTGCTTGTGGTGTAAATATATTGCAGGGCAAGACACAGCAAATTTCATTGAAGCTGAGATTAAAGAAACTGATAATTTTAATGAGCATTAAAATTTGCAATTCTAGATAGGTTCGATGAAACTGATGTTGAAGATGAACCAGACCAGTAATGGTATACCGGGTTTCTTTCGTCATTGTTTTATTTTAGTATATAAAGTCACCATAATATTATTTTTATGCTAAAAATTTAATTTTTGTTGCCTATTTGACTATTAAAGCCCGTATGACACGATGCATTATTTTACATAAAATTTCCATGTACTTAAATGCTAACTAACTAATAGAATAAAGAGCGTATTAGTAGCCATCGGACGTTTTTCATTGGTTAGGTACCATTTACATGTAAATATAATTATGTAAAATTATGCATCTTGTCATACAGGCTTAATATTAATTGAATCGGTGAGATTAAGAACAGTTACAAGTCCAAAATATGACATTTTCATCTAAAGTAGTATTATTAAAATTTAGTGTTAAAATAAAATAAAGCAATATCTAATGTCGTCGTCATCAGATGACACAGACAGTGAAAATGTGACAAAGGGTGGTAAAAAACGTACCAAAAATGCCAAAGCAATAGAAAAATAAACAGTTTTTTTCATTTTTACAACATATTTCAACTTTGAACTTGCACTGTTCTTAATCTCACCGATACAATATTGAAGTTCTGTGTTTTTAAAAAGATCATTTTTTTATTGTTATTTTCTTGTTTTTAAATGTATTCTATCAAAATAAAAAACTTTTGAAAAATATTTCTCTTTTAGAATAAACGCCAAACTTTTTTCCATTTATACTTTCAAATGGCATTTCTACACGACAATCGCCAAACTGACAATTCTTTGTGGGTGTAGGATGACACAAACGCCATATTATTCTCTTTTGGTATAGTCACCATTGATATATTATGGTAATTGGATGTCCTGGAAGACAGGAACGGATTCTTTTTTCAGAAACGAATTTAAATAGTTGACCAAACAATTTCTGCTCACATTCTGCCACAGGGCATCCAATATGTCCTGAAAGACAGCAACGGATTCATTTTTCAGAAACAAATTTAAATAGTTGACCAAACAATTTCTGCCCACATTTTGTGATAACTATTTATATTAAGAATATAAATAGTATTTTTTTTACTTTTTAACCTTTAAAGACAAAAATATAAGCATTTAATTATATTATTATCAATCAACCATGTAAAATTAATTCATAATCATAGACCACCTACAGTACTATCCATCTTTATAGCTACTTAAAATTTTTTTTTAACATTTTAGCGGCATGATCTTGTGTTTATATTTTGCACAGGGGAAGCTTACATGGTTACACATAAAATATCTTTTGGACACACAAAAATTCAGGGGACATCGGGGTTCCCCGGCGGCTTAAAGTAGGATTCTTCCAAAATTCCTCAAAAACTAGCGCTAGAGACGGTCTTAAGGGCATGATCCTGTGTTTATATTTTGCACAAAGGAAGCTTACATGGTTACACATAAAATATCTTTTAGACACACAAAAATTCAGGGGACATCGGGGTTCCCCGGCGGCCTAAAGTAGCATTCTTTTATTATTACTCCAAAATTAGCGCTAGAGACGGTCTTAGGGGCATGATCCTATGTTTATATTTTGCACAGGGAAAGCTTACATGTTTACACATAAAATATCTTTTGAACACACAAAAATTCAGGAAACATCGGGGTTCCCCGACTGCTTAAAGTTGCATTTTTCCAAAATTTTGGAGTAATACTGCAAGAATTCTACTTTGGGCCGCCGGGGAACCCCGATGTCCCCTGAATTTTAGTGTGTCCAAAAGATATTTTATGTGTAACCATGTAAGCTTTCCCTGTGCAAAATATAAACACAGGATCATGCTCGTAAGACCGTCTCTAGCGCTAATTTGAGAGTATTTTTAGACGAATGCTACTTTAAGCCGCCGGGGAACCCCGATGTCCCCTGAATTTTAGTGTGACTAAAAGATATGTTGTGTATAACTATGTAAGCTTTTTCTGTGCAAAATATAAACACAGGATCATGCCCCTAAGACCGTCTCTAGCGCTAGTTTTTGAGAAATTTTGGACAAATTCTACTTAAAGCCGCCGGGGAACTCCGATGTCCCCTGAATTTTAGTGTGACTAAAAGATATGTTGTGTATAACCATGTAAGCTTCCTCTGTGCAAAATATAAACACAGGATCATGCCCTTAAGACCGTCTCTAGCGCTAGTTTTTGAGGAATTTTGGAAGAATCCTACTTTAAGCCGCCGGGGAACCCCGATGTCCTCTGAATTCTTGTGTGTCCAAAAGATATTTTATGTGTAACCATGTAAGCTTCCCCTGTGCAAAATATAAACACAAGATCATGCCGCTAAGGTGTTAAAAAATTTTTTTAAGTAGCTATAAAGATGGATAGTACTGTAGGTGGTCTATGATTTAAATTGAATATTATGAATTAATTTTACATTGTTGATTGATAATAATATAATTAAATGCTTATATTTTTGTCTTTAAAGTTTAAAAAGTTAATAATTTTTAATATAAATAGTTATCACAAAATGTGGGCAGAAATTGTTTGGTCAACTATTTAAATTCGTTTCTGAAAAATGAATCCGTTGCTATCTACCAGGACATGGTAATTGGCACAAACGCCAAATTTTTACGTTTAACCTAATTGTTTAACTTCTTTTAAAGAGCTGTATACCTCAAATAATTTTTAAACTATCATTAAAAACTTCAAAATAAATCAAATTTTAATTTAAGCCACTAGGTACCAAACTAAAATGAGTATTCAGGAAAACAATCAATTTTTAGTACGCCATGAAAAATTTACTATATGGCGCTTATGCTGTTTTGACTTGGCAACGTCGAAATAGTCTTAAAAAAGTCGGTTAGAAACTTAAGTTTTAGGGTGACTTGTATAGATCTAGTTTAAAATTTTAAACTGTAGATTAACCAAACACAATAGTCAAAATCCGAGTTTAAACCATAGTTACCGGTTAAACTTGGACTATACAAGTCAACCTTAGAATTATAACCAAATCAAAAATGCACACTAAACAAATAACTTAACAATTTAGACTTATAGAATGTGAAGTCAGAAGTTTTTTTTCAATAAAACCGAAAAATTTAATTTTGTTATAATTGATGGACATTGTATAATTTTGGTAAAATTTAGCAGATATTTTACTTAATAAGAGGTCGGAAATCGCCACTTAGTAATTGTTTGTTCCAAAATTGTTATCTTGAAATATCTTATCATTTACATGCTGAATTATTTTTATCCCGAGTGCATTCTCCATTTCAATTGCAATAGTCTGCCTGTCTAGGTTCGCTTTCAAGGTTGTATTTGCTATTACAAAGAATATGCTATCCTATTTTGAACTTTCGTTATTTTTAACGAAATACATTTCAAGAAATACATTACTCAATAAGAAACAATTTATTTGATAAATAATTAATAATACAAACAGCAACAAATATAATATGCTATATAATATAAATATATAAATTAGGACATCGTGATGTAAACGAAATTGCACCTAATTAATTAAACAGGAAATACAAATTATTATCAAACAGTCGAGAATTAAAAATTATTTTTATGCACAACAAGATAGTGGTAACTTGTGATGATTATGTGATGAATTGAATCACAACATTAGAGTTTCATTTTATAAGTGGGATAAGCAAAATAACTTAATTTAACAGCTACGTCAATAGATATCAAAATTTTTGGCAAGGTGAATTGGTAATATGTGAATATAAAAATTTGTCTACAATTTACACATTAAAACAAATTCGCTTTTCTAAATTATCAACCGCTTCCAACAAACTAATACTTTCGTTGAAATTAATACCTCGTATTTTCATGTCTTTTAATCTATTTTCTAAAACATCCCTGTTCTTACCGATTTGCCACCAAATTTTACTGCAAACATTTAATAATGGCAAATACAATTCTAACAAATCGCTATCACAAACGCCTTCGTAACGATGCAGTGCTATATCGGCCCATTTCTCTGCATTCGGAGAACCTGGCATTAAAACGCAGCATCCTACAAGTCGACAAAGTGCCAAAAGAACAGCAGGAGACCGATCCGTGTAAACCTGAAATTTTAAATAAATGATTGTTGAAAGCTGTACTGCATGACTTACCTTGTTCAAAAGCCGAAAGTTGTTTTCCAATAACGGTAAAGCTGCAGCATAATTCTGGTCCACCAAATATACTTTTGTTTTACTTAATTCTATGTCTTGTAAAAAATTCAATAAAGCACTGGAATACCGTAACTTGTGAACAGACAAAACATGTCTCAATAATAATTCAAAAGAGGTAGTGCGATACGATATAAGTTTGTTATCAAAATTACCCGTGAGAACTTTTCTCGGAAAGTTAATTGACATCATGAGATCGGGGTGTAGAGTTTTTAGGGCAATGTACAGGTTATAAAAGTCTGTGTATCTGCGTTCCAATGTTGCAGGACTAAAATCGTTGGTTACGCTAATGTGACGAATTTGTAGGGTATATAAAACATATTTCTTATCTGTTCCTTCAGTGTCTGCAATATGAGCTGAAGCTATTTCAAATATCGGTATTTGTTTTTCTTCTTCGCTTGCAATACTGGAAGTTTCACCTAAAAGTAAGGTTATAGAAAATAAAATATTTCAGGACAAGTGTCAGGACTTACATGATTCTTGATCCTTTTTCAAATTTGTCATTGTGAAGGATTATTCTTATGGTAATACTTCTGCGGTCAATCACTCATAATAAACAACACTAAATTTTTTTTTGCACACAGAAAGCGAAGGATACACTGCTGCTGATTAGCTATCAGGAAATAATAGACGATAACGATAATTTATAAACACGAAAATTTGATTTATGTATTTTTTACGATAAGTACTTGTCATGAGATTGGCTATTGTGAAATATGAATCATACTAAACATAATGCACATCGATAATGATACTTTATTTAATTAAATTGTATGAGAAGTTGTATAAGTACAAGGCGCATATTGTTTTGAAATTACTAATATTCTCAAAACTATTAATCGCATTATTTCTTTATTTTTATTAACAATTAATTTAAAAATTGTACTAATAATGTTAAAATCAAAGTTCAAATTTATTTAAAAGTTTGTTTGTGATCACACAAATTGTCAATATCAAAAGTCAGTGGCGGCTTGAAGTATTTTGACAGAAGGGCTCAATTGAATTTAAAATTAGATAAGAAAATCTTACGGCCATTAGACCTTTGTACTGTATTTGTAGTGTAATATTGGTTTAACCAACGATTAAATTTTATACAATCTTTTCAGGTTAAGTAAACATAGTAATGTATGTCATAAATACAAATAATTCTTTCCAAATTTCTTGGGAAAATGTGTGTTGTTTTTATACAAATATTGATTAATTTGTGTTGTAAACTTTTGTATGTCCTTATTGCAAAAAAATTTATTCTTCTTCTTTATCATAGTTCAAGCCTTAAGGGTAGTTCAAACTTCATGATTTATCATATGCCTTAGTCATAAGAAAAGTCATGGCTAAAATCATACCATTGCAACAGCCAATCATAAAAGCTATAACTTCTATAATATCAAAAATCATATAGTGTGAACGTAAAAAAATCCCTCATATGAGAAGTCATGTGACAAGTCATATGATAAATCATGTAGTGTGAACTACCCTTTAGACAAGTCAAAAAAGCCCTAAACGCCTAGACGATCAATCTGTTGTATCAAACGATTGAGGCAATCGATTGAAGCGCGCTTCAATCAACCTCAATCAGCCTAACAGTCCTTTGATCAAAACCCCCTATTCAGTGGATTCATGTTAAAACTAGGAACATATTGACCACTTAAAATAGTAGAAATGTTTTTTAGTACTTCGTATCCTATATTTTTTGTAAAATTGCTCTGGAGTCTAGACAATCAAGCGCCCTCTTCAACCGCTTAAGTTATTTAAACTTTCTATCAATCACCGTCAATGCTTGCTTCAAGCGTCAAGCGAGTTTCTAAACGATCAATCATGCTTGATACAATCGATTGACTCAATCTTTTGATCAAAAGATTGATCGTCTAGAGCAGCGGTGGCGAACCTTTTTATATACGAGTGTCAAAAATGTTCAAACAGTATTTATCGAGTTGCGGCTGTGCCGAACACTTTTTAATAAGGGAAGAATTAAATATTTTTTTTCAGAATTGTATTATTGCTTGAATTTTATAAATATTGAAGAAAATTTGTTTATTATCGACTGAATAACTACAGAAAAAATTTCTGTCAATTTAACTTTATCTGGATTTTCATGCGATTCTACATCTGCAACAGATGCAGTACACAAGAAACTTCTAAAAATTTTAATAAAACATTGCGGGTCTAGGACGATATCTAGTACTGGAGGATTTTAAGATGGACATTTATTAAAGAAAACTCAACAGAATTGATATATAACATTAAAATGAAGCGTTTTAGATACAAACTAATGTTTTAGATTGATTGGCAATAATCGATTTTAAAGTTAATATCTAATATGTGTGCAATATCGAATTAATATCTGTGCAATATTTGCCTTTATGGGGCATTCTGTTAACAGTGCGTGTTGATTTACTTACAAATTGCTCTACAGGCTATGGGTGGCGAATAAACACGAGAGCACCAGTAGCACTTGCACCATGGTAGCGTTAGCATCAAGCAAATTTCACTGTTTAAGGGTTTCACATCGATGGTGATCCACCCCCTTTCTAGTAGCACACTTTGCCGAGTTGGACCGGCTTATGAGATATCTTTAATTAGTTTAATAAAACGGCTCACAGCGTGCGGAGCAAAAGTGACGTAGCTAGCGGAGCGCGCAAAGAGTTAATTTTGACAACCCAACTACCTCTAATCTTGGATTCACGCTAAAATCTACGCTAGGCACATAAATTTTGATTAAAAATAATTTTTGCAAAATACTTATGCGATGAACGAAGTTACCATTCTAGCGGCACCCAATCAATTGTTGTTAAATTGTATTTCATGTAAAATTTTGTTGTTTTGTTTAATTGTAAGCCCTATTTGCTATGGTCCGCAAATTTTTTGTTTTATTATTGTTTTTGGACCGTTTTGTATCATCCTGGCCAGTGAAAATTTTTAAAATTGGAGTACTGGATATCGTTCCACTCTCGAACATAGGAAGCGAAAAAGCTGACATTAGCGTCCTCTAGAGTTAAAAAAAGTTATAAAAGCAGCTTTCTTTTTTAACGTTAGAGGCGCTAACTTTAAACTTTTTCGCTCTTTTATTGGAGAATTGGCGAGAAATCTCGATGGAAGCGACTTTTAGCGTTAAAAAAGTGAACTTTTGAAGTGAAAAATGGGGGAAAGAAACTTTGTCGCTCCCTAATGCTTTTGCTGAGCCGTTTTTACACAGCTGCATAAATTCGACTATTGAGATTATTTCACGTTACTTAATTTGCGTATTTAATGATATCACTTGTAAATCGTTAACGTGCCATTAGAAATTTCGTACGTGCCACGTCTGGCACGCGTGCCATAGGTTCGCCACCGCTGGTCTAGAGCGTCTTTTAAGGCCTGATATTTCTAAGATCTGCGTCATTTTCTTGGCAATACTAGTTCTATGAGCATATAAATATTTTTCGTTGTTCTGGCCATAAAATGAGTGGTTTCCGGCCTGTGCAGAGACGGCTTCCATACAGTCACAAATAAAAATGAGGTGGTCCCGTCACAACGAATAGCAGTTTACGCCACTCGGACGTAAAGAGATTTTATACCACTCGGTGCGGTTCGTGCGCCTCGGCTTCGCTACGCTCGCCTCGTCTTCAAAACTCCGCCCTCGAGTGTAAAATCTCGTTTTACGTCCTTGTGACAAAAACTACTATTACATTCATTAGGTAGCTTAGTGAACCTCGTCTCCAGATGTGCATGTACTGTAATAATAATAATTTTAGTCAAATTGATTGTGCATTTAACGTATAATCCTAATTAAATGCAAGATGATCAAAATATTGGCAACAAGGAATGTTAAAAACCCTAATAAAAAAAAACTACAAATTACAGAAAAAGCAGTAGATGTTAACGTTGGCAGAAATTTACATAAAAAATAACAAAAAATCTCAGCTGAATTCTTTTTGTGTAAAGCTTCGTGTCGTGCTTTGGCTGCATTTTGAGCTTATCCAATCAGAAATGCGCATACTTAGTATTTCGTTAACTTTTTTTAGGTTTGTAAACTTTTTTGGTTCAGCCAATGATGGTCCATCAGAGACACGTCTGTAAATGACACTAAAGTAAAGTAAATTTTATTTTTCAACATGATCTTCTTCAAGTTCAAGGCACTTGGTACCTTTTTGAATTAATTTTCTTAAAGGAAATGGGCCTGAAATGGAAATAATAGGCCCGTTTATGTGACCTGAGTGCATGTGAACCATGGTTTGCTCTCCACTTTCAATCCAGAATCCAGAGAGTAATTTTTCATGAAAGGCAGAGATGACGCGATGTGTACATATAATATGTCCACTTCACATAAATGACCACATTTCTGCCTTCTACAAAAAATTACGTTCTTCATTAATATGTTATTATATTAGCACCAAAAAGTCTGTGGCGTTTTCATACGATGAGAAGGTTAAAAGTTATACAAATTTCGTTTAATGTGAAGGACTGTGACGAATCAGATGTGTTCTTTTATTTCGTAGGTCGTAAACTGTTAGGTTGGTATCAGAAACGTTTCCGTAAATAACACAGACGAGGAGCTTCAGCAAATTATTATGTTAAATGTAACACATAATCTTGACGTAACATTACAATATTTACTCAACATTGGTTCAATGTACCTAGCGACAAAAAATTGTGCTATGTAGTTGGATAGTCTTACGACAGATATGTCAACAATATTAACTTTTTTTCAAGAGCGGTTACATTCAATAATTTAAAAAGTGATTAAAGAGATTATCGATAGTTTACCACAGGTTTTTTTGATAATACCAAAAATGCTTCATTGACTTTTACTTCTTATGGAGTAGGGCTGCTTCCTATACTTAGGGGCCGTCCATTAATCACGTGATGTTTTTTTTGGCATTTTTTAACTTCTCCTCCCCCTTGGTGATACATGGTGAGGTTTAAGACTAACCTTCCCCCCCATATCACGTGTATTTTTTGAAAAAATAAATACACGTAACGCCGCTTTTCGGTTCTGTATCGCGCGTTTGCCAAAAAATAAATACACGTGATATATTACTAAACCCCCCCTCCCCCCTTGTGATATTTCGTAATTTTTTTTGAACCTCTCACTCCCCTTTTAAGCCTCACGTGATTAATGAACAGTTTCTTACAAGCCGTGAACATACATTTGGGTTTATTACTAACGAATTGTTTTCACACAGATTTAATATTTATAAACCACAGAAACCAAAGATAAAAACATTAAACACATATACAAGAATTTGAAAGTTACGACCACCGATGGCGTTGCCAAATTTGCATGTTCACGGCTTGTAAGTATAGGAGACAGTGACTTTACTCTAAAAATAACTAGAATCAACACTTTAAATACATACACAACTACAAATTTTTAGTCAAACTAAATTTGAAACATTCCAGAAAATCAAAGTTAAAACAACGAAAATTTAAATTCGACAACTACTTACGACATTTTTTAATCTATTTTTGTGTCTTTGACACTCTGTTTTTTTTGAAATATCGCCACTTTACTTGTTTACTCTGGATCAATTTTCTGCACGGGATCAGTTCCCCTTTCTTATTTTATTGCTATTTCTTTTCTTTGTTTTTTATAAATTTATATGGTTTTTTGCTTTTTGTACGACCATTCTCTATTTTTGCTATCTTGGAAGCTCCCCTCTAGTTATTTCATCTTCATTTTTTCAAATCTGCCAATGCCTTCTCCTGCCGTCTCGATCTTGGTATTCCCCATGATCTATCCGAGCTTGGTCTCCACTTCATCAGTTTCCTTATTGCTATTTCTTACTGGGCCCCAAAACGCGTGCCAGCCATCCCAAATTTATCACTTTCTCTTATTTTACAATTTTTCTTTGCTTCGATACCAATTTTTCCTCCTTATTCGTTTTTATTCTCCATTGTTCTTCACTAATTTTTATCTGCTTTTATTAATGCCCTGTGTATTCTTATTCTTATATTATTCTGGAATTTCCTGTTTGTGACTGTAATTTGCTCTGTTTCCTACCATTATTCTATCTTTTTCGATGTCCTGTCTTTGTTGGTATTGTTTATTGCTATGCCTAAGTAGGTATTGAAATGATTTTACTTCTCTAAATTTAAACTCATTTATTTGTAGTTTTGTTACTTCTTCACTTTTCTCTGTGACATTTGATGTATTTTGTTCTGGTTTCATTAATTACAAAGCCCATTCTTTGCTTTTTTCTCCATTCTTGTGAACGAATTGATCAACGTTACTCTTAAACCTTGCTATTATGATCAGGAAATGCTACAGTTTAGACTTCCTTCTTCGTGATTGTTTCACTACATTTAATCTTTCTAACTCTTTCTTCCAATACAACAGTAAAACGAACAACTGACAGGGAATTTCTTTGTGTTAGCTTACGTTTCATTACAAATACCAACACATTATTTAACATTTACCCACTCTCCCCTATACGTGATCGACTTTGCACTTAGCAATAATAATTTTTGGTAACTATTACAGTTTTTAAAATCTTGAAAATTTCTATATCTCTAGTAGCTTTTACTTATTTTAGTCATTGATTTGAAAATATTAAAATTGAAATTTCAGAAAATTTTTCTAGAAAAAATCTAAAAATATTTTTATTTCCTACACAATTAAAGTAGATAATTTTAAATAATAAATTTTAATACAACCTACCAATTACCAAGAGATTCACCAGAAATAATTAATTTAATTCAATGTGAAATTATATTTTGTTAAATTTTATCAAAATGTAATCAAAAATAAGCATATGCATTTTGCGCATTTCAGGTAATCGTACCATTTTAGAAATATTCATTTGTTGAACGTAATGTGGTTTTGAAAATCGGAATTTGTTTAAAAAGTATTTTAATTATGAATTCATCAACCATGTTTAAAGTATTCGTGATAGTTTTGTATATCTTAATCAGGGTATGTGAACCGTTTAAACCTAAATAATTTTTACTAACATAATTTTTTATATATTTAATAGTAAATTTTAACAATTTGTTCCTAAATTACAAATTTGAAATTTTTAGGTAAAAGTTTTAGCAAATTTGGATAATATGAAGTTGTTGCACAGTCACTTCAAATGTGTTCAAGAACTGAATGTGGATCAGGACATTTTCATGGAAATGATTAATTTTGATTCTACCTTACCAGAAGATTCCCCAGATATAATTAAACTAATTCAATGTGAAATTGATAAACTACATCTTGTAAATAAAAAGGGTACTCTTGCAGCATATAAGTTTAGACAGTTATTTTATATGCTTTTGGATTATGATCCTAACAATCCGTACACGCAAGATACAACACAACTTATCAAAATGGGTTTTAAAAATTGTGGGATTCGAAGAGGAATTGCATTTAATGCTGAGATAGCAATAAAGATATACAATTGCATTATAGTTTACATAAAAAGGAATACTTATCAAAATTATCAAAGAAATCTTTCCCCCCAATAGAAGCTACAGTAGGAGATAGGAATAGTATTTTTATATACCGAATTACCGACGTATGGATGCTCTCCATCAACAGAAAAAACAATTGACAGTATGCACATTTTTCTTACTTTATTGTATAGTATACCACAGTTTTGACAAAATAGCTTACATGTATAATTTAAATGCAAAAATTTAAAAATTGTAAAAAAATTTCACTAAAGTGATGTTTCATATGTAACAAATTGTAAATATTCTTATACAAATTGGTCAAAGTTTGCACTAATAAATAGTTGAAAAATAAATTATACGACCCTTAGTTAGCTAGCTTCGTAAACCCATCCGTCGTAAGTTGAAAAACGTAACTCAACATAAATTGTAACTCCTGTTACTTAAATGCATTTGGCGATCAAGTCTTCACTTGGAGATTACTCTTATACAAAACGTATAAGCAAATTTAAATGTCTGATAGCTTCTGGTTCAATTCGTCAGGAAAAGTTACTTCCATTAGTTTTTGAAAAAATTGTGTTATTCTCATAATCATCTTTTGGTATCCCTTAGGCTTCGATTTCCATTTAATACCGACATAATAAACGGGGATGCCTAAAACAATTTTATTTTAGCAATAAAAACTAACCACAGAACAGTTGTTTAATTTACCTGAAAGAGTAATTGCGATAGATATCGCAGCATTCTTTGGATTAGATGGAATTGGGAACAACACTAGGAAAGCGCAGCACGCAAGGAAAATAAGTGGAATTGCCAAATTTACTTTAATTGGACGTGGCATATCTGGCTGCTTGTAGCGTAACCATAATAAGCCAGCAATGCTTGCAGCAACAGAAAACCATAAAATTTGGCTATAATAGTTAATCAAAGCGAATATATCGCTTACAAACAGCATGGCTAATGATGCTACACACTAAAATTAGAAATAAGTTAAATTTTATTATAATCTCGAACTATTTAATAATCGTGTAATTTCCTTACCGTAAAAATTAGTGACGGTACCGGTGTCATCCTTCGAATGTGAATAAAAGAAAATAACACAGGTAAATGTCCTTCTTGAGATCCAGTAAGGAATAATCTAGCTGAGGTAAAGAGGATTCCATTTACACCTCCAAATGTTGAAAGTGCAACAAATATTGGAACTACCCAACATAGTGTACCAATTGTCTTACTTCCAAATGTCTGAAAGCAGAATTGATATAAGTACATAAAAATTCAATGATGAATGTAACAACAATGCAGTAGAAGGCTAAATTTTGAATTTTAAAGTCGCTCAAAATTCTCCTTGACTACAAATTTGAGAATATACCCTTCAAGAATAAATTTTAAAAGAAAAAAAAAAGTTTTAGAGTTACTTACCACTGCAACCGCAGGAGAACTAAGCATTTCATCGCTATTCAGAACAGTAAAATATGCAACATTTGCTAATACATAAACGCCAGTTACTAGAGGAAGAGCTATCCATATCGCTCTTGGTAAATTTCTAAAAACAAAGTAATTTGTTACTTTTAAGTAAATTAATTATTATTACCTAAGGCATCGTTTCTCAACCTTTCTTGTGTCGCGACCCTTAATCTTTAAAAATTCAATAAAATTGTATTATACTTGTTGATCGCACTCCCCTAGAATTGGCGACCCAGGTTCGGAAATCTTCCTTATATTGTTCCGAGATCTCCAGATTGAGAAACGATGATCTAAGCAATCACAATAAAATTCAATGATTCCGCAAGTTTTAGCCAACAAATTTGCAAACGGCTAAAACATGTCCTTTTGTTACGTGTTAAATTTTTAACAAATTTTCACACTTGCTTAAAGTGTAATTTTATTTTGCACCATTCGGTATGCTTGAAATGGAACTCAAAGTTGGCAAGATTGGTTTAGTACTAATGTTGAAATAAATAAGTAGTAATCATAATAAATTTAAAGAGTTGAAGAGATTTCAATAATGAAACTAATTCTTTTATTTTGGGTAAGGGTAGACAAACTATCTGTTCACTGTAAATCGGCTGACTTAATCAAAACAGCAAGGTTAAATTTTAATATATTGTCACTGATTACAGAATAATTTAAAACTTTTCCTATGAGCACCCAAACATGTAATTAAACTTAATAAATTATTACATTTTTACTGATTAGAAAACAAATTAAAACTTTTTCTTAATAGCAACTAAATACTGTGCAATTAAATGTAAATGTTAAAATAATTGCGATTGATATAAATTAAAAAACGAAGTGTACTTATATTTTTAGGCTCGTAGCAACTCAGGGTTGGGCAAAGGAACGTCAATTAAACATTGATTGCGAATTATATATCAAAGGTTATCTTCAGTTCACGTTAAAAACAATTAATGATATAACTTAAATTATTGATCTTTTCTAGACACGTAGTAACTAAAAACCGAAATACTGATGATTAAATACGTTCATATTACAAAAGATCCGGAAATTACTTCAATCGACTTAAAATCACGTTCGATTGACAAGAAGCACTTTCTTGAAAAACTGCAGAACAATAAAACACTTTTAACGCTGTATCAACAGAATAAGAACCATTAAGAAAATGGCATGTTTAATTCAAGGAAACCTTTCTTTTAGACGAAGTGCATGAAACAAAAGAAACTTGAAGTTCATGTTTTTAACATCAATTGGAGAATTTAGAACTACGCAATTTTAAATTTCAAAATGGATGGATAGTATGCTATTATTGAAAAAATGAAATATTCAAAACGTATCTGAAGTATTAAGCATGTACATTTTGCCACTTTGAATAAAATTGATCATGCAGTGGAGGGTACTCATAATTTTGAAATAATACCCGAAATTCTATAAATAACAATTAAAAATAAGTACATACTCTTATCATAGAGTATACCTATCTATTCTGAGCATCTTCTCTTGCATTTTATTAGTACAATTTGGGGTATAAGCACCACGCTCTGGCACTGACTTATGCTGACTTTCTTGAATGAATGAGGTTATAAGTAAACCAGCCTGTATGTATGACATATAAATAATTAAGATCATATTCATGTAGCGGTTGAAAGAAAAAACGATATTCTCCAATTAATTATTTTAACAAAAATATTTTGCAAGATTTTGTTGTCTCAAACTTACTACGGAAAAGTATATACTATCTGATATATCGCACGGAATATTATTTTATTCTTACGAAATTAACTGAATACGCTAATCAAATTAATAACATCAAGATATAATTAAATCAAATTTTAGTTCAAAATCAAGTAACATAATTAATTAACACTTACTTGTATGGATCTTGCAGCTCTTCTGTAACGACGTTAAGAAAGTTCCATCCTCCAAAAGCAAATAATCCCGAATAAAATGCTATAGCTAAATTAATCGGGCTATAATTTCCTTCAAATGCATTATCGAAATTTTCCACTCTTCCTAAAAATAAAAAGATGAACAATATCTTAAAAAGGAAATAAATTATTAAGATAATTATTTGTTAAGAAAAACTGTTTTGAACAATTTATTGCATAAAAGACTTAATTGTTAATAAATTGTAAGTTAGAAATTGAATTTATAAACTGCGTGTTGTAATAATTTTCTGTTGCCAAAATTTTACTTGTTAATACCCATCAATTTTTGATCAAATTACCGCATTTACGGAGTCGGTTGTTACGATTGAACAACAAATAAATTGCTATTGATATTGATTTATGAGTATGTGTGAAGCAACAGCACTATAGTAAAATAATTAATGGATACAAATTATTCTTTAAAGCCTTATAACAAATGGGAAAACAGATTTTGGCAGGTAATTTAGAGTGGTTCTAGATATATCGGTGTATTATGTCTAGGTCAATTAGGTGTGAGTGTAAATTGGATGTGAGAGAGCTGATAGAACGTTATAGACAAGTTATTTAGCTATGGCTGTGAATTGTTTAGAATAGCTAACTGGAAGCTAGCCATATATAGCTAAAACTGTGTATAATAGAAAGCTGTCAGTGGTCACACAGATAGCTGAAATACCGAAACGGAAAGCATATAATGACATATTCAAAAAAATAATGAAAATGTTAAGGTTATTTTTTACAGACTACTTTATTTCCTTTTTTTTATGAAAAAAATATAGGCTAATCAAGGACCCTGGAATTTTAATTTTAGTTCTTTACTCCAAAACTTTAGAATGAATGATCGATATTACCAGAAATTTCATTATCTGAACCACAAATCAGTCAATTATAAATTTAATACGATCACAAAAGCACAGATTACTATGTGGAGTGCAATATGTAATACTAAATAATGTAAATTGGACATGGTATTGTAGTATTCGAAATTTTAATTCATGTTGATAAGAATGATTTAAAAGTTAACCTTGATCTTGATTAGGGAAATCCGAATAAGAAGCTATTTATTAATATTATGGAATCATAAACGTAAAACAGACTGATTTTTTTTAACTTAGCTCTACAATAAACATTTTTTTTAAAATAATTAGACTGCGAAGCGGTACGATAAATAATTATATAGGCACATATTTAATTTTTAACGTAGGTGGATATAGGTGATAGTAGTTGTTATCAGAAAATTAAAACACCTGTCGCGTTTACCCATTCCAAATGTTAATAAACTACTTATAATCGCGTTTTTGTAAGAAAATCTGGTCGAGTTAAGTAATAAATGAAAATATCTATAGTAACAAAATATCTATGTTTAAAATTTTTGCTTTCTTCAAATTTTGCATATATAGGATAGGTAACACAATATTGGCAATATAGGTAATTAGAAAATGCAAATATATTCAGTACGTATTGAATAACACGTATTTTCAAGCATGCATTTACATGGCTTCCATTTAAACAAAGAGGTCAATAGACTTTCGTTCTAACCTTTACCTTACTGATCGATTGTATAATTAATCAAATCTATCTTTTATTCAACAAAACCATATGCTTACACGTTACGTATAGAATATTGAATTAGTTAATACTTTTACTTGCATTATTTATAAATGTCACTTTTACGTTGTTTTTTAAGTTTATACTAGGTAAAACAGTTGATGGTATTTCTAGTGACAGTTGAGATGTAGATACTCATCTTGGAAGCAAAGTAAAAAAAATTCAATCAAGTAGAAGATGTTGGATTCACAGTATCATCATGTTTTTTTACTACAAAAATATATTTATCTACAATATCATATGCCAAAATTTGTCTAATATAATTTTGATTTCATTAAATTCAATTAATTAATTTTAATTATAAAATTTTTTGTGGATGTTTAACAGATGAACTCGTTATCATTGAACAAACCACAATATGGTATTAAACAATGGACATACATAATATTCCAGGTCACTGCGATTGTCTTGTACAACTTAACTTGAATAGACGGTTTGTAGGAAGTCTGGCGAGACGTGTCTTTGATTTGCACTACTGTGATAATTGAAAAGGGCAAATTGCATTTTTTTAATTTGAGTTATAGCGTGCACTGGATTCTTGGCAGCAAAATGCAGTTAATTAAAGTTTTAAGTTACAAATCTTATCATTTATTTCTGGTCTAATTACGTTATTTAAAATAAATAAATTATTAATTTACGAAAATAAATTACAACTTGAAAAGTAACAATCATAAATTTAAAATTTTTTCATGTTTTAACTTACAAACAAGTAAACAAAAGTAATTATTTTTAAATGCTTTCTAGGGAGATTTCACCTCGGTGGTTTGCCGTTGCCTTTGGAGTGGAGGCGGTCAGAATTGGGTTAATGCTTCTACCAAAGTCAAACTAAATACTAGGCATTAGCAGTCAATGCGTTTAGCCACCCTACTACTGACTGTCTCATAATTCATAAGAATGTCTCCCCAAGAATAAGCAATTGAAAACTAAAAAAGTCGATGAAAATTTATACAAAAAAGTCTGGAATGGCTTACTTCTATCTTTAATACGTGAGCCCTCAGATGCACCCAAATAATTAAGGATCCTTTCAGACGAAATTCTACAAATTAGAAATATGTGGGAATTACTAAAATTTTTACCATTAATTCTGTTATTTACTCAATTATCATTTACGGTATTTAATACAATAAATAATTCCATAGATTTAAGAAAACTTAATGATCATTAATTATAATTTTTAGTTATGTTAAAAGTATTAATCATTTAAAATCTAGTTATTATGTGATAGAATCGAACTGAATTGGTGAAAAAATTCATGGCTTGCAATGACAACCTAAAGTAGTTTTTTCAACATTTAAAATTTCGTTAAAAAATTGAATATTTGACAAACATTATTAGCATTACACTATTAGCTTGTTTCTTTCCACTCCTGGATAAAAACTTTCAACATTAACAGGAATTTTTTGGTCATAACTCGACACTTGCAGTGCTCAGATCGATTTTTAACTACGATAGTTATTTTACATCCAGTAGGTAGCTTGCTAGACTGGTCTTCAGATGTGCATGTAGCCCTGTTTTTTGTTAATTGTAGTGATTTATCAACTCGCAGGGGGATTGCCGGCTTAACATATGTACCTTCCGAAGCACGGAGACTTTGTCATAAAAAAGTTTGACTTTCCTCAGGTTTAAATCTGGTACTTCATAATCAAAATTTTTGGAAAATTGTCGCCATTTGTTTTTAAATCAAAATTTTGCTAAACTCTTTGTTCACGTGCCTCGTGTAAGAATATAATAGATTTTTTTTTTATTTCAGATGAGCTGGTTCTGAGTTATCATTGTCACCGCAAATCACGATAAAAATTGGAGCAATGGCCATATTTATACAGTTCACAAGATTTCTTTATAAAATATTCAAAACATTTTTTAGCGTATTTCAAAATAAAATTTTAACGTTTACTTGTACAAGCTACTAAGGTAATATTTGTTCTATCGCTGATATCTATGCGTTTAAGTGAATATGTATTAGATATATGAATTTTAAAGCATTTCTAATAAATGTCAGGAAAAGTAGTAGATACTTGTATGTAGATTTAAATGGTAACACTTGCATGTGATAGTACTATACACAAGCTATCATAATTAGTCCATGACATTTGGTTGAAGCGTGAGCAACAGTTATTTTAAATCAATTGAATACGGGAGTGTTTTTTCTACATTGTTAAAAAAAATCACTAAAGAAAGTTTTTGTTTGCTTCACCAAGTTTATGATGGCATTTATGCCCCAACCAAAAGCACTCGTAAATATTGATTTAGGCGCTTCAAAGACAACAATTTTGACATCAGTGACAAAGAGCGCACCAGAGCTCTCGGGAAGTTTAAAGACGCTGAATTGGAGCAACTACTTGATGAAAATTCATTTCAAACGGAAGCAAAGCTCTCAGAATCATTAAACCATCAGCAAAAGTTTAAAAAAGTTGGGATTGGAAAGAAGACATAACAAACTGGTTATCCAACACAACAACGCAAGACCACATGTTGCTCAACCGGTGAAAAATTACTTAGAAGGATCGAACTGGGATGTCTTATCCCATCCGCCGTATTCACCAGACATTGCTCCCTCAGTTTGTCGTTTGTTTCGATCCATGCAGTCAGCCATCTGTGAACAGTAGTTCCGTTCTTATGACAATATCAAAAATTGGATAGATGAATGGATCGCTTCAAAAGAGCAAACTTCCTCATATAATAAATTTTATTATAAATATTTAAGTATTCCTTCTGGTTATTCTTTCTTTGCCTTCCATCAATTTCACAATACGGAAGACAGAGTAAAAGTCTGAACCAAGTATTTAGCTTAGTTTTGTTGCCAATATGTACATAGGTATATTATACTTACATACGTATTATTTTGAAATATTATGTAATTTATGATGTATACCGTTATGTGAACAATTTTCAAAAACGTTAACACGATCGTTCTTAATTAGTTCACGTTATCACGACTCGTTAGATTTCCAAGGAATTAAAAAAAAATTCTTATGGTGTTTTTTATTTTCTACAATTTATTACTCATGCTTAATATTTTTCAAGTGATTGTCAGACAATTTATGAAATTTGCGATGTCGCTTTATTTATGTTATTATTAGTTTAATAGTACCGAACTGCTTTTTATATTGTACTATGTACTATATATGTACGTTACACGTGCAATTGTCAAAACATGTTTATTTGTTCTTATGGTTTATTACCATGGTTCTGTTTCTACAACGATTCTTTGTGATTTAAAAACTGGAGAAACTCAAATTCGCATTTGAATTTAACTGTGCTCATGAGTCTGACAGTTTGCAAATTGTTTGAAACTGTACACGAAATTCTTATGTAATAAATACTAAATTGTTGTTCTTTTTGCTTGAGTACATGCATGACTAAAGATTTTGCTCAAACCGTCGAGTTTAATCTTCCTATTCATGGTAATTATGCATATCATTTCGTGAAGAAGTGTGTCCTTTTCAATTTTTAATGCATTTAATTATTTTCTCACATTCTTAAATTCAGAATTGTGTATGCTTCGCAATGCGAAAGTTTCCGGTTGATTACACGTGATTGTCAAAACAAGTTTACTCATTCTCTTATCTCGGCTCTAGACCATTGCTTAATTTTGCTAATACACCAGATTACAATAATTATTAATTACATTGGACTTGGTATTACACAAATCAATAACCTGTTGCCACATATAATATTACACTACTACAGAAAGCCCACACCTTTTACTGAATGCCAATTTTTGCCTATATATTCTGGAATGAAGTGCAAACATTTAATTGTAATTCCTTTTCAAATTCATAACATGATATTATGCAAATTTCGTATAAGGAATTTGACTAATGTCTTGATCATAATTATTTATATTTCTTCAGATATCGCTTTTTTAGCTATGCTAAGGCATAAATTTCGGATATTTGAATGCAGAGACGTTTAACCGCAAATTATATTTTTGTATTTGCGACAACAACATAAATTTTAAATATTCTTTTAGTGGTACTGTAAGAGTTCCTGAGGAATCATTCAACTATGTATTGCAAACAAAATCAACATAATCTTGTAGTATGGCATATGGAGTGAAACGTAAGCGATTACTAATAAGTAGTAGCGGGTTCGAATCCCCAGTCACCTATTGGGCCGGTGCTGATAACCTAGTAGTTGATGCACGTTAAAATTTTAAAAATCTTATTTCCGTATTACTTACTATTACAATTCTGGTTTTTTTGTATATTATACCAAAATGTCAAAATCCCCAGAGTTGTTGGAAATTAAAATAAAATCGATAAAATTAATTGTGTCACGCTTCATAAGGAGTAATTTGTAAACTAGAGGCAAAATTATGATAATTACGGAAATTTAATAGCAACTAATATTAAACCATCCCTTTTATGTGATTCTTATATTGTTAAGAGTTTACTCCCCCAAAAATCGGAAACTAGGGGTTCACTAGAATCAAAAGCATTCAAAAGACATTTAATGGTAGGTGATACAAAATAATATTGCCGTATATAAATAATATTCTTTGATAAGTATCCTAACACAAAATCATTCCAATGACTTTCCAAGTTAATGCAGTTATCGATTAGTTACCAACAGATTTTTCCCAATAAAAAATTAATAATAAAAAAATTAACTTACCCATTAGAATGTAATAAATTCCAATTAAAATAATTCCAACAAGTGCAGTTAATTTAGCAACTGTAAATACACTTTGTATCCTCATAGCCCAACGCACACTTAAACAATTAATTATTGTAAGGAGACCTAAAAATAGTTTAAATTATTAAAATTTTACTACCTCCAAAATAGACAAAAAGACTAATTTCGTTTAGGAACAACAGGTAAAAACTGCCTAAATGTTATCCAAGTTCTATATGATCATTTGGTAACCAAATTAGATGACACGAAATTTTCTGAGCAAGAAACAAATAATTGAAGTGTTAAGAGGTTTTTAGTCTTGGGTTATTAAAAAATAATAAAATTGTAAAACAGCATTCAAGTTATTAGTATAATTCTTCATATCCTGCTCATTGAAACTTGGATACAATCAGAAGTCTATTCATATCCTTGAAGTAAAACTTCATGTTGCTAACTTATTGCTTTGTGTAGATAAATTAGAATTTATGTTCTATAAACCCTTTAAATTTTCAAAGCTGAATCGTAGAATTACTATTTGCATTTATTAAATAAAAATGAGTTTCAATGATGATAATCTAATTTCCGATGTGATTAACTTTCAAGTATCTACTTAAAAGTAGTCCTTATGTTTATCGAATACTATTACAACTTACTTACAAGGTATTTAATTAACAAAATCAACCTGACCCAATTCGAAATGTGCGTGGTAAAATTTGATAAAACAATGATTTGGATGCACCCACATAGTGATATGCAAAAAATTATTTTTTGTTTATTGCATTCATGGGACGCTGAACTAAAATTTTGTTTTGTTTTATGTAGCATATTAGTTGGAGCAGAACTGGTCATACTCCGGTTGTCCTGAATTTTTGCTTCCTAAGTGTAACACTTTCTGGAAACAACTCGACCCTTGCAATTTTACAAGCAAAGTGTCTTTATAATAAGTAGTTTTAAATTATTATTAACTTATTACTCAGTTCCTCCCTAAGTAAATACTAGTGTATAATAGCAAACATAGATTATCTAGTACTGCAAACGAAAATTTGAAGTTTAATAAGATTATCATCGTCTGGCATCTTGACATAAAAAATTACTTTAATCTTATGAGAAGCAACAAGTATGTAAAATTTATACTTATTTACTAAACATTTATCAAATGTTACCGAAGGTTACCAAAATATTTCAAAAATAAAACTCATCCTTTTCAACAAGATTGAAACCTAACTAGGTCAGAATTCATAATAAAACCCGTTTTATTATTATAATTCATTTTTATTTTGCATATTATTCAAATTTGCCAATTATTATTGGAGTTCATAATTTACTTCACGAATTAAGACGTTCAGTATTTTATTCTGAGTCACTATCATTAAAATGAACCCTTATTTTTACATCACCAAGGGGAAGCAAGTTCCGCTATTATTGCATGAGAAATTATTTAGTGCGCAGAATCCATCAGCCATGTGATTTTAAATGTTTGAATTTAAAATTTTTACATTTAAAACTTTAAATGCTACTTACACAAACACGCAGCTGCTAATAGTCTAATAGCTCCTTGGGGTGGTTCGCATTCCGGAAAGAAGGGCTTAGCTGCATATTGAGCGAATGTCAATGCCACAATTGTTTGGGTTGTTGGCCTTATAATAAGAAGAGCAACCCATAGCCTCAGAAATCCTGCAAGTGGTCCAAATGCAACATATATGTAAGCATAATCACCACCTGATCTGGTTATGCAAGTTCCCAATTCGGCATAACATAAAGCACCGAGGGTTGAAAAGGTTCCAGATAGAGTCCAAACAATAATAGATATCCCGACAGATTGAGTACTTTGGAAAACTCCAGCTGGCGATACAAATATTCCACTTCCGATGATTGTACCTACTATCAAAGCAACCCCGTTAAATAAAGTAATTTTTCTCTTGAGTTTTACTTTTTTATCATCATTATTCTCAGTTATCGATGCATTTGCTACACCATTAGCAACACCGTTAACTTCTGATGAGGATGTCATCACTTATTATGTATTTAGTAGTACTTTTTTTATTTATTATAGAGAGTATTTAAAAATAATTCGAGTTATGTCACATATTCACTAAAATGCGTGCCGACAAACACCGCGTGGAACTTGCCGAGGGGATCTCGCACATTTGAGTATATACTTGGCGCGTTGGCACGACCATGCGCATCGCACTAGTCGTGGTCGATTACGTTCATCAAGAGAGACAGAATATTACGAAAATGCCAACAACTGACTGAAATGGACAATTTTTTCTAACAACATAAAAAATTTGATAAAAACTTAATTAACAATTTAACAGTCACGTATTGTAGTATTACGAAAAATATAAAATATTGTTCAATAGTTTCAGTGAATACCTAAATGATTGATTTAAAAAAATTGTAGTACATAATATAATAAAGAATATTATTGCGTCAGTTTTCAATAACATTTTCGGTTAATCAAAAAAGTAAATACTAAATAAAAAATTTTACTTTCTTCAGAGCATCCAGAAGTATACAATACAAGAGAAATATTAAAATATTAATTTAGAAGATTTGGATTATAAATTCCTTTTACTATTATTCAAGTAATAAAATTAATAATCAATAAACTTGGAAACTAATTTTTTTTATAAAATAATTAATATCGAGAACACAATTTATTATTGAATATGGACATATAAGGAAAAGAAACACATTCAGATGTTGTTTTGACATAAAGCATACATAATATCGCTAAAATCTAAAGCCATATTAACACAGCATCAATATATTGAATAGGTGGAGAAGGCTAATGGATTTATAACAAATGCCATAGAAATCTAAAAGCAAAAAGAGACAAAACCGAATAAAACTCACATTTTGACAAAATATACTTTTGGCAATATACAATTAAATACTCGGTAATAATACAGTATTAGAAGATTTTACCAGCAAAATATAATGGTAATTAAGTATGAAAAAATAAGAAATTTGAGTGGGAAGTGAGGGAGCAACATTTTTGTGGATCTGTAAGAATAAAGTTAAACAGTAGGTACAAGAAGGATAATGAAGTTCAAAATGTACCACGATCTGAATTACTACAAACTTTTGTTCATTAAATAATAATAAATTGTGAAAGATATGAAGATTTTCCACTGAGGAAGAAAAACTATCAATTGAATCTGCAGGAAACACACAAAATACTTTGTCAGTTTACTAGAATGTATGAGGGAAAAGAAAACTTTATTAAATCAACAATTTGACTTTTTGACATCGCCTCTACTAAAGATTCTTTTACATTGTAAAATCTGCAATCGAAAATGACTTGTGGTGATAAGACCTGGATTATTTAGAATAGCTTACTTTAATTTTAATAACAAATTTTAACCAAAATAAGTGGAAGGTCGTTGTAAAATTATATTTTATCAATCATCATTCATCATGTGCATGAATGTATTTCTATTTTAAATGAGACATAATTTAAGCAAAATTTATTTTGTATTATAAGATAGGAGGTATGTAATGTATGTTTCCTGTATAGTAGTCAGAAGATGGGCACATGTAACAGATACAAACCACAAAATAATTTTGTAATGTAATAAAAAAAAAGCAAAAATGATATTATTATATTATCTATAGGATAACCTTATAAAACCTATGCAATAATTTCTGGGCTAAATTGACCCGAACGCTACATAAGTAACAGCTAAGTTTATTTATTAGAAGTAAAAAAAAAATAAATAAAATATAGTCACCGAACTTGAAATCATTATCAAAGCAATTTGATGAAAGAAATTTCAGTTTGGGCTAAATAGACCCAGCAGAATAGTCGGGGTTAAAATAAAGATCATGGTCTTAAGAAGTTCAGAAGTCTGCTATAAAAGTGAATTAGGTACAATTAAACAATTTAATTTTGATTAAAAAAACCAGAAAATTAAAATTATGATAATTAAGGGAGAGCATTCACCGGAAAACTTCGTACAGACTTAACTTACGTTTTGTAAACTTTGACAAAATTTAAATTAAACTATTATCCTAGGATTTATTGCGAATGTTACATGTTAGAAAAAAAAACAGAATTTTCAGCGTAATAAAACAAATATTTAAAAATATTAATAAAAAGCAAATATTTAATATAGCTCAAAAATATTACTATTGGGTTTGTGTTCAAGTTAACTCGACAATTTTAAAATTTTTAATTAATATTAATTTCACGAGTTGAAACAAATTTTTGCATTTGTTATTTGGCTCCTGCTTGAATTGCACTTTACAATATTTCTCTATCCGGCCCTGCATTTTTATTTACCTTTATGCGCATTTCAAGCTAGCATTTTGTGCAAGTGTTGATAAGCTGGCTGCCACGCGGTGTAGGAATTGAGTTCCCCCCAAGCAATTTAATTTTAGTTTAGTTCCAACGATTTTTGAGGGTTTATTTGAAATTTGGTGAGCTTGGACGAACATTTTTTGGTTTTGACGTCATTGTTTTTGTGCCAAGTTTGTGAGTGACTAGTCTTCCAACTGTCGCTTGGTGTCTTTGGCTTCTGTTTATTTCTGACGAGATATCTGGTCAGGAAACATCTGGAACGGCTTTTTATGCACAAACTTTTACGCAGTTTTCATCTGATGATCATATTCGATCTCCTACGGGTAGCAGCGTTTTGGTGTTGTTGTTTTTGACAACCAGATGTTCTTGACAACCTATGTAACCTTAACAAACTTTGTCCCTTGTTAGAGCACGAATCTTTGGGGAATTCTTTGATTATCTAGATGGTCCAGTTTTGCTCAGCATTTCCAATATCAACTTTCTCACTGGTCCAACCGCACTATCAACAGCAGTGTTTTTACGCAAATGCAACGATAACAACTTGTTTATTGGCAACAAGATCTCCAACTATCATCTTTAATAGCTACTGTAACTTTTCACATATATAAGATATCGAGTAAGTAATTTTTTATTCTTTTCTATTCGTGTGTACTGACGTGTTATTATTGGCTTTTGTATCCATTTTTGTGTAACCATTAGAGGTTACTGGATAGCAAACTTATTTATTACCAGGGAAACTATCTTTTGACAGCTTATGTAATAATTACACTGTGTGTATTGTTTTGGACAATAGCATATATAGTAATTACTGTTGGAATTGTGAATATACCTCTCAAATATTCTTTTCGTTATGAGGGTATCTATTTTGCTACTTTTCATACCATCTGTGAGGACGTAAAATGACTGTTTTTGTCACTTTTTTTCCGAATGTCTCCGAAGGGGTTTTTCGGGGTGTATATACGGGATTTTTTGGGGGCCGATCGGGGTCGATCGGCGATCATTAAAAAACAAAAAATTTTAAAAACCATTTATTAACGTTTATGTGAACGGCACAAAACCAGTGAATGCAATAACTTTCCTGTCGGATTGTGCTTTTTGTCGTCTTTATTTTTGATCTTCAAGATATGCGCCTATCAGCGCATAAAAGATTCTGTAGAGAGGCTAGAACGCGTAGATCGACTATCGTGGTCCAGAACGTAGTCTGAAATAGAAAAATTATGTATAAATTTGCCTTATATATACTGCTTTTAGCCGAGCGCGATGGTACCTACCACGTGCAATCCATTAAAATTTTGCGATTTTTTTGCAACGTGTCTACGAACATCAATAGATGCAACCACAATTGTCGTATTTATTGATTATTTAACGATTATTTCTTGGTTTTTAGGCATTTTTAATTGAAAACACCGACACACAATATGCACGCGTCTGCACCCCACAAAATTACAAATGAAAATGAACATGGCGTTCCAACATGGCCGCCCTCCAGGGTACCAACTGGTGCCAAGAAATACCCTATGGTTACAACTTGAAGTTGGTCGATGTCAATTAAAACGTGTTATTATTTATGAAATTTACGCAATTATTGCATAAAAATTGTAAATTTTGTCGGATATAGTTCCCTCAAAACAAAAAGCATTTCATAACACACGGACGTTAGGGTCTTTTCGGCCATCGTATTCTCCTATTCCCCTCGCCGCCTAGCGGCTCGGCTCATAAAACACGCCTCTTGCCGAAAAACGACCCTTTACGTCCTTATGATATAAACTACTATTTGTGTCATTAACCTTTGCAAGGTTTAAATCGACTTCAGTCGCTAGAATACTTCTTAAATTTCAACGCTTGAATTGGTTTTTCACGTGGAAATAAGACCTTTGTCGTCGCCTTTCAGACACTCTTTGTTTCTATCCGTTCGCCATTTATTAAAATAACACCTGGCAACATGGTTTTTTAGTATATTAAAGTAAGAATAACAAAATAAAAGGAATCTTATAGAACACTATTTTATGTAGAAAATTTGCATGTTTTCAGATCCGATTTTTTGTTTTGTATCCAGCGTTGAAAGAGTTAAGGCATTTACTTTTACCAGTGTTTTAATGGAGTTTTCCCTAACTACCCTTTTATTTCAGAATCTACGGTCTTTCCTCCGCACAAATCGAAAGCTGGCTTATTGACATCGTGGCTAAACAAATTAAAAAGATTTTCTCTAGAATGCGACACACTCTAGTCTCTGTTTTGGTCAACTTTTTCATTGGGGGTTGCGACTCAGGGAATAGTTTATGTTTTAAAGAAACTTTTTGTAGTATTTTAAATTAAATCAAATCTCTGGCTTTTATTCGTGCTGGAATATAACTACTTTTCCTTTTTCTTAAAGTGACTATCCGAATCCAGATGCTGGCGATTCTTCTGGCTAAGCCAAGACGGCTTTACTAAGGAAGTGTTAAAGGGGTGGTTTCCTTTTGCCTTCCCCATAATCCACAGATCGATTTTGGACTCTTTAGATCACAGCACATATCCGATGCAACCAGGATTAAAACCGCGGTTTGCCGCTCTTTAGTCTATCCGTGTTTGATTTACGCCAGACTGCAGGTTTTCTTCTTCTTCTTTTAAGTCTTTACAATTTATTTCATGAGCTGGATTATTCGCGTAGAGCCAATTTTTCGGCTTAACATATCGGTGTATGGTTTAATCGACGCTATTGCATCAATGTAGTGTTATTATAATGTTATAAAATTTTGTTAGTGCCATTAGTTTCATGACCTATTTTTTAATAACGAGGTTTATAGTTTGATAAGAGCTAGGCTATAGTATTCTTTATAGAACTGTGAATAATAAGAGTGTTTCTAAATTTCAAGTAGAGCATTCATTTAGAATCTAAATTTTAGATGTTGTCAAAAGCAGATAATTCCATCTACCTATTTATGACCTACCAGCTCTGCAGCCAATAACTGGTTTTTTGAAGTATTTAATAAATTGTTTTGTAAGTGTAAAAGATTTATTTTTTGTTCGATGAAGATAAAGCGGCCAGCAGAAGTTTAAAATTTTTGAAACATAATTAGAGTATCTAAATATTTGAAAAATATATTTGTAGTTATTATGCATGTGGTATCTACTATAATTACAACAGATTGTAACAAATTTTTGTATTTATTAGGTGGTTCTACTTTACATTTCATTTTACGACTTTCCTTGATTCAATCCTGCATTTTTATTTAATGCAAGCAGGTATTTTTGATGCAAATGTTGGTCTGCTTAGAACGTAGCGTAGGAATTTCGGTTCCCCTTGAGCGCTTCAACCAAGCAGTTTGTTTTATTCGTGGACAACATTTTGAGTGCCGATTTTATTGAATTGGATGAATATTAATACTGAATACTGAAGTCATAGTTATGGTGCCAAGTTCATGTGTGACCAGTTTAGCTTACTGTCTCTTAGTTCTGTTCGTCTTTGACGACATATGTTCATAACATCTGGGGAACCTTTTTGTGCTGCGCAAATTGTTGGCAGTTTTTGATTCGAAGCGCATTCTGGCGATTATTTTCGATCTCCCACGATTAGCTGCGTTTTGATGTTGTGTTTATCAACTAAAACAAACATCACAAGCTTCGTTCTTAATAGGAATATGGATCACTTTAAAAGGCTTTTTTATTTTTTGGGTGGTTCAGTCGGTTAATTTTTAGCACTCTTTCACTGTCCAGCAGCGTCCGGCATCTATAAGCAGTGTTCTTTGTGCTGATGTTAGCGTCCTGTTTATTGGAAACAAGATCTCCAACTGTCATCTTTTAGAGCCACACGTTAGGAAGCGATTCAAAAGAAGCTACTGTCACCTTTCACATTTTGTAAACTTACAAGATATCGAGTAAGTAATTTTTTTAATCTTTCCTACTCGTCTTTACTGACGTGAATTGTAGGCTATATTTTTTATTGTGGTGTAACCATTATTAAAGGTTACCATTGATGGAAGAACTTAATCAAGACAGAGAGGTGAGCTAAGTCAACAGGCTAAGAACCGGACTCTAGGCGAAAAGCCCTAGGTTCGATCCCCAACCCAGCTACAAAATTTATCCAACTTTATGATGACTTTCTCCTCTCGGAAGGCAATGGCAAACCACCGAGAGTAATCTGCCAAGAAAGCCATTTAATAATAACATATTAAATTGGTCACGACGCTTCTGCCAAGAAAGAAAGAAGATAATTTATTAACACCTTTTGACATCATATGCTAATTATTTTTTATTTTTTAATACTGTGTGTATTATTTTGCACACTTTGCAATTATTGGAATAGTGAATATACCCTCAAATTTCTTGTTATTAAAAGCATTTTATTATTTCTCGCGTTTTATTGAAGATTCCCCTAAACTACCTTTATTTTTTAAAATCCATAGCCTTGCCTATGCAATTATTGTGAGCTGGTCTATAATATCGTGGCTAAACAAACTGGAGAGGTTTTCTCCGGTTTGCGACAAACTCTGGTCTCTATTTTGGTCAACTCTCTCATTAGGGGTTAAGACTCAAAGAGCAGTTTTTGTTTCAAGATACTATTATATTAATTGCTTTAAAGTTTTAAAAAGATTCCTTGATCAAAAACGGTTGAAATTTAGATTGTTTCACAGGATAGCCAAATGGTTGTCCAGCTTTTAATCTTATCGCAAAAGATTTGAAAAAAACATAAAAGGTGCAATACTAAATTCATAATATAATCCCATGCAAAAAGAAAAAAAATTAAATAAATTTTAAATAAAATGTAAGAACTCCTTAAATATAAAGTTTTCCAAACTTTCTAAATACAGTTGCTTATAATACAGAAGCTTACGACACATCCATTGTGTGACTAATTTAAAAAAAAGTTGTAGGTACTTAATTCAGATGGTTGTGACGTCACTTTCATCTTTCGAGAAAAAAACTGTATTTGACTTTTATATTGTGAAAAATATATAATATTTACAAACCGCACAAAGTCTTTGTTATTACCTTGATAGTCTACCTGCTGACCGTTATATTTTACTTCTTAATTTCAATCGATTGGATTGGATCAGCTATTTTATCACTCAGAAAATTAAAATTTAAAAAAAACTGCTTAAACAGAATAATGATACTCAAAATGCATAACTATAACAAGGAAAATAGGAAATTAATCTGATTGGATAAATTCCAGACAATATAATAATAATAGATAAAAGTTCACATTACAGCTGATTTAACTTGATCATCTGGTATAGTAACACAACCACTACTACTGTGAGTACGAAGGAACAATAAAAGAGTTTTACTTGTATTCTGTACCCACGTAAACTCATTATGCTATGCATTATACACTGGCATCATAATGCCGTCAGTTATTAGACTTTGTGACCAAGGGTGACGTCGCAAATAACGTACGAATAACGTCAATGTAACGGGTAAATGTCACAGCCTAGGCAACGTCAAGCAGTAACCAATATGGTACGTTACTAGAGACGTCAAATTGACGTTACATGACTTAATATAAATGACGTCATGTAAAGGCTAAAACTACAATTTAATATTTTATTGAAAAAAAAAGTACAAATTGGTAACACCACGTTATTTATTTATTTACGGAAATATCCTTTTTTCAAATTTAAATCCTATATCATTTTTTGACATCTAAAGGTTACTCTTCGAATAAATGCAACATTTTCAAATAGGCAATGAAGCGACGATTCTTTGAATACTTTGGATAAACCTGAAAAACCATGAGAGCCTAGAATTATAACTCAGCACGTTAACGTCAAACACTGCACGGATAAATTTGGGAATATGATCGATATTCGAATTTGGAATCTTTATATCTATAGCTCGACTCCCTAACTACTACACCAAACTACATACCTATTTATTATCCACAATAGATTTGTTTATTTGCTTTGTCTAAACTAGAACTAAACACTTAGAAAATTTCATATGATGTGAGATGTTGAATTATAGTGTCATTTGGCAGAAATTAATTTTTTAATTAAAAATTAAATTTTTAATGAGCAAAGTACTAAAAAATATATTTGAATAATGATGTGGTATAAAATGACCTTAAAAATTTGGTAGTACGTATTTAAATTACTTACTTAGGATAGACATCCAAAAGTAACCCCCAAACAACCTGTCAAAATTCCATTAACTTTGGAATATTTACATGATCATCGTTATTCAAACTGATTAAAATTTTGGACATTTAAATGACTAAAAAAGGACGCTCAAACAACGTTTTTGAAAAACGTCAACTTTTTGTTTTAAAATCACCTCAAAATGTAGTCAGTTCTTCAGCCCTTGACGTCGCCAAAGAATAACGACAAGCAATAACTGCATTATAACGACAGTGTTCCGTCTAGATAGTTAATTTCATCATCACTAGGAATATTCAAGATTTTGGACATTTATATGACAACACAAAGACGTCCAAACAACGTTTCTTAACGACGTCAACTTTTCGTCCTGAAAGTTACGTCATAATGTACGTTAGTTATTCGGCACTTGACGTCGCCGACGAATAATGACCAACAATTGACGGCATTATAACGACAGTATTCCCCCTAGGATGTACCTTCATCGATTGAAATAGCAGCTTTTGGTTCGCTCACTGAAAAGTCGTTTGTTAAGATTTCCACTTTTGTATTACTTCTTTTTCCTTGCCTATCAAATTGCGAAACTTACGATTCTACATTTTGACAGATTTGTATCACTTTCTTGATCTTTTCTATATCTTCACTATCATCTTATATCCAATACTTATATCAAGATAATAAGATACTTTACTCTATAATATTATCTGTGCATACACGCAATTACAATATAATTTTTCACTTGGCCTCAAAGAAAACAATTGTTAAAAATTTAAACAAAAACATTAATAATATGATGAGTTTTATTTGTTAAAGTAATAATTGGTTTGACAAATGTATAACATTTATCTTCTTCGCGTACCGAACATTACACTGTGCAACACTAAAAAATTCACCAATATCTCAAATAGTGGTTCGTATTAGGTATACCTAGTATATGTAAAAAAACAAAATTTTATTTTAATATCACATCTCAAAACATAGATATGCAGTGTTTTGTTTTATGTACTCTACACAATACCTGCTTGAGATTAGTCATCTAAATATCATATTTCTGAGTACAAATGTCATCAAAACAGTAAACTACCCATAAATAAATTTTTTACATTCTTATTTAAAGTTTTTTCCGGAAAATAAGACTTTGCTAGTGCTAAATATGGCGAGCTCTTTCGCTAGGAAATCGACTCCATTAGAGAGACGTCAAAACGCTTAGATATAGGCCCCCCATACTAAACAAATTTGAATCAGTGTTAATGCTCATATGCTTATATGCACTGATTCCATTTGGTGTAATTTGGTAGGCTTATTTCTCTGAGTTTTGACGTCATCACTAATGGAGTTAATAACAGACTTTAGAAAGCGTTATGGGGGTAGATGAGAACCAGCAATGTTTGCAGACTTTTTTTAATGATTCACAGAGATACTGCGAAGACTGACTACAAGAAAAAAAGTCAATAGTTCTAAAGCATATAAGTATTTTACTGAAAAATAAAGTTTTTTGTCGTTAATTTACTATAATTGTTAAAAATCAATAAATTCTTTTCACTATGAAACCTGACGTGATGGCACTATTTTATTTACAAACTTTCATTAAGTTTGGAATGAGGTATCATTATTACATACTGTAAACCCAGTGAAAAAATTTTTTTATAAATTTGTTGCACAGTGTTATTAGTGTGTAGGTGATCAACTAAAGTCAAAGTCAAGAAGACTTACTAAGGAATTGTTAAAGGGATTGTCTTCCGTTATCTTCTCCATCGTTCATAGATCGATCTTAGACTTGAAGATAACAGCAGTCACATTCCAAATGTGATATGAGTTGAACCAACTTTATGATTGACTAGGTTGATTTACAAGATAAGAACCTACAAGAAAATAAAAAGAAATGTTACTTTATTAACACTATCCTGTTTTGTAAAGAATTTTTTAAAGTGCTAATAGCTTACAGAGCTTTTTGTCATGGGGGTTTTGAAATTATTTTTAAATGAAATATAAACAATTTTATTATGTTCGATTGGATCAACTCCTAGCTTTAAAATATGTAATTCTTTCATCTTTCATCATCGCATTGCAAGTGATTATTTTCTTATGGGATTAACTTTATTCTTATTTTTAGTTTTCATATAAACAAAAGTAGTAATACACGTGGTTTGCCGTTTCCTTAATTTATTCAGAGGAAATAAATACTTGGTTATCTAATCTAACTAATATGGTTTTGATTACGTATATTAACAACAAATTTTACTGTTAAAAATCTACATATAATTTTTGGTTCTGAAAAATAAGCATTCCATTTTTGTATTTGAATTTTAAGGTATTCTCTATTTTTTCAAAGTGTATACTGTAATGGAAATTGGATCAACAATTTTCCTCAAACATTGCTACATAACTTGATTAAATCATTATTCATTGGTGCACAAACCCTAACATATTAAGTTAAGTAGCAATACAAATTTTTTTCCACGACCATAATCGAACTGTAGTGATGTACCGACATAATTTTTATTAATAAAATAATACTAACTATGTTATTATAAGAAACCGCTATTAAAAGCTCAGCACCTGCTTGGAAAATTGGTTTTGCATTATATGCAACTTTACTAGCAATTTTTACTCAATTAAGAGTATTTTGTGTAAAAATGTTTTACCCATCTTTCAATACAACTGAAAATAATGAAATAGAACAATTATAAAAAAACACGACGCAGGAGACGCTCTCAAAATAAAACGCTTGCAGTTAGATGTCCCCGGATTGGTAGTAGTTATTCAGTTTCGGTGCAAAGTTACATTGATATCCAGTGTTTATTTACAAGTGTTACTTACAAATTTATTTTCTAGTATTAATGATAATTTTTTATTTACTTTACCTATAACATTACAATAAAAATATTTTTTGAAGGTAATTATACGTTAAAGCTATTTACATGATCATGTTTTTTCTGTTCACCTAATTAGCGTACGTGTTTAACTAAACAGCAGCTTAAATTTGCCGCAGATTTTCAATGTACCCGACTACATTTAATTATAATATTTTTAACTAATTTTTGCTTCATTTTTAAATCTAAGTGTAATTACAACTTAGATAACTGATAGGAATTACAAGAAGTGTTTCGCAGCTTCCATCTTGTTTTTTGTTCTTACTTAATAGCAGATCATGTTAATTCTATTTTTACCCAAGTTTGCATTTACGATTTAAATTTTTGTATTTTTAATTAGAAATGGATCCACGGATAGCGGAGAGTATTAGGGAACGTTCACGTAGACCTGTAAGAAGTAAAAGATACAACAGGTTAGAAATTTTTAAAATGCCGAATGTTACATAAAAAAGCTCCACTAAAGTTTTATGTCTGTTTTTATAACATGTTAACCAGTTTGAAGTTACTAATAATAAAAGTGGTTCATGTACATCTTCGTACCTACATTGCCTTACAAATAAATGCATTTAACTATTTTTATGAATCATTCAAACGTATATAACTCGGAAAAAAATTATTGCACTCATCGCGTGAAGAACGAAATTAGAAAGTTGAGATATTTTTATTCCCAAACTTAAAATTAGGTGAAAATCTATTCTGTTATAATTAAGTCACGTTTATTACTTTTTAAATATTTTGGAACACTTATAAGTTGTAAGTTATATAAAACGTAGAAAATTTTCTTTCTTTTTTACCGATACATCATTTTACAAAGTTAACTTAAAATTTGAAACTCTCATTCTCATTTTATCGTTGATGTGCTTTTCATAATCCCCACTAACGTTGTGTGGAATTTAATAAAAGCTGTAGAATTGCGTGGTCTCATTTTCATACTCATAAATGACCAAAACGAATTAATATTATTTGTTATTGCGCTTTTATTACATTTTACTACTACTACATTTTTATTTCAATTTTAGACAATCGTACATTGAGGATAAGCGTCCACCAAAACGACTTTTCACACCTGAAATTAAAAGATTTTTGAAAGATTGGTTAATTCGACGTCGAGACAATCCCTACCCCAATCGGGAGGAGAAAAAGTCACTAGCAATCCAAACTGGATTAACCTACATACAAGTAAATAACAAATATCTTATGGCTAAAATCTCTTTTCAACTTATAATTTTAGGTATGTAATTGGTTTGCCAATTGGAGGCGGAAGTTAAAAAATTCGGGGCTGCAAACTCAACGAAAATCCTGGGGAAATTTAATTAAATCGTACAACAATCAAGTTCATGGTAACGTGGAACATTTTAGTATTTGCTCAGAAGATAGCATATGGCAGGAATTGGATGCGGCAAATGATAACAAAAACAAATCTAGTTTAAATAAAAAGTACGATTTCAATCTGTTAACTAACGAACTAAACGAAGTGAACGTCAATTCTAACCAAAAATTAAATTCATTATTAAATTCCCGCTCAATTCAACGTTCAAATCTAAACGACAACATTTATTATTTATCCAAAAATAACAACAACTCAACTCTCGACTCTCTTTATTACTCTTCTGCAAAGTTACCAAAAGAAAAAGATAACCCGTTTGCTCAAAATTCTAACAAATATAAAAACCATATAATAGAAAAGTATTTAAGGGATTGCCAAAAACCAGAAAATTACATTTCTGATGTTCAAGACGTTAATGATTCTTGTGGAGATATAACGAGATCATCGATGATTTCAAAATGGTTAGAAAGTGCTGCTAATTTTAAGCCAAACGAAAATAACTATTTAAACTGGACATTAGATAAAACGCAAAAAAAGAAAACGAAGAAATTAATTAAGGTTGACGACAGTGTGGAACTACACGGAAAAGAAGAATTAGATGCAGCCGAAGCTTTAACGACACTAGCAAATGCGCATTCAGCCTGATAGTTATGCAACCCAACGTTATGAACAAAATGGAAAAGGTGCTTTTCTAGTTTTACAAGTTGTAATATTAGTAAATTGTGATAAGATTTTATTTGTTTGATTATTATAAATAATTGTTTGAAGTTAACAATTTCTTTTATTTCTCGTGTAAACTGACTGTTTTGAAATTATTTTCATTATTTTATTGCAGATGTCGAATAGTCGTACGGTTAAGTCGCAAATTATTTATAATTTCATAAAAATACAATAATAAATTGTATAGGAAAAGATTTTGGGTGTTCGACCACACTTACGAAATTTTTAGAATTTTGTTTATTATTATGGATATTAATTTTCTTTCTGACACATAATGGTAGGTATTTTATCCATAGTGAGACAAAAAATTGATAGATTTAATTTACTTTCGAATGATGTTGATCAATATTTCGAAAATGAAAACAAAAATATCAGCAAATGAAATGTCTGTACCTGGTACTGAAAATAACTCTGCTTATCACTTTTTGACCTTTTAGCAATCAAGTCATTATAGTAAAACTTGGAATTTACTTTGTGATATAACATTTCTGCCAATAAAATATTTGTATGACAAAATTCGATACTTTTTCAAAAACAAATTCTTGTATTTTTCGAAATTTCAACGTAGGTACTCTTTCTCTCAAGAAACAATCCTGCATGTAGTCCTGCGATATTACAATAATTATAGTATATCGCCAATCGAGATCTCATATTTTTTTTTGCGATTCTAGGAGCCAAACAAATTATTGCTTTTTCGAAGTTTAGTCTAATGTCTTCTCTATACTCTGATTTATTTAAGAAAAATGTGAAACGTTTGCACTAAACGGATGACCTTTAAATGTTAACCAATGAAATTGCTTTGAATAAACACTAAATCTCGTATAATTTCCTTATTGTGAGTGAGTCTTTATTCAAAGCAATTTCATTGGTTAACATTTAAAGGTCATCCGTTTAGTACAAACGTTTTACATTTTTCTTAAATAAAACAGAGTATAGTTATGAATATTTGAAAAGAGGCGAGGTGGTTTACATGCTATTACAATTGGCTATAGGAATGTTAATTCATAGGTTCTGAGTTCGATGCAATTCATTTATCTGAATTAACTTATTGCATTTTTATTTACTCTACCTCTAGACGAGCGATGCTCAACCCGTCGATCGCAAAGCTAAATTCAGTAGATCCCAAGAAAATTTCATTCAAACTGATTAAATAAATAATAACTGATTAAATAAATAATAAATGTTTTGTTTATATGTAACATCTGTGTTTGTACGAAAACCCGAATTACAGTCCCTTTCTCCAAAATTTGTAAATTGGTTAATTGGAAAGGTTGAGACTATCACGGATTCTTGTAATGACAGTCAAAAGTAATAACAGTTAAACTACCATGTCTCTTTTCAGAAATTCATAACTCAAAAACTAAGGGGTATTTAGATTATACGTTGAGAAAGTAATAACTTTTTTAGCTCTTAGAGCCAAACTACACGAGCGTAGTTTCCGTTGCGTATTTATCGTCGCGTATTCTCCACCGTATTGAAAACCACACAGCGTGTATTACGCTCGTGTAGTTTGCTCCATTTAAACGTGTGGTTTTCAACACGGCGGAGAATACGCGACGATAAATACGCGACGGAAATAACGCTCGTGTAGTTTGGCACTTAGACTCACCAAAAAAATTGGGATCTTCATTTTCTACATGCGATTTCCCCTTGTAAGTCACAATTTCTGCTAGTATATCACACCAGCAGTTATACGTATAGACGTCACTATCAATAAAACAATAACACATGTAATTCAAAACAAAACTTAAAATTATTTTTTGTTGTTACATTAAAAAGTTCAAGGTAGTGAAGACGCAATCTTTCCTATATAAAGCTACTACAAGTCTGCGGACTTTCAAAACTATATTATAAAAAAAGTCACTATAATGGTTTCATTTGTCAACCATTGATATACATATACCATTTTGAGATACGTTAGTTTTCCATTAAGGTGCGACTTGAACCAGAGATATTTCTTGATAAACCTTCAAATTTAATTAAATAGATCGCCGACATTACATTTTTTAATTTCAAGGTCAAAAAATTTTTCAAAATGTTCATCAAGATGAATCATCAATTAAGCGTTTGAAAAATAATCCATACTTTCTTTTTCATCTCAAAAGTCAAAGTTTGCTGAATCAATTACGTGCATTCTTAAGATGTAAATTTAACAATATCGTTAGCATTAATATGTAATTAATGTTATTATAACACCCAGAGTGTAAACATAAATATAACTTCAATATTATATGAGATCATCTTGGCCATATCTACACAAACTACGAAAATTTACATCTAAACTACAAATAAAGATGTTCAAAATTGAAATTTCATTACTACACATTTTGAAAGTAAGGTCCTTTTAGAGTAGGTTTCAAGGTTTGTCATTTCCACAAATAGCCTGATGTCTACTTGATGAAAGTTTTCACATCCAAAATTAACTTTTAGTATATCCATCCTAAAATTATATTGATGAATCAACTAAACAGCTTATTAACTTACACATACACACTACATTAAAAGGTTTGGTGTGATCGCAGCGCGGTTCAATAGTTTTAGAGCTGAAATTTCTAGTTCCAATCGCAAACTCTACAAAATTTTTAGCTTGGCCTTTGAATGAACAGCGACGCTGCAGATTGAAAAAGTTTTTCTATATTTACCAATATCAAATTTATCCCAATCTGTTTTTGTCTTTGTTTAGATAGGTTTGATATGCATTTAGAAAAAATATTAAACTAAAATCTGCTTTTTGGGAGAATTTCGTATCTATTAATTAATTTTGATTGTTGTAATTGAAATTTCAATAAATCGAAATAAAAATCATTCGCAAACTTACAAATAAATAACATTTGCTTTATCAACTGCTTTATTGGTGGCTTGCAAATGCTCTTTAACATTTCATTCTTTCTTTAACATCCATTGCAATACTTGTAATACTTGTATTGCTTTAAATTTACTTTACAACGAAATTGTTGATTTAGCTAATTGTAAAATTATAGTTCTGTAACTAAAATTTTGATAGCTCTAAACAGATATTAATTACCAAATGAAATTTTATTTTTTATTTAAAATGTTAAATAGTTTCTGGATAGAGAAACCGACATTTTCGGTTAAAATATAGACGATCTGTGCTCATGATAAGGGTTGAAAATCAAATGTTGGCTGAATCAAAAACCGCATTGATATTAAATATGCTTTTTTTTTGTAAAACTTGTATAGCCATAATATTATAATCCAGAGTGATATTTAAACTTAAAAATTCAAATTAGATTAATTGTGTGTAAACAATGTTATAAACAAACTTACTGAAAAAACAAATCAAATGTGGTGTTCTGGACAAGACGCCTTTCTGGCTTAAATACTTCAACATGGCAACAATAGCAATAAACAAATAAAGTTGATTTCCGTCTAGTTATTATTGATGGGACAACTGTATGCTTTTTGTACAAGCCTTCAAAGAATGCACACCTATGTAAACGCTCTTTTGCAATTTTTTTCAAAAAAGTGAATAAAAGGCTATCCATATAAGTCCTAGTGCTACACTAACTACACTACTACAAATTGATTTGTGTAAAAAGTGGGTTGGTAATTGAACCACCAATCAATTTGTAGTAGTGTAGTTAGTGTAGCACTAGGACTGTGGTACCAAACAGACCTAATGTAAATAAATTTCTACAAATTAAGCATTATTCTGCAATTTTCCAAATTGGAAAATTTATGAACCATTGCAATTTATGGCTACTTATGAATGGAAATCACGGCATCCTAAATGGAAGTTAATTCCAATTACGTTTGCTGATTAATTGGAATCATCACGTTAACTAAAAGTCAAGAATATAAAACATTTTTCAAATAAATTTTGTTCAAAAATTAATAATTAAAATTTTTCAAAATCACATACTACGATTTATGTGAAAGGTTTCACGTCCAAAAGTTACTAAAATTACCTAATAATAAGCATTTGGTTAAATAAGTTACTACAAATTTTTTTAAAACTTGTGAGACAAGTGTTATAGTCTACATCCGAATTGAATACTAAATAATTAAAATTAATGTGTGAAAATTGGTGTGGAATAACGTCTATTCTGTAATTGTTTTAATTTCAATGTACCCATCCATCGCATGTGACGAGTTCCAAATTATACTGCAATATTCTAATTTAGGTTATATTAATAAATCCTAATAGCTTTCTAGTTTCAGCCACAACTCTTGTAATATGACTTCAAAATGCCATATCCGAGCCAAATGTTGGTCCCAAATCTCTTTGTATTCTGGTATATCTAAGTTAATACCAAATACCTTCCATTTTTTAGCAGTGTTTTATTGTTATGTACTTCTGATTTCGAATAGCTAACTATATTACATTTAGATAATGATAAATTCAAGCTTATTCTTTTTACCCTAAGCCAAGGATCAAAAGATATTTGACTGCAGCAATTTGAAATCCCCAACAGAATTAATTTGAACATACAGTTTTAAAACATTTGCAAAATAATAATAAATTACTTAAGTTAATAATAAAATTATCTGTATTATTAACAAACAGCAAGAAAAATAACGACCCCAAGTTGCTGCCTTGAGGCACATCAGAAACCGAATTATAGCATCCCGACACAAAGCCCTTAAACAAAACCATAAAGGTTCTATCCTTGGGATAAGAAACAATCAATAGCAAAACCAGTCCTAATTCAAAATTTATAGAGTTAAATATAATATCTATATAAATTAAATCAACCTGAGTTTCTTCATTGAGGATCTCATCAATGAATTGTTTAAATAGAAATAAGTTAGTCTCTACTGATCTACCGGGTAAAAAGCCGTGTTGGTTTTCATTCAATAAAAATTTTATATGATTGTAAATTTGACTGTTCAGGATCTGCTGTAATTCACAATTAATTAAAAATAACTACTTGGTTTAAAATTCAAACGAACAGTTACTATACGTGTGATCATGATAACCGCAAACTTTTACCAACTGCGCGACCCAATGAGTGAATTAAATAATACAGTGGCGCACAAATTTTGACTTAAACAATTTTGTTAAGGTAGCAAGCTTGGATAATTATTACGGCAGTAAAGAATGTGTTTTATAGAATTGTTCAGTGAAGCATTTTATAAGATCTGGGTATCAAAAAAAAAGACCAGCAGTCTGTCGTGATTAGCAGTCTGGCGTAAATCAAACATGGATAGATTAGAGAGCGAGAAACCGCAGTTTTAATCCTAGTCGTTTTAATGCGTCAGATTTGTGTTGTGATCTAAAAAGTCCAAAACTTGATCTGCGGACTACTCGCCAACCCGCTTGCCCAGCATGGTGAATTATGGGTACAACCATCGATCTTATATTACACTAAATGCAGGACTCCTATCTAAAAAGCATTGGTTGTTGTGAAGCAATCCATAACATGTTTATATTTACATTTTATTTGTTTACTGTTTACGCTACCTGTGGTCCCTCTATTTTTAAAGATTTTTTCAAAAACTATTGATTTTGAAATAAAAGAAATTTTGTTAATCTACCTACTCCAAGGATGAGCAACCTTTTTTTTTACAACGGGCCAGGTATAAATTTAAAATTATGTATAACCATATATAGGTTAGAAAATTTAAATTTGACGTTGAGGGACCAGGTAAACATAAGCAATCATGAAAGTACCAATGAGATCCAGGGACTCGGTAAACAAACAAAAAGCACGCCACGCTAAAATAGACCTTATGGTGGGTTTCAATATTTCTACCTGTATCCACCATCTAGTGAAATAGATCGTTGGGTACAACTCTCTTTCACCCCGCAGAGGAAAGTTTAAAAGAGGAGGCCTAACGTTCAGGTGTGGACGAATAACGGCTGATAAAAATGAAGTATGCACTCCAAATTTTAGTTAAATTTCTGACTGTGTGACATAATAAATTAAATTTTTATTTTGATTTATTTTTTTATTTAAATTTTGGTTTTTATTTATTATGTATTTGATATTAAATTATTGATGCCAAAGAATTTCAGTAAAATAAAATTATTTTTGGATATTATTCAATTGGAAATATAGTAAATACTAGGGGGGCTATGAATAAAAGTGAACATGAAGTATATACTCATAATTTTGAAGTATTTCTCGGAATTGTATGAATAAAAATAAAAAATAATTAAGTATATGAGTAGATAGTCTTATAATAAGCGTATCTTCTCATGCTAAGCATCTACTTATAAATTTTATTTGTATAATTTGAGGTATTTAATTCAAAATTTTGAGTATATACTTCATGCTCACTTTTATTCATAACCCTAAAACAACCAGTTTTATGCTGCTTTCGAAGTAGTAATAATTTTAATCCAGTAACTTTTTGTCGGATATTTTTAATTGTCTCTAGTTTAACACTAAAAGTCACCTTGTCGCGTCCTACATAAAAACCAATTTTTTATAAACAAATCATGTGTCACAGGAAAACATAAAGTTATAAATATTAATAAATAATGGTTCCTTTGAACTATAAACATGTGAGAGTGATTAAATAATAAAACGAAACTTTTTTTTCACACTTTTTAGATGAAATGACCTAGCTAATTCTGCTGATTCGAAAGTCGGTATGATGCTGACGGTCTAGACATAGTGTCTTAAATGCCAGGCTTTATAAAAATTTTAATAACACATTAAGTTTAACTAATTAATAATGGGAATCGTATGTTAATACTGATAGGATTATAAAAATAATCTATTTGTTTTAACAGCTTCCTGATAATTTTATGTAATCGCTGATTAATTAATTAAATTCCTGAAATCCTAATCCGTCAAAAATTGCCATAATCCAATTTTGAATTTTATTTTTACAATTTTATTATACCGGCAATTTGACAAATTTTGTTTGCTTTATGGGCCTATTGATTCCACCTCGACTAATTTAGTTAAGTAACATATCTACATATACCACCAGATTTCCTTTTGCAATAAGTATAAAATTCCTTGTTCCAGTCACGGATACACCATGGATAGAAGAAGTGGTTCCGTTGGTTTTGTCAAAAAAAGAAAAATTAAAGATAGATTTAGTTTTATAGGTTTAAATTAGAATAATGGAATTTTTAATTTACCAGTCCAGCAAAAATTTACGATTAATTGAATATATTAAAATAAAATACATCACAAGGACTTCTTTTTTATAATAATGTAAAGAATACAACCTCTCTGTGAGAAACTGAACTTTTAGTAACTTGGTTATGGAAACAAAATGGAATTGTACAATGAATAATTATAACTTTTTGTGTTCTAATTTATAGATTAAAAATTCGTTACAAGTTCATTGCCTTAAATTTAAATAATAAGGCTTTCCAAATGGCAGATGATTATGTAACAATAATTATGTTGTTTGATAGATTTTATGCGGGTGTTTAACCTGTCAACCTTGTAACCAAACAATTTTACTGAAAAACCAAGCGAGAAAATTTTCACTACTGTACGAGGAGCAACTAAGTATAAAAAAGTAAATATTTTAAGCACAGTTTATATTTTTAGGTAACATTTTGAAATCATGAATTATATAAATTTAAATAAGTAACCTGACAAATTAATGTAGAAATTTTTAAATGCAGAAAAAAAATTAAATACAAATTTTGATCACCTTTTATTATACAAGTTGAAAGCATTTTTTGCTAACTACAAGACTGAAAAGTATTTAGAATTCCACATAATATCTCTCTACAATTACAGAAAATTGTTTAAACCCACATCGTTATATGAGTTCCGACTCATATAGGCTCAGAATGTTTAAAATTTAATTATAAAAAAAAACATTTTAAATTCATATAATAATATGTAATTTTTGCACATTTCACAAAATCTTGCACTTCAAATATTTACTAAACGAAAAATATATCAAATATAAAATGTGGTATCTAAACTCAATTGGTGATGAGAAAAATAAGTTCCTTGTTTTAGAATATTTAAATCTAATCTCTTATTCTTCAGTTTAAAATTTTTCAGAAGGTGATATTTAAACAATTAAAAATTACTTAATTTTTTTCTTTCACTAATTCGGTTGTTGAAATTATCTAGTATCTAGGAGTGATAGAAGATCAAGACGGAAGATCCTATGCAGAAATCCTTAAAAAAAATCTATTGGAGAGGAAAGCAATCACCGTACTGAATTCAATACCGTAAGACCAATTTATATCCAAAGCTAATAAGACAAAAATATACCACAGCATAATCAAGTCAATAACAACATATGCGTCAGAAGTGTTGCAAATGGAAAGAAAAGAGTACACTGCATGCTGCAGAGATAGACTTCTGGAGAAGATCAGCTGGTAGATACAAACTGGAAATAATTAAAAATACTCGAATTTGACAAATTATGTATGTAGAACATACAATAACAAAGAAAATAAGAACAAAACAACTAATATGGTTTGGACATATACAACGCATGGACAAGCACAGATTACCAAAGAAAAAAAAACTTTTTTGAAAACCACCAAGAAGAAGAAAACGCGGAAGATCCAGGCTTAATTGGAGAGAAAGAGAGCATTAACAAGGAGATGACGGATAGAAGACTTGAAGAGATGCAATGGAAAGACCGAGAAGAATGGCGTAGAGAAATTATAATAAAACGTTGTAAAGCGTTATAAAAAACCAATACTTCCTAGATATTATAGATAAAAATATTTGACACGTACATTTCTGAAATAAATATCCAGTGTCGAATAAGTGCAAAAATTTTGTCTTCAAAACCAACACTTTTATTGCACTATAATATTTTGCTTTCTTTAAAATCAAAGTTTTAATAATGAGAAAATAATTTATTGGTTTGTTAAAATACTCTTTTTATATTGTAAATTAAATTTAATATATTTAAGTTAACCATCTGTGCATAGTGTGGTTAATATAATAATACAAAATTATTTAATTAAATTGTATTTAATTTACTCACCCGTAAGATTTTCAAATTTTTAATATTATTAAAAACGAATACTTCTCAAAAAAACAAACAACTTTTGCACACCAGACAAGGCAAGTAGGAAATATTTCCTCTTAAATTATTATAAACAAAAATTTTAATTCAGAATAAATTTGCTAATATAGCATATTTTATTTTACATGCAAAATTCTATGACTCATTTTTAAAAGTAATTGATCAACGACCTGAAATTTTCTACAAAAATACAGTCATAAATGTAAGTAGATGATAATTAATAAATGAAAAAACTAAAGAAAATTAAAAAAAACTAGATTTTTTTGTCTATTATTATTATTGTTAGTTTATTTGTCTATAAATATAATATATGTATCAACAATATTAATTATAATATTATTATTATCTCTTTTTTATTTATAAGAATTAATAAATTCCAGCCTTAACATTGCAATGTTAGCTTCTGTAATTAATCTTTTCGGAAGTTCAACTTTTATAACATAACTCAACACTTGTAAAAATTTTAATCATCGTAGGCGAATCTGCTTCCGAATGTTATAAAGCAAAAATATATATTATAGTGCCAGTGGTACAACATCGTTCCAATATATTCTTTTGATTTTTTCAAAATTCGTATATTCTAAAATTACATTTCTAATAAATCTTTTCTGTATAATATTGCAAATGCCCAACTATAAATATTGTCACCAATTTGTTATGTAATATATTTAAATAACATAAATATCATGAAGCATCAAAAATGCTGTTTATTAAAATGAACAAAGCTCTTTGCATAAAATTTTAGAATTTGATTTTATTTCTTTTTAATGGCTTATTTAAAAAAATTATAACTTATAAAATTGACGTAATTTGTTGGTATTTCAAACTTGATTTTATTATGACAGGAAATTATTGACATTTTATAACAATAAAAATTAAAATGTTAATGTAAATAAAAATGAAATTACTAAGACGGTACCGCTAATAGAGTGTACAAATGTTGCATTAATTTCATGTCAAGGATTACATTAACTTAATAAATAAAATTATGTTTTATCTAATTCAAAACATACGTATTCTTGAAATTAGTCAATATATTTTCCACTAAAACACTTCTTGCAAATATGTAAATCTTTAAGTGCAGTGTTACATTTAAATGACGTTATTTGAAAAACTAATTTAATTGAAATTTTTATAGCAATTTATAGTTAACCTATTAATACCAATTAGTAGGAAATTTCGATGGTAAAATATGAGCACGACTTAATTTAAGACCATTAAGTTTTCAGTAGTTTACTAAATGTTTATATTATTAATTTTAATTTATACGTTAAATATAAAATCTTCGTTAACTTTTGACAATCTCTGACTGTATTAAAGGTGATCACTGAAGGATAGGCGTACATGTATCTGGCGTTATTAATGAGATGCAGAAAATTGAGAATTTATATAAATGCTAAGGTAGAACGTTTATAGCTTATTTGTTTTATAATCATTGATAATATCAGTTAGCAATATGAATCACCTGGTAAGTGCATTAGTTTTTTCAAAATGTAATAACATATTTCGGAATACTATTTTTCTGTAATTGTAAATAAATTACCACATACGAAGTTTAAACCAAAAAATTATGTTAATTTTTTGTATTGGCTAAATATTATTTCGTGCATATAATATACAAACTGTGTAACTTGATTGCATTTAAAATAATATTTTTATATACTATAATAAATCCAAATACATAACACTAGGCAGTGCAATGCTTAGTGCTTACTATACAAATTTTAAAAATTAAATGAATAATTTCTAGTTAATACTCGATCAATAATAATTGGTATATCACATCAAAGTGGCTATTGATACGAAAGGGAATAAGATAATTTTTGAAAATTATTTAGATGTAAACAGTTAAATATTTTAAAAATCTAGTGAAGTTTAAACTACATACATATTTAAACAAAAATATAATTTGATTTCAATTCATTTTAAGGTTTTGTTATTCACGAAATTTTAAAATTTTTTTTTTAACTTTTTTCTTCATTAAAAAGAAAAATGTATAAGAAAAAGCTTATACATTTTTTGTTAGTTACATTTTATTTTATAATTTTCAAATTGTACTTCTGTTATCTAGCTTTTGATCAGGCGATTCCTATTTTCTTTTAAATTATTTTCTCATTTTAATTTTCCATTCCTATTTTAAATTATTATTTTTTTTGAATTTCGATTTTGGTATTTTTGTAATTATTATTTTTATATATTATAATTAATTTATTATACTTCTTTATTTGATTTTGATATTGAATTTTCGCTTGAACCTGCAAGTACAAAAATACAACTTTATTTTTTTGAAGTTACCAGAAACAATAGTTTTAGGTTTTGTGGGCCATAATGCACCTAAACCTGACGAACTAGAACCTGACCAGTTCCATTTAAATAGACAGAGAAAAATATTTCTACGTTTAGACCAAGTTAATTTTCAAAAAAAAATACAATTTAGAAATTTTGTTTAATAATTTATTAAATAACTCAAAACTACCGGTTCCACAAAAAAATCAATAGTTTTGGTGTTACCAATTTCCATTGATTTCACCACTGCGTAAATTTTTATTCAAAGTCAAAGGTCAAATAATAATTGCGACACATATTCATGCTTTTTCAATAAAAAGACAAGTGCTCCCCTTCCAATCGTTTATTCCATCTTTTCCAAGAATTTGTTTACTCTCAAAGCATTATTCAGCATAAGTTTTTTATTTTTGCAAAGCAATTTAGTTTTTCTTTTATAAACTTTATTAATAATAGAATATAATTAATCTGATTTTGGCCGTCCCTAATTTTGGCCGCCCGTGTGTTTTGCACACTGTTCCCAATAGAGGTTTGTATTTGATAATTGGGATTTCCTACAAAGAATTTTTCTTTCCAAGAAAGAAATTTTTCCATTTCTGAAATCGGATGCACCGATGACTGGGATTTTTTATATAAATATTATGAGATCCAGCGCTTAACCCCTTTTTGGACTATCTTCTTAGTTTTGTTCTACTATATTAATTGAATTTAATTTATAATATATTTTCGCTATTCCGGCCGTAAATGGACTATTTTTATGCTCGATTTGAGATACGAAATGTGGAACTTTCCGTCACTAGGACGTAAGAAGTTCCTAGGTCACAAAAAATGCTTTTTGTTCATGGGGCGTAGCCCAAAAACTTTCTTTGTTAATGAAATGTAGCCCAAAAAGTTTTACTGTTCACTACTCAGGCTTTATTATTTCTCTCATCTGACGGTTCAGCTCATGAACTTTATTATTCCCCTTACCTAGCAGCTTGGCTCAAAAACCACGCCTCTCGTAATTAAAAGTATCGGTTTACGTCCTTGTGATATAAACTACTATTCTTGAAAATTAGTGTCTTTCAACCTTTATTTAAATCCATCCCTTTTATCACATAATATTTATGTGGCAGCACACTTGTAGTTTCCGGCTTTGCTTTTGCGTAGTTTTCTGTTAGAATAATTAATTTTAAAAAGTTCTGATTTTTTAACATGCAAGGTTTGTTTCATTTAATATAATAATTTGTACTGAATAATGCTACAGACCTTATAGATAAAGCGAAGTTAATTACATTAAGAGAAATACTAGCTAACAAGAAGGCCATTACTAGAAGGCTACCAGAGTCACTACAATCAAAATTGTTAATTTGCTAGGTCGACTATTTCAAAAAAATTTAATAAACTTCTTAAGCCATCTTATAATGTTAGTAGTTGAAAAATACAATCATTTATAATTTGCGTTGCCTTTTGTTGACATCTTCTGAATTTTAAGGAGTTTGTAGAAAGTTGATCTTAAATCGCAAACCGTTAACTCCCTTAACTTTTATCCGATTGAGTTCAAATTTTGACTGTAGTTTCAAAATAATATTTTCTAGTTGGAAACGTAAGATTTCTTAAAAATTAAAATTTGACAATTTTATAACCAATTTTTAAGCGATTTTTTTCAAAAAATCGAAGACAAAGATTCAAATCGATGCCATTTTTTAAAACAATTTTTCGAAAAAAATCCTACGATGTTTATTAAATTTTAAGCCATATTTTCAGAACATTTTTTGCTTTTTGATTTAATTGCAAAAAATGTGACCTCTAGCCGTTTTGCTCATGGAGGTCAGCAAAAATTGAATAGTTGTGTGAGAGCTGCAATGCCCCCATTTTGTTTTTAAAGACTCTAAAAATTTTTTTTTAGTGTGCTTTAAGACATGTACTTCTATATGCATAAACCCTAATATGTATAAATCTTTTCATTTTTTTATAATAAATTTAGAGAGATGACCCTACTTTTACTGCACACTAAGTGATAATACCCCGTAACTTCAATGCAATTCTAAAGGGTGAAATTCTATGTTGTGGAACCAGAAAAATTCGGAAATTTGAATGAACAATAAGTACGATGCCTTGGTATTCTGTTCAAAACATTTTCAATTTAAGATTAGATTACAGAGGTACTTCAAGCACAAGAAATAAAAAAATGCACACCTCGATGGCCTCATAAACAGGGTGCTTTTTTAGTGAAATAACCTTTAAATACAATATAAATTTCAATTTGCAAATATTGTTACAAAATATAAAGTTATTTTATATTTAATTATTGCAAATTATTTAGAAATTAAATTGTTGCTATGAATTAATTTAATGATTAATTGTATTAGGTACTAAAGAGATCTACTTTGACTATTGTTTAATTATATAAAATAACTTTTCATTTGATAAAAATGTTTGTGTTGATTGTTGTTAGCATTAAAAATCGCTATTTCTGAGATAAGGCTTTCATATCTAATTTCTGCCACTACAAAGCAAGAAAAATCAATTTTTCTATAATATTAGTTTACGAAAACTTTATACCCAAAACTTACATTTAAAATTTATTGACCTAAAATAATTAGGAAAGCTGAAAATTAGAATACCTACTATACTTTCACTAGTTAAAATCCTATGACCAAGAGTTGTAGTTATCATCCTATGTATATAATATAAGCTATAGTAATTTAATATAAGAATAATGATGATTTTTTGTTGTACTACTATCTTTGACGCGTTAGATTTGCTATTTAAACAAATTTAATTGTTGCAAACTTTCAAGTGAAAGAAATTGATATCGCATTTCTGAAAAAAGACATTATTTGTATGATTTTCTGTGTAAATCGGTAAATGTTATTTTTGTTTTCTTTTCATATCTTTCAATAATCTTTTTTTCTGGGATTTTATTCTAATACGCTTAATTATGTATATCTTATTATATTTAAAGTTTGTTTTATTACAATGTATTTATATGATAATTGCAATTAATAGTTTATTATTAAATTAAATATTAATATTGTAATAATTAATTTTTTTAATTACTAAATTATTAATTTTTTAATTATTAATGTAATAATAATTATAATAATTAATTAATATATGTATGACAATAATAGAAGTGACAATATCGTTACTGCACCTGAAAGAAATGCCCACTTACTTAAATAACTGCAATTTTTTCTACTTATTTTATTTCAAAATATGGCGTATTAGAATAAATGCTGAGACATTTAACTCTTTGTTTTAGATTAAAAAAACAAATTTTTATTAAATTAACAAAAAGCATCATTGAAATAGTATTGAAATTGTTTATTCAGCAGTCGTAAGAATTAATATATTTTTCTAAATTATTCTAATTAATGTGATTAATCACAAGAATGATTTTTATAAGATCTGTGTTAGAAAGAGGGTAATTTTTATAAACTTCTTTTTGCTTTTCCTGTCTTGTTACAAATTATCCTGCATTTAAACCTCAGTAAAATACTAGAATTACTTCGATCATTCAGTACAATTAGAAGCATAATTAAGAAAAATCTTCTAAAAAATATGTTAGGGAATATTTTTTTTTAAAAACTTAAATGATTTGCTGACACTCGTTGAAACATTCAGCAAACACCCACAGGTTACACATAATCTAACATTCAATAACTGGTTACATAAATAGTAGTTGTTAACCTGACCCTCACCTATGATAATGAAACCCACAGCAATTGCAGTAGGTACTACTCAAGAAATGCAAACAAAATTAATTTTTCTAGATATTTTTAATGATTCATTATTGATTTATACAAATGCTTTACAAATGGAAAATTTTCTATAAACCTTGACGACGCTTTAAACCAGAAATTCTCGTAAACCAGTCTTTAATAAATTGAGATACAATTCTTGGTTTTTACGGGATAACATTTTAAAAGGTACAACATATTTTGACTTTTAAAATTTCTAAAAATAGCTTTTGATTTTGAATTGTTTAAAGAGTATTTTTATTTTATTATATACTCCTAACAAAATTTTGTTTGAAAAACATAAGTAAGAATATTACATATTAGAGATAATTTTATTTCATTTTTTATTCAAAAAGAAATTATTAGGTACTTACTGTATTACAATTTAGTGACATTTGTGACATTTTTAGGTTTATGACTGCGTAGTTTGTCACCAATAATCTTCTATAAATTTTCTATCGGGTTCAAGTCCGGACTATTTCCTGGCCAGTCCATGGTTGAAATTCCTAAATTTTGAAGTAAAGTTTGTACCTGTAGAGAAATAATTAAAATGTAATTAAAAATTACATGTATTTTTATAAACAGTAATATATCGAACTAGAAAAAATATAAAAATCACACTTTTTGCTTGATGGCATGGTGCAGAATCATGTTGAAAGATGTTATTTATTTTTTGTTTTAAAATACTTTCTTATTGATGCTACCAAACTTTTTTTGATAATTTTTTGGTACCCTGCCGCGTTCAAAGTGTCTTTGATGACTACCAGATCTCCAACTCCATAGTAACAGAAACAACCCCATACTATTTTTCTGGCCGGAAACTTTACAGTTTTTTTAGTGCATTCTGGTAGAAGTCGTTCACCAGGTCTACCCCTCACATACTGTAAACCATCAGAGCCCATAATGTTAAATTTACTTTCGTCTGAAAATACAACTTTTCCCAGTCTTCTACCGTCCATGCTTTTTTACTTTTAGCCCATTCGAATCTCTTTTTTCTCATTTCATCGGTTAGCAATGGTTTTTTTGCGGGCTTGCGAGCCAACAAATTGAACTCTCGAAGATGACGCCGTACAGTGTGGACACTAACTTCGATTCCGGCCATGTCTCGAAACTTCGAACCAATTCTATACCGCGGTTTTAAATCGGTTTTTTAAGCATTCGGGCCGGTGCCCTTTTTTCGAGAAATATTACCGGTATTTTCTTGAAATCTTGAAATTGTAGAATGATGACATTTAACTTTTCGACTTAAAGCCCTTATGGCCATCCCCGTTGATATCAATACTTAAATTTTTTTCACCTCACCCAATTACCTATATTTCGCCATTATAATAATCTACACACGTTCAGCACAATAACTAACCAAAAACTAAAATATTTTCTTATGCAACAACCCCCTTGACCTGAAAACTACCTGCACGTGTTGTGAAATTTGTTGCCTCTTCAAAGAAATACCATACATATATAGCTAAAAATGTTAGTGGTGCGGGTTCTATGCTCGCTACTGTAACTATTGCAATAAGCTTTCAGATTCAAATGTATTGGAAACGATCAGTCTGGTTTGCACATAGTGCAATTCCAGTCAAAGTAAAAACTCAATGGTCATAAAAAAGCAATAAAAAATCACTGAGATGCAATCTATTCTTTCTTTTCCAAAAAAAGTGGTTGTCTTTTTTTGTGGTTCAGATTCTATTATATTATAAAAGGACTGTGTGCACATTTTTTTGGGAGGGGGATATTATTGGTGATTTGTAGCAAAAATGAGTAGAAAATTAAAAATAACCCCAGGCAAAATTTTTTAATTTTTTTTTCAATCATTATTTCCGGGAGTATTTGAAGACCCTCACACGTCACTTGCGTGCCGTTTTGAAAAGCAGGACGCCAACGTCAGGAAGAAGCTTGATAATATATTATACACTTTAAAGAAAAGCATCCAAATAGCAATGCTAAACTTATTTTTTTGTTTATCTGGAATATCTGCTTCAATGTAAAAGGAAATCGCACTCAAAAATTATGTATTAGTTTAGTTAAGTTACACACTTATATTTTCCACTTATTTAGCTGTCAAAATTAAATGATATTTTGATATTTTTCTAAATTATAATTTAACTTTATGAAGTACATAGTAGTTACACAATTGGGTTACTCTTAAGAAATCGATACTTGATAGAGAAGTTTTTCAGATAAATTACCCTTAAAAACAAAAATCGTTTATTTTAATTTTACATGTTTAACAATAATATTATTAAAAAACTTATACCACGAGTAGGTATCTTTACAGACATAGAAAAACTCTTTAAAATAAAACTTTTTTTATTTTTATACGTTACAATGATAACCAGGAATTAAAAAAAAATCAATTTCCCATGCTATTTTCCTATAATCGGGTGTCTAATTGGTCACCGGGTGTATAAATAACATTTTATTTAAATTTTTAACTGTAAATGTCTAATATTAGTAATATCTTATACATTCTATTTTAACGCGAAAATTATACAGTTTTTGCATTAGATTTAAATGATAATTATCTAAAATCATTTATATACAATTAATGCACATTACATGTTAACTAATATTTAAATTTTTATTATAAACCCTCTTTTAAAATAGAAACCACTAAAGAGCAAATAACTTAGATTGGTAAATTAGTTAAAATTTGTAAATTGTAAATTATGCTGTCAATTTGGTAAATAATTTATATAAAATATTATTCAAGTTCATCAAAATATATAATCTTACTATTTATCTTTGTTGTCACAAATAATCTTACTGAATATAATAAGTATAATAATAAAATAAATATTAACAATGATGGTACAGGTGCAGCTACTTTTGCTGCGCAGCATTTGTTAATTGTTTTGATGATGCATTTTAGGGTTTATAGTGCCTAATAACTGTGCAACAAAGGTAGCTGTGCCTATTATTTATGATAAACAATAAAAAATATTTTAGTAAAATTTTTTTTTAAACAAATTTTTTAGGGTGTAATTCTGCTATTCGTAGTAGTTTCGTGTGTCACGAGTCAATTTACATTTTCGTCACCAATTTTAAAAAAATTGACCTCAACTTTTGATAAACCTAAATCAAATTATTATCGAGGTCAAAATAGGTATCAGTATAATCCTTATAATGACCGATACAATCAACGAAGTAGCGATGATTACTCGTCACGATACAATGGTCAATATAATTCCAAAGACAGCGGGAAATACTATGATGACAGCGGAAAATACCATGATGACAGCGGAAGCTACGATAACAGTGGACAATATATACCAGACGATTCTGGTAGATATGTACATGTTGATAACAAATACTTGCACGCAGATGTGGCTGGACTAGGATATAGACATCAAGATGGAGGTATAGAAGGATACAGACATCAAGATGGAAACATAGAAAAATACCGTCCAGACTCCGATAAATACGATGTAGATGGTTACAAAGGAGACTATGAAAAATACAAAGGAGATGGTGGTTACAAAGGTTATCAAGATAAATTTGATGTAGATGGTTACAAAGGAAATAAGGATAAACAAGTTCCATACGTACCATATGTAGATAATAACAATTCAGGTATCATCAAATAAATATTAGTACTTTTGTTTTATAGTGAACTTGACAAATTACCAGAAAACTAAAATATAACTATTTCAGGACTCGGTGGACCTTCAAAAAGTAGGAATAACAAAGCTTCAAGACCCAATGAAAGAAATTTGGGAATTGATGGAAATGGTAAAGTATCTCTAAATAGTAATTAGTAGAAACAAAAATAAATGTATATTGTTACTACAATTTTAGGAATACAAGGAGCTGACAGCAATAAAGTGAATAAATTTTCTGGAATTGGAGATGGTAAAAGAAATTTAGGATTTGGTGATGGTGGACTATTGAACAATGGAGGAAATGCAGAATCAAGACGTAGTGCGGATGTAACACATCGTTCCGATAAATGCGATTACAATAGTCCTAGAAACTTTAAAATTATTAGACAAAAAAGTGATTTGGGAATTGATCAATATCATTACTTGTAAGTATCCTTTACAGATGTGAAAATAATATAATATTTTATTGAATCTGTTATACGCTATAACTGCGTAACTAGAAACAAAATTTAATAGAATATATTTTTTTGCAGATATGAAACAGAAAATTGTATGTATAAGGAAGAAAAAGGTGCTCATGTCCAAGTAAACAATGAAGAAACTTTAAGAGCGGAGGGCATTTATTACTATGTAGCTCCGGATAATGTTAAATACACAACTACTTACACTGCCGATGAGAGAGGCTATCTACCTCAAGGAGAACATATTCCAGAAATGCCCCCACTTATCTTAAAAGGTCTTCAATACTTAAAATCCATTGGAAAATTGTAAAAAAATAATTTTTTTTATTTTATTGTTTATTTAGTATAAGAAAAATTGTTTTGTCACAATCAGTTCAAAGTTGAGATATTAAATTTGAAGTTAGTTTAAAAGTATTTTCTGTATAATTGGTAAAAAAAAGTTTAAAAATTTATTTGGTGACGGTATATAATTGAAAATCAAAAATATACTTTGTTAAAACAATTACAAAAATATTTATTTTTTATTTTGATTGCATTTTACTACTTGTAAATGTGTCTTATAATAGAAAGATGGCAGAAAATTTGCTGCAATTATTCCGACAATCAAACTTTTTAAAGTAATCAAAAGTTATAATAAATTCTACAATAAGTCCTAATTGTGATAGCTGAAAATTTAGGCTTTTATTGCAATAAAGCATTTAAGAACCAAACCCCCAAACTTTTACTTTTGTATGAAATTGTTGATTTTAGCGTCCTTTAAACTTTAAAAATATATGTTTGATTAATTTGAACCTCGACTATTGCAAACTTAAAAACTCATTAGTAAAACCTTGAACTAGAGTAAGGTAATTATCGGGTAATTACTATAGGTAAGCAATGAGTAATTATTTTCTTCTTCTTTTTTGACTTTTGTGAGATCAATAATAATCTGTTTAATTGTTTCAAAGTTTATCTGCTTTCTTAAGAGATAGATTGCCAGCTATTATTCTCTTTTCTTCGGTGGTCTTCCACGTGGGCGACGTCTTCTTGGTTTTCTTTTGAGATTAATGCGTGATAGTCTGTTGCCTATTTGCTTAACGTGTTCGTGCCAGTATCGTCTACGTTGGTTTCTGACAAAATCCTCCACTCCACACATCACCTCTGCAGCACCTATTTAGCACTCTGTCCCTAGGAGACCATTTAATTATTATCATCGCAATTTTTTCTATATATTGTTCTCTACATAAAAAAATGAAAATAAATGAGGAAAATCCTACTAGCAAATAACAGAGTAACAACCCTTAACGCTCCGGCTAGCTAATTTGAACTTAATTTTTTAATTATTTCCCCATAATAGGCAGGTATAAAGATGTCTTGACTGAATTTTTTAAGTTATTGTAAAAGAAAAAGCAATGAAGATGTTTTTTTAATTAACATACAACTTTTAATTTTTGCCCATATAAAATTGAAAAAATATCACATCTCAATTATGTGATTTGAACGTATGAATTACAATTCACAGCCAACAATCCATTGAACGTGTCTGTAACTAGATACTACTAATCTCCAAAAAGACAGGCACCTGCTAGTTATGTAAACATTTTAAATGCTTATCACCTTCATAGGTCGTCGTGTCATCTCATAAAAATATTTATGAAGGATCAGAATTGAAGATTTAATAAGCACTTGAAAAATAATTTAAACGAATATAATAAGAAAATGTGATATTTTTATGAAGACGATTAGAAGTACCTACTCGTACACACCTTTCACTGCCAACATCTACAAATGAGGCATTCCACGCGTAACGTCCAACATTTAAACTCAGATTTATTTTAATAATTAATTCTTTCCTCTTTAAATAAAAATATTGCCAAAATATAGCACTGCGTTAGTAAATTATTTCAAAAAATTCATAGCATAACTATTCACATTAAAAGTCTAGTAATTACAATTAATAATGTGCTAAAGATAAACTTCGCTTTTTTAAAAGTTTTATATTTTTGGAGGTGGTTCTCCTAAGATACAGAGCTTCAAACTTTGACTATTTTTAAAAATTTACAATATTTATGGTTAAGTCAGAAGCAAAGAGTCTGGGCAATATTTGGAGGATAAATTTGACTGTAAACTTCCTTGGAGTAGGGTAACATTTAGTACAAATTTCAACTCTTAAAAATCACTTTTTCATTACACAATGAAAATGGGAAAATGACGTTTTTCAATAATGTGCATGTAAAGTTTATAAATTAAGCTAAGAAAATAGTTTAATGTGACTTACATATTAATAAAAATTCAATTCATTAAATTTGAATGAATTAAATTCATTAAATCTACAATTTGGTTTTTGATTTAGACCTCTAACGTTTTTGGTCTTTAAGTTATAAATTTTTTTGTAGATGCTTACCTTTCAAGATTCCAAGAGTGAAATCCCTCAAATAAAAATGGCCACCAAAGCAAACAAAAGGTCTAAATAGAATTTTATTTGCACTTGCTAATGGCTTTTATTAATTATGACATCGATATAGTAAAATATAAAAAATTTAAAATGGCCGAGTGCTATTTATGCCTGAATGATTTCTAATGCAATGACTATAATAATTTAATAAAAATATTAAATAAATAATTAAAGTTTTCCAAAGCATTAATAAATTTTTAAGCTTTGTTTGGTATTATAGTCTTGGTGCAACCCAAACTACACCTTCCTATAAAATGGCGTTTGGTAAGAATCGGTGTAAAAAGTATCGGTAGTGTAAATCGCTTGTTACGAAAGTCGTGTAGTCCAGGACTACACTTTTTATTCCACCAAAATCGATAGGGCAGCGTGTTCAAGTAGATGGTAATTGCATGGCTAAATTGTCCTCAAAATAATCTTTTATTCAATCTAGGCTTATCTACCGTAATTTTTTTAGTGGGATTATTTTTACATGGACAAATTTAAATAACTTAAAAATTGTTAAATTAACATAATATCTGTTATTTTTTAAGGTTTTATTTATACCCAAAATAATTTCTAAAGCCCAAAAAAAAGAAAATTAAGAAATTTTGGAGTGGAAGAAGAAGATACATAATGGAAACACAATTAACCTTCAAACTAAGTAGTATATGGAATTAAAAACGTGGACTACCCGGAGGTTATTTAACACTATATTTATTTGGTGGGGCAGAAATCAAGAAATTAGCACAAAATATTTTACAATATATTTGGGGATGGTTTACCCATATTGAAATGTTTATGAGGGGAATAATGGAATTCTAATATTATCAAAATATTAAATTAGGTACTTATTGTGTTATCATAAATTGTTGGCAATGTGCAAAAGTGTAAAAAGTGGCCTAGCTTTGATTGCAAGTATATAGAATACCTTAACATTACGGATAGTTCACCACCAATAAAACAAAAATAAGTTTACAGACGTAGAAGAACAAAAAGAAAAATTAAATCCTGAAACAATAGCTATAGCGCAAACCATAATTTAGAAGAATCTGAATCTTTATTCGATAACCTCCTATTCAATCCTGGATAAATGGACAACTTCGCTAGCTACATCGTCATCTTTGGTCATATTATTGTCATATAGACAAGACAATAGTGAAAAAAATACTTGTATGACTTGTATGTGTATTCAAGTTAACGGTGGCGAGCAGAAATCTAAGAAACTTTATCTGTTATATTTTTATATTTTCATCAATATGTTTTTATAAAGTATTTTCAACCTTATTTCAGCTTTGTTTTAATTTTCATTGTGTTTTATTTTATTTTGTGCTGAAATATAAATAGTGTGGGCTTACGTATATTTTCTGCGCAGTATTTCAATTTTTTCTATTTTTGTCACAAAAGTATTAATACTATACTTTTCCTGTGTGAGTTACAGATTTGATTCACATTTTCCCAAGCTTGTTTCATTTTCTCTCAAAAACAAGGTTAAAGGTAAACTTCTGTTTTATTATATTTTTAATACTTACTAAACATTTAATTTAAAAAAATCATACCTACAACAAAATTGCGTGAAACTACAACTGATAGTGTTGTTAAAAATTTTAATTTATTTTTAGGATGTGGCTATTTATACATACAGTATGTATACAAAATTGGCTATTTATACATACTGACTGTAGGTATGCGCTATTATTACAATTAATATTTTGGTAATAACTACTCAATTATAAATAATTATAGTCAGAGGTGGGCAAAATACATTTGTATTTTGCATTAAAATTAGTAATAAAACTTTGAAAATTTTGTTTGAAATTTATAATAAAGTGCACATTCCCATAAATTGTATCTTATATTATTTAAAATTTAAAATAAAAAATTCCAAAATATTTTGTATTTTGTTCTTTAAATATGAAAAAATTAAAATATAAATGTAATTTAAATACATTTTGATTTCATATTTAAAGTACAAAATGCAAGATATTTTAGAATTTTTTATTTTAAACTCAAAATATAAAATAATAGGCGTTTCAAGAGAAGCGATACGCTATCTGGTGGCAATTTTTGTACTAGAGGTAATGCACTGGAATGGTTGTTTAACATCAATTTTATTCAGCATAAGTGTGCAGTTGTGTACTGATTTTATTTTTAATATGATAGATATCTTATCTTCTGCTCGTTTGTTTGTAATATCATGGTCAATTCATTAATTTATTTAGTAGTTGTCTTTTCACCTCTAGTACCAACATGGCCACTAGCGGCGCTGCAATCTTAAATTGAAACGCCTATAATGCATGAGACTGGACTTTATTTTAAACAAAAAATTCAAAGCTATCGTATGTTTTTTTTCTGCTTTTAATTCAAAATACAAATGTAATTTGCTCAGTCCTGATTATAGTGTTATTGAAAGTAATCAATAAACAATAAAGATCATTAAGGCCCAGTAGTATAAAAGAGGATCATCCTCGGATCAGAGTTAAACCAAGGATCAAAGCAAATGTCTGTTGTATGAGCGAGAGTCAAGTGTTGATCCTGTGTTAACTCACCGATTTCTTGATCCCAGAAATTGGTGGATTAACCCAGGATTAACTTTATTTACATTTAAATTTATTGTGATTTATACTGTTTGTCTTAATCCATTTGTCATTTATTAAAATAATACCTGGTAACATTGTTTTTTTGCGTATTAAAGTAAAAATAACAAAATAAAAGGAATAGACGTTGATCCTGGGACAACTCTTGATCCAGGATCAGCTGATCCCCGGGTTAACACTCCTTTATACAACTGGCCTTAAATCAGTGAAACATAGACAATATATTATTTTTTTCTGTATTTAAATTTTTTTTGTAATAAGTAATCTACTTAGTCTTTCTCTTCGGACGTCTTTTAGATTAAAATTTTAGTTTTGAAAATTAAGTTTTTATTTGTATGATTTGAACAAAGCTGATTTATTAAATCAAAATTGTTTTTCAGGTTTAATTGTACTATACCCACAACTCTCACGTTCGACAAGAGAAATTCCATATTTTTGCATTGATTTCTATTACTTTTAATGTTTTAATTCTTTTACATATTTATTGAAGACTTGAGTTTTAGAATTAAACAAAATATCTGCAATATTTTCAGTTATCGCCTGTGCCATATTAAATTTTTCTATTCGATAATATTTTGTTGGGACAATCAAAATCATCAGTAAAAGTTTCATCTTCAATAATATGATCATCGATTTCTACATTTACATCATCTGTATCCATGATTAGTGCATTTTCACTATATCTTTCATGAAAGCAAGTTTTTGAAAATATGTCCAAATTATTATATTTTCATATCATAAGAATATGACGACATGGTGTATACTAAAAAAATTTCAAAATAAACACCAACATGTTTTCACGGATGTATTATAAAATTTTGATATTTTGCTATCAAAATTTTCCACAATGTCATTTTATATGTAAAAGAATTAAAAGTAATAGAAAGTAATGCAAAAAATAAAATATTTCTTGTTGAACATAAGAGTAGTACAATTAGTACAATTGAACCTAAAGAACAAATTCGGTGTAATTACGAGACTTCTTCAAATCAATTAAATAAAAACTTAAAATTCAAAATTAAAATTAAATCTAAAGAACGTCCAAAGAGAAAGACTAAGCAGACCACTTTTTTCAAAAAAAGTATTAAAATACCGAATAAAAAATAATATAGTATTTTACTGATTTTAATGATAGTTCATAGTTTATTGATTACTTTATTGAAAAACATTGTCAAAAATAGCAACTTTAATAAATAAAACTAGCCATTTGCATATACATACTGTATGTATAAATAGCCAATTGCTTATACATACTGCATGTATAAATAGCCACATCCTTATTTTTAATGCCTTACAAATAGAAAGTTTTATATTTGGTTTTATATTTACCCCACTTGATCCAAAATTGTTATTTAAATTTTAATTAATAAAAACTTTTATAAAATATTTTATAATTTTGAATTTCTGAAAAATATACCTACTTTTTTAATTAAAAATTATGTAAATTTTAAGTAATTCGAGTTACAATTGATTTAAAACAGAATTATTTTATAGTTTTTTTAATAAGCTTAATCAATCGTAACTCGAGTTACTTAAAATTTACATCATTATTTATTTTCAACAAGTTAATAACAATATAAATATTTTTTATTTAAATTAGGTATAAATTTATTTTTTTAATAGAAAATTTAATAAAAGATTTTAAATAAGTTATTTTGTAAGTGTAGCAGTTTTAAATTCCAACCCTTAAAAAACAAATATTATTTTGTATTATTATTATTTTATGCTATAATTCTTATTGAAGTAACCTGGTTCAATTTAATATCTGATAACACTTTATGTAATTGTTAAAAGATAAGTTCAATATGTACTTTAATAAATACCTATACCTTAATTTGGGTATAAATATTCCGGAAATATTAACAGGGTCAAGTATAAATCGAATAATAGTGCAAAACACAACAATGCAAATTAGAGATAGCAAGTCATTGTTCTCTAAAGCAATATTTTGAAAATTTCTTTATTATTAATATTCAAGGATCTTACTACACCGTGTCTTAGTGATGGACATAAATATCACAGTGATCTTGACATAAGATCAATTTGATTAGTTTGTTATAACAATGTAATGTTATAATAGATAATATCCATATAACGTGTGTAAGTTAAAAAAATTGGAAGAATTCAAATATTTCGACTTAATAATACTAACAAGCCTTATTAAATTACATTAATTAAATTTTCTCAAGTACTATCATTCTTTGTGTGGAATGCGATATTGAAATATTAAAAAAAAGCAAATACCTATTACACACTATTTTTTGTAAATACCTAAGTAAAATAGTATGTTATTAAATTTCTAATCATCTGCTTAATGTACGAAATATTAACCAAAGTGAAGCGTAAATTAAACAATTAAAATGATACAAGGTATCATAACATTAAACATACGATACTTCTACATATTATTAACATATTGCTAATTACTAGCTCTTTTAAATGTTAATGTATCGGCGATATTTGAAAATCATTTCCGAATTATAGCAGTTTATTGGAACGCAAAACTTTACTTTAGAATATTAATTTATTTAAAAATATTGCAATTTTGCACAGAACATGAAAAATTTTAAAAATAATTTAATTGAAGTGTTGTCAGACCAATAAGTTTCATTAATTTAAAATTTAAATTAATAATGTTGCCACATGGTATTGAAAACTGATAAGAAATAGAAAATAATGGTCATGTAAATTTAAAGTTCAGTAGAATTACATAAAAAATACATAACTGAACAGTATTTTTAATTTGTTTACTTATTAGTAAACATTCCAAAAATTCCGAATTTTTTTAGTATAAAGATCCGTGTTAGACAAAACAATTAGAATTATTTAACATAACATTCCACATAAATTTGGCGCTATTGACGCTCTCAATAAAACCAAACCAGATTATTTATATTTGGATCGCACTAATATAGCCATGGGATTATGAGACATTATTATAATTAAAAGCTTTCATGCAATAAAATTTTAATCTTCTGTCAAATAAAGTATACAAAAATCTCTATAATATTATAAAATTACTTGATTTCCGTGGTTATTAAATGTGATGTTTTTTTTACTATTTAATATATTATGGAATAATGTTAAAAGTAAAATTCGCAGGCGTAAAGATAAAATATGTAAATATCAAAGGTGTATATCGTCATGCAAGATGCATCAAATACTTACGCCTACAATAAATTGCTAATTTTTTACATTAAGGCGACATTTAAAATTTATGGCAAAATTCTAGACTAACGAGCTTACGAGAATAGGCAATAGAGATTGCTAATAATTAAATATGTCACTTTTATTATACATTAATTTAATATTAATTGTTTAATTAATTTTTAAAATTGTGGTTTAGTGTAGTAAAATTGTTGTTAAATTATCTTCGTGTAATAAGTTAACATATTGAAAGATCAGTTATAATTAGATTAAAATTAGTACCTACTTACATTATTAGAAAGTATAACATAGTATGTACTATATAGATATCACTGGGATGAATTTTTGTAATAAAATACAAGTAAACTGAGGCTAAGGAATAAAAATAATTGTTCTATCGGGATCAGGAATTATAAGAAAAAAATAAAAATTTGTTCTTTTTGTAGCCATACTTTATTTGATTTCCTTATACCAAACTGTTTATTTTATTTGTTAGGTGCAAAAAATTGTTATTGAACGTCTTGCCTTGGTAGAATAATTACCAAATTCCGTTTTAATAAGATATAATATACTTAACAGTAATGTATCGACACTTTAAAGGACAATTGGCATAACCCTCATTTAAATTTCCTTTTAGTCAGGAAAAACTAAATTAATTATTCAAGTATGCACTGCGATGGTTGAAAACTAAAATTTTGTTGGTCAATAAGTCTTATTTTATCAATTTAAAATTATTCTGAAACAATACTATCCATGGTTTCATAGATAAACAATATTTAAAATGATGGTTACGTTAATTATTGGCATAATATGAAGTGTCGATATGTTAAATTAAAATATACACTTTATTAATTATTTACATTTTTTGATTTAAAATAAGGCTGGGAATTTTTAACATTTTTGTATTCGAATATTCGTTCAACAAATTACTAGAATATTCAAATTATTCGAATATTTAGATTATTCGAATATTTAGATTATTCAAATACTCTGATTATTTGAATATTCAAATTATTCGAATACGCAGATTATTTGAATACTCAGATTATTCGAATACTCAGATTATTCGATTATTCAAATATTCGATTATTCGAATATTCGATTATTTGAAGAAAATATTCGAATATTCGATTAATTAATTTAAATAGAATAAATTCGACTATTCATTTCACCTGTCATCTGTCAAATGAGGACCAATAAAAATGTTGGATGTCAGATTTTATGGCCAACGAAAATGAAAGTACAACGCTTATATAATAGTAAATATTTTGTAAATTGGTAATACTAGGGCAAGTTTTTGACACCAAATGCAACTTTTTTTACGAGTCGTAAACGGTCTGAAAACAACGAAAAATTGTATTTTAATTGCATATAGTGAATAATAAGGGAGTTTTAAGCGCAACTTTTCACGTTACCGCAACTTTCCACATATTTGCAGCTTTCCTGCAACTTTTACAAATTACAAGTTAAATAATTTTTTTTTTCAATTTTTTTTTAATTTTTCTTTGAATTTTTAATTTCCATAAATCTTAAGCCCATTATGAGCAGCAAATGGTAACTAACCAATAGAAAGCACGTGTTAGTATCCATAGGACGCTTTCTATTGGTTAGCTACCATTTACTAAGTACGACCCTGTACGAGTTATTTTTGAATTTTGAGTTGTTTAGTTTTATTTTTGTAAGTTTTTATAATTTTTTTAAGATTAATAAATGCAACTTTTTGTGTTTAAAATGCAACAAAAAAATTGCCCTAATTATAATTATTCTATAACAAAATTAAATATGACAATGTATTTATTTATTTTATAAATTTCTATGTGTATATTCTTTATTGTTTTCAAGAAATACAAAAAAAATATAATAAATGCAACTGTTTTTGCTTTAATTGCTACTTTTATGATTAATAAATGCAACTTTTCGTGTTTTAGGTCCGTATGACACGATGCTAAATTTTACATAAAATTTACATGCAAATGGTAACTAACCAATGAAAAACGTCCGATGAGTGCTAATACGCTTTTTCTATTGGTTAGTTACCATTTACATGTAAATTTTATGTAAAATTATGCATCGTGTCATACGGGCTTTAAATGCAACAATAGAATTGCCCTAGTAATAACTTTAATCAGGATTAATCCTTAATCCGGCTAATACTTACTCCGGATCAAAGATTATAATTTAGAGAAACCCACCAATTAGATTGATTAATTAAAAGTTAATTTGGATATTTGAATAAATATCTCTCTATATCAAATTACTCGAATACTTCAATTATTTGAATATTCAAATTAATCGAATATTCACATTAATCGAATATTCACGTTAATCGAATATTCAGATTAATCGAATATTCAGATTAATCGAATATTCAGATTAATCGAATATTCAGATTAATCGATTATTCAAATTATTCGAATATTCAGATTAATCGAATATTCAAATTATTCGAATAATTTGAATAGTGCTGTTGAGAAAATATTCGTATTCGAATATTCGAATACTCGATTAGTTGATTATATTCGATTTTGATTCCCAGCCTTAATTTAAAATACAGGGTGAGAGCTTAGATTCGAACATAGTAAATTAACAATTTTAAGATTTCTGCTTTCCATTGTAATAAATAAGAATGAAAATCGTATAATCATAGGAATTTTTTTCTGCATTTGAATATACCTATACTCAAAACTTGATATTTGCCGCACAAACACGAACTCTTTTAACCAAATTGCTATTTAGCATATTTTATCAACTTGATTATTGGCTATAGCTTTTGAATATTTTACTTCAGTTGTGGAATAGTATCAAACCTACCGACTCATAGTTTACTTTACGCATACTAAAAGTTTATCGATGTTAAATGTGACGATCGTGGTGGACAATCAATTCAATCAAATGCATTCACTTTGTTTGAAATATAACCGATGCGAATGTTATTTATTAACCCCTATTGCATTTCTCAGATCAAAATATAATAGTACAATCAAAAAGGACGACTTTGCCCAGTTTCCTAATTAGCATGTTAGCTATGCCGACTTAAAAAAATAATTTTTAAATAAAATTTTGGATGCATTTGTTGCTTTGTTGAGTTTACATAGAGGTAGTAAGTTAAACATAATTATTTATGTTTCAAGTATAATATCCAAGTTTTGTATTAGATAAAAATAAAGTGAGCAAGATTATCTAATAAAAAGAAGGGACTCTTGATTATTATTTTGAGTACCATTGTCACCCCTTTTTAGGTAAAATTACAAAAGAATTAAGATTCAAAGCGTTCGTGGATTTTAGTATTGAATACGCACAAGAAAATATTGTTTTTCTACCAACTCAATATTGAAAAGTTTAAAGGTAAAAACCGCTGCTTTTTCATGAGTTATACTTCAAAGGTCAAAATACTTGTAAAACAGATTAAAATTGGTCAGTCAATATTAACGTTCCAAATTGAAAGGGTTGCCAATACATTAAACCAAAACATGAAAGCAAAATTGTAAAATATTAAATTTATTACCTTATTAAGAATAAGTGGTCTAAAGTTCCCCTTTAAGCCAAAGTGACCTTGTTTTAAAACATTTCTACAGCTTCATCACAAAAATTGATAGATTGGAAACAAAAGTCTTTGGTAAGAAACTTAAACGTCAATGCAGCCCAAACTCTGATGCTGTAAAAATACATCAAAGAAATTGCGTGACGTTAACCTGAATCGTAGATCACAAAACTTCAATTTACCAAACCTTACGACCTTATCTTTACTTCTGGGTCTCTCAAGGACTCAGCTCAGCAAATAGCATTTTATGAGGGGGGAGAAGCGACTGCAAGCCAAGAAGATCCTGGACCTTATCAAAAATACTACTCAAAGAAAATAATAAAGATGCCACTTGCTTCTAGCCGCTTGCAGGTGTTGGTGAGGCTTAAAAGCACGAAAGTAGTGAAATAAAGGTCCGCGGCACAGGTAAATGGTTTTAATAAATTGCAACACACAATAAAAAATGATCAAAGCAATAAAAATATACTCCACAGTAATTTGGCCAGTCAAAGCTGAAAATTATAAATACCGAGGTAGATCTGATTTGAAGCACAAAAATCATCATACAATCGGAACCTCCGTTCCGATTTTTGCAAACAAAATAAAAAAATATTATGAAGATAATTTATCTTCTATCTTCTCCGCTTCGCTGTGCACTACGTCACACTAAAGCTCTCGAAACACATTGCTTTTCAAATATTAAAAAAAACAGTATTAAAAATATAAGTGCTCACTCTTTTGAAACGTTACGCTATTTGCGTGCTATTTCTCTACCAAATGCAACCAAATTTATCAACTGATCGTTATTTGGATATTATAAACATGAAGTTCAGCTGTCAGTTGTAAAGCTCACTGATGTAAAAATAGACAAACAGGTTGTTTGTGTCGTCTTTTGAAGGCAGAAACAAATGAACCATCAGGAATAAGGATACTTTAGAGACGCACTCGAACGTTACACAGGTGTTCGTGGTGGTAATTCAAATTTTATGGTAATAAGTAAAATTTGTTTCACTGAACAAAATGATAATAATCAAGAAGGTTTGTAGACTGCAGCACGTTTGATTTAAAATGAGTCTTGAATTTGTTAGCTTAAAATCCACACCAGGAAAAACAACACTTGAGATGTCCGCTGACAATTTTCTCGTTAATCAAAAGTCGATATGGTAGAGAAATCCAAAGCACCTGTGGTTGAATAAACGTACTGATTCAACCAGATAATCGCTTTCTATTCTAATGGAAATATTACCACCCTCTAGTAGATAATTAAATTTTGGTAAATAATTAAATTTACTAAAGTTTTGTTATAAACAATTGAATGTAAATAAAAGAATATAAAGTGTTTTAGTATTTTCATATTCTTTTTAAACCTGAAGTAGTCAAACACTACCTTTTTTTTGAATGTATGTTATGTCATAGTTCTTAGAAGGTTAATTTTATAATCAAAAAAGAGTATGCAAAAGAAGAAACGGATATTTTACCATTTTCGGGTTTTTCAAGGTGTTCAAAGTTATGGAAAAATAGCTATTTTTATCAACGCATGCATTTTCTAGATCTTTTCAGTTATTAAAGTAAAACTAATATCATACTCATCAAAATATAACTTTTCTATTTGTAGAACACAATGCAAAAAGTGGAAACCACATTTTGCCATCCTCAGGTTCCCCGAAAGACTCCAAATATGCGTTCAAAAACTAATTTTAATCAAAATGTAAAAGACATTAAAAGCGGCAAGTAAACAAAATTTTATAATAATATTTGTTTATTTATGTTTAAAATAATTTGAGAAAACAAGCTGGAACTCGGATCACTGCAGTTTTAAGGCTTTTTAATACTTTAGATGTTTTCTTCATTAATATGGATTTTTTGTGGTTGATAAAAGAAAACTTTTATCTAAAGGATACATTTTTAGTTAAGCTGATAGAAGTTCTTAAATTTGAAACATGCGGGCGGACGGATGAACGGACATTGGACCAGAACATATTAAGGACTTCGTATAGACGCCTAAAATGTAAAGAATGTGAAATTTCTCAAAATCAAAGTTGGGTGAAGAACCTGAAAATATTAAAATAAATCAACCAGTTTCAGGGACTATTGTTTATTTTCCTAAACATTTTGACGCCTGTGACAGAATGATTTAATAATTTTCATGTTCTACTTTTATTGCATAATTTTCTTGTCAAAAAAACAACTTAGAAGTGTCAACGGATTTTGGTTTATTTAAATTTGCTAAATTTTAGGTTATTTTTAAACAAATGTTTTTCTCAAAATACTCATTTAAAATGTTAGATTAGGTAAGGCTTATTATGGCTTATCTACTAAATTACAAATTTAAATTTGTTCGTTTATTTTAAAAATTTTGCTTTACTTTGCTTAAATTAATAAGCAAATTTGATTTGTTTAGGTTAGGTAAAGCTTACATTGGCATATCTACTAATTTAGAATATCTGGTTTGTTTATAATAGCAAATTATAGAATAAAATTTTCTTTTAGTTCATTCCCCTTATTTTTATTATAAGTGATCACATTTTTAATAACTAAAAAATAATATGGTAACCATTTTTGAGTAAGACGCCGGCGCCGGCGCTTCGATAAAACTAATTTACAATAAATTTTAAAAATATATAATTTTTTTAAAATTATTATTATTAAATTAAATAAATAATTTTTGGAAAAATTCATATTTATAATCATTATAAATTCATATTTAGTTTACATTTAGGGATGCTCTTTTTAAATTTTTTTCTGTTAGAAAATGATTAATTTAATTTTATTTAGAAAATCTTTTGCATTTCATAAAACTTTTACAAAATTAACTAAACGATAAATAAAATAATCCTAAACCCAGTAGAATGGTATGGAGTGAAACTTAAGCGACTACTAATAAGTAGTTGCGGGTTCGAATCCCCAGTCACTTATTGGGTCGGTGCTAATAACCTAGTAGTTGATGCAGTTAAAAAGTAAAAAAGTAAATTAAAAAGTAAAATTAAAAAGTTTTAAAAGTAAATTAAAAAAAATCCTGTAGTTGTGTTTAAAAAAAAAAGAAATGCATTTTATAAAAATAAAAACATGAATTTTACAACATTTTTAATGTGTAGAAATTAAAGAAAATCCACAACTAAGCAAAACCAAAAAACGCGATAAATTAATATGTCACAAACAAGAAAAACCAAAAATGGGGCCAAAATAGGGGAAGATTCAAATATTAGAATATTTTGAAAATATAATTAAAAATAATTACAAAACTATTAATCTAATATATAACCAAATTTAAATAAAAAAATAAAAAAAGATATAGCTTTGTATTAGAAAAAGTGAAAAATTTCAATTTCAAAGAGGCTTAACAAAATTTTAAAATACGATTACTTACAGCAATAATTTGTTTTGGTCTTATTAGAATTTTCTCAACGAAATATATCCAATTAATTAAATATTCTCATTTCCGTGTAAATTTATGTGTTCAAAATTTGTATTTTTCTTTTTTAATTTTCCCTAATTTTGTAAGATACCCAAAAAGTTTGTTGTTCATCGACTTACATGCATCCAAAGCAATCTTTTCTGACTTATTTACTTTTTCTAAACTAAAAATAAAATTACTTAAACAAAAGTAAGAATTATTGGTTGATTAAAAACTATGGACAAATTTAGTATAATCAAAATTTTCACTAATTTTAATAAAATTAATTTTAATTGGATAAAACAAAGCAACCGGAAGAAATTTCTATACATAAGTTATTGAAATGCCAAGAATTTGTTAACAACACTTTATAATGAAGATACAAATTTTCAGTTCCTTTAGTTCAATGTAATAAACAAAAAAATCTGCAAGGATACGAGAAAGTGATGCGTTAGAATGGAAATTTAAAGTAGTCCAGTGATCTGTTTTCAAAGTTATGCAATGACACATTGTATGGGCGGACACACCTCATCCCTATCTCACACCCCGATGAAGGTATAAATTAAAAGCATCCTTCAAAATGAAGCAGTTGTTTATACTCCTCGTGGCGCTTAAGAACTTACCATGGAGGTGGTGGTAAGTACAAACAAGCATTGGCATCTTCTAGTAAAATTAATTGCAGTGATTTGAATAACATTTAAATAATAATATCTTGTGACAAATCTGGTAACAACAGAAATTGGGGGCGGTAATAGAATGTGATTATTGTGAAATAATATTTTTTTATCCTTGATTTGCACAATTCACAAAACAGCATAGGTCAAATAGACCATAATTTTATTTTAATCACTCAAATAATAATTTTTCTTAACTAAAGTAATATTTCAAGTTATAGAAATACAAAGTTTAAAAAAATTTCAAAATTATCATTTGTGAGTATTACATCAATTTTTGATTAATAGTTTTTATAAAATTTAAAAGCATTTTCGATCATTTTATTTTATTAAATGATTTCGACCTTTTAAATTAAAATTATTTTATAAATATCAAATATAAAGCAACCTTTAAATAAGTCAAATTTAATCAGTAAAATTTGAAAGATTAAATAAATTAACCTTGTAATTTTCACCCAATTTTTTATTAACGTATTTTATTGGTCCCCACTACTAACATTTAAAGTCGTTCGACATTTTTGAATTCAAATATTTTGAGAATGTTCGTCATAAAGTAAAATGCATATAATTTGAATTTTAATGACAAATTCCTCAAATGTGACTCAAAAACATTTTTGGAAGACGATTTTAATTCATAAAGTGCAATTTTATATCCTTATTATTGTAAAATTTAGAATTCCGGTTACACACCCTTAAATTACACATTCTTAGAATATTTTTCAAACAATTCAGGAACTTCAACAGTTATATAGTAATAATAATTAATTATCAATTAATTAAAATATTTGAAAAAATGGTGCAAATTTGATTTTAAAAATTTGTCGGTATGAATGCGATTTACTTTCAAACATTTTAAATCCGCTTTAAGAGGTCGAGGTTGAAACATGTGAAATTTTATTGTTAATAATCCATCATATTTTGCTTTCATAGTTTAGATAATTTTTTTTATCAAATTTACTGTTTTGTTACTTTATTTAGAATTTGATCTGATTGTGATTATTAGTTTATAGTATTGTCAATTATTACAACCTCGTGGGCTCTTCAAAATCAATACGCTTCGCGTAATGATTTAGGAGAATCAAGGCATTATTATGAAGAGGATAACAGTGGTCAGTACATACCCGATGATAGTGGAAGGTATATTCCAGATCATAGTGGAGATTATCGTTCAGACGGATTAGGATTATATTCTGGTGATTTAAGTGGTCTTTATAAAGGTGTTAACGATTTTTATAAGCATAATAAGGATGATAGATATAGCAATGGACATAACAGTAATTATCAAGGTAAATAGACAGTCTCTTATAATAAAATACATAATAACATTATAAATTCAATTATTTTAGATTCTCAAAGTTTACTTGGATTGGGATCAAATATCGATAATCAATTTGCTGCTTTTAATAAACATGATAAGCATGGTCGACAAGTTACATCGGGCGAAGACAATGTAGGCTCAGCAACAAATCAAGCAATTTACAAAACAAAAAATCCTCCGGTATCGAGAAACAATTACGATCAATCACGATATGCTGATGGTAGATGGAGAATTATCAGACAAGATGGCCAAACTGATACAGATGGTTATCATTGGGAGTAAGGATGTTAAAAAATATTTAATTTTTTAAATAAACGTTAAAATATTTTAGGTATGAAACTGAAAATGGGATTACAGCAGAAGAATCTGGAAAGGTTCACAACAAAGGCACAGATGCTGAAGTTATGAAAGCTAAAGGATTCTTTACATATACCGGACCTGACAATGTTGTTATTTCAACAGGTTACACAGCCGATGAAAGAGGTTTTATTCCTGTTGGAAATCACTTGCCAACTCCACCACCGACTCCATTACCTATTTTAAGAGCGTTAGAATACTTAAAATCAATTGGAAAACTATAAAGTTGTATTTGCAAGTACCTACTATAATATTTTTAGTTGTACATTAATAAATTAATTCATGACATGCTTGGAGTTCACTCATAAAATAACATACAAAATTTATTGTTACAAAAATTGTTATTAGAATTAAACATCAATAAATTGTTATATTATTGTGTAATAAAACAAATTTATTTTTCTTATTTTTTTTGTGAAAATAACTAATTACATGTAAATATTATGTTAAAATATTTTCCTTATGCATAACATAAGTTACAAATTATTTTCTCTACTGTCTTTGTTCCTAACAAATTATAATTTTATGAAATTTTTTAAATTTTGTTGTTATTTTTGTTTGCCCTACACTGCTTATACGTATGATATAATAAAATTTATTATTAATATTTTCATTTAAAGTTTTGTTTTCATCTTCTTAAGAATATGCTCCTATAATTAAAAGGAAGTTTGTTAAGCCTTTCTGCTAATATGGTAAAATTCATGGATCATTAATTATTATTTATCTGCATATTATCTAGGTACTTATTTATTTAATACCTACTCAAAAATTACATAATATTTAGATACCACGAGTAAATAATAAAAGCCGTGTAACACGTATGTAAATTTGTTAACAAATTTGTTAGTAAATTTAATAGCAACCCATTGATTGGTTGAACCACCCGGCATCGGTGCCAACATTAGTTTGTTTAACCCATCAATGGGTTGTTACCAAATTTGCAAACAAAGTTGTCAATTAATTTTTGCACGTGTCACACGACCTTAAAATTTAATATTTTATTCTCTTCCCACCCCAGCGCTATACCATAAATGTATATGCTTTTCTAATGTAAGTACTTCAGTAAGTATTACCATTACTTTTATATTCCACCATTAAAAAAAATGTCGTAAACTATGAATTTGTACGTAGCTTGCTAGTGTAGGTGTGAATGAATTGAACCGTTTGTGGATTGAATACTTAATATTTTTATTTCGATTTTTTAGGTATGAAAGTGGAAAGACAGATCATTGACATTAGTTAAATACACAGGGTTAATAAAATATAAACAAAAAATAAACAAGAAAGCAAAAAAAAATCTCCCCGAACTTAAAAAAAAATTAAAACACAATTGTTTTCAGAAGTCGGATGCAGAATTCATCGTTTTCTCTCCTTTTATAATAATAAATACTAAATTCAAAAAAATGTCATTTTATAACATTTAACCTTTAGTTCACATACACCCCACCTAATGTCATTCATCCGATGGTAAGAGTGGACAAAAAAGTATTTACTATTTTTTCCAAAACAAATGTTTGTAAACGGAGAGTTTTGTTTTACCAAATTCATATACGTTATTTATCTGGACTCCCAACCTAGAGGACCAACAAGACGGCCAGAATAAGTTGTTACTTACCCGGATTCGAACCGGGTATCGAGCGTTCGTAGTCAAGTCACTCCAAGTTTCTCTTGCACGAAGTAAGTTTTGATAGACGTAGCCCCCTTGAAAGTCGTAGTTCTCATTGATTGTATACTTTTTGGATTGCCTAATCTCTAACTCGTACACCAATACAACAATTTTTTTTTATTAGTTAATTTTGTTTTTTAACCCTTCAGGCGCAGGCTATTTGTATACGTATATTATTATCTAAAGGCCACGGACGCAATAAAAGCGTGCACCGCGGTTGTTAGGGTAATTCTTTAAAATTTTCCACAAGTATTTTCAATTTTAATTTATAAAAATAAATATTTTAAAAATTAGAAACAAAAATTACTATTATTTATAAACTTCACCTACTATTAATAAGAAGCATGTAGTATTCGCACCCTGTTATGGTTCAAAATCGGTTCCAAAATTATTAACTTTTGAACTTTGGTTTCCAATTATTTCAAGATTTACCATTTTTGCTCTTCATAGTTTTGAAACCACCTGAATAATTTTAACAAGGATTATTCGTTGAAAAAAGTTAAATTTAGTTGATGAATTATTCGTGTTTTTTGGACTAATATTTTCATTCCAAAACAAATTATTTAGGATTTATCTCAATCACTGCGATAATTTATTTCTCTTGGCTACCGGCTATTTTTAAAGTATTTTGCTAAAAAGATCATATCGTCATTCTTGAAGGATGTAATCATTCCGCATTTTTAACATTGTATTAGCAAAAAGTCAATACTAATTTTAATCTAAAATTATTGGACCCTCAAAAAATACCTTGAGATATTTAAACAATTTGTGATGAGTTGAATTTCTAACTTAAATATATCCTTTTTAGGGCTTTATTTGTCGTTTTCATCTCTTTTCGTGATAGCGTACTGTTTGTGGTAGAAGTTTGTACTAAAGTTCTCATACGAAGAGCTACTTTATAACCTGACCACAAAAGCAATCAAGTTAGCCTACCACTAGCCATGTTCATTTCTTTTAAAGAAATTAGAACTGCATTCAATCCAACCTGCAATCCTTTCCTCAGCATTAAGTCAGAAGACATCGCAAACATATTTTGTGTGTGTGTGATATTTTGTGCCTTTCTCTTGACTTAGCTATGAAGTTGTATTAACTAACAGCTATTTTATTCTTAAGGGTATTAGGCAATGGTTATTGGCGAAATCGGCGCTTTGGTTTTTCTTAATTTTAACATAGAAAGAAAGCAGATACACACGTGTAATTTTAACTAATACTTATTGATATATAAATGATGAAAAAAATTGTACCATTGAGACCATAAAAGCTTACAAAATGGCGGTTCAATCTGTGGCGTATTTACACGTTTATTTTCCATTTTTCCCTACTATCGTACTAAAACAATAATTTTTTTTGGGTCTGCAGTTAGTCTTTCTTTTCGTAAGAAATGTAGTTTTGGACTAAACCTAAAATCACAACGATTGAAATGAAATTGTTAAACTTATAGACAAAAAACCGCGATTTTTATGATAAAAATGTGAGTTTTTTGTAAGTGAACAGAAAAATCGTGACTTTTTAATTTTTTGGGAAATCTCGAATTTTTATGGATTATTTTGGAGGTTTAGTCCGAAATTATACATGTTTTACGTATCCTCAATTTTTTTCAAGTCACCAGAGACCTCCATTCTTTTGGAATCAAGGCAAAACCAAACGAAAATAAAATGTCGAGAAAAACGAGTTTAAAGTTTTTTTATCAATTAAAGTGATTTTACTTAAATTTATCTCCCTTACAAATATCAGACAGCATAGAATGATGTTTCTAGTAGTGCTTCGGCATCAGTCCGTTTTTGAAAATTATATTTTTATTAGTGTACTACAGGTAAAATAAAATAAAATTGCAATATCATGATAATGTTGATCTCAATGTGAACAACTCCAAACTGACTTTTTTAAATATTTTTCTTTGTAATAAAGTAAAAACCAATCCCCAATTCTAACAATAGTTGGACATTTCTATGTACCACGATATTTTGGTTTTAAACCTTCTGAAAATGCAATGATGGAGATGTCTACGATTTGATCCATATTTGTCAAAGTATTTGAATTTTACAAAAATCTTTATTATGAAAAATTATCAAATTTTATATATTTTAAAATGTCCTATTTAATTATATCAAATTTTTACGATAAGCAACTCAGATCGTAACGTTTAGAGCTCCCCAGATAATGTTCTCTGCTCGACTACCAGCGGCAGACGGAAATCAAGTCCACGCACTGCCACCTTTTCACTTGCCTAATCAACAATTTTACGAATTTCGATATGAACCAAACGGTATCCTGTTCAAGAAGGATAGTACTTTCAGAAAATGTAATAAAAAATATATTGATTTTTCCATTACCCAATACCCTTAAGATTATAAATAATAATCATACTATTTGTTTTAACTCGCACATTTTTGAAAGCGTAATTCTATCAATACCTATTGTAATATTGCTTCGTTGAGCGTAACTTTTCAGCGTCCCCAGTATTATCCATTTAATACCAGGGTAACAGAAATGGCATACATCAAATCTCTATACATAACTCTGAGATTTGTGTTATCTAGTAACAGTAAGATACTGACGTCCAAAAACCCAGCTCACAGCTCAGCACATGATTAAAAAAAACAAAAGTATGCAACGTTAGACTGTTGGCCGTTAACACTTTTGCTACCCGAAATCACAAATCTTAGAACTCTGTAACAACGGAAGATGGAAGTGCTTCCTTTTCTAGTAAGCAAAAGGCAAGAGACAAAGTGGTGTGCCAATTTCTTTACCTTGGTGGTAAATGGATAATAGAAGAGAAGCCGAAAAGTTGCGCTCTAAGGAGCAAGGCGATATCGAATGATAGAATTAGATCCACGTAGTTTATTAACCATTCTGTATATCATAGGAATAGTACCCACTATAAAAATTAAAGAGGTAGTGGGAATTGGGCAAATCACAGGTGCATGTCGCTGCCCCCCCCCAAATTAAATTTTGAGATGAAATTGGTGTCAATCGTTAGAGCAGGCGTCGGCAACCTATGGCACGCGTGCCAGGCTTGGCACGCGATGGGGTTCTGAATGGCACTCTACAAATAATCAGGGATATATATTAATATATAATAATAGGGAAATAGAATTAAGGCGGCACCCTGAATCATATTGGTAGAGTGGCTTGGCACACCACAGCTAAAAGGTTGCCGACCCCTGCGTTAGAGCATCGTTAGAGCCTAAATGAGCTTCCATTTTTTTCGTTTGATCCTCAACCGTCGCGGAGATATTCGCGAAAATGTTTGGGGGGGGGGCTGTAAACACGTTGGCCCCCCCAAGTCGAATTTTGGGTTAAAAATGGTGTCAAACGTTAGAGCTTCGTTAGAGCCTAAATGAGCTTTCATTTTTTTCGTTTGAGCCTCAACCGTCGCGAAGATATTCGCGAAAACGTTGGGGGGGGCTGTAGACACGTTAGCCCCCCCCAAGTCGAATTTTGGGATGAAAATGGTGTCAAACGTTAGAGCTTCGTTAGAGCTTAAATGAGCTTCCATTTCCATCATTTTAACTTCATTTTTTACAAAGTTACAAGCATTTTTAATTTTCGAGCCTCCGAGCAAGTTCCGTGTGATAATCCTCAAGTTTTTTCTATTACATTAGATTAAAATATTTAATCCGATTAAAAAAACTAATCCTGCTTTCTATTATTATAATAAATGTTGATAATAAATAAAACTGGAAAAATTAATTTTACAAAATAAATTTTATTAATCAAAAGTAATACAAATAATGTACGTTTTTTTTCTAAATGTATGTTTTTACTCATAAACTACATACTATGAATTGGTTTTTTTGGCAATTGTAGTTCTCCGTACTATCTTAGTTAAAAGTTATTCTCAAAAAACAATTTTCTCTTTCATTTTGAATTTATGTGTGCAGGGACGTGCCCAACCAACTTTTTTCGGGGGGCAAAAATTTCAAATTTGCCAACTGTATTACTTCAAAGTTGCCAACTTTCTATAAGTTTTGCAATTTTTTGTAAATTTTGACATAAAAAAATGCCAAATTGACCAACTTTTGGGTGTTTTTGTCAACTTTTGCCAACTTTCTAAAACTTTGAGGGGGGATTCCCCCCCCCCCCCCCCGATGATCACGTCTCTGTATGTGTGCAGTCGATAGAGCTTCGTTTGAGCTTGAAAGAGCTTCAGTGAGTAAGATTTTAAATTAATTTTATACAAAGTTATGAATAGTTGAAATTTTCAACTAAACTCTGAGCAACATGCGTTAAATCGTAAGGTTTTTTAAAATTTTAATATTTTTTCGGCATGATTTCTATTTCGGTAAATTACTTCGATTTTAAAAATTGTATATTTATAAAAAATTAAAATCTTGCTTATTTAGAGAACTTAGTTTTATCCAAAGAATTTAGATTATCGGCTCAAGAGATTTAAAGAAACTTATGATTTCACGCATGTTGCTCGGAGAGTAACAATCTATAAGTTTGTAAAAAATTAACTGAGTCTTGCTCACTGAAGCTCATTCTGGCTCAAACAAAGCTCTATCGATTGACATCAATTGCACACATAATAGGTCTGTTTGGTACCACAGTCCTAGTGCTACACTAACTACATTACTACAAATTGATTGATGGTACAATTACCAACCCACTTTTTACACCAATCAATTTGTAGTAGTGTAGTTAGTGTAGCACTAGGACTGTGGTACCAAACAGACCTAATATCAAAATGGTAAGCAAAATTGTAAAACATGTCTAGAGCCCCACCCCCCAATAGTTTGCCCCCTCCACCACCCCCCAAATGGAATTTTGGGATGAAATTGGTGTCAATCGTTAGAGCCTGAATAAGCTTAAATTGTTTTTGTATGAGCCTCAACCGTTGCAAATATATTTGCAAATACGTATGGGGGAGGGGCTTTAAACACGTTGGCCCTCCCAAGCCGAATTTTCAGATAAAAATTGTGTCAAACGTTAGAGCTTCTATTTAGCGTTAAATAGTTTTAAATAAAAGCTCTGGTTAATAGTTAAGTTATTTATCTTCTTAAAATTTTCAAAACCTTACGATTTAACGCATGTTGCTCAGAGTTTAGTTGAAAATTTCAACTATTCACAACTTTGTATAAAATTAATTTAAAATCTTACTCACTGAAGCTCTTTCAAGCTCAAACGAAGCTCTATCGACTGCACACATACAGAGACGTGATCATCGGGGGGCAAATCCCCCCTCAAAGTTTTAGAAAGTTGGCAAAAGTTGACAAAAACACCCAAAAGTTGGTCAATTTGGCATTTTTTTATGTCTAAATTTACAAAAAATTGCAAAACTTATAGAAAGTTGGCAACTTTGAAGTAATACAGTTGGCAAATTTGAAATTTTTCCCCCCCGAAAAAAGTTGGTTGGGCACGTCCCTGCACACATAAATTCAAAATGAGAGGAAAAATTGTTTTTTGAGAATAACTTTTAACTAAGATAGTACGGAGAACTACAATTGCCAAAAAAACCAATTCATAGTATGTAGTTTATGAGTAAAAACATACATTTAGAAAAAAAAACGTACATTATTTGTATTACTTTCGATTAATAAAATTTATTCTGTAAAAGTAATTTTTCCAGTTTTATTTATTATCAACATTTATTATAATAGAAAGCAGGATTAGTTTTTTTAATCGGATTAAATATTTTAATCTAATGTAATAGAAAAAACTTGAGGATTATCACACGGAACTTGCTCGGAGGCTCGAAAATTAAAAATGCTTGTAACTTTGTAAAAAATGAAGTTAAAATGATGGAAGTGGAAGCTCATTTAAGCTCTAACAAAGCTCTAACGTTTGACACCAATTTCAGCCCAAAATTCATAATATGAGCGAAAATAGAAAAACATGTCTACAGCCCCCCCCCCAACGTTTTCGCGAATATCTTCGCGATGGTTGAGGCTCAAACGAAAAAATTGAAAGCTCATTTAAGCTCTAACGAAGCTCTAACGTTTGACACCATTTTCATCCCAAAATTCGACTTGGGGGGGGCTAACGTGTCTACAGCCCCCCCCCAACGTTTTCGCGAATATCTTCGCGACGGTTGAGGCTCAAACGAAAAAAATGAAAGCTCATTTAGGCTCTAACGAAGCTCTAACGTTTGACACCATTTTTAACCCAAAATTCGACTTGGGGGGGCCAACGTGTCTACAGCCCCCCCCAAACATTTTCGCGAATATCTCCGCGACGGTTGAGGCTCAAACGAAAAAAATGAAAGCTCATTTAGGCTCTAACGATTGACACCAATTTCATCTCAAAATTCAATTTGGGGGGGGCCAGCGACATGCACCTGCAAATCACCGTCAGTGATTTGCTCTCAACAAAATCGTGTTATCTCGTCTTTTCTTAAGATTTATGGCCGAGATAATAAACGACGAATAAAATTAGACCTTGATTAGATTTTATTTTCTACCAAGTTTAATCTAGATCAAATTATTAAATATATTCGCTAGTAGTAAAAGAGAGGTGAGCTAAGTGAACGGGCTAAAGACCGGACTCTAGTCTAGAACCTTAGGTTCGATCCCCAAACCGGCTACAAAAATTTATTTAACTACATTATGACCCTCTCTTCTTGGAAGGCAATGGCAATACCTAGTGATCCATTTAATATTAAAATAATAATATTAAATTAGTAGCCAACGTCTAAAGAAGATAATATGGCACCAAGAAGAAGAAGTAGTAAATTGAAAATAAGTGACAGATTCATATTATTTTATTTGTATAAGTGTTAATTGATTGAATTGATTAAATTAAAATGATCAGTTGATAATATACCGACTAATAAATATTTATTTACACACTATAAACATACAATCCCCCTATTCTGTAACTTTTCGTTACCGTTCGTTATCGTTATCAAATCGTTAAGAACCGTCAAGTTTGGTTTCTATATTCGCTGTGTGCGTTGCTCTTGCTGCTCTCTGGTGGCTCAAATAGACAAAATAATTGGGACTTTTGACATATAAAAAGCTGGCAAATTTTAAACTTCCAGGTAGGGAATTGCGGGTCATAATCTTTATAAGTCCATGGTAATCACATAAAGCAAGTCCCAATTCAGTTCTATTACCGGTCACTCCAAATCTTCGAATTTGACTTCGATCGATTTTCGTATCCCCTCTACACCTACGCACACAGCGAATACCATTACATTACTATTTAATGCAATTCTGAGTGTAAACCAAACTTTACGGTTCTTAACGATTTTATAACGATAACAAAAAGTTACAGAATAGGGGGGAATATATCGTTAAATCGTTACAAATAATTGTTAAAAATGCGAAATCCATGTAGGGCATCGTTCAACCATACGATTTAATTTGTTACTCAAATTCCTCCTCCTCCAGTCTATCCGTCTTAACAGACGCGTAGTGATTATTTTTATGTGGCCAATCGTGTAATCGAGCCGTCGATTACTAGACAATATGATCATAATGTTCTTGGCAGATTACTCTCGGTGGTTTACCATTGCCTTCCGAGGGGAGAGAGTCATAATGAAGTTGGATAAATTTTGTAGCCGGGGTGGGGATCGAACTTAGATCTTCTACCTAGAGTCCGGTCCTTAGCCCGTTCACTTAGCTCACCTCTCTAAATTCATTACTTAAATTCTATACTCAAATTAGTAAAGTATAAAATTGTTACATGCTTTATTAATAATTCGTTACCAAGATTTGACTATGTCATCATCAAATTTATTCATTAAGCTTTTCACGTTCTAAGTAGAACATTGCTTTTCCTTTTTTGGAATTACAAATCCGATTAGCAGGGTGGATTAGTCCCCATATTACCTATTTCCGATAAATCAATATCTATTTCACCACACCGTGTGGATGTCCACTGAAAGGCCGAGCTAAGAAATTCTGTATAGTCCACGATTTGAACCCAGAATTTCCGCTCTGTACTCAACCAGCGGTCACATCACTCCACGGCTGTGGCTTCATCATCAAATAGTCTACCTTTTTTCGTCTCTTTACCTAACTTGACTGTCTCATCAACCAGTTTGTAGGTGAAGTAAAATGACCCATATTCTTAAGTTGCCTATATTGACATATTTATATCCTTATTACCATGTATAAACTAAATTTTTAAAAAATTCCTACTACCAATTTAAGAAAAATAAATCCTTTTTAAATCAAAATAAATTAATTAGACACCAAATAAGCAAATAAGCTAATAATAAATAAAATTTTGAAAACCCTTAAAAACAAGTTATTCCTGGAGGTCTTAAAAAACTCCAAGTGCTGATCCGAAAGTTTTGTAAATTTGGAAAGTTTTTTTCTTACCCATAATGATCTTAGCTCAACGTTATTAGATTATTTATATCAGATCAGCTTTCTAAAAAGCTGTCTTAAAACAATATCAAATATCTTTAATTTTCAAAGTTGAAAAGCAAATAAATTTTGATCAAGACCTAATTTTATTCGTGGTTTATAATCTCTGAATTTTATGACATAAAATTCACAAGTTCGATGCAATAATATTAATTAATGGGTTTACCCTTTTAAAAATGTAACAATTGACAAAAATATTGGTAAACATAAATAAAAAAAGACACATAATACAGACGAACATTCATAGAACCTTCTTCTGTTTTGAAGTCGGTTAAAAAGGCAACTAAATTTTTGGTCAGTATTTAATAATATTTTGGTCAGTATAGATATTTAAGTATCAGTATTAAATTGAATTTTAGTCAGTATAATTTATTATTTTGGTCAGTATTTTTTATTAATTTGGTCAGTATATTTTTGTTATTTTGGTCAGTACACTTTACTGTAAGTTGCAGTAAGATTTTGTTTGATGATTAGGTATATTTTTATTTTATTACTTAGCTAATTTTTATTGTCAGTAATCATTTTTAATAATATAAGAAATTTAAATAATTATTGTAAAAATTTTATTTCATTAATTTATAAATTGAAATACGGAATTACCTTTTTTTATTTTTATAATTTATTACATAAAATATTTAGAACATTGCAATTAAAAAATATATACAAATAAATTATAATAGTAAAGGAAATGTTATATAATTATTCCACTAGAAGAGCTCGAGTAGCTAATTTTGGCCTTCCCCTTGAACGCTTTTCACCTATAGGTATTTGTTTAGCTGCTGGGGGAGGTTTGACATATTTTAAACGTATAGCCAAGCCTATTATAATATGCTTGCATATATATTTTTTAAAGAAATTTGGACAAGTGCAGCGGCCATCAATCCAGTTTTCTGTTTGTTTTGGGAGATTTATAAACCATAGTTTAAGGGGGAAAGCCACTGGGACGATCGAAAAAGTAACTTAGTTTTAAAGAATTATTTTCACAGAGGTAACTAATTAATTAAGGAATCGGATTATTGTTATTTTATTAAGTGTACATTGAACTTGTTTTATATAAATTTTTATCTCATTATTTTAAATATTAACAAAAATATGAGCCATTATGTAAAAGACTGATAAAGAAATTTCCTCTCCATGGTGGCATCGATATCTCGGTGAAGAGTTATCCGAAAATAAAAATTAAAAAATTATCAAAATTTAAATAAATGTAGCTATCGTTGTATACGTAGCCGATTTTAAAAATTTTAATAATTACTATTTTAATAAACTGCTTGAATGAAAAAAAAATTAGTTTTAAAATTAAAATACATTTCAATCTGTTGCCATTTTGTAAATAATCAAAAAAATAAAAAACGGCTACGTACAACGATAGCTACATTCATTTAAATTCTGATAATTTTTTAATTCTTATTTTCAGATAACTCTTCACCGAGATATCGATGCCACGATGGAGAGGGAATTTCTTTATCAGTCTTTACATAACGGCTCATATTTTTGTTAATATTTAAGATAATATTAACAAAATATAAAAATTTATATAAAACAAGTTCAATGTACACTTAATAAAATAAAAATAATCCGATTTCTTAAATAATTAGTTACCTCTGTGAAAATAAATCTTAAAAACTAGGTAACTTTTTCGACCGTCACAGTGGCTTTCCCCCTTAAATGCTCTTCGTTTGAACTGATCAAAAGTGTTCCAGCGCATTTCTGATACGGCTGAAATTTCCTCTTCCGTAAGTTCTTCATTGGATGGACAAAAATATTGAATTAAATCTTCGCATGTCATAGATTAAATTCGGATCTAGAATGGGGGAGGGTGAGACTGTAAAGGTGCCTGTCCCGATTGGTAGCTAAAAGAGCTCCAAATTCATATATTTGAACTTTTAAACTCATTTGATCTTCAAACTCAAATGATGGAGAAAGGAGAAGCCAATAAAAGAGAAAAAATATTTAAAAAATGAGAAATAATATTTCGCAAGTAGTGGCCATTTTCTGTTCCGCACATTCATGCTCATTTCATACATTTTCCATAACTTTTGCTTTATATGTGTTTTTAATTTAAATGTTGTTTTTTCAGCTTGGACATGATCGCTGGCTTATTGACATACAACTGTTTCTTTCAAATAAAAGCATTAAAACCATAACAATCGTTTTGCGTTACCCTGTATATACTGATATGTTTAAAATAATGACAACTTATTTATAATACTGACCATTTATTTAAAATACTGACCATTTATTAAAAATACTGACCAAAAGTATTATAAAATACTGACCAAGTAAATACAAGCCGGTTAAAAATTTAAAATTAATAATAAAATAATAAAATTTTGTGTAATCTTACAGATTGTTATCATACAAATGTAATTATTGTGATTTCTCAAAATAAGATACTTAAGAAAATGAAATTTTAACATGGCGTCGTAATAAATAAAATTTCTTTTGACAATGGTAATAAATTACTAAATTTAAACAAATAATTTTTAAATGCTGCGAAAGTTTATTTCTATTTTTTAGTTTTTCCAGGCCTTCCTTCAAAGCTTTTTTGTAACGCAAAAGTACCAATATTGAATTTTAAAACTAAAAACTCCACCGGGTAAAGTATACTTGAAAATAATTTTTGTAACTTGCGATTTTGGACATCTCCCACGTCGAAACTTTTTAAGGTAGACATTTGCCGTAGGATAATTTTTATAAAAAATTGAATAGCCTAAAAAATTAAATAATTCTAACCCTTCTATTCTGTAACTTTTTCTTTACGTTTGTTATCGTTATCCAATCGTTAAGTACCGTAAAGTTTGGTTTACACTTAGAATTTAATTAAATATTAATGTAATTGTATATGAAAACCGAACTTTACCGTTTTCTGCATTGTGAACGAAAGGTCGCTAGGTCGGTTTTTCAGTTTTTTTGGTGTTTTTGTATATTGACTTCCTCGAAGTTTACGTAACTTTTGTTTGTTGTATTTCAAACCTTTTTCCTTGGCTTTAGTTAGATCATCTTCTGATTTATGTATTTTTCCATTTAAAATTCTAATTTAACAGGCGAAACTGAAGTTTCACACAATACAAAATCAAGAGTCTTTGAAGTAAATTTATTCTTTTTTGGTATTATATTCTCACATAGAGATAAATATCTTTGGTACGACCTTTGGTACCAATACTAATCATCAAAAGTAACCTTAGTGTAAATCATTTGATAGTGCACTTTCTTTCTTCAACAGAGTTGTCAGTTACAATTCGCAAACGACTTGGTTTGCATTGTTACTTTGCAGCAAAAAAGTTTTTTTTAGTTAATGCTATAGAACATCTCTTAGGCAGAATTGAATATGCAAAACTTCATAAATGTAACTCGAAGAAGCTGGCCCTGTGCATCACTTTTGCTATTCAGTTTCAGTAACCGATCAAATTAGCAATATAAACTTATTGTACAAAATAACTTCAACATGTAGATTTTGAATTTCTCACAGACCTCTATTTGAATATTCCTAAAATCAAGAATTTATTATTTAACGTGGTGCAAAATAAAATATCGTCACTTACTAAGATACGAGTAGTTATGAAAAAAATAATTAGTTGACTAATGCCACAGGTTGAAAGAATAAAAATCGAGATGCCATCAAATCGAGCTGCTCTCATAGAGATACCTCTAGTCACGACCTTGAAGAGTTTGGTCAATGAAAAAATATTTTATCTGCTTCATGGTAATATTTTTGTCGAAGGAAATCCTCAGTACTAAAATTATATGAGCAAACAATCGTTTTTAATATTTAAATTATATGATTGAGGTTACTTATCTAACCAATTAATTATTATATTCACCACAAGTATGAAAGGATTGGAAATCTTCCAGGGTACATGAAGTTTGCTGTCGTGCGCAGGGAAGGATTCTGTGCCGAAGCATGGATGTAATTCTTGATTGTTCCCAAATACCGTGTGCCTTTACATTGTAGGTCCATATTTTTATTTTGTAATTAAGTAACAGCTACTGAATAGTAATTTGATCTAGCTGGTTTAATCCAAATTTAAAATTCTTTTGCAAATTTTATTTAAATTAAAATATTCCATCAGTAAAGCTTTATTCAATCGACAGTTTAAGTTTCCAATTCAAAGTTAACATTACAAAAAGAATAATTTTAAATTATTTAGGGAACAGAGTTAAATTTTTAAGTCTGTTCACATTATCCCATTTTTAAATAGACTAGTAGACGAAAAAGTACTAATTTTTATTAAACTGAAGCTATTCTTTATATTGATTACGGACGTACACAATTCTTAAATTACTACGTTTACCCTTTAGCATATGGATATCTTTTATTTGTTTCTAATACAAATTTTGTTGCATTTGAAGATCTTGAACAATCTTCTCCCATTACTGCATATGTCGGGTTTATTTCATCGCCTTCACATTCAGATGAACTTGAGTTGGTATAACACGAGGCACAACTTGTAGAGTTAAAAGCCGGAAATTTTGCAATAATGCTTTCCGTAAAGAAGTCGATACTTCTAACGTGACTACATACAACTAAAAATTCTCTATATTACCTTATTGTTAAAATAAAAATCAAAATATTAATGCTTACCATTAATATGAGCGCATCCAGCTTGATAAATTCCACAATTAGGAAAAAAATCAATATGACCACATGCACCAAAATATCCAAACCATCCCATATTGGTGTGAATTACATCAACAAATTTTGCGTCAGATTTATCTAAACGTTTGCTTATATCGAGATGCTGGTAAATAGGCCCTGCAGGATCCAAACCTGTTAGTCTTCCAATGCGTTTATTACATGTTGTTATAACATTTTGTCCAATTAATCCAATAAATTGACCACCCAACGATAGGCCCACAAAGTGAACTGTATTAAAGTCTAAATTAAGTTTCACTTGTGCTTTACAAAAAAAGTTGCCAACAAACTTAGCAGCTTTTCTAATATTGCAAACTGAATTTGAAAAAGTGGTAATCATAAATTTTATGTAATCAATTGCAATCACATTGCAATCGTAACGATTAAGGTAGGCAAAGATCAGCTTTCTTATAAATTCATCTGTAGGCCGACTTAACCATCCAGTTACAATAACTTTAGTAGGTTTACTTGGATCAAGCTCTTTCAAGTTATCCAAAGTTAGTTTTATTGGGAGAACAAAATTTTTTCTTGTGTATAAGAAATACTTAACGTCCTTGTTTGTAAACTGGAAACTGTCGACACAACTACGTTCAATGTCAAAATCTTTAGGAATTTGTAATATATCTTCAATTGAACGATTACCATAATAGGGTACTGAAAATGTATTTCTTTATTATGAAAGTATTGATGCCCAAGAAATTGTAAAATAAAGTATTAAACTTACCATTATAGGCATTACATTTACAAAAAACGGTGAAAAAACACAAAAATAGTATTGATAAATACTTTATAATTAATAATAAATTAAATACGAACAAAATTATTAGTCTATGCGTTTCTTGTTTATTTAAAAATGATTTCAATTGTTACCTACTCTTGATAATGTAGTCAAACTTTTGGTTATGATAATATACAACTACCAATTGTTGTACTTTGCCCGAATGCTGTTCACGTAACACTTATTATGAATGTACTATCATACAATACAGAGCTACCGATGCTTATAAAATAATTATTGGTGAAAGTAATACGAGTTATCATAAACATGTTGTGTAAGCATAAAATATAATGTTTAATTTATGATTATTTAAATTTAAATAATTTAGACAAAATATAAATTTTGACAAATGTGTTATACTTAATAAGGTATAATTATTATACATAATATACCTATATAATTAATGTTTGACAAAGAAGTAGCTTTGTCAGGAGTATCTAAGTTTGTCAGTGCACCACACCGCATTGCTTTACTCATTAACAGTGATACACGAAACTATAATTATTATATTGACCTGCCAGGCAGTCTGTATAGTAGGGATACTGGTTTGTGCATAGATTTATAGAAATTTCGTCTCATCTTCGATATTGATCTCTCTCCAACTCAGTCTAGGTTTTCCACTTTTCAGTTTTATTGAAGTAATTTTAAAAACATGATTTTTTAATCATGAAATCGATTTGGATCCATGGATTTATAAATAACCAAACCTAGAAGCTTGGAGTGTTTTGCTTTACATTTGGATTAGACTGGTTCTACGAGATTGAATTTAGCACTCAAAATGGGCTTCTTAGTTGAATTCTTTTACAGATTTATTTCTGGCATCTCTCTCTTTGATACATATGTAATATTTTTATTCCCCACGTTGTGCTATGCGCTGAGCATCTTCCATTTGTAAAAGTTGTCAAGATATATACTATTAAATATTTGGGGTAATATCTAAATAGGTATTTAGAGTATTTCACTGCTTACAACGTTTCACATCATTTACCCTATCATATAAATTGTGATAGATTACAGCTGTCTACTATTTCCAGCTTTAATTATAAAATTGTTAATAATATTTCCGGCCCCATAGCCGCTCATCTACATAGCTATGCGAGACTGAAACTTTGCAAAGCTAACTAGAAGGATAAACTTTGAATGGATTCTCAGAGTTAAGAGTTAGTAATACATAAGTAACTAGGGTGGCTGTGAGACCGTAAGTTAATTAATATGGTAATCTAATTTACAATTGATGCTTTCTGAATTAAACTTATACATTCTTATTTTCACAACCATCCTAAAAACTACGTTTAGATAATTTTACTTATATTCAAATTCATTTTTATTAAATCTTTTATTACGGCATATGGGATGCGATTATCGGAGATACAAATCTTGTGAATTAGTTAAGTAAATTTTTAAATCGCGCTGGTCATATATACCTCGACAAACGAGAGTCAATACTATGTAAATGATAACATTTTTTTTGTTTTAGATCATCCAGAAGTGAGATTTCATGTACACCGTTAAAAAAAGATGGACAAGGTAGTGTGCTAGACTTGTCTCCAGACGAGCCTGTAACCCTGGTTATTATGTTAATGATGGCAATTCATCAACCCAGGAGGACCACCGGCTTAACGTGCCTTCCGAAGCACGGAGACCAGTCATAAGAAAGTTGCCCTTCTCCGGATTTGAACCCGGTACCTTGCATTCGCAGTTGATCGCGTTACTTTGCAAGGCAAATGACCGTCTCTATATAGACTATATGACTATATAGATAATAACCATATATATTTTTTAGATTACCCAGACGTGAGATTTCATGTACATCATTTGGGCACTAAAAAAAACGGATCTGCGTTGTGGCACACAACGGCAATTTTGAATATTTCGACTTGAAATTTTTTTTACAAATACAGTAAACTCTGGATTATCCGTGGGCGGTTTATCCGCTTTGCGGATTATCCGCGGTGGCTGTAGGAGGCATTTTTATAAAAAAATAAGGTTTTTTCGTAACATTTTTTCATCACAAATATATATATAGAAATAAAATAACTGTTTTCCGGATATTCGTAGTTTTTTCATAGTTTGTTTGCCATGCGGCTTATCCGCGAAATTCGATTATCCGCGGTATCCACGCCGGTCAATCCCGCGGATAATCGGGAGTTTACTGTTCTTGAATATATAATAAAGATGACGATTTAATTTAATTTAATGTATGAAACTTTTTAAAACAATTTTGAACAGTTTAATCACGAAATACAATCATTCGAAAATGAAAGCAATTTCATAAAATAATAATTTTGAAAGTGTTTAATTTTTGTATGCATTTTTCAACATTTTGATAATTATACACAAAGAAATACATTCTATTGGATCTATGATCCGTTTTTTCAATAGAATTAATAATTTAAAAGTGTCAGACACAAATTATTAATCAATACAAATTTTCAAATCACTTAAACTTTAAAATAAAACCGGTTTTTTGATAAAAGCGACGATTTATATTGTTTATTCATCTTATCAATTTTTTTAAAAGTCTACATCAAAATACTACTGAGATTAGCGTATCTTATTATAAAAAGGAATGAATCTACAAATTGGACGGAGCAATAATTTTTCTCATTTCCAATTTGAAATTTATTATAACTGCCGTTTGAAGACTACAATGTACCTATTATTAATCCCCCTCTTCAGTACATCAGATTATTATTTTTTAAATGAAATAATTTAAATAATAATCTCAAAGTAAAGCTGTTTGAAATGACAAAGTAATTTTTATTTTGAACACATTCCATATTTTTTTACGTTATTTTCATCCCGGGAGCAGCGACTGACTTTTATTTTACTGAATATTTGTTTCTAACCTACTACTGAAAGTAAAAATTGGAAGAGGTATAAAAGCAGTACCAAAATTGTAAAGCTGCCGTCCTTACTTTATATAACTCTTAAACAACCCAGTCAAATTGTTCAAATTTATTTTGAAAATCAGTCCTCGATTTAAGCAGTTTTTAGAAGACTTCGTTATTTTTACGTTGCATATATTGTCCGTCTGAGCAAGCTATCTATCGAACTGTGGATAGGGTAATAACAAGTAGTACAGCCGTGGAGTGATGTGACTGCTGGTTGAGTACAGAGCAGAAATTCTGGATTCAAATGACGGACTATACAGAATTTCTTAGCTAGGCTTTCCAATGAGCATCCACACGCTATGGTGAAAGAGATATCAATTTATCTGAAATATGTAATATGGGGACTGATCCATCCCGCTAATCGGATTTGTAATTCTTAGATGAAAAAAGCAGTATTCTACTTAGAATGTAAAGAGCTTAATGAATAAAGAACAACACGACAATAAAATATCCACACCAAAGAGAATATTGCCCTAAAAACGAAAGTGTAAAAGACAATCCAATTAAATGTGTAAGAAATTTCTGCATTTGTTACGTGATTCTGCTATTCAGAATTTAGTTCTCCCGACAATTACAACAGGCAGGCTGGTTTATGTAAGGTTCCAACAAATTTTGTTTATCCATCCAAAGTGCCGATTTAGTGATCGTAGAAGAATATTTTTGGTTTTGTCGTCATTGTCATTGTAAGTGTAAAATTCGTAGTGAGACGAGTGTTCGAACTGGCTTGGTAGCAGCTTTTGTGTAGCATCTATAAGGTAAAGATAGAGAGCATCTGAGGAAGCTTTAATGCCTATGAACTCTACGCAGTTTTGGTGAGCCAATCTAACAACCATTTTTGATTCTTTGCAGTTTTTAGCAGCAAATTTTGTGTGGTTGTTTTTATACATCAGAAGAGCTTGAGCTTAAATCTTTGTCTTTTCTTGGAAGCTACAGATTACTTTGAGGAATTTCTCATTATTTGGATGGTTGAGTTTTGATTTGCGTTACCTACCATCATCTCTCACTAATCCAGCAGTATTTTGCGTCTTTAAGCAGTGTTCTGTGTTCGCGAGTGTCAATCAGTAGAGCCTATTGATTAGTGACAAGCATTCCAGTCTTTCACTTGCAAAGTCACACGTCCTATCTCGATTGGAAAAAATTACCTGCCATCTTTTATTGTGTAAATTTATCAGAGCGCTTACGTAAGAAAATCTTATATTTTACAATTTGTGTGACCGACGTTTTTATTGCTTTTTGGATTAACCCTTAGAGGTTACATGTTAATGAGAACTTATTATAGGGTAGGTGCTTCTTTTAATAGTGACATCGTGGTTTCATTTGTTACGGTGTGTACATGTTTGTACAGTCACAACATTGCAATTAATACTAGAACAGTGAACATTTCTCAAATTTTGTTATCTATTAAAGTCACTTTAGTATCATTTGCATTTTATTGGAGTTCCAATCAAATCAAGAGGTGGTCTATTAACATCGTGGGTAATCAAATTGGAATGGTCGTCTCCAGGTTACGACAAACTCTAGTCTCTGTTTCGATGTAAAAGACGAATAATTCTTTTGTCAAGCAAAAAATTCAAACTTGCTGAATTAAAAGCATAATTAGATGAGCATTTAGATCATAAATATGCAAGAAGTACTTTTAAAAGAATTAAATGTGTGTCGATCAACTGTTAGTCACTTACTTACAACACTTACTTACCACTGGAATAATTATTTAAAGAGTATAAAGTGGTTAATATATCGATTGAAAGAAAGATATTTTAAAAAGCGTTTAACCATCAGTAAAATGTTGCGCGCCAGGCACAAAATGTTGATTTTACATTAAATTGTTCCTGTTGAAAAAATATACCTATATTGTGATAGTACTAAGCAAAACAAAATTTTAGGTACACCCGGCGAACATTAAACTTCAATTGGATTCTCTTCTGCAGTAAGAAACCAACCAAGAATTTCACCTGAAAATCAGGTAAGTCCATATTATAAACTTGGACTGCGTACCTACTTCATCAGTTTTACAAAAAAATCCAAGTTTATAGTAACTCAGTAATTTTAAAATTATAAAGATTTTGTAAACCGCTTATAGGTAATTAGCAAAAGAAAACAACGTATTTTTTCGTGTGTGAATTATTATTAATAGAAAAATATAATTTAATTTAAAATTTATTTTAATTCGAAAAAAACTGCAAAATTGTAATTTTGACACCAACTTAGGTGTTCGATAAGATGTGATACTCTATATCCACCCTCACCAGATACTACCTTTTCTGATTACTACTTTATTTCGATGCAGCACGGTCGTAAATGTATCACTTTAAAAATTACAAAGAAGGTAAAATGTGGCCTGATGGTTGGCTTGTTTCATTAAAAATAAAAACTTTATTTTCCAGAAATTTGTGAAATGTCATTAAAATATTATAAGTATAGTCATAGAGTAAGATATACTGAAGTATAATTAACCAACTCAAAGAAAATTTTACTAAAAAAGCAAAATTTTCCTGAAAACTTGTTCTCACATCTAAAAATCTCGCGTGTATGAAGTGTTGCATAATATATTGGTATAATATTTTAATTTATTCTAATAAATTAATTTTAATAAGAAATTAAGATTGTAAATAAAAAAATACCAGTAATTTAATTTATGAAATAAAAAAAAAGTACTGTTATGGTAATAAGTTTAAAATAGTATTAGGTGTGTTTTATTATAAATGTAAAAATAATTTTTTATGACACACTGTAAGTTTCTAAATCTACCGGTAATCTTTTAATTTTGTAATAAATCTTATAATTATTTTTAATATAATGCCATTTTGACCTTTACCGGTAAGAATCTTCCTATTTATACTTTATCTAAGGTCATCTATATGCATTGATTCATCAACAATTACAATACTTCCAATAATGGATAAAATTTAATAAGTAAATTTAATTTTCTTTTATTATATAATAAGCTTTTATATGTAGTATGTACTTTATAATAAGGAAGTCTTTTTGTATTCTTACCGATTTAGTTAACATATTATGGTTCATTTCGTATAAAATGATCTAAAAAAAAATAATGAATGGTTGCTTGACCTTGAAACATTAAATTTTTTGTGCAATCATTCTAATAATATTTATACCTACTTATGTAAGACGAAATTACCTTTTATTTAAATTTTATAGTTTCTTGCTGTTTTTTTTTGCAGAACAGCTTTTTCTTGTAGTTTAAAAGGCTTTTAATACCCAAAATATGTCAATCACAATTTAGAAATTCGTTCATTAAATATATATCGATGAAAATGCAATTTCAAAAAGTAAAATTTTTAAGCTTTTAATTATCTTTTTAAATAAGTTCCATCTTTATGGCGAAGATTTTGCAAGAACAAAAGCAGCTTACAAGTCATTTTTGGAAAAATTACAACACTTAAAAAGGTAAAAATTAGTTAGAAAAAATTAACTTTTTCGTGAAAGTAATCCCTATTTTTGTTTAAAAATTTTTAGATTTAAAAAATCTAGAATTAGAGTATACCTACTTAACGTAAACTCAACGCTAGGTCTCTACTAAATCGGGCCTACTGTACTACCTCTGATTTTTAGCCAAAAGTCAGAAGTTTTTCAACACCGATTCTTTATTGAAGTTATCTTGTAGATATATGCATTTTCATCTGTTTTCTACTCTTTATTGCATCCACGACATATAGGGTTATTTGCATACCCTATCGCAGTGTTTCTTAAATATTTGACATCTGTGTTCTTCTTCTTCTTCTTCTTCGTATGCTTCTTGACAGAAGCGTCGTGACCAATTTAATATGTTATTATTAAATGGCTTTCTTGGCATATTACTCTCGGTGGTTTGCCATTGCCTTCCGAGAGGAGAGGGTTCATAATGACTTCATAATGAAGTCGGATAAATTTTGTAGCCGGGTTGGGGATCGAACCTAGGGCTTCTAGCCTAGAGTCCGGTCCTTAGCCCATTCACTTAGCTCACCTCTCTTCATCTGTGTACCCCTTCTATAATTTTTGTAACACTGAAAAAATAAAAATTGTATTACACTTTAATATTAAATAATTGCATATGGTCGTATTTACTTTATTTAAGCAAAGATCGCTTATTTTATTCACTTAAAGACACAAAACTTTGGAAAATGTAATGGAAATTTCAGATCGTGATGGGTTTAAGCCTGACTTGAAAAGATAAATATAGGTGTAGAGAAGAGAAAGAAAGATACGCAATAACGGCAAGTAACAAAGTTTTTTTTATTCTTTTTAAATGTTTGTAATTAAAATAATAAAGTAATAAGCTACTTTCTGCTCTAGAGCCAGCCAAAACCCGGTGCAGCGCTTAGGCTGTGTTTACAATGACTTTGAGGTCTTGTCCAAGCGACAATCAAAGCGATGTATTTTTTCTATCCTTTGGTATGTCACCACTTTGATTGATCACCTTCTACCGAAGCAAGACAAGACCTCAAAGTCATTGTGAACGCGGCTTTACCCGTACCAAACTTTTTTCGTCCCTCAAGAGTACGCTTACTTTACTTTTAGAATTATTGCCCTATTGTGTGAAAGTGTTCATTTAATCTGCAGTGTTCAGTTAAGATTCCCGAAGTTGTTTACAGATTGACTCTGGATAACTTCAGATAATATCTTGCATGTTTCCAAGAAGGCTCACGAATTGCAGTTTATTTCTTGGTGGTATGCAGTTTCTTGCACACATCTAAAAGTGTGCAGTTTTAGAGTGTAATTTTTGAGCAGTGCATCTAGAGCTTTGACAGAAAGCTAGTTCGCCAGTATCAGTATCGCCAGTGTAGTAAGCCAGTATCGCCAGTTCTTCAGCTCATGTGTTTCCCTCATCATCTTGATGCCCTATTTTTAATCATTTTAATAAAATCTTTTAATTTATTTGTTAAATTTTGTTGAATTTTATTGCAGAGCTTTTGTAGGGGTTTGTTTTTCCCACAACAGTATTTTTTGCATTTTTGACTCTTGTTAAGGGTGAAATTCCATAATATTTTTAACGATTTTTCAAAATGTGAATAGTTTCACACTTCTATAATCTAAAATTCCATAGTACAACTTAGCCTTTGATGTCCGACTTTGGTCTAAAACCATTAATTTGGTGTGGCCCTAGTAATTTATAAAAATGCAGGATTGTTTAAAACATAACTATTACAAGTTCAAACGCGAAGTTTATGTCATTTACTTATAAAACACATAATTTTATAATATTAAGAAGTGAAGAACGTTCAATTTAAACTTGAACCGTTAGAAGTTTTCAAAAAATGTAACAATTTTTATTGTATTTTCTGCTTATTACTATAGTAACAAATAAGATATCTTACAAAAAAAAACAGATGTGGTTTATCTGACTATGGCAAATTTTAAAAATTCAATCCAGCTCAAAAGAAAATTAGAATTCTAAAAAATAAAATGAATCTACAATTTTTAATAAAAGAGAAAAACACCGTAGAAAAATGCACAGAACAATTAAATTCAGCTTTGTTGTGAAATAAATTAATTTTTCAAAAAAGTTTACTAAATTTAAGTTATACGTCATTAAATTTGCAATCCGGAAGTTCAAGTTCTTTACAAAAGTAGTTAATATATTTATAGTGATAAATGAATAGCTACGGTGCTATGGCCACTAGAGGATAGAGATAAAAAAATAAGGATATCTACAAACCCTCAAAGGGTTTAAATTTACACAAATATTTTTTTTGCAAAAATTAAATCTGTCACCATTAAGAGGTGTTTCTTGATTGTACGAATACCCAGAATATATACCTACCATTCAAGAAAATCTACTATAATTTACCATTTATTTTTGAAAAAAAATATTACCCAGTGATATTACTATGTGATAGTAATTCTTTGTATAATTTTCACAAGTTAATAACTCATAGATATAATTATTATAATATTAACTTTGGTTATATTAATTATTGGTTTGCTAAATGCTAAATTAATAAAGGCACTAGAAAATAAATTTTAGGTTTTGTCTTTAAAATAAGAAAAGAACAATTTTTTGGCTGTTAGATATCTTGGGAAATTTTTTTTTCTTTTAAGAGATTTGAAAATTGATTTTTCGTGGAATTTGAATAGAATTTTGAGGGAAGTTAAACCATTGGTGTTTTGGGTAGTGTTTTGATGATTATTTATTGATAATTTGGTTTATTTTTTTGTTATTGCACAACAACTCAAGTGAGTAATTTTGTTGTATAATTCACTTATGGAATGGTCTAGGATGGATATTGAGTTGAATGATAGTAATTTTCAACGTTAGTTTTTGAATTGAAGCAACCTAAAAATTAAAGATTAGGTCACATGTAGACAACATTTGATAGTAATTTACGTGAATGATAATGGTTATGGAACTAATCTAATTAATTAAGAACCAAAGTACAATTGTCGATAGACAAAATTGCAAAAATTTGGAAGAAATGCTTATTTTTCACTTAGAAGAAAAAATGGCTTATGAAATAACGGAAGCCTAGAATTGGGGAGAGGTAGCTAACAGGGTCCCGAAAATACAAATTGTACGATGGAAACCTCGATGTTTTCTGAAAGAGTATATATTAAATAAGAGAATTAACTATGACGGAATGCCTTAAATGCACCAGTTTTTTCAAAAATCGAATTTAAAAAAGCTCGATTTTCACTGCAAATTTGAAGGTAAATCGCTTGTGATCGGTGAATCAATGCATTCTGTTGTCGGTACGCGTGCAGTTATGCATAATAGTGTTGCACTTGACAAATTTTTAGGACCAAATTTACTTCAGAAAAGAGTTACTTAAATTTAACGAACGGTAGTTACTTTTTTTCGTGGATCCTACTCTTGCCATGGTGGTTTTCATCAAAATTGACCTTACGCACCCTTCGGGCACTCCGGGCCATTTTGATGAAAACGACAACTAATTTGAAAATATCCCTAGGCCCGTGGAATAAGGAAATGGTGGATCTTTGAAGGGTGAAACTCGTGAGAGTGGATTTTTAACGCAGGGTAGTTGTGCAAAGAAAAATCGACTTAAAGCACCCCTCGCTGCGCTCGGGCGCTTTAAGCCATTTTTCCCGCACATTTAGTATTCAAAACCATGATTTTCGTTCGGAGTGCACTGTTGCTGCATCCCAATGCAAGTGTCGCTCCGGTTATCCCCGCTCTGCGCAAAGCTACGCTCAATCTCCAAACATTGTCGTCAACCGGTAAATTGTACTTACCGTTCTAAATACTTAATATGCTATAACAGTAGTATAATTTTACTTACTGTCCTAGTACGCGTAAGTAATATTATAACTAAGTTGCTATGTTCGTTGCTGCGTTTGTAACAACTAACACCATACACCTACTGAAAGCAATTAGAGTAGAAAAACAAAACAATAATTGGGCAAATGTCATAACGACATTTATTTCATTAATTTTTTCGATATTTTCAACTACTTCTCGCAGGCGGTTGAAAAAATAGCGTAGGTGCCGATAACCGTAAGTATAATTTTTGTAGTCTCATATGCTTAGAAAATCTCGGCTGTGCCTCGATTTTCCAAACTCCATACTCGTTCACAAAAATTATACTCACGGTTATCGGCACGTAATATAATATACCGGGTGCTGAATGAGTTAGGCGAACATAGGATATTAACGTGTAAAAACTTATTTTTGCAAATTCCTGCTTCCCTAATTATTTTAGAGAAAAAATGAAAGACACAAATATAACGTAAAAATATAAACTACGAGTGATAAGAGTATTAAATTTTATCTAGGTTTTACCTAAAAAATTAAAAAATTTTTTTTAAATTGTTAAAATTTTGATTTATCACACTGGCCATGTAAGTTTTCTTAAACAACGCGTTGTTGATTTTTATTACTTATCAAAAATAATTACCTTGGAAACGTACATAGCCAGTGTGATAAATCAAAATTTTAACGTGGATTTTTTTTTTGCGTGGATCCTACTCGTGCCATGATGGTTTTCATCAAAATGGCCCGGAGCGCCCGAAGGGTGCGACACTCAAAACGACACTCAATTTAAAAATAACCCTAGGCCCGTGGATTAAGGAAAATGGTGGATCTTTGAGGGGTGAAACTCGTGAGAGTGGATTCTAAACGCAGGGTGGTTGTGCAAAAAAAAATCGACGTAAAGCACCCCTCGCTGCGCTCGGGCGCTTTAAGCCATTTTTCCTGCACATTTAGTATTGATAACCATGATTTTCGCTCGACGTGCACTGCTAAAGCATCTCAATGCAAGTGTCGCTTCGGTTATCCCCGCTATAGCATAGCATCTTTTCGTTTACGGAGTTTCGTAGAGGCATTGCCTCCATCACCTCTTTCAACATCTTGGAGCTTCGCATGGAAGTTTGAGAGTATGGATATACTTTGAGTTGGCTTAGAACTATATCGTACTTCAAAGCAGAGTGTTGACCCGCGCAAAGCGATAATCAACCTTTGATGAGTGATTTACGAGTTAGACGGCCGAAGCAACGTAACCCCAGAGATCGTAGCGTCGTGGAGCCCAGAAGGGTCCGTCGAAAGGAAAAAAGGCGACGCGGTCGCAAAAAGAAGTGGGATTGTACGGTTGAATAAAGTTTTCTACCATACATGCCCGCAGGGTCTTAACTTAATAACTGATCTAGGTCGGTGCCGAGACATTGAGTAAACGCCCCGGCGGTGACCTTGTTATCTCCGCTCTGCGCAAAGCTAAGACCAGTTCTAACTACACGGACTGTCAATAGAATTCACCAATCCCGAGCGACTGAAGTTGAAAATTGCTATGAAAATCGTGTTTTTTAAAATTCGATTTTTGAAAAAACAGGTGCATTTAAGGCATTCCGTCATAGTTAAATCTCTAATTTAAAATATACTCTTTCAGAAAACATCGAGGTTTCAATCGTAAAATTTGTATTTTCGGGACCCTGTTAGCTACCTTGAACCAAAATTTGTTTTACTTCGTAGTAGGTGCCATAAAGTAGGAAGTGTAGATTTGATAATTATTAATGTTTTCTTTGCATTCATGAAAAAGATATTAGTTGAGCTATGTTTAAAAGTTCATATTGCAATTCCTGGAAAGAAATTTGTTAAATTGATACGTAAAATTATTAGCGTAAAATATGTTCAGTTTTTTATATTCCTAGTGAACCAATTGTCAGATAAGTGAGAATCTTCCTGACTTAAAGGTGTTATGAAACTGAACTGCCAGTGTCAAGGCTGATAGTAATGAAATTGCGTTGCCTAAAATAGTTCATACTTAAAAAAAATCTGTGCTGATATGATAGTTTTTAAAAAAATAATGTTATTTTGATGATACGTACTTTAGATTTTTGTATTTTTGATGTTAACATTTTTGATAATGCATTGCAGAAAAAGTTAAGTCTTCACAAGACTAGCAGAATTTTCAGCACACATCCTGATTTTAACAACTTCTGAATTTTGTAATTACTTAAACCTTCTAATTTACTAACTACATACAAAAAAAATTAAATTTTTTTTAAATATTCAAGCAACCAGAATCATTTATGGTAATTATTTTCAATATTTCCTTCATTTAACATTTAATTTAAGCAATTCAAGGCATTCACCAGCAATAAGATAATTATTTAATCAATAATTTAATCTGCTGTAACTTTTCAATTACCGGAAACAGTCAATATCTTTATATGCAACGCTTTATTAATTTTTCTGTACATCAAAATTATTTCAATAATCTCTTTATCTAATTTGTTAAAATCGCCTTTATCGGAATTGCATAAAATATTGTTAAGAAACAGGTGTAAAATCCATAACAGAAGCTTTATTGTTCTACTCTCCTAAAACGGAAACAGAATTTCAATTAACATTATGGCTCAACACCGCGATTACTATGATACTAGCGTAATTTCATAGTAATGATTCTTATAAAATACATAAAAACAAACACAATAATAATTTACATATCGCCTTGATTCTTATCTCATTTTAACTAATATGGAATTTGGACAGTAATACCATTTCGTATAATTGCAAATTTTTTTAAAGTGCATCAAGAAGTATTTCTTGTAAATGTGCAATTAAGATGCTGTACATGTGTTATTGTAAATGAATTACTATTTGAATGATTACCGTTCTAGCAGGCAGTCACGGTTTCAAAATGCCAATGTCATATAATGTCCTGTATTTGTCGGCAAATACTTACATTTTTGTAATTTAAATTACTTAAGTTTAAAGTAAAATGAGACGTAGACGATCCTTTTGTAATCAATTTTAATTGCAAATAAAAGAATTTAAATTGCTATAACTATAATATCTAACTGTTTTGATGCTAAACAAAAAGTAATCAATAATTAACTAAACGGAAGATTTAACCTTCAATGCTATTTTATTGTCTCTCCAATCGTTGTGGTTTATAACTTTTATTATCTAATACTTTGACCTTATTTGCACCTGTATTTGCTCATCCATAAATTTTATTTTTATACCGATATATTATAATACAAAATCGAACTATTAAATGATTAAACTTTACAAAACCTCATTTAAAAATAATTAATTCTACTATTACTACCGGATTTTATTACTAGGGAGAGTATTATTGTGGTAGGTATAATTTGATAAAACCCTGTTTGAATTATTCTTTCACTTGTTATCTACAATTTGATTCCGCGTTCGTCTCGATTTCTTCTAAAAAGTAGAGAAATGAAAAATCTAAGTATGTCAATTATTATTACTTAATAAGAAATTAATTTAACAATGTTTATGTCAAGCAATAAATAGATAATATTATTAGCCCTCCATTTAAAATTATTGTGTGAATATATGCGTGTGCACATGTAACGATTATAATTAACCAATCTTGCGATTGCTTGTGATATTAACATAAGTATTGTGAAAGACAATCAATTAGGATACCTGTACGATTTGTCTAAAAGAACCATGATTAAAATTTTTTGTTAAAACACCTTGCGAAGTAAACCTTAACTCAAAGTAATTAACTTAAAGTTCAAATAACAATGCTATAATTTTATTGCTCAATTTCTTGGACCATTCATATCGATCTGTCAACACAACGTGCTATTAGGTATTTTACATATTTTCAAGTTTACATGTATATATATATATTACAGCTCTACAGGCCTAGAAGGCCCATGGCTTCATTCCCTGCCTACCTAACTTGTCTTGTAAACTCTCGTGTGTGACGCAGCCGTATCAACGGTAATGACGTCGACACAAATATCAAGGATCACCACAGGAGTGTGGATGCCCACCGGAAAGCCGAGCCAAGAAATTCTGTGCAATCCGCGATTTGAACCCAGAATTTCCGCTCTATACTCAACCAGCGATCACATCACTCCACTGCTGCGGCTAAGTTTACATGTAATTACTAAATTATTTTTAATTTTAATTATAACGTGCAATCATCAAATTTGCACAATTTTTTAGCTATCGAATGATTAAATATAGTAATCGTTTCATAATGTAAATGTTAGAGTATGCAATCGTCTGCTAATCCATATGAGGTTATTGAATTAAATGTTAAAAATAAAAATAGCAAAAATGTATTAATTACAATTTTAAATGTTTCTAAATAAGTAATTAATTACGATTTTGATGCAGCGTTTAAGAATAAATAAATTAGTTTTTTTAACAAGAGCAACATGATTGCTGTATAAGTAGTCACGAAGGTAACACCGATATCATACCTGGATCGAATATTAAATAATAGAATTTTTTTAAATTCTAATTAAAAAATTAGTTTTGCGTTAATGTTTATCTACATATGAATTACTTCATCTCTTTGACATTCAATTTACCACTCTGCGACGAGATGAAAGCAAATGTGACAAATGTATGGCAAAAAAAGCTGTAATCGTTTTGAATGTAGTTTTTATAATTATATTTTTTAATAATAATCTTCAAACATTTAGTTTTAAAAGTAAGGTCTCACGAAACTGTAGCCTATAACGGATAATTAGCCCCATAGACGTAATAAATTTCTTTAGTGGTTGGCAATGGCGTTGGACTTCTATAATACGCAGTAATCGGAGAGGTAAAATGCTTGAGGCAAAAAATTTACTCAAAATTTTAGTTAAAACAAAAACGAAAAAAAAAGAACCTCGCCAACAACCTTTCTTAGTTGGAGAAGTAAACTGCGAACTGGTTCGTTACATCTGATAAGTACATAAAATTACTTTTGTAATAAAATCTAAAGAAGGGTAATTTACACAGTAATTTGCATAAAGGTTAAAAGCTATTAGACAAGATTATTACGTTTAACAATCGAGATAAGTTTAAAAGTAATCTGCAAGTTTTTAAAAAGTCACCATCAGAAATTGTAATCAGCGGTTCTTTAATTACTACAAAAAAATTAATTACAACTATTATTAATTAGTTAAAATATTATATTATAATTTATTAACTCTTGAAAAGTAATAAATTAAAAATTAAACTGTTAACAAAAGCTTATAAATTAAATTGAATGCTTTATTGCGTTTACTTATTAGAACTTGTTAATTTTTAGTTATTTATTTTCGGTTATTTATAGCATAATCATCTATTACTAATAATTAATTATTTATTATAATAATAGTGTAGCGTTACCCTACAGGCTTATAAAGAGCTTCTGGATTTGGATGGAACAAGTGTAGCTCGACTGCTTCAACTAAAAAAAAACACAGTAAGTCTAAAGAGTAAATAAGTCAGCGAGAAAGGATAAAAGCGATTGAGTGCTTATCCACTGAATAATTGTTGTTTTTTTTTGGAAAAATCTAAAATAATGGAGACAATAATGGAAATATCTTTATATGACATTATATGATTATATTATATGGCTGTGGATTTAATTAATAATTACTGTAGTTTATTTTATTAAAAAATCGCATTTTTTGAAAAGATTAATTTGATAATGATCCAGTATCTATTCCATATTACGACAGAATGAGCTGAGATTTCTATTACCTATTTTAAGATATAATTTTCACGTAGCTACCACGTCAGTGTTTCTTTTATTATCAACTACCTGGAGGAACTAGTGGGGAAGGTAAAAAAATGATCAGCATTTTAGCAAACTAAGCTTTTGGCAATTTCGCTTCAGTAGACCTTTGCAGTGATTAGAACGGATTTTGTAGTGTCGCTGAAGCACAGCTCCACTGAATATTTTTTCTTTACTGACGAGATTATTGTCTAGCATTATGTTTATTAAAATTTTAATATAATCTAATAAAATTTTCATTGTTTTAACCTAATTATTTCAGAAGATAACTAATCCATATTGAATTGAATGCATAAGTGGATTTGACAAGATTGAAATGTAACCGTATAAATCAAAATGTAACATATTATATTCAATTAGTAGTTGGTGCCTTCGAATCCTCCAGTCGATTGTTGAACCAAGAAAAGATAAAAATGAAAATTAAATATTAAAGGTCGTTGTAATAATTTAGGATAAGGGTAGATAATTTATTTTAAATTTGTTTATCTATTTTAAAGTGAAGAATTCTTTTGATTGTGAGGTTTAGTTTATTATAATGAATATATAATTGACTTCTAAGTTATAATCTTTACCTGAAGTATTAACATCAAAAAAATTATTTAAAATAAATACCTAAATATACTAAAAATAATTATATCTTAAAATAATTATAATTAAAAATTAATAAATAAATATATATAATAAATAATTAATAATTATAAAAAAGTAATAAGATTGAGAAATGTAACATTATACTTTTGAAATTTTCTACTTTCTGAATTATTTTGGACAAAAATCCTTTAAACGTATGCTTTTCTCTCAATGAGGGAGCAATATTCTGGTAAAATCTTGTCAATCAACAAAATTTAGTTGTGAATACTTTACTGTAGAAACAGAAATTAAATAAGTAATAATGTTAACAATAACATCAGATAATATAGAAATTTAACTTAAAATTCACGCAACAAATATAAATTTGTTTTTTGAAGAACGGATTGTTTTTTTGAATTTTTGCTTATAACTCCTATCTTATAACTCCTAAATGGTGAATTTTCGCAAAAAAGTTATTATACAATAAATTAAAGAATTTTAAATAAGGCGTCGAATGAGTAACATAACTTAATAATTTAGTTAAGTAGAGACCAGCAGTCTGGGGTAAATCAAACACGGATAGACTAAAGAGCGGGAAACCGCGGTTCTAATCCTGGTTGCGTGGATATGTGCTGTGATCTAAAAAGTCCAAAGTTGATCTGTGGACTATGAGGAAGGCAAAAGAAAGCCATCCCATTAACATTTCTTAAAGAAGAAGAACTTGAAAAAGAAGAGAAGTATTCTCGAAAACTACAGTCATAAACCAACAATTTTTTCCAACTTTGTCATAAACTGAGATAGCTAGAGTACTATTCCAACTGGTTCCATCATTTGTTCCAGTTTCATTATGTGTTTCTTGTGCGATTTTTGCATACAAGAAGTGGTCTAATGTGTGGAAAAACGATAGTGTATATTGTACGGAGTCAAGCCAGAACGCTCTGCTGCAACAAACTGTTTGAGGATAACTTTTCAGTAGGTTCTTTAGTTTCGAGCGCGAGCTTTTCTAAATTTTGCAACAATACCTTTCAGACAAACATTGTCAGCACAGACTGTAATTATCGCCGGTCGATATTCATTGTTAATAACATAAGCAAAAGTGTTAAGTTCATCATTAGTAAGCTTAGTCGTTTCCCACACTAAAGAACCCCAGATTGCAAGCATCAAAAAATTCGCAAGCATAGATAACAATAGTTGCTGTAGACTACTGTCAGCCATTATTGTTTCAATAGTTCCTATGTTTGACATTACTAGATATAGACATTCCAGTCTCAAGATTTCATTAGCTAATTTTGTATACTATTTGGAATAGTATTTTTGGTTTTGAAATATAATGGTTGATCGATGTCACAAAACATGTTTTTTGACCATTTTTTTTGCATTTTTGTGATGCTACCAACAGCGATGTATACACAGAGTCGATGTAAGTTGGAGGACTATTGATGAATAGAAGGCAGACGATCCGTTAACGCTCATATTTCTTCTTGGTTGTCAGTTGCTCCATAAAACCATTTCACCTTGAAACACTTGGTTCTTTCTTTCACTTACAATAAAGCCAAAGCACATCAGTGTTCATTTTATTTGAAATGGGATTTAGGTTTTGCAAATCCTTTACCATTACATCTCCTATTATATCACCGATACTTTCAAACGCCTTTCTGACTGTTTCAGGTGAGGATTGTTTTTCCAAGCGTATCATGTTTTTGTCAGACATGACTGCATTGTAATGAGTAAGGCTGCGTTCACAATGACTTTGAGATCTTGTCTTACTTCGGTAGAAGGTAGCACGCACCAATCAAAGCGATATTTTTTTTTCTATTCTTTGCTATGTCATCGCTTTGACTGGCGCGTACCACCTTCTACCAAAGCAAGACAAAACCTTAAAGTAATTGCAAACGCGGCGTAACAGTAATCATACCTACCATAGCATGAATTGTTAATTTCATAATAGAAATATTAAACAAAGACTTTAAAAAATTAAATTTTTGTGTATTTAAGTTACAAAACAACCTAACTAACCTAACAAGTAGTATTTTCAAATAATATGTAGCAAAAATTGAATTACAAATACTCATCTAACAGAAAAACAGATAAGGTTTAATTCTTTGCTACATTCGAACTACCTACACTATTATTATGTAAATTGCTGTCGTTGAATAAATATACCTACAGAAGCTACAAGATGCCATAACTTTGTACCTCCAGATCTTAAACAATTAAAATTCCATCAGAGCATAAAAATGGTATAAATATAGTAAGTTTTTATTAAAATAATGTGGGTATATAGTGCATAAACAACCCAAAAACATGACCAATTCACGGAGAGGTATTGTCACAGTATAATTCAAAAATTACAAAAATAACTCAAAATAATTGGTTCCTAATAATAATTTACATCAAATATATTTTCATTTTAAAATAAACAAAAGCATTGAAAATAATAAATAAAGAAAAAACACTTAAAATATCACTGAAAGTAATAGTACCTACAATCATTCCAATTTCAGAATAGCAGACGATCATTCTTAACAAGATGGAATATTGGTTTTTTTAATTGATTTTAATTGATAATAAATAAAAACATTGTAATTAACTACTGCATGTAGCTAAACCACAATTAATAATCATTAACTTTTTTCAAATCGGATATTTGCTAATAACTTTATTTATTAAATATGCTGATCAAGTAATAGTCTAATAAGTAGTTGAGTAAATAATAAAATAAATGGTAATTTGGTATATTTTTTATATAATATACATCCGCTTTTCTCTATAAATGAATCCTTAATGATCATTAACTGGACAGTGTATCAAACTCTACTATTAACCATTATTTTTCAAAATAATCGTTCGATTTTAAATAAATTATTTAAAATGTAAAAATATATTATAAAATTTAAGAACGGTATGATAGCAGATGACCTTTATTTCAATAGTTATTTTGCTGATTTTTTTACTAGTGATGATTTATCATTTTACAGCAGAAAACTACTCTTCAACACAAAAAGTAGGACACATTGCAGCAAATAATATTAAAATCAGATTCCATATTTATAGTTTTGTATCGATACATATTGACTAATCAATAACTAGAAAATAATTATTTATACTTACTAAACGTTTACAATTTTGATTTATTGTAATTTTGTATTTAACATTGTAGATTTTATTGTAGAATTTTTAGATAAATTATGATAAGCGTTTAGTAATATTTAACTCTATAGTGTCTTGATTTATTATCCGACACTAAATAATATTAAGTCATTTAAAGGTGTATTCTGTTGCGACAACAATTTATTTTTATGTCTGTATAAGCAAACCCGACAATTTTTAAAGAAAATCATCAGACTGAGTTTTCGGTGGTTATTAAATACAAACAAATATTTAATTGCAAACTAAATAGATGCATTTATGAAAATTATGGTTTTTAAATAAATCGATCGATTATATAATGAGTATAATGTCAAATTAACATATAAATGCAATTTCATTACTGTTGTTAATTTTTCTTAAAAGCTAGGTGTAAGAAATTCCTCATACGAGTACTTAATTTTATAATTATAGTACCTACTTTAATTTTATAAAAATATTTATTATAATGGACTAAAAAATTTTGTTTTAAATTTCAAGTTTCTTAATTGGAATTCTTTTTTCAGTAAAATTTTCTTCTAATTTATGCATTTTTCTATAACGATCTATGTAAAACTTTTCAATAGTTTATTTTTTATTATAGTATAATAGAAAATAGACGAAGCTCATAGGTTCGATTTCCAGTGGCTTCCAAATTTATTGTAGGCACTGTGTTAATATTACATCTTGTAAAGTTTCTGGATCTTGTTTTCACTTAATTTGTCACAAGTTTTAAAATGTGTTAAAACAACAAATGTTGATAAGTTAAGGATAAAGTTCGTTTAAAATATTTTTATTCAAATAAAAGTAAAAAATGGTGAAGAAGTTTATAAAACGTAATAAACATCGCAAAAATGATGCAGCTCAGAAAGAATGTATTGAAAACAAATTAATATTGTGATGTAATCTATAATTCATATAAAAAATTCTTTAAATATTATAAACTTAATTTAGTTTTAATTTTCAAAATAGTAATTACTTCAGAAAGAGAATTACAATTTGATTTAGCCGTTTTAAAAATCTATTATTGTATGGTGTAGAAATCTATATTGCATTGTTCGACACTGGAAGTCGTCAAAAGGAGGTTAATCAAACATAGAAGCTTTTCTACGTCGTCGATTGTTATTTATTAGAATATATTAAAAATGGATTGAGACAAATTATAGACAAAATTTGTCAAGTACGTAATTTTCTTCAACTTTTGATCATAATTATTTTTGTACGTTAAAAATCAGCAAAATTATGCTAAAATATAAATTATAAATCAATTATCTATGTTTGGACTTGAAACCTGTCAGTTTGTATAAACACATTCACCTAATATAATTTGCGTATCAGCATCAGCATTGATTAATATAGTAATAACTATAAAAAATGTATTACTCTATACAATCATCACTATTAAAATCTTAAAGATACTTAACGCTAAAATTAATTAGACACACCTGAAGAACATACTTCATGCTAATATATCCGAGCCCTTTTTACATTATCATAATCTAAAGATCGTTTGTAAAATATTACCTGACTAAACGCATAAAGATGCATCTAAGAATAAATTGTCAAGAGGATAATAAACGTGTTCCATCCATTCAGCCACACAAATAATGCTCATACATTACTACCTATAATTACACACATTATTGTGTGTGAGAGACATTCAATAATGCCATTTTCTAATGTTGTAAGAAAATATCTTCGATGATTTTATATTGTAGGGGGAAGTAATCATGGCATATTGGTAAACGGATTGCGTTCGTATATATAAGAGATACACTTTTCTGTTTAAGTTAAATCTTTTCGTATCTTCTTATAGGTTTTTTAGTTGTGTGCACTTAATAATGGATTTACTTAGGGTGAGTCATTATACAATTTAAACATTTTCTTATTTAAAAGAAATTATATTTAATTATTATATCATCAAGGTTTCTCAATTATTATTTTACCGTAAATATTATATTTGTAAAATTGACGATATCTACTACTGATTATGAAACTTTTTTATTCAAAAGGTAATAATTATTATTATGATTATATTAAAACAAACGTTTTTAAATAATTATACAATTAAAATTTTTGGCGATGGTCGAAATAGTTACCTATTATCTAACTAGATAGTACCTTCTGAACTAAATATATTTGTGTAGCTAAAACTAAAGTTTCTATCAAGGATTGCAAACAAGGACTCTTGCAGTAAATTTGAATTTTATATTTTTATTATAATTTTTAGATCTTGTCTCTCTGCATTGGGTGCTTAGTTTTGGTCAAAGCTGCTCCTGCCCCTCAAGATAAAGAAATTCAAATTGTAAGCCAATCGAGTGAATTGAATGCAGATGGAAGTTACAGATACAAGTAATTATATTTTATTATATTTAAAACGCTGTTAACAATAATATTATTAATATATTGCATATTATCAAATTATTCAGTTTTAAAGTTAAAAATATTTTTTAACCGATTTTCAAAAGAGAAGCGAAAACAAATTAATTTTTTGTTAAGATTTGGTAATATTACTGTAATGCAGATCAAAAATTTTGTAATTCGTTTTATTTGGTGTGTTTATAAAGGTTACTTGTTGAAAAGAGTATATTATTACTCCTTGTACTTACTGCAATAACCAGTAATTATTTTAAGTCACTGTTCAACAACGCGATAATCTTTGCATCATACACGTAGGTAGTTAAATTACTGAAATGTTATACATTGCAAATAAGATAATAGAAATTTTTATAAAAATTACAGCAATGTTAAGAATATAGTGATAGTATCTGTAAGTGATTTTGTTAACCAATAGAAGAATATTTAATCACGACATTAACCTTTAAACTTTCTACAAATAAAATTTACTTTGTCTACTTTATAATAACTACTACCTACAAATTATTATGATATGCAAACAACTAAATGCATTTTGTAGGTAACCATGTATATGGATACCATAAAATTACAAAACAATTAAAACTTTATTTTTATATTACAGTTATGAAACCGAAAATGGCATAAAAGTAGAAGAAACTGCTCAAGTACAAAAGGCTACTGGTAAAGACACTGAAGATTCTCTTGCTGTTCAAGGTTCAGTGTCTTACAAAGATAAAGACGGAAATGACATTTCCTGGACTTACATATCAGATGCTGAACACGGATTCGTACCTGTAGGAGCACATATACCAACTGCTCCACCAATACCTGAAGCAATTTTGAAATCTTTGGAATACAACGCAGCACATCCTGAAGAGGACGACTCACAAAAAGGCCAAAGATAGTAATGCAAATTAGTCAGTTTATTGAAAATGTAATGTCGTGACTATTATACTGAAACATATCACTTTTTTACCTACAACAAAAATAACAGTCAAATATAAAACGTAATCCCAGTGCCTTCATTTGTAACTACTACAAAGTGTGACTACGTAAAATGTTAAAATAAAATGCAATGAAACTGGTTATAATGTAAATAATTACTATTATGTTATTATTAATGATAAATAAAGCAGCAATTATAATGAAAATGTTTTTTTATTCTGTTCTAAAAATATATGGAGTAAAAATTTTACCGTGCAGTTTGAAAAATAAGAATCCGATTAGATTATACAGAATTATTGCTAAAAAAAATCATTCCTATATGTTTAAGTATTAATTAATTTTTGTTTAATTACTTTAACATTCTATCACTATATTAAAAAAAATTAAACTTCCTAATTATTTTATCGAAGGTTATCAACTTTTAAAATATTCACCTTTTAAGGAATTAATATGTTCATTATTAAAAGTGTCTATATTTATTAAATGATGGATAATAGATTTAACGATTCTACATTAATATAAAAATAAAAAAAAGGTTTTTCTGATATTTTCGTTATATAATAATATGAATAACTAAATATTCGACATCTTCTTAATTAATCTTTATAATTAAAATGAATTGATCATTTTTCAATAATTTAATTTAAATGTCACGAGTACGATTAGATACCTGATATTGCGTGATAATTAAATATTTTTTTGAAATTTATATTAATAAACTTTTGGGGTATGTCATATACGCCTATGTAGAGAAGGCCCTAAAAGTCATTCATTATTAAAAATTTTCAATTTAAGGTATGGATGACTTGTACACCTTAGGCATAGTGTACCGTAGAACTGTGAAGTTGCAAAACTTAAAATTTAATGAGGAATTTACGCCATTTTGGAAGTCTGCGTTGAATCTGAAGTCAGCATACGACAGTTTCGTATAGCATTTTTAGATCTTAAAGTTGGATTTGTATTTTGAAAATCTTCTTCGGTAGGAATAATTTTATTAAGAAATAATTAAAATATAATTTTAATCTGTAAATAAAATAAATACATATGTTGTACTAAAAAAAAATGTTAGTTATTAAATTTAATTTAAATTGATTAAAAATTTGTTAGGATATTAATAAACACAGAAACTTGCACTATTAATTATTTAATTAAGAAATGTGTTCAGACATAACTACAACACTAGATAACCTGAATAACTTAGTTACTTATAAACATTATTGAATACCGTCATTAATAACATCTCGTTATTTTATAGAAAATTGCTGAAGCTATTTGCAAATCTTTGCCGGTCTATCATGCTTCATCATTAGTATTCCAAAACATAATTTTATTCTTCTCCGTACATTATAATATAATAAACATAATTACATGTTTATCATTAGTAAAAAATAATTAATTCATCTAATTATGTACATAATTTTGTAAAAATAAATAATAACAAAAAATGAAAAAAAGTTTAAACAATGCAGATACAATTAGTGATGAAGTAGCAAGTCCCGGAAGCTCATACGACGTTTTACCGGAACTGAAATCGTGGGTTCTACAAAATTTTGAGAATTACTTCCTAATATTTTATAAATAGGCGCCAGCTAATGAGGAAGAAATACTCTTGTGATTGAACTAGTAAAAATGTAAACTACACGCATTAGCTCGTTTGGATACATATATTCATAATTAATAATAAATCTTATTACCACACCTGCATTTAAATGAAGACAAGAATAATTAAACATGTAATTATCATTGGTGGTTTTTTTTTACCGATAACAATAAATTATATGCATATAAGTGCTCTAAGTTTACACTTTGCTCGAGAACATACAAAAAAACGGAGTGATACTAAAACTTATTATACAGTGATAAAATAATTCAGCATTTGGCTCTTGGATATCTAATAGTTTAAATATAATGCATAAAAAATATTCACATAGCACAGTATAAATACTTCAATAAAAGAATTAATTGACAATAACACCGTCTTACTTCTAAATTTTAGAGTCGCAATATTCTCTTCAAAATGAAACAACTTACATAATCATTAGGGCAATTTTTTGTTGCATTTAAAACACGAAAAGTTGCATTTATAAATTATAAAAGTTGCAATAAAAACAAAAAAAGTTGTATTTATTATTTTTTAAAACTTTTTTAAAAATAAGGAATATACACATAGAACTTTATAAAATAAATAAATACATTGCCATATTATATTTTTTTATAGAATTATAATGTAAGGTTAAATATTTTGTGACATTTTCATCCTTAAATTGACAATCCTTAGCAAGTAACTTGTTAAAGCTAGTTCACACTACATGATTGATCATATGACTTACCCCCCATTCTATAACTTTTTCGTTACGTTCGTTATCGTTATCCAATCGTTAAGAACCGTAAAGTTTAGTTTACACTCAGATGTGTACCTATTAAATATAAGTGTAATTGTATATGAAAACCAAACTTTACCATTTTTAACGATTCGATAACGATAACGAACGTAACAAAAAATTTACAGAATATGGGGGTTATTCATAAGAAAAGTCATGGCTAAAATCATACCATCACAACAGCCAATCATAAAAGCCATAACTTCTATAATATCAAAAATCATATAGTATGAACGTAAAAAAATCTCTCATATGAGACATCATGTGACAAGTCACATGATAAATCATGTAGTGTGAAAGGGGTTTTCATCAACAACTGATGTACATTCAATTAAACAAGGAACGTTAACTTTCATAACTATTACTTGGTCAAGTTACTAACTTACAAAAATTATAAATAATAAAAATTTTGTACCAGAGAGTCCGTCCCTCTTGTAAATTAGACATAATTCACTATTTTTTGCAACAAGATAATAATAGAGGAAAGTAAACTGCACAAAATGGTGGCAAGTTTAACCTGCGCTGCTTATGAAAGTCTTTACTTCACGATGAATTCAACTAAACCTACATGTAAAACAATCACTAAAACGACCAAGCGTGTAGGTCCGTTATCATAAAAGTGAAAATTGTGAGGGAAGACTTATATAGTAGGTACATTACACTGACATTCAAAATAGATTATCGAGATTCTATGAAACAAATAAATATATAATACCGAGGTGACAAATTGCTAAAAAAATTACTTTTCAAATATACATAAGTAAATAAAATAATTTTCTAAATATCGCATGTTTTACAGACATGTAAATACTTGATATGTTGTATTCGAGCTTGCTTTGAGCGATAAAGTATATGTTTTACTTCCAATTGATACAACCTTCGCTTGATGATTTTGACTTCTGTCAAATTATGATAATAATAATGTTTTGCTAAGTATTTTCTCTAAAAACTATATTTTGAGCGGTTTAGAAAAACATTCAAAAGTGAATGGTGGATTCTAGTATACGGCGTAAAATTTCTTTCTTGCGCTGTAGTCTCGCAGAGCAATCCAACCACTGACCACTCATTAAAAATTATTATTAGTATTATACTAATTACTTAATTCTACCTCATCGAAGGATGGATATGTACCTATATCAAATTACAAAGCTTTCAATATATTAATGTTTATGTGTAGGTATTATTTGGTTTTGTAACGTTTTACACCGTTTTCCGATTCCCAAACACCGTCGAGCGACGTGTGGTTTTTAAGAATTTTAAATTTTTAACCTACGACGCGACGAGGAGCCAGCCCGACGTAAAACCCTCAAACTAGTAGACCAGCGAGGCGGCCAGAATAAAGTTGTTACTTCACCCGGATTTGAACCGGACTTTGAAACTTTTTTGTTTTTTTAAAATTATTTGAAGGTGCTCGCAAAGTTTTTGCAAATGCTGTAATTTATTTTGAAACTTCTGGGCCAGTAAGCTGTTGAAAGATACTCATTTTATTACAAAATTTAAGAACAGCTTCAAGCAAGATGCATTTATAATTCCTAAATTGAAGATTCGAGGATTAATAATTCAAAATTTAATGTCGTTATTAACGCTTGAGCATTGACAACTTTTGTGATCAAGAAAAGTTAAAAGATAATTCGATTTTCGAAAAAAATAGTAATCTAAATCAAATAAAATAATTATGAAACCATCTAATGAAAACCAATATGTGACGTAACAACAATTTATCACTTTCAAAATAAATTACAACATTTGCAGCAGTCTGGGGTAGAAGTCAAGTTAACCCCTTTGGTTCAAAATGATTACTTGATAATAAAAAATGAACAAACCCAGGATCTTAAAATAATTTACAGCACTTCACGAGCTCTTCCTAATGAAGCAAAAATATTTCTAAATACAAAAGTGAGGTGTACAACTTGACGAAGCTGATTTAGAGTGACTACTTAATTTCATCTACTCTCCTAAAAAATTTTAAATTGTGACTTGTCTCGTTTTTCCCTGGAACTATGGACTACTAATGTCAAATCAGGTTTTATTTTTTTAAAATTAATTGTTATCCTTATCTATTTAAAACAATAATTTAAGAGAAATTTATGTCATACATTACATTGCACCAAACCAAAAATATCATAAATTATGTATTGCAGTGACAACGCTGTCATATATGCCTTATCACAAAGGATTCCATTATAAAATAAGGTAAACCATACAGTTACTGGACACATGACAGTTATGGGACACTACACATATAAACTTTAAAAATAAGACTATTTCTAAGGCACAGTATAATAAATGCATATAAATGTCAGCTGAAGTTGTTGTGCAGTTTGATAATTACATTAATTAGAATGGAAAATGAAATTAAAAAACGTCAAAGGAGTTCAAATTGGGATTATTCCGAAAAAACTCTCTTTTTGGAGGTAAATAAATTAAATAAAAACGCGCTTTAATAATTGTATTGTAGCATTTACAAGCGTTATTATGTTTAAATCATCCGTGGTTACATCGATGTAATTGAATGTAAAGCAATTGACAGCAGGCTTGGCAAGAAGAAGGAATTGGCGTGGGCTGAATTGCACAAAAAATTAATTGGCAATGGTTGCTCCCGAGGCTTAACAAAACTGAAAGAGCAATGGCGCCGAATGAAACGAGAGGCTAAAGGAAGAATTTCTTGTTTCCGAAGAGAAAGTGAAGAAACAGGTGGTGGAAAACAACCAGAACCACCAACTGATATCAACTGGGTTGTGTTAGATTTAGTTCCTAAAGAATTTGATGAGGACATATCTAATTTTGATAATGACTCAACCCAATTGGTAGATACGTAGAATTGATTTAATAACCATTTTTATAATTATTCATGCTTTAGAACATTTATACACCTGTGCCTGAGTTGCAAAATGCAGTTACCAGCCCCAATAATATTGATATGATATTGATTTCGACACTCGAAGAACCAGATGCCACTCACGATACGGAAAACTTATTTACTCCGACACACGAAGAACTTTTGTTGTGAATTTTTTCAAAATCATTCATTTTAATGTTCACCACAAAATTTTATGATTGAATGACAAGGAAACAAACCGAACTGTCTAACTTACACGTTTCTTAAACTAGGGGGTTTAGGCGTGTATCTTTATAGATACGCTTAACTGTCCGATAACTATATGGTTTACCCCACTAAAATTCACCTAAAATAAAGATGAATTACAAAAACATCAATTTTTTTTATTAATAATAATAGACAATCAGTTAAAGAAAATAAATACAAAACTTTTCTTATTTTATCGATTTTAAGTTACTTTATTTTATAAAACAATACAGAAGTTTTAGGTTTTATGCAGATTCACATGCGAATACTATGCATAAATACAGAGTAATCTAACGGTCATTCATTAAAAATAAATTTAATAAAAAGGAATATCCTTTCTATTATTGAAATTCAGAGAATAAAAATCTATTTTTTATAACCTTGAGAAAAATAAAAGTTACTACTGTAATATTTATTTTTAATAAATATTTATTTTGTATTTGTCTTTAAATTAATGATTTTCAAAGAACGGTCCAAAATGAGCTGTAGGTATTTATAAAAATGTAATATGATTAATGAATATGTTCATTAGATTTAGGCATTTGTTCATTGCATTTATGAATGTGTTCATACTACTTAAGAAAACTTTAGTTCGTCGATAGTTGTAAATATTTTTCTTTAGTTTTCATTAAAGGTTAGATGAAGTTAAATAAACCTTTAAATCCAAATCGACACATTAGTCGTGATACTTTTTAACAGAAGCGTTGAGACTAATTTTTAAGGACTCTGTTAGTTGATTGCTCCTTAGGGGTTTTTTAATATTTTTCTATGGATAAGCAAGACTATTACAATAAAGTTCTTATTTATCGGGTATTTAACATTAGCAGTCAACGCATTAAACCATCACAACTATGTGAACTATATTATTTTAACCCATATGGTGTGTTTGATTAAGAGGTTTTGTGAATTAGGGAATCACGGAGGTTAATTTTTTTTATTATCCGAAGTAGATTAAATAGACAATGTTGTACAAGCTTTGATACATCGTCGTCCAAAATTGTTGCACTTAGTTTAAACAATATATTAAAACTTAATGTCAATTTTCGATGTGTGGTCACCATTACATTAACACGTACTAATATAGTCAATATTGTTATAGAAAACAAAATAAAAATTTATAATAGAAATCGGAACAGAAACAGTAAATCACATTATAAAAAACATAATTTCCTTTTTATATTGTGCCCATAAAGACTAAAAATTTAATCATCAATTTTGGCCTTATCAAACAGCCACTTAAAAAGTTTTATATTAAGTTAACCTTTAATAAATGAGATCTTATCCCAGATTATTATTATTTAAGGAGTTGATTTTAATACTTGTAAAAGCTAATAGTAATATTTATGATATAATTAATATGTATTATTTATTATAATTCTCAGCAAGCACAAGGATACAAGATCAGAGGTCACTAAATTTGTTGAGCATTAAACTAAAATATTTCCTATAAGCAATAAAAGTACCCTGTTAAAGGTTACGCAAGTTCTAAAAGATTTCTTAATTATTTTTTTTTACATTTTTCTAAATGTTAAGAATCAGATATTTATGTTCTTACAAATTAATAGATCATTAGTTTTGTACAGCTAATTATTATTATTGCTTGCAGATAGTTGAATGTAACTCATAAGGAATTGGACAAGTTGCATTCATTTGCAACCATCATTGTAATTTGATTTATTAATAGTTTATTTGGTGATAAAAAGTTATTTGATGTAAATGTGCAATGACAGAGTTTTGGGGATGCACTTCCTTTGATAAAACTGGAAACTGAATGAAAAGAAAAAAAAAGAGATTAAAATCATGGGACAAAAATATAACTATTTGTTAACATGTAGTTAATTTGGTATACTGCATGACTATGAATTGTAGGGTCATAAGTTAGATTCTTAGTTGCTACCAAATTATTTGTAATTATGGCTACATTTAGTAGGTAATTAACAACTAGGTGCTGCCTTGTGATTTGAATATATCTCAATTGTAACATGGCTTTTTTATAAAGTTGAAAATTGTGGGTAAATCGCTCGACTTTCTCGAAAACTTCGAGGATGTTCACAATTGCTGAATTTATCTTAAAATGCAGTTAGCATACCTACTATGCAAAGCTACTACAAAAAACAATTTGAATTATTTATATTCACAAATAAATATTTATATCAGTTAAAAATCAAATTATTCCAACAAAATTATTTGTAATTTTGGAATTGGCATGTAATGCCGGATTTCAAAAAAATTATAAACATTTGATTAATAGGCTAAATTAATTATTAATTTCATTAATTCAATAATTTGGCATAAAAATAGTTGTTTTAATGATTTAATGAGGAAAACAAATTACGTAGTTCCGAATATTACCGGTTCATGTTTTATCCATTTTACATAAATAAGCAATTGAAAAGTGTCCATATAAAAAGAAAATGACGGATGTTGAAGTTCAGTAGAAAAACGAAGTTAAGTGAGGTGGCTTTTAGTAAACTCTCAAAATGTGGAAAATAATTTTTATCGTATCTCTGTGTGTAGCTTCTGGTTTAGCCAGGTCTCGCAGACGTTCACCAGATGAAGTTGTAAAGGCTCCTGAAAGTCGTGTAGAAGAAAGACACCCCAAGAAATATGTAGTTGCAATTTTGAAACAAGAAAATATTTTGGAACCAAATGGAAATTTTCAACACAGGTACCGTTTAGAAGAAATTTTTAATTAAATTGCTTTCATGTTTTTATTTTATAGTTACGAAGCTGAAGATGGCTCAAAAGCGGGAGAAGTAGGAGAAATTAAAATTACTGGCGAAGATACAGCAGAAAAATCTGTTACAGGATTTTGGGAATACAAATATGGAGATAAAATATATCGTTCGGAATACGTAGCCGATGAAAACGGTTTTTCTGTTCGTGGTGATCATATTCCTGCCATCCCCAATTACATTCTTAAAGCGCTCGAGTGGAACAAGGCTCATCCAGAAGAAGAAGAAAGAGAAACAATATCTTAAAAAACCGGGAAGTTATTACTTTAGATTTACTCATTGATGTTGTTTGTGAATATAAATAAAAAATATGTTAAAATAAAAATATGATTTAAATTTTTGTGGTTTTAAATTTAATTTATTAAATATTTAATTAATAAGCTGATAGTAAAAATAAAGCAAAACAAATTTTTTAAGGAAAAATTTACATTTGAATTTTTAAACAATTAACAAAACTTGCTATTAGGACAAGCAGGTTTGTCAATTAAATAAGCTTAACTAATTTTTCACACCTCGGCTTCATCAAGAACCATTAGATTAGCCTCTTCCAGTCAAACATTTTTATTTGAAATTTCATGGATTGGATTTCTTTGTTTATTATTGTTTGTTAATTTAATTAGTTATTACATAGTTTAATAACGCGGTATTCATTACTAAATTAAGTATTGTGGAACTTATCATTCTAAAGATGAATACTAACCTACAAAAAAAGGAAGTGCTTAGCAAGCAAAAAATTCACAAATACTGTTTGTCAATACTGTTTTTTTCAATCGGTAAAAGTTGTCTCCCATTGTTATATTAAGTTGGTAAAGCAAATTGATGCATACTTTATTTACATAATCTGTTTAACTTTCTCTTAAAAAATTTGTATGCAAACAAAAGGCAAATGTCTTCTTTTACTAAAAAGATCTATAGGTCATATATTGCGCCCTTTTGTAAATGCAAATTATGTATTTCTTGGTTGCATTTATGCAATATTTAAGTAACAATATTTAAGTTTGACCATAAGTAAACTGAAGAGGTTAAATTACTTAGCACTTGTCACAAATATAGCAAACAATGCTTTATTATAAATACCTTCTTAAAGAATAAAATTTTAGTTAATTGCAGAGATTACTTCAACGCTTCTTATTATGTTAGTTATATTGGTAAGTTGATCAATCAGGATTATCTTCAGTTAAAATAAAGTGATAAAAGTAAACAAAAGTTATTTTAGCTTTTAGTTTGCGTATCATCAGCATGGTGTGCTCCTCAATCAAGAAGGCAGCCTACTAATCAAGGGCAACTTAGTGCACCAGTTCCATCAGTCTCTTCTCCAATTCCAATCTTAAGTCATTATGAAACCGTAAATGGTGACGGTAGTTTTAATTTTAGGTGAGTAGTTAAATTTTATTTTAATTTTTTGTGTAAATTTATATAATAGGAATATTAACGGGCAACCTTTAACTAAAAGTATGAAACGTATGATAAATAATGAAGTGTGTATATTTTAGTTACGAAACTGGCAATGGTATTCATGTCCAAGAAGGTGGTTATATAAAAAAATTACCGTTACCTCAAGGGCATAGTGCATCATTTAATTCTGATGAAGTCGATGCCGATGGAGGTGGTATATCAGTTCAAGTAATTACTGGTTCTTATTCTTATAAAACACCAAACGGAACAGAAATAAGTTTGACGTAAGTGAAAATTTTTGTTAAAATATTCATCGATAACAAAAAATATTATTTTGGTTAGAATGAATTGTTTAATAAAATTTAATAATTTTTAGGTACATAGCAGATGAAAATGGTTTTCGACCCCAAGGGGCTCATTTACCAACACCACCACCAATTCCACCAGAAATTTTGAAATCTTTGCAGTTGCTACCTAAATCAGAGGAACTATCCGATAATTATCAAGATAAAAGTATACAAGAAAGCGCGTCTAATACAGACGAAATTAAAGATTATAATAATCCAAGTAATTTTGATGTTCTAAGACGCAAAAGAGGGATAATATTATAAATTTGATATTTTCATATTTTTGTACGTTTATTGCTTTATAATTATGTCGATCATTGCAATGAATTAAACTTTATACTCGCAGCTTTTTATATCTTTTTTTATGTTTACTTTTGATTCATTCACTAAATGAAGATTTTTGGTGAAATTTTCTTTAGATGGTCCAATAAACGTTTTGGATACATAATAGAATAATTTGAAAATAAATAATGCTATTTTGTTTATGTATGATGTTAACAACATTGCTAAACAAAAATTAAAAAAATTTATAGAATCAAAATTTAAAGAAAACAAAATTCATAAGAATAGTATCTTTGGGAAAAATACCGGAAAGAGAAGAAAAAATCATGTACAAGAATATGTCAATGTCAAATGAAAAACTCTTTCTACAAAGATAATAAAAGATTTGCTGAGAAATGCAGATTAAAATGTCGCACTAACTATAACATAACAGAAGAACAGTGAAAGAATATCTTCCAAAGTTACTGCAAATTACATATTATGTGATATTGAGTAGTGAAGGTCGTTTTTTAATAAAAGTATATCTAAAAACAAATTCGTTTGATCGAATTTCAAAACCAAATGCTCAAAAGTGGACCAATTTTGATGCCTTCGCAATGAAGAATCGTAGTTGGTACTGCTAAAAAGAAATCAACTCTATGCTTCTAGGAGTGAAAATTGATTTTTAGTAAACGTTTGCCAAATAAATTGACAAATTCCATATTTGATTTTAACATCTTTTTGCTTAATTTACTGCGGAAGTTTTTTTGTAGTATATTAATATGATAATATTAAAGATAAAAGAAATATATAATTTTTTTAAAATAATTGTGCTAAAGTGACTTTTGATTGACTTATCTCCTTTTAACCTAAACATTTTTTTAACTTACTTTCTTTTTCACTATTGAGATTGTAGATGAAATTGTTTTTTTATCACCTTTTTATTCAAAATAAATCAACTACAAAGAATAAAAAATTATCAACGAAACTCTTTTTCAACGGAAAAACATCAGGAAATACATCAATTTTTTTGGTGGAAGTTGTTAAATCCTTTTAAAAGTCTCAATTTACTTTCGAAAGAAGTTCTAGTAATTGCTTCTTTTTTCGATTGTTATTGGGAGTGGATTCTTATACGCCTGTTTTAAATCTAGTATTTTTGTTGACTTTGTTTTAAAATCCTCATTTTCATCTAGAGTCTTTGTATAAGAATCACCTATTATTTTCCTGATACCTTATACATCTCATTTCTGTTCAGTGAAACTTTTCGCTCATAGTATTTAGTACATAGTACTTTCGACTTACGTATGATGTCAGCAAAATCAAAAAATTCAGATCTCTCCATTTCGTCAACCATAAGAGGTTATCATTTGCCTACTAAGCGTATAAGTTGAGCTCAATCGTGAGAGTGCTCAATTTTCAAGTTACATTTTTCCTTTTTTTCTATAAATCATATTAATTCAAAGCTTCTTTATTAATCTATAAATGACACAAAAGAGAAAGAGTATTCTAGCAAATTATTATATTGAATTAGTCTATAATAAATAGCATGCTGATAAAACATATACGTCGGAAATAAATCTTCTTCTTTTTCTACTTTTTGGCTAGAGTCAACCCTGTTTGCCTTAAACAGCCACTGCGTTGTTTGCTTGGCATCTTTGAGCATATAAATTGCTTAACGTCTGATAGGTAGTTTGCTAGGCTTGTCTCCAGATGAGCCTGTAACCCTGGTTTTTATGTTAATGACTGCAATTCATTAACCCAGGAGGACCACCGGCTTAACGTGCCTTCCGAAGCACGGAGACCAGTCATAAGAAAGTTGCCCTTCTCCGAATTTGAACCCGGTACCTCGCATTCGCAGTTGATCACGTTACCTGCAAGGCAAATGACGTTCTCTACCGGAAATAAATGAAGAATTAAAACAGCGGACTTCACCTGCCGAATCTGCTCCAAAGAAGGCAAAAATCATTACATCAGGTGAAAAAAGGTAAAGGGCTTTTTGTACTAACGGCTTAGTACTTTGCCAATTGTACGACCCTAAATTGATGAAAAATCGGCCCTATTTAGTAATAAAAGAAAAAAAGAAAAAAAGAAGTAAGATAAATAGCAAACTTATCTACAATCGTCATATCAAAACTTATTCAATTGCGCTACAAATTGCTGTCACATCTACTTTTTGCCCTAGATCTGGCACCTTGTAATTTCTTTTATTTCTAAACAAGGAAAAATGACTTGTCGGAAAGCAGTTCACATTAAATGAAAACTTCATCGCCGAAACAAATGCCAATTTTGCAGAGTTCAACAAATCATATTTTTTTTTGGCTGAAAACAGTTGGAATATTGCTGAACTAAGAATATCGAGCTGAAAAGAAACTTATGTTAAGAAATAAATTTAAATTCCATGAAAAACTGTTGGTTTATGGTTTTTAAGAAAATTGTACAAAATAATCTAAAAAAGAATTGAAACGCTACATAACGTAAGAAACAAGGATTTAAAGGCAGTTTATTTCGTCGGTGGGTAGACCAAACTTACCTAGTGATGGCAGTGATGACTAACAACAATTTATTGTGTAGTTAGTGTAGAAAGAAAACGTTTGAGTGCTGTCTTTAAAAGCACGGTGTAAATTTTGTTTCTGCACATCGCATGACCACTGCCATCACAAGGTGCGTTTGGTCTACTTATGATACAGCAGATATAAATTTAGTATTTTTCACCTCAGAAACATGTAAAGTAATACAATCTTATCTTAAGCGTAGAGTGGGATATGTAAAAATTTCAAGCAACTCAAAAATGGTTAGGTTCAAAAGTGGTTGATTTGTTGTGGAATACCGCATATACATATTATATAGTTATTTTATATAATGTTATTTTCAAATAAAATATAATTAATATTGTTTCAAAATAAAACCACTGTACCCCGGTCTCTCCTAGTATTTCTAATTCATATTTTAAATTTACTCTATAAATTGCAATCATCTTAATTGAGTCCAACAAATTTTAATTTTAGAATGTAAATAATGATTAATCTTACCAATTACAACGTTACATACATTGCAATATTTAGTATTTGTTTAACCTAAGATTATCTATTTGCAGTTGCTACAGTTACATAGCTTAATATGGTGCGTAAGCTAAACTTTATACAATGATTGTTGAAAGTTTAATATCTTTTGTGATGTTTTGCATTCTAGTAGTACTAGGTGTGCAATATGTGTGGCAAAATAGACATTCTGACGTAGGATTAAATGTGGTAATAATTAAAACTTATTACTCAATATACTTAGAAAGTAACACCTAATTTTTTCTATAGAAACAGTTAATAAGAAAGTATGGTTATCCATTTGAAAATCATACCGTCCAAAGTGAAGATGGATATTTATTAGAACTTCATCGAATACCACCTCTCGATAGGAAAAATGCACATAACCGACCTCCAATTTTAGTAACACCAGGTTTATGGTGTAGTTCAGCCGATTGGGTGAATATGGGTGTAAAAAAAAGTTTAGGTTTTATTTTAGCTGAAGAAGGTTATGATGTATGGTTGGCTAATTATAGAGGTACGACTTGGTCAAAAAAACATATTAGTCTTGACTGTAAAAAAGATGCAAAAAAGTTTTTTGATTACAGGTATATGTAATATTTTTACAATTAATTATTTATTTGCAATTTGTTAGAATTTGTTGTGTCTATTTCAATAGGTACTATCTAGAGATTAATAATAATTAAAACAAGGTTATCATTGAAAAAAAAGTAGTGATATTAATTATCTAATGAACATCAAACTATACGTTATTAATTCTGATGAATTTAATTGCAATTTACTTTTCCTGGCTTTTATTTAAAATTTTATAAAATTATTGTTAATATTACAGTAAATTATTACAAAAATTGTAATTATTCAAATCATCGTGTGAACGAAGAAAGTTTTACCAGAATCATGTTTTCAAATAATCTCATGAAAAATTATCAATTTATGTGTAGATAGATTGAATTTTCAATTTTTCTAATTCCAATATTGTCTTTCACATAAAAAAGAATTCATTGGATAAAAAAAATTAAAAGTTTATATAAACTATTGTGATTATATGTATTCCTGCTTTAAATTTATAATAATAATAAAATATAGTTAGAAAAGCTGAGACCAATAAGTAACCTTTACATGACCATTTATTGTTAGTATTTATTAAAAGATTATACAGTGGGGCCCGCTTAATGTGATCACATTGGGACTTGAGGTTTTTGATAACAATAACCGATTGATAACAATAAAAGGAAAAAATTTTTATTGGTTATTTATTAGCATGTAGTACATCTACAAAAATTAATTAATAATAGTCACTCATTGTAAAGTTTTCAAGTAGGACTGAATCTTACAACACACATTAACAGCAAACTATCGTCCATTTATGTATTTAAACGACGGAATTGATTATAAACATAAATATGTAAAGTGATATCACATGTGTGACGTTGATTTTCTTGCTAACACCTGACTTTATTATATGTGGGTGGTTTATGCACAATATAAAAAAATGCTTGTAACTGAAAATCAACTCCTTTGCTCGTGGGAGAAAATAATCTTAAGAATAATATGATAACATTAACCGAATTATGATAACTATAAGCGATGTTTTTTGTGTGTCATAATATATGTCCGTTCCGTTCCTGGCAAAAGTGATAACAATATCCGAATGATAACATTAACCGCGATCACATTAAGCGGGCCCCACTGTACTATCAAATTTTGATTAAGTTCGTTTGTAAATTAATTTTTAATTAATTATTTATTTAATTATTTTTTAAATGCAGTGGAACTCAAATAATGAGAACCTGAAGAAAATTAATTTCCCAACTTAACTCAGCATTTATAATTTTTAACAAATTGTATAGTTAAAATAGTATGGGGTTGTAGTCGAAACCTTTTTATTATGATGATTTTAGCATTATATTAGAGTTCTACTGTAATTTCTTAAATTACACTTTTTTATCGAAATATTATTAAGTTTTCAGGAAATTGGCTACTATGATTTACCTGCATATATCGATTATATTCTTAATTTAACAAATCAAAAAAATTTATTTTATATTGGTCATTCTCAAGGTGTCATCTGTTACTTTGCGCTTATGGCAGATAAACCTAATTACAACGAAAAAATTCGTTTTACAATAGCTTTATCGCCCAGTGGATTTTCGACAAAATCTAATTCTTTATTCGTGAAATTTCTTCTCAGTACGCAAAATATTACTCAAGTAAGTTATTATTATTATTGAGTGTTATCTAAGGTAAATGATAAATAACCACATATTTTACTTTTAGTTTATTTTTAAACACTTGAATTGCTATGAGATCTTGCCGTATTCAAAATGTTTAACAATGATCACGCAAATAATTTGTAACGATTTTTCTCCAATTCAATATGTAGGTGTATATGTAGTAAATTTCATAGTGGGATTTTCGAAACAACTGAATAAGGTAAACATGATAACATTGTTGTATACCTACTATAATATTGTTTTTAGTCGATGATTCCTGTTATAGTTAGCAATACTCCAGCAGGATCATCTTATAAACAAATTGAACATCTTTTGCAATTACATAATGGTAAGTAATGGCACGGTTTCACTGACAACAATTGAACAAGGAATAGTTGTCACCGATTTGCACCGTTACTATTACATGTTTAGATCATAATTAAGATTTCATCGGGTAAAAATTTAAATAGCAAATATTCATATAATTAAGAAAAAATTGATTTTAAAGAACAAAAAAATATACATAATAATACATTATATTATTTTATAAGAATCGCATAATACTTTTTACCCTTAGATTACACGGTGGTAACCTATGCTACCAATGTACTAATATGATTTAAACATAAGTAGATATGTACATATATCTACTAGGAATTTGATTTTTAAAATTGCTTTTTTCCAAATTGGCTAAATAATTACATACTTTTAAAATTTATTCCTGGTAAAGTCTTGATTATGATCTACGTGAATTGGTAATAGTAAATAGTAGAAATCGGTGAAAACAATTTTTTGCTTTCCTCTTGTGAGTCCAATTTATAGTGGTCCAGTGATACCGTAACGCAACATAATACTGCTAAAATAATATTTTTTTTCAACCGCCTGTTTATGTGAGTGAAGTTAGCCCCCCTTTTTTTGAAATTGTGATTTTTTTTATTTGTGCTCAATTGTGCTCAAGTTGTGCTCAATGTGCTTAAAAGAATTTTTTGATTTTGAACAAAAATAATAAAAAAAATCGAAAAAACACTTTTTGACGCCAACCCCCCCTTTTTTTGAAATTGCAACTTTATTTGGTTGTTCTCAATTGTGCTCAAGTTGTGCTCAATGTGCTTAAAAGAATTTTTTAATTTTGATCAAAAATAACTGCGTAAAGCGCGAAATAAGATTTCGACCTAGCCCCCCTTTTTTTGAAATTGCAACTGTTTTTGATTGTACTGGATTGTGCTCAAGTTGTGCTCAATGTGCTTAAAAGAATTTTTTAATTTTGATCAAAAATAACTGTGTAAAGCGCGAAATAAGATTTCGACCTAGCCCCCTTTTTTTGAAATTGCAACTTTTTTTGATTGTACTCGATTGTGCTCAAGTTGTGCTCAATGTGCTTAAAAGAATTTTTTAATTTTGATTAAAAATAACCACTTAAAGCGCGAAATAAGATTTCGACCTAGCCCCCCTTTTGTGTGATATTAGTATGTGTCGTAAAATATAGAATTAAACAAACTTAATCAAACGTTAAAACTTTTGAATTTTTAACCGTAAGAAAAGAAACAACATACAAGAAATTTTATAAAAAACACTTTAAAAAAACATTTGAAACTTTAGTGACAAGGTAAAACTAGATAAAATATTAGAAAAATAACTAAAAGTAACGAAAAGCAAAAACGTGGTATTTAAAAATTGAAAAATATACTAAAATGATTACAGAATAGTAATACGATATTTCGCCATTTCAAGGTAATTGCCTATCTTCAGTCGTATGTAACTAGAAAAAAGGAAAAAAAGCATGAAAATGACCCCCCCTGTTTTAAAAATTTTTTAGTCATTTTTCTAATATTTTATCTAGTTTTACCTTGTCACTAAAGTTTCTAATGTTTTTTATAAAATTTCTTGTATGTTGTTTCTTTTCTTACGGTTAAAAATTAAAAAATTTTAACGTTTGGTTAAGTCAAGTTTTTACACAACGGGTTAAGTTTTTTTACAACCCTGTCTGTGACAGTTGTTCTGTATACAGCTTCTGTATTAAAACTAATATAGTCCTATCAGAATTCTCCATTTATGTCTTTTAGATGTTTGATACTTTACCCTGTATAAATCATTACGACAAAAAACTTTACCCTGAATGCGGTCCTTAAAAATGAAATTTGGAAATCTACTTTACTATTCACCCTGTATGATAAAATTGTTCAATGCGCAGCTTTTTTTGCTCTTATTTCGCGCTTTACGCGGTTATTTTTGATCAAAATTAAAAATTTTTTTTAAGCACTTTAAGCACATTGAGCACAACTTGAGCACAATCGAGTACAATCAAAAAAAGTTGCAATTTCAAAAAAGGGGGGCTAAGTCGAAATTTTATTTCGCGCTTTACGCAGTTATTTTTGATCAAAATTAAAAAATTCTTTTAAGCACATTGAGCACAATCGAGTACAATCAAAAAAAGTTGCAATTTCAAAAAAAGGGGGGATAGGTCGAAATCTTATTTCACGCTTTACGCAGGTATTTTTGATCAAAATCAAAAAATTCTTTTAAGCTCATTGAGCACAACTTGAGCACAATTGAGAACAATCAAAAAAAGTTGCAATTTCAAAAAAAGGGGGGCTGGCGTCAAAAAGTGTTTTTTTCGATTTTTTTTGTTATTTTTGTTCAAAATCCAAAAATTCTTTTAAGCACAACTTGAGCACAATTGAGCACAAATAAAAAAAAATCACAATTTCAAAAAAAGGGGGGCTAACTTCACGCACATCGCCTGTTTAGTAAGTCGACCATTATTGATAAAAATGTAACATGTAAGTAGAACTTACCTCTTGTTTACTGTGGTCAAGGTTTTAACAATAGTATAATTTTACTTATACTGTCCTAGTACGCGTAAGTAATATTATACTACGTTGCTATGTTAGCGCAACTAACACCATACACCTACTAAACGCAATTAGAGTAGAAAAACAAAACAAATATTGGGCAAATGTCATTATGACATTTATTTCATTAATTTTTTTGATATATTTTACTACTTTTCGCAGGCGGTTGAAAAAATAGCATACGTGCCGATAATCGTAAGTATTTTTGTGATCTCGTATGCTTAGAAAATCTCGGTTGTGCTTCGATTTTTCAAACTGCATGCATACGCGTTTACAAAAATTATACTTACGGTTATTGGCACGTAATATACTATATAATCACTGAGTAGATACTGGATCATTCAGAATAATATCATCAAAATAATTATTATAAAAAGAACTACCTCATATTTGACTAACCGTATAGTTTATGTACCTTAAAAAATTTTCTCCATTAATAGCCACACTGTAGTTTATACTTAAAAAATAAATTTGATGAAAACCAAAACTGACGATTATAAGTAAATTTAAAAAAAGTTACAAATGAAATTGAGAATGTGAAAATATTTAACATTTTTGTTTTGTTTGAAGCTCTCTAGTGAAATATCTCGGAGTGATAATGAGCTTTCAAAATCTTTAATGGAGTTACCTGTTCATAATATAATTTTTATACAATTATTTGATAGGTAAGTTTTGCAAATATGATTATGGACAAGCAAAAAATATAAAAGAATATGGACAACCTACTCCTCCAGAATACGATTTATCTAAATCAAAGGTTCCGATGGCTATATTTCATGGAAGTAATGATATATTATTTACGCCTAAGGTAATCAACAATTCTGATATTTAATTATTACTGTCAATTTCTATTTACAGGACGTTGAAAATTTAGTATTGAAGCTATCGACTGTAGTAATGAAGAAAATTATTCCGGGATTTAATCATTTAGATCTAATATGGGGAACTGATGCCAAAGAATTAGTGTTTAAAGATGTTGTTGAAATAATTAAATCAAATAGTTAAATTATTGTTCTTGTTTTAATACAAAAAATAAAAAATACATTATGAAGGAGAGCCTTAAAGTAAAAAAAAAATTATTTGCCTTACTGTGATAATTTACTTTGAGCATCATCAAAGGTCATCAAAAAGTATTCAAAAATATTTTTCTAAAGCAAGAATTTAGGCTTTAATTTCGAAATAAAGAAAAAGTTTATAATCTGGCTCTGTATCCATCTAGATTTCTTATCTATTAATAATAATCATATTCTTGTAATGGACAACGATAGGAACGGTCACGTTCTTATGGATTGATGAATTTTTACATTTGTTTTCAATTCTATTCTTTTTGACGACGACTTATGATCTGTAATATCCTGTCATCCCCTACCCAAATCTATACATCAGTAGCATATGGTGGTATGTATCTTTCGACGTTTGTAAATTGGGCCAAGCGGTCAGGGTTTCTTTAAATCAGTCTGTAAATTGAACCAAAAGATTATAAGGGTCCCATGTAAATTGGGACAAAAAAGGTTCAGTTATTTTAAACTTTTGCCTTTTGTATATTGATAGTACTCTATTACTGCCAATTTACAAATATTACTTTTTAGGGGTATTTTTGATTTAAATTTGAAGAAAAAATAGTAACAACAACCTCTTCTGAAAAGCACCTTTTGTAAGACCCCCAGGGATATTTTTTTAAAAAAAGTTGTTCTTACCCCCTTCATAGAAGCATTTTTTTTGAGTTGAAAGGTCTTAGGGGATTTTATCAGCTAATAAAGCGTTAATTTAAACGGCCCCGATCCATCTCAGAGTGGAGCAAAGCAAAGCGGAAGAGACTTAGAGTCAAATTTAACAAGGCAAGTGCATCCGACAATGATTCATCATTCTTTAATTAGGTTATTATTTACTATTTTTGACTTAAATTTGAAATTTAAATCTTTTGGAAGATTCAAAAATTCCCAAAAAATTATATTGACGGCTGGCCCAATTTACTAGCGTCCGGAACTTTTATACCATCTGACAAAGCTTTGTCTGGTCGCACAACTTCGACTACTTTAACTTACCACACTCGGAACATTCATGGTTACATTCATGGGTCGCTTTGTTGACATCCAACGACCATGTTATCAACTCCAGCTTCCGCATTGTTTGGAAGAGCTGAGTTTGTTATTTAGGAGAATTTCTCTCTTTCTAAGTGAGTCATGTTCTCTGGATGCTCTGTAGGTATCAGTACCTCTTCACAGAAAAAAAGTTGTACTTAAAAGTAGAACAATTTGTACCTAGATTGCCTACAACTACAAAATGTGTAAAAATTTAGCACAATTTGTGCTATAAAATAGTACAATTGCGCTAGAGATGACTAAAATTAAGTACAATTGTTTTAAATTTTCACCCAATTTGTACCTGTAGACAATCTAGGCACAAATTTTTATACTTTTAAGTACAACTTTTTTTCTGTGCTGTTTTATTTAAAAGCATAATACTTACAAATTATAAATCATTTTTTGATGGTGGCTTGAGAATACAATAGAAACACTCCATATAAAGCTATGCTAAATCAAGACTATGCACTTTAATTTGATAATTAAATTAAAATATTTCTTTATGAATAAAAATTGATTTTAGTATCTTAAATAAAAATGCACATCTTTCATGAAACAATATGCAACCAATTCTGCTTTACGATATTATTCCTATCTGCTTCTATAAATTCCAATAATTTAATATTATGAATTTATGATGATCAAATTGCATTATTGCCAATAATCTTATCAGAATTTATAGCAAATTGGGTCATGAGAACCGTGAACTGATTTGTGTTGTATTTTTTTATGAAACCACAAACAGCATTTTATTAGTAATAAGATGAGAAAACATGCAACCACATATTTATTCTGCCTAATATTATTTTGTCAAACAAGTTTGAATATTTTTCTAAGTTTTTAAAACAAGTTTTTATTTTATTTTAATTCAAATTTATTCAAGCACATTTTTTCAAAGTTAATTCATTGTTTGTAAAAACTAATAAAACACCATTTCGTTTAACCAATGTAAAAAATGGAATAACAAATTCTTTATGGCAAAATTTTAGAGCAGCATCACTTTGTAATGACAGGGTGAAGATCAAGCTAATGTAAAGAAACAAAAATTAAACGCACGACGGCACTGGAACATTCTAATGAATAATGAACCTAAGTATGGCAATGGTAAAACATAACCATATAAATTTAAACAAATAGTTATCAAATTTGACATTTAAATTGATATGCTTATGTTTTACCGCTATTATTCCAGCATTGGAAAATTATAACAAAATAGTGTTTTTTTTTAACTTAATTTTAGTCTTATATAAAGTATAGTATACAACTCGCTATAACGGATGTTATATTATTACCGAAGATGAAGTTTGCAACACGAGCGAGCAAAGCGAGCGAGTGGTGTAATTCACCTGAGCATGGCATTCATTATAGCGTCGTTGTATAATAAGGTATACTATTCATTCATTGATTCATTAAGCTTTTACATTCTAAATAGAATATTGCTTTCCTTTTCTGGGAATTACAAATCCGATTAGCGGGGTGGATTAGTCTCCATATTACATATTTCCGTTAAATCAATATCGATTTCACCACAGCGTGTGCATGCCCACTGAAAGGCCGAGCCAAGAAATTCTGAATAGTTCTCGATTTGAACCCAGAATTTCCGCTCTGTACTCAACCAGCGGTCACATCACTCCACGGCTGTGGCTTAATAAACTATAATAATTTTAAATAAAATTCCTACCACTTTATCATTATTCTTGATCTGCATTTTGCTTGTTTGTGTGATCTAAAGGTAGTTTCGTAACAATTTTTTGTTGGTAATAAATGATTAAACATAATCCTGATTGTGTCAAGAACCTAACGTTACAGACAGATCTATAGATATTTCTTATTATAGCTACATTTTTTCATAGTGTAGCATTTTAAATGCTATTATTTTTGCTTAGCATTTTGTGACGCTAAGTAAAAATATAACTAGGCTGAAATTTATGCATTATCAAAATGTCATTCTTCTACTTATCACGCAAAAGATGGAAAATGATTTTTTTGTTTCACGTAATGTTTAAGTTTGAAAGCCACAAACTGTTTATTTTATAAAATATTCAGTTTTAACCTTTGATTATTTTAAGTTGGTATCATAGCATATTTTTCATCATAAGCAGACAAAATAAAACCACTATACCCCGGTCTCTCCTAGTATTTCTAATTCATTTTTTTAAATTTTTTCTATAAATTTCATTGATCTTAATTTAGTTCAAGAAATTTTAATTTTAGAATGTAAATAATAATTAATCTTACCAATTACAAAGTTACATACATTGCAATATTTTAGTATTTGTTTAACCTAAGATTATCTATTTGCAGTTGCTACAGTTACATAGCTTAATATGGTGCGTAAGCTAAAATTTAGACAATGATTGTTGAAAGTTTAATATCTTTTGTGATGTTTTGCATTCTAGTAGTACTAGGTGTGCAAAATGTGTGGCAAAATAGACATTCTGACGTAGGATTAAATGTGGTAATAATTAAAACTTATTACTCAATACACTTAGAAAGTAACACCTAATTTTTTCTATAGAAACAGTTAATAAGAAAGTATGGTTATCAATTTGAAAATCATACCGTCCAAAGTGAAGATGGATATTTATTAGAACTTCATCGAATACCACCTCTCGATAGGAAAAATGCACATAACCGACCTCCAATTTTAATAACACCAGGTTTATGGTGTAGTTCAGCCGATTGGGTGAATATGGGTGTAAAAAAAAGTTTAGGTTTTATTTTAGCTGGAGAGGGTTATGATGTATGGTTGGCTAATTATAGAGGTACGACTTGGTCAAAAAAACATGTTAGTCTTGACTATAAAAAAGATGCAAAGAAGTTTTTTGATTATAGGTATGTAATAATTTTACAATTAATTATTTAGTTGCAATTTGTTAGAATTTGTTGTGTCTACTTCAATAGCAAGAGATTAATAATAATTAGAACAAGGTTATCATTGAAAATAAATAATGATATTAATTATCTAATCATCATCAAACTTAACGTTTTAATTCTGATGAATTTAATTGCAATTTTCTTTTCTTGGCTTTGGCTTTTATTTACCATTAGATAAAATTTTTTGTTAATATTACGATAAATTATTACAATCATTGTTATTATTCAAATCATTGTGTAAATGAAGAAAGTCTTAACAGAAAAATGATCAATGTATGATTAGTTTCAATTTTGAATTTTTTTAATTCCAATTTTGTTAATTGATTCAATATCAACTCTTGCACATACAAAAATTTCATTGGATTGAAAAGATTATAACATTAAAAGTTTATCAAAACTATTGTGATTAAAGGGTTACGTACACTCATGAGGTCAAAAAGTAGCAGTTTTTTGAGATTTTTTTTTAAGTTATGAATAGATGTATTTATTTGAAAGTTTTTCTACATAAAAGAGCATCATTTAAAGAACATTTTAAAATTCTACTTCCACAAAGCATGGACAATTCAACTACTGCTAATAGATTTTCAAAGATGCTTAAAAGAAAAGATGATTTGCGGTGTGTAAGATAACCCGTCACAGGATTATCCAAAATGAAAAAAGTAAAAATATTCGGTTAATATATTAGTTTATCTCGTGACTGAACGAATCAATTTTAAAAAATATAAAAATTTCCATTTTTGGGATGGTGTTGAAATAAAAGTGACGATTTTTACCCAAAAAATTGGATTATAATTACTTGTAGAAAAAGATAGAAATGATAAAAAGTAATTGTTTGGTCTTGAGAATCATTTATATTTAAGACGTGTGTGAAATTTCATCATGATTGATTAAGTATTTTTTGAGTTATCTTACGCACGAACTGCTAAACTGTAATTTTGAGTTAAACGCGTTTGAAGTTTTCCGTTTGATATAAGTTTCATAATAATAATTGTTACTTTCATTAGCTTTAATCTTTGCGAAAAGAATTTATGACTATTATAGTGGTCATGTAAAGGTTGCTTACTAGTCTCAGCTTTCCTAACTATACATATTTTATAATTATTATAAATTTAAGGCAGGAGTACAGGGTGGCTCAATTTCGATCCTTCTTATGGGGAAATCGGTAACTATGGGAGATATCAAAAAATGAATGGCGCATCCTCGATCTCTTTTTTTGAGAAAATCTCAATGGCGAAAACCAGAATTTGCTATCTTTTTTTGTTTTCGAGTTATAGCTAAAAGTTCGATAATTAGACTTTTCTATAAATGTCGATATTTTGGTTGTTTTTGAAGTTACCAAAAAAGTGTTAACACTTTCTTCAGACACTTTTTTAAGGGCAACAAAATGGGATAAAGAGATTTTAAATATCTAGGTTAGTTTCAGAGTTATAATATAAAGTTGTGTTTTTTTAAATAGAAACTATAGTTGGCTATGACATTTTTAAATGGCGTTTTTTATCCTCTTTTCAATGATGTATAATATGTGAGGTTTAATATTTTAGTTTCATCCCATTTTATTAAAAAATGTAATAAAAATAAAGAAGAATGAAAAAAATTCTAGACTTAGAAAAGTCTAATTATCGAACTTTTGACTATAACTCGAAAACAAAAAAAGATAGCAAATTCTGGTTTTCGCCATTAAAATTTTCTCAAAAAAAGAGATTGAGGATGCGCCATCTATTTTTTGATATCTATCATAGTTACTGATTTCCTCATAAGAAGGATCGAAATTAAGCCACCCTGTACATTATCTATAGGGGCTTACGTATTATACGTAAGGTATTATACGTAAGATATTATACGTATATTACGTATTATACGTAAGTCCCTATAAATAATGTAATCCTGCCTTAAATTTATAATAATTATAAAATATGTATAGTTAGGAAAGCTGAGACTAGTAAGCAACCTTTACATGACCACTTATTGGTAGTATTTATTAAAAGATTATATTTTCAAGTTTTTATTAAGTTTGTTTCTAAATTAATTTTTAACTAATTATATATTTAAATATTTTTTAAATGCAGTGGAACTTAAATACAGTAAACTTGAAGAAAATTAATTTCTCAACTTTTTTATCTCTCAAATTTCAAACTGTGCATTTATAATTTTTAACCAATTTATTGTATTTACCTGATACGATTTTATCTAATCGTAATCGGAACTTTTACTATGCTTTGTTATGGTGATTCCAGCGTTATATTGGAGTTCTACTGTAATTTCTTAAATTACATTTTTTTTAATAGAAATATTACTAAGTTTTCAGGAAATTGGCTACTATGATTTACCTGCATATATCGATTATATCCTTAATATAACGAATCAAAAAAATTTATTTTATGTTGGACATTCTCAAGGTGTAATCAGCTATTTTGTACTTATGACAGATAAACCCAATTACAACGAAAAAATTCGTTTTACAATAGCCTTATCTCCCGGTGGAGTTGCCACAAAATGTAATTCTTTTTTCGTGAAATTTCTTCGCAATACACAAAATATTACTCGAGTAAGTTATTATGACGTGTTATCTAAGGTAAATGATAAATAACCACATATTTTACTCTTAGCTTATTGTTAAACACTTGAATTGCTATGAGATCTTGCCGTATTCAAAATGTTTAACAATGATCACGCAAATAATTTGCAACGATTTTTCTCCAATTCAATATGTAGGTGTATATGTATTTAATTTCATAGCAGGATTTTCGAAACAACTGAATAAGGTAAACAGGATAACATTGTTGTACCTACTATAATATTGTTTTTAGTCGATGATTCCTATTATAGTTAGCAATACTCCAGCAGGATCATCTTATAAACAAATGGAACATCTTTTGCAATTATATAATGGTAAGTAATGGCACGGCCTCACTGACAAGAATTGAACAAGGAATGGTTGTCACCAATTTGCATCATTACTATTATATGATTGGATCATAATTATGACTTCATTAGGTGAGAATTTAAATATTAAATATTCAGCCAATTAGGAAACAATCGATTTTAAAGAATAATTACATACTTTAAAATTTTTTCCTGTTGGTGGTGAAGTCTTGATTATGATCTACGCGTATAGGTAACAGTGAAAATCGGTGACAACAATTTTTTGATTTCCTCTTGTGAGTCCAACTAATAGTGGTCCAGTGATACTGAAACGCAAAATAATATATTACAATCATTGAATAGATACAGGATCATTCAGAATAATATCATCAAGATATTATAGAAAAAACCACCTTAAAAAAATATTACTTTGCATATTTGACTAATCGTACTATAGTTTACGTACCTTATATAATTTTGTAGTTATACTTAAAAATATAAATTTGATGAAAACCATAACTAATGATTTTGAGTAAATTTAAACAAAGTTATAATTACAAATAAAGTAGAGAATGTAAAAATATTAAAAAAAATTGAAGCTCTAGTGAAGTATCTCGGAGTGATAATAAATTATGAGCTTTCAAAATCTTTAATTAGAGTTACATGTTCAAATATATAATATAATATTTTATTATTATTTGATAGGTAAGTTTTGCAAATATGATTATGGACAAGCAAAAAATATAAAAGAATATGGACAACCGACTCCTCCAGAATACGATTTATCTAAATCAAAAGTTCCGATGGCTATATTTCATGGAAGTAATGATATTATATTTTCGCCTAAGGTAATCAACAATCCTGATATTTAATTATTATTGTCAATTGTATTTACAGGACGTTGAAGATTTGGTATTGAAGCTATCGACTGTAGTAATGAAGAAACTTATTCCGGGGTTTAATCATTTAGATCTAATATGGGGAACTGATGCCAAAGAATTAGTGTTTAAAGATATTGTTGAAATAATTAAATCGAATAGTTAAATTATAGTTAATACTTAGTAAAATTTTAAATTAAATTTAAATAAGTTGTTTCCTGTAAATTATTCTTATTGTTTAAAAACTAAAAATGATATCAGATACCTTATGAAGGAGAGCCCGAAAGTGAGCAAGAAAAATAATTATTTGCATTAGTGCTGTGATAATTTACTTTGAGCATCATTAAAGATTATCAAGAAGTATTCAAAAATATTTTTATAACAAGATTTTAGGCTTTAAGTGCAGAATAAAGAGAAAGCGTATTTTTAATATCTGGCTCTGTATCCAATTAGATTTATTATCTATTATTAATAATAAACACATTCTTGCAATGCTTGCAATGGGCAACAATAGGAACGGTCACGTTCTTATGAATTTATAAATTTCTATATCCGTTTTAAATTCGATTACCTACTATTTTTGACAACGCTTCATGATCTCTAATATTCTGACATCGCTACCCAAATCTATACATCAGTGGCATATTATGGTATGTATTTTTTGGCGTTTGTAAATTGGGCCAAGCGGTTTGGGTTTCTTTATGTCTGTCTGTAAATTAGACCAAAAAAATTATAAAGGTCCCATGTAAATTGGGCCAGAAAAGATTCAATTATTTTAGTCCTTTTGCATTTTGTATATTGATAGTAGTACCTACTATTACTGCCAATTTACAAATTTTACCTTTTAGGGGTATTTTTTATTTAAATTTGACCAACAAAATAGTAACAACTTCCCTCTTTTTAAGAGTAACTTTTGTAAAGCTGAAAGGCCCTCAGGGATATCGGAAAATAAAGTTATATCTACCCTCTTTATAGCAGCACATTTTTTAAGTCAAAAGACCCTAAGGGTTATTATTGGCTAATAAAACGTTAGTCAAAACGGTCCGAAGCCGTCTTAGAGCAAAGAGGAGTGAAGCGGAGGAAGCGTAGAGTCGATTTTGCCAACTCAACTGTATCCGACTTTTCATCCCGATCAACCGATGCATCATCCCTTAATTAAGTTATTAAGTCCTCTTTCTGACTTTTACTATTACACATTTACAAACAGTGTCTCCTGCAATGTCTACCGTAAAAATTTTCATATTGACCATGCAAATTATTCAATTACATGACAGTACACGATTAAAAATATCTCTTATTTAAGAAGATGTTTTGTATTATTTGAAAGCATAAGATTTACACTTTATATTAGGTGTACAAATGAATTATTTAAATTATTTTAAGCAATTATAAAATAAATTTTAAATTAAATAGATTTTCCCGCTGTTTTATGATTATGTAATGTTGTCATATAAAGTCTGTTCGTTTGTCAAGCACTAACTTGAACTGAACACGTTTGAGTGACGTCAGAGTTCAACTTGGTGCAGGTATTTTCAAGAGTACAAACGAACGCTTTCAGTTCACGTTAGTTCATGTAAATAGTGGAGTTAACCTAAAATCATAGACCGATAACCTCAAATTTGTAAAAGTTTTTATCTGGACAAATTGTATTTGATATAATTAAATAAATTAATGTAATTAAGAATCAATAAATGAACAATTATCGATATATTCAAACGTATTAGCCGTAAAACGTAAGAGTAGAAGTCTCCAAGTAAAAAGACTAATAAAGTAATAATTTTGTAAATTTAGCAGGTCATTTTGTATTACCTCATACGAAGGCAAGAAGAAGAAAGCTGTGCTTTAACTTTAACCCCTTCTGCTTTTATTAAAGCTCGCACCATAAAATAGTACTTACATTTTTGTATGGTTGTGTATTTTATAAAATAACGCATGAATAAATCCGTTTTTTCAAAACAAACAGCTTTCTACTTGTTTATAACATATGTTTATTGTAATTAGTAGGTTTTCTGTAATATTATTAACATTAAGTTTACTAATATATTTGATTATAGGTTCTGAAGAAGCGAAAATCAATACCTCGAAACGTAAATAAATTAACAAATTTTAATTTGTTCCATGTACCCACAAGCCACAAAACAATAATATGTAAGCCAACGAGTAACGTCATAAAAATAAACGATATTAAAAAATTAGTCATTAATTATTACAACTTAATCAGCTTAAAATGTAAAATTCACTAATCGAGGAATCTCTTAGGGTTAATTGCTATTGGAATGGCAATGCATAGATTCGGAGTTCGATCCTAATATCATTCGAAAACGATATAATTTCTGATATCTTTTGAATTAATGTATTTTAAAATTATTTTCTCTTTAATTAATACAACGATATTTCCACATCTGTTACATATCAACTACATTTCCTAAAAAAATAAATGAAATTATGTATGTACGCCGATAACAAAATGTTAACAACTAAAAACCAATAATCAAATCACAAGTGAAGTTGCAACGGTTGCTACCTGTTAAAAAAACTTATTAATTTCACCAATTAATTGCAAAATACTTTTATTTACGTTGACGTAACTGTCAATTTTCAATTATTTTAGGTTACTTTTGCGATCCAAAAATCCCCACCACAAATGTTAGATAGTTGTTCTAACTTGAACTGGCCTGCACCTGGTCTTGAGTGCGAACGAGTTGAACCTGAACTGAACGAGAACTAAAACATCAAACGAACGCTTTTATTTTGCACTAACTTGCTCGGTTCAGGTTAGTTCAACAAACGAACAGACCTATTGATAATAAAAAGTACATATAGGGTGCGTTCCACTTAAAGCTTACGAAGACCACGGTTGTTCGTCAGTCCAATCAAATAACCGAATTCGATCTTTAGTCCAATCAAAAAATCAAAAAACTACGCCGCGGTCGCCCATGGGCTTAAGTGGAACGCACTGATAGTTTGGCAAAAGGCCCAACATAACCTTCAAAAGCATTCAGTTAAGTACATTCGAAAATGGCAACAGATAAGGTGCATATCCGACACTGCATTCTTTATAAATTCTAACAAGGAAAAAATGCTTCAAGAGCGTGCGAATCGATTTATTCTTTTCTCGAGAAAGGTGTTGTATCGTATGATGTGTGCGCATTTTGGTTTAAGCGGTTTAAAAGTTGTAATTTTGATTTAATTGACAAACAACGCTCAGGAGGTCCTCAGAAGTGAGACAACGATGATTTGGAACAACTGCTCGCTGAGAATTTTGCACAAATAAAAAAAATAAAAAAAACAGTTGGTAGTAATGCAGCAAACGATTTCTAAACACCAATACATAAGATGGGAAAGATCCAGAAAGAAGGAAAATAAACTCACTGAAACTGCTTAACCAAAATCAACGAGTGGCAGCGTGTCCTTCTCTTCTCAATAAGCAGTGTGGAAAGTCTTTTTTGTAGAAAATTGTTACGGGTGATGAAAAATGGATATTTTATGACAATCCAAAACGCAAAAAGTCATGGGTAAATCTCGGCAAATCATCAAAATCGGTCACAAAACTCAATCGCTTCGGAAAGAAGTTCTTTTCTGCATTTGGTGGAATATCAAAGGCGTGCTTTATTATGAGTTGTTGGAACCGGGTGAAATAGTTACTGCAGACTGCTACCAATAGCAATTATCTGCTTGAGTCAAGAATTGGAACGAAAACAATTGTATATTAGCAAAGGAGAACGTCCAGTGAAATTGTTGCATGGCAGCGCCAGGCCACATATTGCTTTCAATAGAAAAGAAACTATAATAAGTCATGGCTAGGGCGTCTTGCAGAACCTGGTGTAGTCACCATACATTGCTCCATCAGATTACCACTTGTTCCTATCGATGCAACACGCCTTGTCCAATAGGCACTTTCAATCAGTGGATGAGATCCGAAAATGGCTCGACTACTTTATCGTGTCCAAAAACGTAGCATTTTTCTAAGATGGAATTTATCAGTAGCCAGAAAAAATAGCTTAAAGTTATAGAAAGCAACGACGAATACTTTTATTAAACAATATTCAATTTACTTTCTTTTAAAATAAACCTTCAATACCTATAGCTAATAAAATTGGATTATTCATTTGTACACCTAATAAATCATTTTTTGATTGTGGTTTGAATATACTCGTACAATAGAAGCACACCATATAAAGTTATGCTAAATCAAGACACTATGCACTTTAATTTGATAATTAAATTAAAATATTTCTTTTTGAATAAAAATTGATTTAGTACTATCTTACATAAAAATGCACATCTCTCATGAAACGATATGCAACCAATTCTGCTTTGCGATATTATTCCTATCTGCTTCTAAATTCCAATAATTTAATATTATGATGAACAAATTGCATTATTGCCTATAATCTTATCAGAATTTATAGCAAATTAGGTCATGAGAACCGTGAACTCTTGTGTTGTCTTCAAGTTTGAAAGTTTTTAAAACAAGTTTTTATTTTATTTTAGCACAAGTTTATTCAAGTAAGGGGAGTACGGGACACTTGAACCCATTTTCCTTTTAATTTATTTTTTTCAGGTTTGTAAACTTGCCAGAGTCGCGTCGTTTGGGCTTTTTAACCTAAAACATAAAATAATTTATATTTTAAAGGTTTCCAAAGAATTGAGATGTTGAATCGAACGGATTGTAGTGAAAGTCAATTACTGTGTTTAATTTTAGTTGATATTATCTCTTGCGAATGTGTAATTTGTAGTCAATCTTTATCACAGTTTTTTGTGTTTGCTTTAGTTAACTTCCTGGATGCGTGGATTAGTTTTTTGTGAGTTGCCTTCAGCTGGAAAATTATTTGCAATTTTTATTATATTTTAAAATAAATTTTATTTGATTTGTTGTGTGTTTTCTGTAATTTCTGCGCTGGAGATTTGACATCAAACATTGTCAACATTACTTTTTATTTAAATTTTGTGTTTTTCTTTAAGTAAAACTAACTCTTGCATTACTACTTTTTCATTTTATTTTTGAAAGACTGTCACCCAAAATTTTTTTGTTTAGGTAATTGCTAATTGATTGCCTGAGTGACAATGTAAAGAACCCACAAACCGCGTACTCTCAGATTAAACTCTGGTACTGGATGGGTATGTAATCCCTTAGCTGGCCTGTCTACCATTATTTGTTTGTTATTATTATTGATTTGTAGAAATATATCTATTTGTAGATTTATTAACGACTTACTTCCTAGACTATAACCTTTGCTGTTAAAATTATTATAGCCTTCGGAAAGGTGCGGGCTCTTACAGTATTTTGTGGTTGGACTCGAAAATCATTTCTAAGCCACATCTTATAATATATACCTAACTAAGAATATATTAGCACACTCCACTACTTTTACACTATAAATTACATTAAATTATGTGTATGTGAAACTCAAAAGATAGCATTTACATTTCTTAACCTTAACAGTAATCATATTATTTATTTAATCACTGAAGATAAAAAATTGATTAAATTTAGAACCACCAATTTAAAATTTAGATTTTACAGCAAAACACCATTTACATTAAACAAAACGTAAAATTGCGCGTGTTTCAAAACAATGTTTAAATCAACGAAATAATAATTGTAAATATTCGGCACTGAAAGTTAGAAGTTGAAATTGAGAAGTTTATACTTTGTTTACATTTTATATATTATGTACATTCGTAGAGCAGGTAAACTTTAAAACTAAATTATTTTACATTTCATTCCATTTGGGGACTTAACTACATATAAGTCTAGGTCATGGTCTTCTACTTTTCAAAATTTCTGTGAGGGAAAGGATAAAACTTTTATAGGTACATAATTTTATTTGGTGGTGTAATCAGCCTGCAAAGTGTGCAAATTTTGTTAATAGACGTAGTCTAATAATAAATTAGAAAATTTCTAACTTCAAAGTAAGGGTAGACTATAAAATTGTTCATTTTTTAACTAGATACGGTACAAATAATATCTATGATTTTTACAAATTAAAGAACAATACCTATATATATTTTATATCATCAAGATTTACTTTTTGTTATAAAATGATTCTATTTCTTCTCAATTTCTTTTGAATCTGAGACTGCAACACTGCAAAGGCCTTTGGAAAAGTACATATGGTCGTATTTCAAAATGACTAAGCATCGTGAGCTCAAAATCGAACCTAAGCAAGAAATGTTAATTTTTTTGAACCGTAAAAATTAAAAAATTTTTAAACTTATTTTATAAAGATGAACAATTTATTGAAATTACCTAAAAACGTATCTTATTGTTTTCATTTATATATGGTACAGTTACTGACGATTAATCTATTTGGCAGAGAATTGTGCTCTAAAAAGATGAATTCAAAAATATTGGCAGATTTAGGAACAGTTTAGCTATTACTTATAAAATATGTTCACAAAAGTGTTGCAAATCAGAACCGGTACAAGAACAAGGACACGGGGACGAAGTCTGTCTTCGGTCTGAGTAAATACGATCTTAACAAATAACAGCTGGTTTTATCGTCAAAATAAAGTAATAATTAAGAATAAGAATTACATGGTTTTATATTTTATACCTACCATTCAAAAAAAATTTTGCTTTTTTTATCATTATTTTTGATGAATTTGTATTGTTATTTTCATACTATGATAATTATTATTCCAAGTTTTAAAAAAAATTTATAATTACTGTTTTTGAGGTTATAAATAGTTGATAATGATACAATCTTTATTATTAACTTTTAATTGAACTAAATAACATTAATTGTTATAATTATTATTTATTGAATAAAGTAGTGGGTTTAGTATAAGTAGAATATTCTTATATTAAATACCTGCTATGTAAATTTACAAACATAATGATCGTAAACAATTATTGTGATTTAATCTATCAAATGTATATAAATATTTTGTGATCAAAGTTATAAATTTAAATAGTATTTACTATTTCATAATTATTTAAACATCGTATTTGTATAATACATAATATCATTGCTAAGCAGTTAATGTAAAGTTTATCAATATTTATATATTTTGAGTGTGAGTTCTACTTCCTTAGTGTATTATTATAGGCACTTCGATAATGATTGTTGAAATTTTGTGCTTTTTTATAATTAATTGGGCACTAATTGTACGAGCACAAAAAGCATGGAAGAATAGACATCATGATGTTGGACTAAATGTGGTAATATTAGAATCTCTTATTTACATTGCACTAAAATTTTGAACATGTTTGTAATCATTTCGACAGAAACAATTAATAAAAAAGTATGGTTATGAATTCGAAAACCACACCGTACAAAGTGATGATGGATATTTATTAGAAGTTCATCGTATAGCACCTCTTAATAAAAATCTAAGTGACAAACCTCCAGTTTTGATAATGTCAGGTTTGTTGTGTGGTTCAGCTGATTGGGTTAATATGGGTACAAAGCAGAGTTTGGGATTTATTTTAGCTGATGAAGGTTACGACGTATGGTTGATTAACTACAGAGGCACGACCTGGTCAAAACATCACAAAACTCTTGATTGTAAAAAAGATGTAAAAAAGTTTTTTAATTATAGGTAAGTAACAGTAATTAATAATTTTAATTTGGAATTTACTTTAAAAGGCATACTATAATAGGAGAGTTAAAGTAATAATGCTATCTTAAAGGGAATATTGACCGATATTAGTTATCTACATAATATAAAGTACTTAAATTTATCAATAATTCTGACGCACGTGATTGTTGTTACTCAAATCAATATAATAAAATTCGAAAAATTACAATAAAATATTTTATTTAATCTTAATAATAAAACCTACAATTTACAAAATTAATTTTGAGTAAAATTAGAACCTACTGTAATTCCGTTGGTATACTTGTAACGAATTTTTTTAAGTTACCTCCTCCACCTCCCCCCCATTTTAAAATACATGGGAAGATTAAGAAGTAATACGTTTTAACTTCATTGGTTTTGTTAAAATTTTCAATATTTTAACTAATTCTGAAACTTAAAACTCTTGATTAAAATAGTATCAGTTTTCAGGAGATTGGTTATTATGATTTACCTGCATGTATTGATTATGTTCTCAATATTACGAACCAGGAAGATTTATTTTACGTTGGACATTCTCAAGCTACTACCAGCTACTTTGCACTTCTATCAGAAAAACCACATTATATCGAAAAAATTCGTTTTACAATAGCGTTGTCACCTATTGTAACTACGAGGCAGTGCAATTCCCCTTTCTTCGGATTTCTTCTAAGAATACAACATATTCTAAAGGTGAGTTAAAATTTACTTTATAATGCATAAAATAAAAGTTTTTTTTAGTATTTTATTAAAAAATTAAATTGGTATGAAATAATGCCACACTCAAAATACATAACAATACTGTCGCAAGTATTTTGTAATGAACATTCCCCATTTCAAATTATTTGTTCTTATTTATTTTACATCATAGCAGGTTTTTCTTCACATCTCAATAAGGTAAATACAATGCTATTATGTACACAGAATTTTACAATTTACAATTACAGGCGATGATACCTGTTATAGTTAGTAACACTCCAGCAGGATCGTCATTCAAACAAATTGATCATTACCTCCAGTTACGGCAAGGTAAGTGATTTTTGTGCTATAATAATTCTCCATAAAGATTAAAACATCCAAAGTTGGTAAACTAATAATAATATAATATGATATAAGTAATAAAATATTACAATATTACGGACTGAAAACTGTAGTTCCGTAATTCAGATATTTGAAATAAAGGGCATAGCCGGATTAATATGAGAAATCTGCCCCCGCGACTTTTTTGGCTCATACTCAGGGGATCGATTTGGTGTCGAATAAAAATAATTCACACCAATTTTTAGCTCTTTAACTCTAACGGTTGTCGAGATTTTCAAAAAAACCTGTTTTTTCATTTTTATTTTTATTTTTATAGTAAAATTCACAATTGATCAATGATGAATTTTTTCCTAATTTTTAGGAGTTTAAGACACGAGAAAAAAATATAATCATGATTTTTTAGCCTTTTTAAAATATGTCACTCACCAAAATTTGTCAGTAAATGTCTATTATACTCCTCTACACTCATGAATTTTTTTGAATTTTTGAAATGGTGGAACAATATGAAAAAAAATAAAAACTCATTTTTTTTCTAAAATTTTGCGTTCTAAATAACTTATATTTTTTTTTAGCTAAAAAATATATTTTAAAATATTTTAATATTTTACTATTTTAATATATTTTAATATTTAAAAACTCTTTAATTTTGTTTTTTGTTAAACCCCATAGCATCAAAACTAAGCGAGCTATGATAATTTGATTTTTTGTATATTTTAATTTTTAGTATGATAAGTTGATCTCCGTTTATTTCGGCGATAAAAAATGTTAAAATCACCCCCTAATTTAATTACCATCGCAATTGAAAATAATTGTTATACTACTTCACAATTAACTTTATTTATGTACTTACTTGTAATATGCTCTAGTAGTTTTACAGATTTAAAGTCCTTAGTTTTGAAAAAATTTGAGGTTGATTTGAAGAGAGCATTTTTGCAATTTTGCAAAAAATTGCCTTTTCTTAAAAATATCTCAAAATTTATTAATGATACGCAAAATTTTATAAAATTAAAAATTGTAGGTTTGGCTTCTCTGAAAATTTAGGTTTTTGTTGTAGTATAAAAATTGTATAAGATATGGCCGTTTAAAGTTTGCATATCTTCGTAAATAGTTGACATGTTGTTCAAACCCTTTCAGCTCAAACCATTTCAAAAATAAGGGCTAAAAAAATTTTATTTATAATTTATATGAAAAAAATAAGAATCTACTTTATTTTTGTTAGTAGCTCACTTAGTTTAGAGGCTAAGGTGTTTTATAAAAAACAAAAATAAAGGTCTTTTTAAGAACTTTAAAAAAGATTTTAGAAGTTTTCCCCAAAAATGCATTATTTTAAAATATATTAAAATAATAAAATATTAAATTATTTTAAAATAATATGAATTTTTTTATGGTAATCTTTATTTATATTTATTTTTGGCAAAAAAATATTTTAGACAAATTTTTTTTAGCTAAAAAAAATCCAAGTTATTTAGAACGCAAGATTTTAGAAAAAAAAATGAGTTTTTATTTTTTTTCTTATTGTTCTACCATTTCAAAAAATTTAAAAAAATTTCTGAATGTAGAGGAGTATAATAGACATTTTATGACAAATTTTGGTGAGTGACATATTTTAAAAAGGCTAAAAAAAAAAGATTTTAATTTTCAATCGTCTGCCAAAAATCGGCTTTTTGTTAAAAAATCATGATTATATTTTTTTCTCATGTCTTAAACTCCTAAAAATTAGTAAAAAATTCATCATTGATTAATTGTGAATTTTACTATAAAAATAAAAATAAAATTGAAAAAACAGGTTTTTTTGAAAATATCGAAAACCGTTAGAGTTAAAGAGCTAAAAATTGGTGTGAATTATTTTTATTCGACACCAAATCGATCCCCTGAGTATGAGCCAAAAAAGTCGCGGGGGCAGATTTCTCATATTAATCCGGCTATGCCCTTTGCAGCTTAAAGTTTTTGATAGTAACTTGATTTCACAATTGTAATTTAAAAAAATTATATAAATGAGAATTGTACTTGTAGCTATCTGCAATAGTTATTATTGCAATTAATCAAATTATAATTATAAATTATAATTGTACTGACTGTCGTTTTTGAATTGTTTGATAATAATTTGTAAATTATTCAAGAAATTCAAAATCAATATCTCATTCTTGCAACATCTTATAGGAGGGAACATGTGATTTTCACTTGTATAGCGTAATTTCTTGTGGAAGGCAATGCTGACTCGAAGTTCACATATTTTGTCTACTGCACAAAAATTGCCACACCTCTGCCTTTTACAAAAAATTACGCTTTACCTCCGTTTATATTAACAATATAGATATCTTATTTTTGTATTAAGCGAAAAAAGCTCGTTTTAGAACCTAACAATATAATAATCTCATTTTTCAAATTGTTGTGTTCATCTCCTTCTTGCATCAAGATTTTCAATTTTAATCGTAGATTAAATTTTAAATTAATTGTGAAATCACTGATGAAAAATATGGTCACAATTAAAAATTGTAATATCGTTTAATAACGTAAGAAAGAAGAACTTGACGTCATCGTCTCTGTTCACACGAAGTTAGATAAAGTCTTATGCGTATCAGATGAGAATTCTGCATAATAAATGTAACTACAATTTTTTCACTTTATTTATCGAATGGTTTGTTTATTTACTTATTTACTATAAATAAATCATATTTGAATTCAAAATATTACAAAATCATTGCCTTGGAGATGAAGTAACTCAAAACACGTTTATACTAAACTTTTTTTGAACTCGAGCAAAATGATAATGAATTACATTATGTAATTAATATCATAACATCATAAGTTCTAATAATCAAAAATAGTTTAAAATTAACTTTATCTGCAAAGAAAAATCACAAAAAAATCAATAAATAATCGGTAATTAAAAGGTTTCCAGACACGTCCTTATGATTGGATGTTTGGACCTTATCCACCTCAAATTCTTTGCTACAAATTGCTTACTGTTCAGTAAATTGAACTTTTAAAGTTTGATAAATAATATGTAATATGGATGATTTTTAATAATCATGTAAATTTTGTAGGTAGCTTCAGAAAATATGATTATGGAAAAGTTAAAAATATGAAAATATATGGACAACCTACCCCTCCAGAGTATGATTTATCTAAATCGACGGTTCCAATGGCTGCGTTTTATGGAAGTAATGATGCCTTATCGTCTCCTAAGGTAATTAGTTTATTATTTTAATTTATTGTAACTCTTATTTCTGTAATTATTTTTTAGGATATTGAACATTTACTATCAGTGCTGCCAAATGTTGTGTCAAAAAAGATTATCCCTGGTTATAATCATATAGATACAATATGGGGTATAAATGTAGAAAAATTAATATATCGAGATATAGTTGATATAATCAAATCTCATAGTTGAATTTTAAAATAATTAAGAATTTACTTAGTATTTTTTGATAAAAGTATTTTTAGTTGTGCAATTTTATCAATAGGGTAGAACAATTTTTCTATATTAAATTATTGTTTAATGATATTAAAAAAATATATCCTTATTTATGTAACCTAATTTATTGTACTTTTCTTTCTTATAATGATTTATAATTACCTATATATATATTTATATAATTAATTTTAATAATTAACATTATTAAAATATTTATATTATAACTATTTTATAAAATATCTCTCAAGGATATTTTTTCATTTTCTTACAATTTAATTTTCTTATACTCGAAATTAATAGATCTGATGAACAAAAAACCTATGAAAAATGAAAAATATAGAATACACCAACAGTGGTGTTCCAGACTAATAAATACAAAGGGCAGACAGCTGTACCACGCCATTACATAAAGGCTCAAAACATTTCCCAAATATCTACAGGTCTGCTAACAGACCACAACAAAATTCCAGATCTACTTGACTTCTGTGTGATTAGGGGCATTGCCTTATTTGATTTATTTTTAGATCACATATCGGTGTGATCGTCGCACTCTCGACACAATATAAAAATAAATGATAACTGTACTTAAACTCCATCATAATTAAACAAATTGGGATAATTTCAGTTACACTATTACCCAAACATTTAACCAACAAATCTATAAAACAGGATTAAGATATTGATTACAAAGGAATTACAAAAGATTACAAGAGTCGTATAAGAATCCGCTTGAACATACGACCTACAACTTATGGACAACTTTTATGTTTGTTAAAGAACTTCTTTTAAATGAGCAAAGACTATCAAAAAAGAGAGACAAACAATACTGCACTCAACAGACAAAACTATATAATAAATTAAAAAATAAAGATATGCAAAGTTATCTATAAGAGCTATCAACTACACAAAGTACCGATTACTCGCTGTAGAAGGCCAATAAGAAACACAAATCTATAAACGCATAATCCATCTATCACAACAGATAATGGACAACAAGATAAAAATAAAACTACGACAGATATGCGGATTTTGGAAAAATATTCCAAGGGAATACCTCTACTGCACTTGGAGCCAGATAGAATTCACACTAAATACATATTTGACAGGAAGTATAACGTTTTGTTAAATACTGAAAAGCACCTGACTATGACATACGTCTATACTCGGATGGCTTCAAAAATAATGCTGGATCAGGTGCAGGAATATATTCTGCAGAACTTGACCTTGCAGAACAACATACCTTACAAATGCACACCTGCAGATGAAGACAAAAAACAACATGCTTCCAAGCAAGGGATGCAATACGTGCACCCTCTTGGTCTGTGGTACCAAACAGACCTACTATATCTGAAACTGCCCAGAGTCAATCAGCAGATAATTGCAAAGATTCTAACTAGACACTACAGATTAAATAAACATCTTCACGAGATGGGGTATGCAGATGACCCGATATGTCGTGGATTTCATTCTACAGCTGGATTGGCTTACCAGAGAATGACAGGATCGAGGTGAAACTGAAACCGGAGGTAGTACAATGGGCCCGGCGATTTGGTGGCCTAAGTGCGTGTGAGCTTGTCTTGCTCTCCAAAATGAATGTAGAAGATGAAAATAATAAAAAAAAGTACTTCAAATTTGTATTTCAACTTTTTCCAAGAGAGTGCAAGTTATCGTTGAAAATCTAATTTAGCAACTATTCAAGTAATCTTTTTAAAAAGATCTCAATTGAAAATTTTTAAAGAAACGGGAAGAATGTAGACTGATTTGTCAAGTAATCTCACCAAAAAGAGCACCCGGATTTAATTTCATTACTGGCAAAGTACTACAGGACTACCATTTTCTGGATATACGATGTTGACCATACTATTCAACGATATATCTAGATTAGGTTATACTTCCCTCTTAGGTGAAAGATCTTACAAATAATTTTAATACCAAAACCTGGAAAGAATGGCAATATTAATTTATAATAGAGAAGTATAGGTCTACTCCCATTGATGGATAAGGTCTAGGAAAAGCTAATTCTAAAAAAATTTTCACATATTAGGCGAAAGTGTAATTCTACCAGATCACCAGTTTGGCTTCATGAACAGACACGTAACCATCGAGCAAGTTGATAGAAAAGCAACCAAGATAATATCAGATTTGGAATCTAAAAACTATTGCTCTGCGCTTTTTTGGATATTTTGCAGGCGTTTGACATGATGTGACACAACGGCCGCTTATATAAGATTATGAGGAGCTTACCGCAAACCTAAATACTTCTTAATTTTTAAAACATATTTAACGGACGCATTTCTATTATAAAACAGCAAACATTTACATCTGAACTACATCGGATCAAATCCGGTGTGCTACAGGGGAATGTCCTAAGACCGCTTCTGTATCTTATAATAATTATACATATGACATTCCAACAGATATCGGCACTACCCTGGCAACATTTGCAAATTAATTGACAAAGCTGCATCAATATTAATACGAGTATACGAATAACTGGTAATATAAATATTTTTCATAAGCGTATCCGATACGTCAAATTTTATCTGAAAGGATCCTTAATGATTATTATTAACTTGGGAGTGTGCTGAAGGTATTATATAAAATCAAAAATTATAATCAATAGTATAATTAAAATTCAGGAGTATTTTTAATGCAGTATACTTCTCTGTGAATTAATTAAAGAAGCAAACTGTAAAAATCTAACGTTAATAATCCTTTAGTGCGTCAACCTATTCTTTGCCATGTATTTTACGTCAAATCAACCTGACTGCGGTCATAAATTTTTTTTTTATTAAAATATGTTATGAAGTGACAAAAACATACCTATATAGGTACCTACTAATTTTTAGAAAATCATTGTCATTTTTTTTTAAAATTGGTATAGTAATGAAGCGGCTATTTGATATCAATAGCAATTTGATTTTGCTAGCAACTACATTTAATTGTAGATTACTAAATTAAGTAGCCCACAATTTTTTCTAATTATTCATTCATTCATCAAGCTTTTTACATTCTAAGTAGAATGTTGCTTTCCTTTTCTAGGAATTACAAATCCGATAGGCGAGGTGGATTAGTCCCCATATTTCATAGTTCAGATAAATCAATATTGATTTAACCATAGCGTGTGGATGCCAACTGGAAAGGCAAGCTAAAAAATTTTGTATAGTTTTTGATTTGAACCCAGAATTTCCGCTCTGTACTCGACCAACGGTCACAGCACTCCACGGCTGTGGCTTTTCTAATTATTACTAATAAAATTAATACGATTATGGGGGTAATAATTAATACGTCTTGTGGGTAAAGTTGAGTAAAATTTTCAGATTAGTTTTAAAATTCGTGTGAAAGCAAAGCGATAATTTGACACTTCTTGTTTGACGGACAATCTTTAAACAAAAATCTAAAGTTTTGAGACTATTTTGATTACTCCTTCAGTTATATTATATGAAACTACACTGCAGAATATGAAATTTTAAAATTAATTTGATAGATAATTTCAATAATAATACTGAGGGCAGTTATCGAATTTTATAAAATTTACATAGTCAATTCTTTGACAAAAAATAAAGTTTTTTTGACTAAAATTGACTATGCTATATTTAAAACTACACCAACTTATCATAGAGTCATTAAATTGTTTTTTAAATTAGTCTGACAATAAAGCGTATAACGTATCAATAAGATCGTCTTAATTGTTTGCCCAATTTTATTCCAATTCTTTACTGTGAAGAGTCAGGCTCTTCATCACCTCCGCAGTTCATCCCTCATAGTCTTTTACTAAGTTACCTTTCACTAACTAATCTTAAGCTCACCCTGAATTTATGTATGTACGTATAAGAAGCAAAAGAATGAACCAGAAGAATAAACTTTCGGGTATCAGCAAAAGATCTTCTATGGTTATGGTGGACGAGAGTCACCATCAAGAGAATTTATCTTTTCCAAAATTGCGTAGGTATATTTAAAAATTCTGAATGCTTAAGCAGGATAGTCATGATTTCATTAAATACTGAAGAAGTAAATAACATATTATTTTGAATCTGGACATAATCATTGTTTTTACTTAACAAAAACAGGTTTTTGTACTTATAATTAGATTTGAAGGTTGATCTACCCAGTTCAATGCACTTGACTATAGGAAAAATGATCCGCAGAATCGAAATTAAATCTTTTTTTCTCAAAAATTGAGGTTATATTCTACTCTTCGGAATCGGCAATAACCAATATAAGTACTTGAAATTTTATTCAATAATATTAAATCCTCCAACTATTAACTGTATTACTTGTAGATTAAAAACAATTAACAGCATTAGCAAACATGGATGTGTCTCTGCTACCTGTTTATTCCATATTTTATAATAATTCTGTTTATTATACAATTATTAATTATAATAATAAATTATTAATTATTATATTAATTTTAATATTTTAATTAATTTTATAAATATTGTATCATTATTTATAATTAACGCAATTATTGTAGATAATCAAAATTGCCCTTTTATAAACTGTATCATGAAAGCAAGTCAAAAGTATGTTGCAACTAAAACAAGTTTGGGAAACACTGATTTAAGCGATAAAAAATTTGCAGTTGAATCAGTAATTTTAACTTTCTCTTAAGAGAAGAACAATATCAGTTAGTAAGTGTTAAATAAAGAAATGGATTTTAAAGTTTTATTTTTTATTTTCAAATGTATGCAAGTTGTAACTTCTTTAAGAAGTATTGATAAAGATATCGATGCAGTCATTGGATTGACTACGGTAATATAAATATTTTTTGTATTATTTTTTTTATCCAATGAATACATTATCAATTTTTTTGGGTAAATATGATGTTTGATTTTACGTTTTAATTTTGTTATATTATTATTTCCTAATTTAGGAATTAATTTACACTATTAATAATATACCATTGTTTTTTTTGTAATTTTCTATAAAAATAAGATTTATTTTAACAGACTGAAATGATATTAAAACTTGGTTATCCACTTGAAGTGCATACTATACAGACAAAAGATGGATATATATTAGATTTGCATAGAATTCCACATGGAAAAAACAATAAAACTCGAAAATGTGCTTCACCAGTATTAATGTATCCGGGAATATTCGCGGATTCTGCATGCTTTGCATCTTGGGCTCCTGAGAGTAGTTTAGCATATATTTTAGCTGATCAAGGATATGACGTGTGGTTGGGTAACACTAGAGGAACTACTCATTGTAAAAAGCATATTAAGTTGGATCCGTATAAAGATAAAAAGAAATTTTGGAATTTTAGGTAAGCAGCTAACCAAATAAGTAAAAATTAATTTTCTTTAAAAATATATTGATAACTCCGCAACTACCAAAAATTATTCTATATGTAAATCGTGTGCATTAATTCATGGGAAATCTCGATTGGTATATGAAGAGCATGGAGGAAAGAATGTCCAAGCATGCAAGCTTTGAAGAATATGTGACGTCAACGCTAAACCATATTTTGCTTATTTTGCCTCTAAAATAACGAAAAGTACTTATCCAAATGTTATATTAAAAAGATTACAGTTTTCAGGAAATGGCAACTTATGACTTACCTGAAAGTATTAATTACATATTAAATATAACTAAAAGCGAGAATCTATACTACATAGGACATTCACAAGGATCAACAGTTGCATTTGCAATGCTAGCAGAGACGCCTATTTATAATGACAAAATTAGACTATTAACAACGCTTGCACCAATAATTAGCACCAAACACAGTTCTATACCAGTTTTAAAAATCGTAGTTAATGATTTTTCCTATTTTAAGGTAAAAAGTTCTATTCGCTAATAAATATATGCTTTCTATATTATATAATCTTGTATTTCTCGTTTTCAGTCTCTTGTAGACAAATATGAATTATATGAAGTACTGCCACATTCAGAACGAATTCAAAGACTTGCATTGTTAAATTGCAACAATAATTCCACTATGCAAGACTTTTGCCTTCAATTTATGTGTTCTTTTATTGGTTGCACCTACAAAATAGCAAATAAAGTACACAATACTTATTCGTGAACAAATTGCGTTTTAAAGTAAAATCTGTATGTTTTTGCAGAAATATTTTCCCTTATTGTTAAGTAATCTTCCTGCGGGTGCGTCAATGAAGCAACTGGTTCATTACATGCAATTGTTAGATGGTAAGATTTTATTCTATTCTATTAATTTTAATTGGTCATTTTATAAATTTCGTTGGTTGTTGTATTTTTCAGTATTTATTACATATTAATGTAATAATTTGCAGCTACTTCTTTTTTGCGGAGCACTTAGCCAAAACTAATATTTCAGAAAGTTTAGAGCAATTCTAATAATTTAACAAACTTCTAAATATTTGCTTATACATAAGGATTATTTTTAAGTTAAATTTAAGCTTGATATAAATAAAGTTGGGACAATTAGGTACCTATACTATACGTTATCCAATTCGACTTGCTAACATAAAAAAATGTGCTTTTAGCTTACTGCAACTTTTCCTTTAAACATTTCTAAAATTGCAATATTAACATTCTTCTTCTTCTTCAAGTGCCTATCCGAATCCGGATGTTAGCGATCTTCCTGGCTAAGGCAAGAAGACTTTACTAGGGAAATGTTAATGGGGTGGTTTCTCGTTGTCTTCCCCCATAGTCCACAGATCGACTTTGAACTTTTTAGATCACAGCTCATCTGACGCAATCAGGATTAGAACCGCGTTGCCCCGCTCTCTAGTCTATTCGTGTTTGATTTACGTCCGACTGCTGGTCTAATTAACATAAATTACAATATTAACATATTCTTTGCAATTTACTTAATTTCAAGAGCAAATATATTCAGGATTAAATCAATAATGGTTAAAATTCAACTAATTTTTAGAAATATTGATAAAATATTGCATTTTGAGTTTTTCTTAGGTCCACTTCTATGGTGCGACTTTAACCATTAACTGTAGTTTAAACTCTTATTTTAACCATAGTGATTGGCTAAACAACTGTTTAAAATTTTATACTAGACCTGTAGATAGATATTAGTTGCCTTTAATCACTCTACATTTTCAATGTTTTTTAGGAGAATTTAAAAAATACGATTATGGGAAAGAAAAAAATTTAAAGGTATATAATTCTGAACTGGCACCCACTTATAACTTATCCAACATTCGAGTGCAAACCGCATTATTTTATGGAACAGCAGATATTTTATCAGCATATCAAGTAAGTTTTATTAATTTTTTCTTGGAAAATGAGACTATATAGCGGATGATTTAAAATAATAATTAATATTTTTTAATTTTGATTAATAAATTAAGCAGACATTAAAAGCAATACAGGCATAGGTTGCTAAACTAATGAGGGAAACCTATAGCCGATGAAGCACCAACTTCAATTTTTTTTGTCAATGAAAGTAGATGAAAAATATACAAAGATTAGTAAAGATGACATCCTTTACTTTGTAATATAGTTACTGCAACTAATGATAATATTTATTGCACATTTAAATACAACAATAAATTTGTTTTTAATGTCAAATCGTATGTGGATTCAGTATCTAGTATTAAAATATTTTTGTTTTAGGATGTAGAAATTATGGCAAGAAAGATACCCAGAATAATCTACGAAAAAAGGATTGAAAATTTTAATCATATCGATTTGCTGTATTCGACAGATGTCAATAATTTGGTTTTTAAGGATATCGTAAATCTTTTGAAAATGTATTAGTACAGTTAAACGGGGTTATTTGAGACAATAAGGATAAATTGAAATAAAAAATGCAATTTATAAGAAAACAACTTGATAGATCTATTTATGTTTTAAATTTGATTCATTGCCTGTCGCAGATGTATATTATACTTTTTCATCTATTCGTGACTTTATTGCAAATTTCCAAATAAAAAATTAGTTTTATTAAAAATTTTAAGCAGATATTAATATTAGCAACAGAGTAACATTTACTTAGAGAAACACTTACAATATTTCATAAAAATTATTAATATTTTTTCATAACTTCAAGTACGTCATTGTAAACTAAAGTTACTGCATCTTTACCCCAGAGAAAATCTAAATGAGCAAAATTTGAAATTATTTTGTTAACCACTAAATGAGGTAATTGTTTTGCCAAGTATTGCTGAAATGAAAATATTAATTTTTATAAATATGTGAAACTATTCAAGATATACCCTGCCTGAGAAATATGCATCTTGATCAGCAGAATATAGTGCTACGGGGGTAGTTGCTTTGGATAGGTTATAAGAAGGTGGAATTTCTTGTCCATACATTCGTCTATTTTTTATTTTTCCATAATTATATTTACGAAACTCCCCTGTGTCAAAAGTAACATAAATTTAATATTTGGTTTAATTATGTTTTTCAATTGGCTACCTTCTGTTAGTTGTATGAAATGTAGATGCTGCTTATTAGACGCTCCAGAAGGAATATTTTTAAATATTAGTGGTATTTCAGTCTACAAAAATATTTAAATTAAAATTAAATATTATTATCGTTGATTACCTTTTACCGTATTCAGTTGAGTTGGAGAATAACCTCCCATACCGAAATAGATAGTGGCGCACAGTTCCGTTAAAAGTGGTTTATCCACACAAAGCAATTTCATCACTTTTGCTAAAAATCCCGATTGTTGCAAAACTCCATAATATAAATTTTTATTCCCATTTGACTAAAATTAATAGAATATTTTTTATAATAGATATTCATTTTAATAATATTAAATTTTTATTGCCTTATTATAATCTGCGATGAAGGAGTATAATATTGTTTGTAATACATTATGAACGTATTTGTTGCTTTCTGGGGGAGCTAGGCCAATCATTAATCGAATTTTATTATTATAATCAGGTCTATCGGATAACATTGCGAAATAAACTACGGTTCCTTGGGAGTGTCCAATATAGTACAGCTTTTTCTGATTTGTTTTTGAAAGTATGTAATCGATGCTTGCTGGTAAATCAAAGTTACCAATTTCCTGAAAGCTAATAGATATTCATTTTTAAGTTAGTTTAATGGTCTAAAAAATTTAAGTAATTTTAAACAGAATTATTATTTCCGTTTAATACCTAAAATTCCAAAATTTGTTTGAATCTGTTGTAGAATCAAATTTAACATGTTTTTCAGACCAAGTTGTGCCTCTGTTGTTACATAACCATACGTCATAGCCGTTATCTGCCAAGATTAATGCTAAACTCCTATTGGAGCCAAAAGTTACCCAATCTATTGAGCTACTATATAATCCATGCACCATTAAAACTGCTGGTTTATAATAATCAGTGTGCACATTAGATATCCCATTCGGTATCCTATGCAATTCTAATATGTAGCCATCTTCAGTTATTACGTGATGTGTTTCAATAGGATAACCGTGCAGTGAAATTAGTTGTTTCTGCCATTGGTTATTAAAATTTATTATAAATTTAGTAGCTTACAGAAAATAAATTTATTTACCACGTTCAACTCATGTTGAAGATAATTTTCAATTTCTCTCTCTTCAGTAAATACAATACCAGAAACCAAAAAAAAAAGAAAAATTAAGTTCATCTTTAACTGTTGATATTAAATATCTATTTGATTATTTCTATAGATCATAATACCATATAAGACCTTGTGTTTATGACTTATGTCATTTCAAAAATAAAAAAATGATATGAATATTTTTAAAGGCTGTTTTAATTAACATGTTAAATTTGATTTTGCTTAACATTTTTCTGGAAAAGGACAAATTAGTTTGGTTTTTAAAAGATTCTAGTTAAAATAACGAATATGACACTGGCCAGAAAATACTGAGTTTATAATGTAAACAGGGTTTTATATTACGGCCGTTTCGTATTCATAGATGACATACAATAATCAATTTGATCATAGCTGTCACAAAAGATTATTTAAATTAAAAAAAAAAATTATAAATTAACATTTAAGTTAAAATTTGCATAATGCTTAATACTAAATCACGTTATTACAATAATTTTGACTATTTTTAGATTTTTAATTACGCAATTCTAAAAGAGAAAGTCACCAATGGTCATGAGAGTTTTAAAATATATTATCTATAATGTCAGTTTGTGAAAATTATTATTAAATTTAATTACATTTTTTACCAAGAAAGCGACCGACGTGCATGATTCAAGGTAGTAGTTCGAATAAGTTTACCCTAAATTTAGTGGATGTTTTGGAATATAGAAAAAGATTAAATAATTATATTTTTTCTATATATTCCGAGTTAAAACAAGCATTAAACATTAAAAAATACTATACTATGTTCATTAGTTAGATTCCGAAATAGAGCACGCGCTGTTTCGAATAGAATAAAATAGAAAATATTGGGGGTTATGAATAAAAGCGAACATAAAGTGTATACTCAAAATTTTGAATTAAAAACCTCAAATTATACCAATAAAATTTATAAGTAGATGATGAGCATGAGTAGGTACGCTTATTATAAGAGTATCTACTTATATGCTTAATTATTTTTGAATTTTATTCATACAATTCCGAGAAAAATTTCAAAATTATGAGTATATACTTCATGCTCACTTTTTTTTATAACCCCCAATGACCGCGTTCGAATATTATAGAAGTAAAGTAGTAATTTCACCTGCCATCTAACAAATTTTTGTTGAAACTTTGTTTATATAAACAGTTTGAAAATGAAAAAACAATTCAATTTAATTTGTCACTGTCAATATAAGTAAATATTATAATCCTCTTCATAAATTTTTTTTAACAAAAATTCGTTAGATGGCAGGTAAAATTACCACTTTACTTCATTACTCCTGTAATATTTGAACGCGGTCAAGAACGCCATAAGCTCAGCTGCACTAGACTAATGAACAGAGTATAGCAACTTTCTTGTGTAAATTGAAACCTGCGTCAAGCCAGCACCCCCACTTTTTCCAAATGAAAAATAAAATAGATAGGAATTTTGTGTAAATTTTGTGTACAAAAAGAAAATTTTTTTGCAGAAAGTGAGCATTTTATTCCAATTACACATAAAATAGTGTATGCACCTTATCCTTAAAGAGTATTTTTGGCATTTGCGTGGTCATAGACTTCGCCTGCGGCTCAGTCTATAATTTTCCACGCTCATACCAAAAAGATGCACTTTCAGGACTTGGTACGTAAATAAATATTTTTCAAAGGCAGAGGTCAAAAATGAATGTAACCATAAATGCGCAGTAGAAATTGGTAAACAAACGTGCCAGTGCCGACGTTAATTTTTATAACTTCTGACAGATAAAAGATTACATTATTGTAAACTTACCGTAGGTACGATTAAATAAAACAATACAATGAAATTTGGATTACTAGATTTATAAAAAACAGAAAGTTTAAAAACAGCTTAAAAAAGAAACCAATAAAAATAAATTTTTGTACTTGAGTATCGTGAAGTCACTGCCTTTAAGAAAAAATTTCACTATACATGCAGTTTTAGAGAAATTTTTAGGGAGGGCGTTGTACGTGTAAGTACAAGTTTTATTTATTTATTCGTTCATTCAATCTTTTCCTACAGTTATGCATACAAATTATAGTTTTTCTGAGATTTATTACTTTACAACAGATAATATTATGTTACAACATATGTTTAATATAATTCTTTTATTGATTGATAATGTTTCATGGAAAAAGGATTAGCAAGAAACCTTTATCTAATTTCTTAATAATAACACAGACAACACCTATTTACATATTTACAACTATTTACATACTTTACACTTCGCGTACCAGATTTCTAATTAGCTGGAATTCTGAGTCCATTCAGCGAAGCTGAAATTTTTTTTCCAGTTTTTTGATAAAATTCTCAATCGTCTGATAGCCTGTATTGAAATGAAGTTGTTTGGTGGAAAATTCTCATGGCAAACCGTTGATTAATTTAATATGTTTGTTTTGTACTATTTGCAGTTTCTTGATGTGAGAATGTGCTGCTTTTGACCATATACGGCAACAGTACGTCATGATTGGACGGATAATGGATTTGTATATTTTGTTTTTGTTGTTGTGAGATAACTTTGAATTTGTAGCCAAAAGTGGATATAAGCTTCTAGCAGTTTTATGAGTTTTATGAGCTTTGTTTCTTGCATTTTCTATATGTTTTCCAAAAGTTAGTTTTTTATCTAATGTGACTCCTAGGTACGTTACTGCATTTGAGAAAGGAATTTCTAAGTTGCCTCTGTATTAAAATTTGTTTGCGGTAGTCGTTTTGGATATTTATTGAACGGGAAAATTATGGCTTGAGTTTTTCCATCGTTCAACTTGATTTTCCATTTATGTAGATATTTTTTATAGCTTTTATAACCATTTTGAAGCTTTTTGATTATAGTTTTTGTTAATTTACCTTCAGTAATGATACCTGTATCGTCCGTGAAAAACATCATACCGCAGTTCCTAGGTTTCTTGTAATCAGAGATGAATATTGAGTAAAGTAATGGCGATAGCACAGAATCTTGAGGTAAACCTGCAACAATATCCTTGATGTCTGAATACGAGTCGTTTATTGTCACGAAGAATTTTCGATCACTCACAAATGATTTTGTGATTTTGATAAGATACTTTAGAATGTAAAGTTGTTCATTTTGTATAATAATCCGTGAAGCCAAACTGTGTCAAAGGCTTTCTCAATATCCAATAATATCAAACCAGTGGATCTACGAAGTGATTTGTTACGTTTGATTTTCTTAACTAATTGCTTTATCTGGTGAATGGTCGAATGTTGCGGTCTAAATCCAAACTGTTGTTTTGGGATGATGTTTTCTTCAAATACAAACTTAGAAAGTATCTCGTAGATTACTCGTTTGAGTAGTTTGCCAAGGCAACTAAGAAGACTGATCGGCCTATAACTTTTAGGTAGTTTTATGATTTTTCCCAGGTTTTGGTATAGGTAAAATTTTGGCTGTTTTAAATAAAGTTGGAAAGTAGCCTATTCTAATACATCTGTTAAATATGTTGCAGATATATTCTAATGTCTTCTTGGGAAGCGCTTTCGATAATATATTATCTATACCATCTAATCCAGGGGCTTTTGCTGATTTCAGCTTCTTAATAATGCTCTCCAGTTCAGCGACAGTTGTAAACGTTGCATAATCGTCATTATTTTTGTTGTCTTGGTTTAGTCGATTAATAAAACTTGCAACTTTCTTATCGATTGAATGTTTGTTTGAAGTTAGATGTTAAAGAATAAGATTCCTCAAAGGTGTTGGCAATGGCATTTGCTTTCTCGGTGTCGGTATAAAAAATTGTTCCATTTCTTGTAGATTACCGATATTTCGACTATATTTACCTCTAATTCCTTTTGCAATTTTCCAGAACTTTTTGTTCCTATTTTCCAGTTTACTGAGCATTTTCGACCAGTTATTGTCGCGGTCAATGATAACATTTTCTTTTATAAGTAGATTGTTTAAATTGATCATGGTTTTGAATATAGCTTTTTGTGTTGGATCCGAACATCGTTGCCATTTCCTTTTAATCGCGTTTCTGTTACGTATGCAGGATAGTGTTGTGTGCGAAATTTCCAGAAACTTATTTTTTTTCTTTTTATATGAAACAGTTTTTAATTTAGCATCCAATATAGTCTTCGTGAGCTTGCTAATTAAACTTTCAATTTCTTTTGGTGTATAATCTGCTATGTTGAGGATATGGGTAGAGTTAATTTCTCTATTAACGTATGCTCGAAAAGCTTTCCAATCTGCGCATCTATAATCCGGTATTTCCAGACGTGTTTTCTCGATTGTATCAGCGTCAATAAAGCAAGAAACTGGAGCATGATCTGATTTTAGTTTGTCAGTGTGAGCATGAAAGGCTGATATAAATAATGATGTATTAGATAATAAAATATCAATCGTCGATGGATTGGCTCCAGAGTGTGGATAATGCGTTGCAGATTCAGGATGATATATAAACAAATGCGATCTCAGTTGAAAATTGTGTAGTATTGATCCAGCTGTGTTGTTTCGGGTGCAATTCCAGGCACTATTTCTAGCATTGAAGTCACCAAATACAAGGAATTCCTTATTGGTAGGTGTTAGTTTCTTTATATCTGACTCAAAAGACTTGGAGTACTTTGGGCTGTAAGCTGAAGTTAGTATGATGTCTCGTCTATTTATATTGACTGCAATAGAAATGTTCTCTATAGTTTTAGTGTTGCATTAAGGTAATGGTGTAAGTTTGATAGATTTTATTATGCCAATCGCAACCCTCCTCCATGAGTACCATCTCGATCGTTTCGATAAGTGGTATACCCGTTTAAGTAGAACTTGTGGTGAGGTTTCAGGAATGTTTCATTGAGCATAACAACGTCAATCTTTTCTTCATCTAAGAGTATCTGTAATTGTCGTGTAGTTGAAATATTTGCAATACCCTGTGCATTATATTGAGTTTCTTATTACACTGCATGTTTAAGAAGTGACATTATAACTTGGATTTGCTCAAGCTTTGATGTACACTTATTCAACTGATCTACCGCATTTACAAATAAATCAAACAACCCATCAATGGAAAGGAGCTCCTGATTAGAATTATTAACCGGCTTCTTTAGTTGGCTTGAGTATAGTTGGTTTATAAATTATTGAATGGGAGGTGTTGTAAATAGATTGTTATTAGTTGTATTTAATACCGGAAAATCTTTTTGATTTATATTATACGTAGTGGTATTATTAATTCTTCGCTGACTTTGATTCCTTAGATACAATATTGCAGTGATTAATACTGTTCCTGATTTCTAAGTATGCACTACGACTTAGACAGTTGGGATCGTTTGCTTTATGGTTAGTATTTGGAAGATTTTTTGATATACAGTTGAAGCAACTGAATTTAATCATTGAATCTTCTATTCGATCTTTAAATTGACAATTTGCAGCATCATGCATACTACTTGCACGCAATATGCAGATCTTGTCTCGATAGAAATTTTCAGCTCCATGTCCAAACATGGATCAGTTTCTGCACTGAGTAGGTTCTTTATACTTGGGCGAGTAAGATTTCCAGTTAATAATCATGTGATTGATTGCTCTTACATTTTTTAAATGTTTTAAGGAGATTTCATCTTTCTTAAATTGTAATAAATACAAAACGTTGTTTTCGATTTTGTATTTTAAGTTCATTTCTGTGATTAACAACGGGTTTATATTGTATTTTATCTGCAATTCATTTTTTATATCTTGAATGTTAGTTTGTGGTAGACCTGATAAGACTACTTTAAAATTTCTCTCAGCTTTTGATTGATGGGTGTAATATTTTATGAATTTCTTGTTCAGTAATTCCATACATTTTATGTATTCAGTTTGATCGTTTAAGATAATTTTTCTGCCAATGGACATTTGTTTGATTTGATAGTTAGTAATTTTTAAACCATCTATTGCTAATTTCAAATCTTTGGATGGTGTTGAATCAGTGATTATTATTGGTGGTGGTTTATTTACTTGGACTCTGTTAGGATTACTTTTATCTGTTGGATTTTGATATTTTGTGTTTGGTCTGTTATCTTCAGTTGACATAGAATCTTCTTCGTTGTCATTTATTTATGCTAAAATTGCAAATTTATTAAAATTGGGATCACTGGGACCTTGCAAATTGCCCGTCATAGATTGGATATTCGACATTGTAATACAATCAGTGTTGTCATTTGCAGTTTGTTTCAAGGTTATCTTATCTGGTTTGGCTACATTATTTTTGATTTTAGCTTTTTTAATTATAGTTTTTGAATTCGGTCGAATGATGAACACTACTATTTAACGACACTATTAAAAGAAAATCAATACACAATCACTCGTTTCTATACTTAAATACAAATTTCGTTAGAGCGAGGATTATTACGTACACTTATTTCAAAAGCCTGCGCGCGAATCGTAAGTACAAGTAAAACTAATGGAATCATACATGATTATAAATAATAATTTTGAAACCAAAGTGGTTAAGACACAGAAAATAATAAATAAGAAAATATTAGAAGAAACAAAACTTTATCTATAGAGTACAAATAAACTGCCGTTATTGTATTGTAAAGTATTGTCCATTAGTAGCCACTACTTTTTTCCATCTTTCTGGATACCACGTCGGAAAAACTCTTTATCTTTTGTGACTATCCACAAATCAACCCAATTTTTAGTATCTTTATTATGATGTAAAGTGCTGCTTAAATCGGAACAAGTACAAATTCGAAGGGGAAATATTTGGTAAATATGGTGGGTGGAGTAGGACTTCCTAATTAAGTGTTTCTAAATAGGTTTTGACCGGTGTCGCAACATGCGGACGAGCATTATCATGTAGAATAATAATTTTGTCGTGTCTGTAGTAGTAATGGGCTTGTTTTTCTTCAAGTTCTCGGCTCAATCTCATTAATTGTGTTTAGTACAGAGCTCCAGTAATGTTTTTGCCTGGCTTGAGCAGCTCATAATACACGACACCAAGCTGATCTTATCAAATACACAGCATGAATTTTTTTTCATAAATATTCGGTTTGGCTGTAAATGTTGAAGTATAGGCAGGTTCTTTATCTTTCACGTTTTTCACGTTCAAACTCACCGTTTTTAAACTTCTGAAACCACTCACGACAACTTCCTTCTCTTAAATGCAATCTCACCATATGCTTCTACAAGCAATCGATACGCTTCAACTGCAGAATTCTTCAAATTAAAGTAGTAAATCAAAAGTTTGTTATACACAAAACTTAACAATTTTGCAAGAACAAACTTATGTGATGCCCAGATGTCTAAACTTACGATATTACGTTTTACATCTTACCATTTCTACATAACCTTCTGGTGGAACCATCTTTGGCAAACGGCGAAAACTTATATGTATTTCTATAAATAAAGATTTAATAATAAATAGAAAATAAACGCAATGAGAAAATAGGAAAAAAAAAAGCAAGAAGTAGGTAATACAGGAAAAAATAAAAAAAAAATACTTAAAACGTATGAAACGATAAAAGTGAAAAAAATATTTAATTGCACATATAGGAAAACGGAGAGCATGTTGAAGAATAATGAAAGTCAATGGGAGAAATCAACAAACAAACAACAGAAAACTGCAGAAACAGATAGCATTAAATACTTTTGCAATAATGCCTGGAAGTTAGCATTTCTTCAAAGAAAGAACTTGTTTTATTTACTACAAAAAGAAAGCTGCCGGCTATGGTTGCGCCCAGCTTAACAGGTACTATTCTAAAATTAACCGACAAAGCCAAGCATCTGGGAATAATACTTGACAAAAACGTAAACTGAAAAAAAATATTTTTTTTAAAAAAGCAAAGCTGACTTCCTGATAGTGTCAGGGAGCAATATCACGACCATGAAGCCTGCCCATAGCTCCTTCACCTTCACCTTCTAGCTCTATACTGCGGTTGCCAAATCCATGCTATGCTAAGGTGCCCTTGTATGATGGTCCAGAACAAAACAAGTAAGAACAGCATTTTCTTTGCGTTAGATCCAGACACTAGCCAGCCCGGCTGTAACTTGAGTAACGCAAAACAGCACCAACCCCAGCTTTTGAGACTTTGCCTCCCACCACTGGACCTTCATGTGCAAGAGGTTAGGAATACTTATGGGCTGCTGGAGGATGTGGAATAATACGCTCGGAATTACGGCTCATATGCAAATCTTAGACTCTTAGAGGATTGCATTTTGAACCCGATGGAATCCACCTTAAACACATATTTGACAATAAGTACGAGTACTGTTAAATACAAACTTAACTTTAGTGTAAATGTATCACTGGGTACATATGCATACGTATTTCAAGCAAAACTTATAGGCATATTACACTGCGTAAAAATAGTTTAAGATAGATGTACTTGGAACCAAAATATTCAGATTTTTTTAGACAGTAGAGCGGCGTTTATGGCTATTCCGAGCTATAAGATCACCTCTGGTCTGGTGCTTGACGGCATCCAGACACCGAATAAGATATATAACCAAAATGCTTTTTTTTCTGCTGGGTTAAGGGACATTAAGGTCAGAAGGGCAACACAAGGTCTGACAAACCGGCAACAAGCGGCTTCAACGGTCCTCTCTGCTTAAAACCGATAGTCACGCCTTTTGTGAAAGCACTAGTTTCACTCCTCAAACAATACACCCTAAAACTGCACATTTGTAGATGGATACAAAAAACTGCATGCAACCAAGCAAAATCTGCAATACATGGGCCTTCTTGCATACATTAAATACATGCGAGATACTATCTGTAACTATTCAGAGTTAATCTGCAGACAATTACATTGTTCATTACTTAATATATATCATATATGATAGCTCTACAGGCCTAGAAAGCTTTATTCCCTGCCTACCTCACTTGTCTTGTAAACTCTCGTGTGTGATGCAACCATATCAACAGTAATGACGTTGACACAAATATCAGGAATCACCACAGAGTGTGGATGCCTACCGGAAGGCCGAGCCAAAAATTCTGTGTAATTCGCAATTTGAACCCAGAATTTCCGCTCGATACTCAACCAGCGATCACATCACTTCACTGCTGTGGCCATAACTTAATACTGCAGATTAATTAAAAACTTTCACACTATGGGGTATGCAGTTGATCTTATATATGTCGTCGGTGTAACAAAGAGAAGGAAACAACTAAAGATGTACTTAGTTACTGTCCGGCGTTAACTTCAATAAAACCAATACTTCCATAATCCAGAAGCTTATAGCGGAGTTCAAAGAAATTAAGGCTCCCAAACCAGATAAATATGCGTTTATATTACCGTACACCATCGATTTACAAACGAGGTGGCGCGCACTGGGGCAAAAGGAGGTGTAATATTTTCTTGTTAAAAATAATGCTTTTATTAAATTAATTTTTTAATATTTTACATTAATACATTTTTTATCATTTAAAAAAAGAGTAGGTATATTATTTACTAAAATAAAGGGAAAAGTACCAAGATTAGATCTTATTGCATGGCCATATTTGGAATTGAATGAAAGGTAAGACTGTCAACTATAATATTGCCATCTGATATTTTTACCAATATGCATGTGTATCTTCTGAAGTACTCTTAAATCAAGAACGAACAAAAGTCAGATTAGGATATTTGTCAAAGCATTGCATCAAAAAAAGCTGCCATTGGAACTGAAAATTGGTCTTTGCAGCAAAAATTGTAATTCAAAGCGATATCCATGTATAGAAAAAATAATTCTTTGATATTTGAACTGTCGTAACATTTTACTTTATATTTTAACTTTAAATCTAGTTTTTACTGTGATTTATTAGTTACAATGCGAATTTACTAACAGTATAAGTACCTACTCAGTTAATTCTAGTTACGAGTATAAGTTATAACTAAATTTATCATTTTAAAGCGTTTTATTTTACGCGTTTAAAGATACTCAAAATTTGATATTTTGTTCTTTAATTACCTATTATTTCTACAATTGTTTTAAAAATTTACATTAATTAAAATAACTTTAGTTTTTATTAGTTTTCTAATTAGTTTTCAAACAAAAACAATGGTAATGAAAACAAACAAGATATTTTTTAAAGCGCTTTTTTATCAATTTACTATTGAGTTTTTCACAAATTTTTTATGTTATTTTATTTCTATGACTTTTCCTTGTGGAAACTTGAAAAAAACAAGGAAAACAAATTTAAAGTATCTGAAACAGGTTCAAATAAACCGTGGAAACACATTATCTATAAATAATATATCAATTTGTCGTGTTATTCAGAAATAAATCACTTCTTTCCTTTAACACTTTGTCTATTATTAATTGAGTTTCATCTGCACTTTGTTAGGAATTAATCAATATTACAGTTATATTTTTAAGATATGAAAATAAAGACTATTATAATAAATTAAAAAAGGATAATCTTTTGTTGACTTTACTATACCAAATATTATTTTATTTAGTTACCGCAGTGGCATGCAAATTAAAGAATAAAAGAGTTACAAAGAAAAATATATAACTTGTATTTAAACTCTACACTAGATAAGCAGTCGGTTATTTATGAAACACTATTATAGTTTTTAAAAATCATTAATATATTTTCATAACTGAAAGTAGATCATTGTAAACTAATGTTACAACATCTGTACCCCAGAGAAAATCTAAATGTGAAAAATTATAAATTAATTTGTTAGCCACCACGTGAAGCAAATGTTCTGCCAAATAGATCCCTCTCTAAAAAAATAAGTATTAAAAATATTTCTGACATTCTTTTTAATGCACCTTGTATGAAAACAGTACATCTTTTTGAGCATAATATAATGCTACGGGGCTAGTTACTTTGGACAGGTTATAAGACGGTGGAACTTCTTGAGCATATATTTCTCTATTTTTTATTTTCCCGTAATCATATTTACGGAAACCACCTAGTATTAAGAAAAAATACGTTACTGTATTGTTTAAGTATTTAGTTAATTTTATTACATACCAGATTGAGTTTGTATGAAATGTCGGAGCTGCTTATTGGACCCTCCAGCCGGGAAATTTTTGACTATTAGAGGTGTTTCGGTCTAAAAAATTATTTTTAGTTAAGTTAAGTTAAAAGTTAAGTTAAATCTACATAGTATATGATTAAGTTCTACCTTATTTAGTTGAGTTGGGGAATATCCTGATACAATGAAATAGACAGCTGCGCACAGTTCTTTCAAAAATAAATCTGCCCTACAAACCCATTGAAACAAATTTGCAACAAATCCAGAGTGTTGTAAAATTTCATAATATAAATTTTTATTCCCTTTTGACTAAAATTAATAAAATATATTAAATTTGTTTTAACTATTTAAAATTAATATTACCTTTTCATAAAAATCAAGGAAGTCATAGGCTATTTCAAATGGAAATTGAGCGTTTTTTGTGCTATCTCCCGGTGCTAAGCCCATCATTAATCTAATTTTATTATTGTATTCGGGTTTGTCGGACAACATTGCAAAATAACTGGTGGTTCCTTGAGAGTGTCCTATATAGAAAAGTTTCTTTTGGTTTGTTGTTAAAAGTACGTAATCTATAATCGCTGGTAAATCATAGCTGGCAACTTCCTGCAAACTAATGCATACTCATAAATTTATTGTCCCTAAGAAATGAAATTATTTGAGCAAAACTGATTATAGACGGTTCTTGCCTAAAATTCCAAAATTTGTTTGAGTCTTTTGTGGAATCAAATTTTATGTGTTTCTTAGACCAAGTTGTGCCTCTATTATTACATAACCATACGTCATAGCCATTGTCTGCTAAGATTAATCCTAAACTTCTATTGCTGCCCAAAGTTACCCAATCTGCTGAGCTAGATACAAATCCAGGTACTATTAAAACTGATGGTTTATAATCACTTTGCACATTAGATATTCCAAAAGGTATTCTATGTAATTCTAATATATATCCATCTTCAGTTACTACGTGATGTGTTTGAATGGGATAACCATACATTGTAATTAATTCTTTCTGTTGTTACATATTGATGAAATGAATTATTATTTTATTAGTTTAAATAACATACATTTATTTACCACATTTAACTCACTGCGATGATTATTTACAACCATTTTTTCTGTAGTAACAATAAACTGAACTAAAGAAACGAAAATAAAAACAATTTTAAAGTTCATTTTTCAATGTTCAATTAAAATGCTGAACTGTAGGTACAAGATCAAAATATTATATAAAGTTTAAGAGGCAAAGAATTACTAATAACATGTTTTAAAATTTTTACAAAAAAAATAAGGAAGTAGTGAATAATCTCACCTTACTCTTTATTTTTAGACACTTTATTATTTAATAATTCTAGTAATTTGATTTCATACATAACACATAAATTTTGTGTATGTTTAATGTATAAGGTACAAGGTACAGTAGCTAAAACGGTGTAGTTATTGTAAATAGTGTTAAAATGTTTTAAAAGGTTTTACAAATTTTATTGATTCCAATAGTGATGATGTCAAAATGCCTACATTGTCATGTTGCGTTTTAGCTACCTAAAATAAGCACTATGAGCAATTTTGCATAAACTTTTATAATTTAATAACTTGATTTATTAAATGGGATACATTTTTGCATCGGTGTGTATTATGTTTTTTATAATTTGGCTTCTGTGGTGAAGAGGTTTTATTAACACCTCTGTTAAGGTCCTTATGAATGAAAAATTTTAAATAATTAATAACTAACAACTCTAGTTTTGAAGAGAAATTTTTCTTTTATTAATTTGTAATGGTAAAAATGCAAGTTTGAGTCTGCCAAAATGGAAATTAATTTTGAAAGTTTGCGGTAATTTGAATTTTTTTTCCTGGAAGTTGCTAAAATTTTTAGAAATGTTTGGTTCCCAAATGTTGCAGAAAAGGTCCGAAAGATAAGGGATTTAAGTGCGGAACGGAATTAATGATAGAAGCCGTTTTAGTTCTTCTGGGTGTTTAAATCATCCAAATTTGGACTGAATTTTGCGTTTGCGACTGCGTTATTTATCCTACAAATGTATCCAAATATGGAAAGAAATTTTATTATTCATGAATAACCGGAAAATTAGTTTTGGTGTTCCAGTACAGCATGATGGATATTTAATATTCTAGCAATTGTAATATTTACACATCTTGTAAAATCTGGAGAATCACATGGTACATGGATTTTATTACAATATTTTTCATTATTTCGTAATTTTTTCGTTGCAGTGAATGTTTGTTTTTGAACTTTAAAACCAAGGTGCTGCAAAAAGTTTTGAGGTTAAGACTAGGAATAGTAAAGTTACTTATCTTTGTTGTTAATGATTAAATGATTTTGAATAAATAATTTATTGAATGACAGACTATCAGATAATTTTGATTATTTCTCGTTGGAGTTTCCTGGCATTTTTGAACTATGTATATATTGTCGTGAAACGACTTTAAAAAATCAATTTTTAACAGAATTAAGTCGAAATTGATAATTTTGTTTTTTTTTCAAATTTTTATGTTATTTTTTTCGATTTATCAAAAAGACGCTCGAATGAAAGTTTATTGTAACTTTTAACACAAACAACAGACTTATTTTTATTTGAGAATTTTTGAAGTTATGAATTTATTTTGTATTGCAAATTATTTTAAAAGTTTTAAAAGTGAGCGCGTGATAAGAATTGTTCGTATAACGCAAGTGCAAGCGTTATAAAGAATTAATGAAGGGAAGACGAAATTTGCAGCGAATCAATCGACTCAGTGTCTGAGAAAGTAAACATTTGAGCCATTTTGGTTGAGTTATTTTTGGCCGCCGAAAAAGGCGTTAATAAGTGATTGATAAGTGTGTAAGATTGCAATTATATTTAAATTTTGAAATATCCTGTATATAATTGAGTTATGGATTGCCTATCATTTTAGCTAATAAAATGCATGCGCGTTTGACATAAATCGAGATGAACCGAATTGAAACGCGGGAGAAAGGTTACTTTTATGTGATCGTTGTTGAATCAACAGGTGATAATTTTGCGCTTTTGTAAAAGTTGTTTAATTCATATTTTAGAGTAAGTAAATTTGATTTGTTTTTGGGTTTACGATCGGTGGATTAAATTAGTTACTTTTTGATTATAAATTTGGGTTAATCATAACATGAAATTCACTTAAAATCGTGGTAGCGTCATTTATGGTTTACAATAATTTATATCGGTAAATATAAATTATTGTTGCTCTGTTTATACAGTAAATTCAAATGTTATTAATTGATATTTTAGTAAAGACAACTAAATTGCGTTTGTTAATAATAAAATGACCGTTAGTCAATAAGGGTCACATTCCAGAATTTGCAAGGTAAATGCATTGTGTGTTTCTATTTTTAGACCGGATGAGATCATGATTTCTGCATACTTGTGTTAAAATACTACGTTAACGACTTTTTCTTTCTTGATAAATTTTATACAGGGTGATTAATCTTTGCAAATTATATTTTTATGTTCCTTAAATCAAATTTGAATACAAATTTGATTTAATATAACTAGTGATGCTAATTTTTGATTACTGATAAAAGTTGAGTGATTGTTTGAACAATCTCGAAGAGAACCTAGAAGAATGCCCAAATTCCACCCGGCGACACTCCAAAAGAGTGTGAGCTAAACTCATCTTTAAACCGTGCAAGTGTAGTATAAATGTCACTCGAAGAAAATCTCGAAAAGGAAATGCTCTCCTCGGCTAGACACGAAAGTCGGCTCGATGCCGTCTTCACAACTGTAGACCTTGCACACAAACAAAATCCAAAATTACTATCACTAGCCAGGTTGATTTATGTTGATTTTGAAGGTATTATAACAATCGATGATTGGTTTATTTTGCTCCGTGAAACATAATATTTTAACCGTGTTTAATTTTAATCACATAAAATTACAACCAGTACAAACTTTACCCAAATATTGATTACTTGAATTATTGTTACATCGTGAAGTCAAATTATTACTTGCCCACTACGATCATTCATTTCCGTGTGTTTATCTACTGGGGTTTTACCAATTTTACTCTTCGTTGTACTTGCTACAGTCGTTACCCTTACAGAAATAATCTGGAAATAAATATTTGACTTAACCCAAATATATGTGTTTTATTTGTGTTGGAAGTTATGATCGTTTCCTCTTTCGGAGCGATTATTTGTTTTGTTTCAGTACCAAGTGTTTAGCAAATTGTATTAACTTCGGAAGAAAGAATCTGTTACTAGATGGCGTGAGGTAGGAAATTATACAACGTGGTGGTCTATAGGAAGTTTCCGTGTCATCGCTGATAAGTTGTTGGCGCTAAATTCAATTTTAAATCCAACATCTTACAAGTGTAATCGTCTTGGTCTTGTGAGGACCAAAATTCGTTTTGAGGTTTGAATTGGCGTTTAACCGAAGTTATTGAACTTGTAGTTGTCTGGAAGAATTTGCTAAATTTTGGAAGATTTATAAACGTTTGGTAGATGGATCGACGTTCAATGCGAGTCGAGTGAAGAGTTCCAGTTATATGATTTTACAAGGTAAAAGAGCTCAATTACAAAATTTTTAACATTTTTCATAAATACGCGTTTGTGATATAAAAAATTTGTGGCGCCAATAAAACTTTATTTTTTGATTAATCTTTGAATTGGATTTTTAATTCCAAATAAATTTGTATTTATTGTAAATTTGTTTTTGCGAACACAAATACATCATAGTGGGTGCGAATGCGTTATTTTGCTATTTTCGATTGTTTTATTTTCAATTACAATAGCGCATTCGTATTTACTAACACAAAATACACCACAACTTCCAGAACTCAAATTTGTGAGTTACCAAGAGTCTCTTTGGTAAAAATTAATTTGAAATTTTTGAATAAATTAAATTTTTAATTTTTTATTGATTTCGACTTGATAATTTTATTTTCGTCTTGAAACCACATACCCTGGGAAGGATTTTTTTGAGTGTTCCCATTTATGGCCTAAACAGAATGAACGCGAAACCAACGCGACGTAACGTAACGTAAAGTTAAATGTATGTAGTTGCAATACGTTCGAACAGAATAAACGCTCGCAACGCGATCCCAACGTCGAACGTTGGCAAACTTAACGCAAAACGACTACTACCAACTACAATTTGGTGATTTAATTACGTTACGTTACGTTACGTCGCGTTGGTTTCGCGTTCATTCTGTTTAGGCCTTTAGAGAGCTGCCGGCGCACTTTTGAGAGGTATCTCGCCGAGATCACTTCAATATATATAATCGTTTAATGTCTTTTACCCGTAGGTGTCAAGATTACACTTTTAACTCCTCTCATTCATCTATGTATCGTTTCCATTCTTTTCTGTCTCTAGCAATATTCTTTGCCTCCTGTAGTGAGCCTCCCCTACTTCTCAGTATCTTCTATATTGTTCCATCCCAGGTTTCAGGTGGTCTTCCTCTTTTTCTCTTGTGACCCTCTTTCGCTTCCCATATTCTTCTTGTCGGTCTTTCTTTGTTCATTGTCTGTAGATGTCCCCACCATCCTAGCTGTCTTTTTTCGATATATTTCTGCACTTCATCTATTTCGAGTTCTCTTCTCACATTCTCATTTCTTTCTCTGTCCATTCTCGTTACCCCTTTAACAGCTCTCAAGTACTTAATTTCTCTTGCTTGTACCTTACTCTTCATTATCGTACTTTGTACCCATGTTTCGCTTCGGTATGTTAGTATAGGTCTATATATAGTCTTGAATATCGAGAGTTTTGTCTTCTTTGATATTTCTGTTGGCTTTAGAAACCTCTTGTTAATCATATGGTATACTTTAGTAGCTTTTTCGCATCTTGCTTCTATATCCTTCTCTTGTTTTTCGTTACTCTGTATTATCACTCCCAGATATTTAAACTCATTAACCTGTTCTATGGTTTCTCCTTCTATTTTGATATTTATTGTTTCTACTTCTCTCGATATCACCATTACTTTGGTTTTGTCTTTATTTATCTTCATGCCATTTTTTTCAAGTGTTTCATTCTATATCTTCATATTATTTTGAAGGTCTTCTTCACTGCTAGCCTTCTACCTTTTCTAAATCCGCTTTGAGGTTCTTCTAGCGTTGGTTCTATTATTGTTCTCAATCTTTTCTCCAATATTTTCTCGTATATTTTAACTGCAGTACTAAGCAGTGTTATTCCTCTGTAGTTATTACAATCTCTTACGTCATTCTTTTTGTGTATGGGTACTATTACCCCTGTTAGCCAATCTTCTGGGACCACTTCTTCTTTCCATGCTTTTTTACAAATCTGCCAAAACATTTTCGTTCCTTCTTCTCCCATATTCTTCATCATTTCTACTGTTACTCTGTCATGTCCCGGGGCTTTACCATTTTTCATAAGGGCTTCTTTCACCTCCTCCATGATTATTTCTTCCTCCTCATCTTCCTTCGCTTCTTCCATTTCCTCCTGCAGTTGATTTTTCTCCATTTCTGTCGTGTTTAGCTCTGTACAGTTTAGTAACTTTATGAAGTATTCTCTCCATCTTTCCATTATTTGTCTTTGCCGTCAATGTGTTTTCTTTACCATCTCTTATTGTTATGGTATGACTTCTCTTCTCAGTTCTTATATTTTTCATTGTTCTATAGAATAGTTTTTGGTTTTCTTTGCTGTTTGTTTCTATTTTTTCTCCAAACTCTCTCCAACATCTTTTCTTCGCCGTTTCTACGATCTCCTTAACTTTTCTCCTTTGTTCCTTGCATTGTTCGTAGGCATTTTCTGTTCTATTTTGTAAGTATTTTTTCCATTTTTCTTTTTTCATCTTTATTTGCACTTTAATGTTCTCATTCCACCATGCGGTTTGTTTTTTGTTCTTCTTAACCTTCAGTGTTCCACATGCTTCTCTTGCCGCCTCTATAACTGTCGTCTTGAAAGCCGTCCACATTTCTTCCGTTTCGATTTGTTTTGCATTCGTCTTCATTTCTATTATCTTTCTTGTGACAATCTCTTCACATTTCTTTGCTGTTACCTCACTTCTCAGTTTATACGCTTTGATCGTTTCATATTCCTTTGCATTATTTTTCATGGGTACTTGTTTATTTTCTTTATTGTTCTTTGTAATTTTAGCAACCAGCATGTAGTGATCGCTACCGATATTTGGTCCTCTTCTCACTTTTACATCCTTTATCTCTCCTCTGGTTTTCCTTTCTATTATTATATAGTCTATTATTGATTTTTCTCTTCCTTCTTTGCCTTGTCTAGTGTATTTATGTATGTCTTTATAGCAGTAAAAGGTATTTGCAATTATTAGGTCATTCGTTTTGCAGTATTCTATTAGTTTATTCCCATTATTGTTTCTTCTTTCTTCACCATACTTACTCATCACCTCTGTTTTAGTGCTGCTTCTTCCCACTCTTCCATTGAGGTCCCCCGCCATGTAGATCTTTCCTTTGCTTCTCTCTATCGCTACGCTATGAATTGTGTTAATGAATTATATGACTCAACACTACATATTTGTATATAAACTTCCAACTTTTTCGAACAGAAAAAGATTCGAAAATCCGCCTTTTAGGCGTCAAAAAGCGAGTCCTACTTTGCTGGAGAACAAAAGCTGACTGACCCAATGTCAGTCAAAACTGATGTCGAATCCGGGGTTCAAAAATGGAAGCGCACGGGTTTTTCCCTACTACAAATAAGTGCACTCTGCGTTTTAAAGTATTGAAACGGCCGGAGCAAGCGAGAGGGATTTATTGGTGAAAGTAAGATGCTAAGATAATTTTAAAAATGCATCACAGTTTCTTCGTCAAGGACAAGTTTGCTCGGTGGAAAATATCACGTGACAGACGATAAGAATGCACATGATTTTAAAGACAAGCTGTTGCTTGTTTAAAAGAATTCTACTAAGCGAAATAAAAATAGAAATATTTCTTGTAACACGCTATGCTTTTAAAAATATACTTCGGAAAGCAGTAAAATTTAAAATGAGTCACAAAACTCGTAATCTAATATTACACGTTTCTTTTTTAATCACTTAAGAAGAGGTGGTAAAACCGCCTCTAAGAGCCGGCTCTTAGAGTAAGTAAGTAATCTTAGAGTAAGTAATTGTTAGAAAACCCCAATAATTTTACTTTTCTATTATTAAGAATTAATTTCATTTTTGGGTTTAAACAGATCACTCCGGATTTTATAATCATGACTATCCAATAAGTAAAATAAGCAATGCAAACTTCGCTTAGTTGACATTCAACTTTCAATTCTTTTGTGAGCACATTTGCCCTTTATTGATTTGAAAGCATCTGATTTTGTATCTAAGAACTATTAAAACTAAATCAAAGATAATAATTAAACTGGTAGGTATTAACTGTATTACTTTACACAAATTTTAACAATTTAACAAACTAACAATTATATTATTAATATATTTTCATCACGGATAGAACATCATCGTAAACTAAGGTTACAACATCTACACCCCAGAGAAAATCTAAATGTGCAAAATTTAAAATCAATTTATTGGCTACTACGTGAGGTAAATGTTCTGCCAAATAGATCCCTCGCTAAAATAAAAATAAAAATTATTAAAAATAATTGTAACATTCTTTTTAATGCACCTTGTATGAAAACAATACATCTTTTTCACCATAATATAATGCTACGGGGCTAGTTACTTTGGATAAGTTATAAGACGGTGGAACTTCTTGCCCATATACTTCTGTATTTTTTATTTTTCCGTAATCATATTTACGGAAGCCACCTAGTATTGAAAAAAAGGACTTTACTGTTTTATTTACTTTCTTAGTTAATTGTATAATATACCAAATTGAGTTTGTATGAAATGTCGGAACTGCTTATTGGACCCTCCAGCTGGGAAATTTTCATATATTAAAGGTGTTTCGGTCTATAGAATTAATTAAAGTTAAGTTAAATCTACATAGTTTATGATTAAGTTCTACCTTATTCAGTTGAGTTGGGGAATATCCTGATACAGTGAAATACATAGCTGCGCATAATTCTTTCAAAGATTTTAAATCTGCCTTACAAATTAATTGAAACAAATTTGCAAAAAACCCAGAGTGTTGTAAAATTTCATAATATAAATTTTTGTTGCCTTTCGACTAAAATTAATGGAATATTAAATTTGTTTTAACCATATAAAATTAATATTACCTTTTCAAAAAAGTCAACAAAGTCATATGCTATTTCAAATGGAAAATGAGCGTATTTGGTGCTATCTCCCGGGGCTAAGCCAATCATTAATTGAATTTTATTATTGTATTCGGGGTTGTCGGACAACATTGCAAAATAACTGGTAGTTCCTTGAGAGTGTCCTATATAGAAAAGTTTTTTTTGGTTTGTTGTAAAAAGTATATAATCTATAATCGCTGGTAAATCATAGCTAGCAACTTCCTGAAAACTAATGCATACTCATAAATTTAATGTCCTTAAGAAATGAAATTATTTGAGCAAAACAAATTATAAACGGTTCTTGCCTAAAATTCCAAAATTTGTTTGAGTCTTTTGTGGAATCAAATTTTATATGCTTCTTAGACCAAGTTGTGCCTCTATTATTACATAACCATACGTCATAGCCATTGTCTGCTAAGATTAATCCTAAACTTCTATTTCTACCCAAAGTTACCCAATCTGCGGAGCTAGATAAAAATCCAGGTACTATTAAAATTGCTGCTTTATAATAATTACTTTGCACATTAGATATTCCAAAGGGTATTCTATGTAACTCTAATATGTAGCCATCTTCAGTTACTACGTGATGTGCTTCAATGGGATAACCATACATTGTAAGTAATTGTTTCTGTTGTTACAGATTGATGAAATGAATTATTATTTTATTAGTTTAAATATCATACATTTATTTACCACATTTAACTCACTATGATGATTATTTACAACAATTTTTTTTGTAGTAACAATAAACTTAACTAAAGAAGCAAAAATAAAAACAATTTTAAAGTTCATCTTTCGATGTTTATTTTAAATGCTTAACGGTAGGTACAAGATCAAAATATAATATAAAATATGGTTTGCACTAAAAGTTGCAAGGAATTACTAATAACATGTATTTAAATTTAGCAAAAAAAAGTAAGGAAGTAGTGAATTATCTAACCTTACACTTTATATTTTGACACTTTATTATTTATTAATTCTTGTAATTTGAATTCATACATAAACACATAAATTTTGTGTATGTTTAATGTATAAGCTACAAGGTACAGTAGCTAAACGGTGTATAGTCCAGTCAAATTAGACGAAAAATAAGCTCCAACTCGGAAAAATTACTTTAAAGCTGAATTTCGGGGGAGAAAATACAAATTTTACGATTGAAACCTCGAACTTTTCTGAAAGAGTATATATTAATAAGAGAATTAGCTATGACAGAATGCCTTAAATGCACCTGTTTTTTCAAAAATCGAATTTAAAAAGCTCGATTTTCATTGCAAAATTTGAAGGTAAATCGCTCGTGATTGGTGAATCAATGCATTCTGTTGTCGGTACGCGTGTTCCTATACATAAGAGTGTAGCAGTTGACAAATTTGTCAGTAACTTGTACGCTAAAGTACGAATACGTTCTTTTTAGAACCAAAATTACTTCAGAAAAGGGTTACTAAAATTTAACGAACGGTAGTTACTTTTTCGCGTGGATCCTACTCTTGCCATGGAGGTTTTCATCAAAATGGCCCGGAGCTCCCGAACGGTGCGTATTTTAAAAATACCCCTAGGCCCGTCGATTAAGGAAAATGGTGTATCTTTGAGGGGTGAAACTCGTTAGCGTGGATTCTAAACGCAGGGTGGTTGTGCAAAGAAAAATCGACTTAAAGCACCCCTCGCTGCGCTCGGGCGCTTTAAGCCATTTTTCCTGCACATTTACTATTTGGAAAGGTGGTTGTGCAAGGAAAATACCGACTTAAAGCACTCCTCGCTTCGCTCGGACGCTTTAAGCAATTTTTCCTGCACATTTAGGGTTGAAATCCATAATTTTCGCTCGACGTGCACTGGTAAAGCATCCCGATGCAAGTGTCGCTCCGGTTATCCCCGCTCTGCGCAAAGCTAAGACCAGTTGAAACTACACGGACTGTCACTAGAATGCATTGATTCACCAATCCCGAGCAACTTTGCTTAAAATTTACTGTGGAAATCGAAGTTTTTAAATTCGATTTTTGAAAAAACAGGTTCATTTAAGGCATTCTGTCATAGCTAATTCTCATATTTAATATATACTCTTTCAGAATTCATCGAGATTTCAATCGTAAAATTTGTATTTTCGGGACCCAGCTACCTTGAACCGAATTTTGGTATACACTTTTATTACGTCATTCCGTCATTGTAAATAATATATAAAAAGTCGAAATCGAGATCATGTGATTCGCTGAAGCTCCTCCAACCCTGGTACTACAAGTGGAGACTTGTAGTCAATCCGGGAAAAAGCGAGGTAATCATGTTCGATAGAAAGCGCCACCCCCCAGACAAACTCGAGATGTTTGGCGAGTCGATCCCTTGGAAAGACTCTGTCAGATATCTCGGGGTTACCCTTGACAGCAGACTGTCGCTTACAAAGCACATCAAATCTTGCGTTGTCAAAGCCAGAGCCCTTAAAAGTAACCTTGCCCCGCTGATCGGTAAAAACAGCATATTACCCCCAAAAGACAAAGTCACGATATATAAGGCCATTATACGGCCAGTCCTCACTTACGCCGTCCCCGCATGGGGCTTTGCATCGAGCAACCAGATGAAGAAGCTCGATGCGATGCAGAATGCCTGTATCAGACAAGCCATGGGGGCCCCATGGTTTGTCACGAATAGGCAACTGCAGGCCGCATCCGGCATCAAACCCCTTCGCGAACACATACAGGATCTTACCAAAAACTTGTACAAAAAGTGTCCCGATTGCCCAAACCCCCTAATCCAGTCGCTTGGTACATACGATGCCAAGCTTTTCCCTAAGACTCCCAGACCAAGAGACATTATCTCGCCAAAGGCCGCCGCTCTGGTCAATCCCTCTCTCCCAGGACCTTCGGGACAAATTCCCGTTCCCCCTCTTTTCGACTCCGACTCTGACTCGGACTCCATTTTTCAATGAGACTGCGACGTGCTTGCCTACCAAACACTTGTTTTCCTAGTCAAGATATATCTCTTGCTTTTTGTTTACTTTGTTTGTTGTTTAATGTTGTTTAATTTTTCTTTCAGCACCTTTACTAGATCTGTAATTTGTTGTTAGTAATTTGTTTGTATATTTTTATATATTTAAATAAATATGGTAACGGTGTTGCTGGTGCTCGTTGCGCGTGGTATTAAGCCCAAGGTAAGCACTCTCGCGTCGCCTCGGCCTCGCTGTGCTTACCTTAACGCCCAAAGTCAAGACTCGGCTCTAGGCCTCTCCTCGGGTTTGAAATCCTTGTTAAAAAATTCCCAATGCTAGTTTCATATACTAGATGAAGGAGATAAGCGGGCTGCGCCCGCATCTGCTCCGCAGATGCCATGAAATGTTACCTGTTACCTAGATCATGTGAGCTTCAAAGCTTATTCAAGGTCAAAGGTTACGAAAACGACCTTTTTAAAAATAGCTCGCTTTTTGTTTATTCTACGATAAAAAGCTTCTAACAAAAATTATAGAAAAAATAATTTTCTACAAAAAAAGCTTTATGATATTTTCATGCAAAAGTTATTGTTTTTGCGCTAGAAGGCCTACAATGTGCAAACATTTGGGTGGTTGTTTTACCTTAAGGGTATACATTATAGTCTTGATTTAACCTCCGGATTTCTTTCTTTGTTGTTTTTTTCCATTATATATTGTGAAACTATTTAAACAATCATTTTTCCATTTTCAGTTAAGACAAAATTAGGTCGAAATTGGTAATCAATTTGTTTGCTTAATTTTTTTTATTATTACAATTTATCAAAAGAAATTTTATTTTGATTTTCGAAAATCGAATTTATTTTGGATTGTGAACGGTTTAAAATTTTGAAAGTTACTACCGTAGTGATGATAATACGATTTTTAAAACGCAAGTTTGTTGTGTTATCTCAAAGAGTCTAGTGGGAAAGAGAAAAAATTCAAAAAAAAAGAAGTCAGAGTCGGCAGGAAGTCGAGGATCAGTCGACATTGAATGTAGGAGTAGTAAACGCTGCGCTGAGTAGAGAAAAGGTCGATTTAGGGCCGCCGAATAAGAGGTTATTAGTAGGTCATTTTGGTCGTAGTGGGCCAAAGCTAGTGAGATTTAGATTAGCGTTCGACCAGAAGTCATTGGTCGTTAATTTGGAAGTGTACTAAATTGAGCAGCAATTTATTTTTGGTTTGAAGAATTTGCAATTTTCTGCAATTTGGATGATGTGCAATTTTTTTGGTTTTTGGTTTTAAGAGTACATTGGAAGAAAAATTTGTTTTAAGGCTAGGATATTGAAGAGTGCACGAGGTTATACATGAGTAATTCAGAAAAGGATGAATGAATTGTCATAAATTTTTTAAATTATATATATATCTTAAGGACGATCCTCAGCTATTTTATTTTTTTTAATAAATTGTTTTTCAATTAATTTTTTTAAAATAACCCGTTTGTAAATTTTTTAGCAAAAATTAAGTTGGTGAAATTAATTACTTATAAATAATTTAAAATAAAAATAAAATTAAAAATAGGGGGGGGGGGTTAAATCAATTTGGTTTTACATGACTAACTCGAAAGCGAATGATTTGATAATTTTGAAATTTTGGGATAATATTTATGGTACCAATGCGCCGGGAAACAGCTATTTTTAAACATAACAATTTTATTTACAACAATAATAATAATAATTTTAAAATGTTATATTATTTACCAATTAATTAAATTTTACTAATTGAAATACTATATAAACAAAAATGAATACATATGTAAATTTTCAAAAGTTTATTTTACCTAGAACATACTAAAAATGTAATTATAACAATAAGGCAATTTAAACACCCGGGTAGCAACAATTAAATAATATAGTTCAACTATTATTACGCAGATGGTTCTCCAATCGCGCATTGTTAATCATATAGGCAGATATCTATTTTATCTAAGCTTTCTACCTACACTTCTAGAAAAGTTATAAAGCTAAATTTTAATTCAAGTAACACTGCGCAAACGACCTTGGGTGCAAATTCCACTTGTTTTATCTCTAATTTTGTTGTTACTTGATAGTAGGATTATGGCAAATCTTGTACCTTCTAAGCGTTTTAAATAACATTTTTGTAATAGGTAATTAAATTTAATTTTAAAAAGTGCAATTATGAAATTTATTTATTAGTGTAAATTGCATATCGGAAATAATGTAATTTTTTGTTTTAGAAGTATAGTATGACTACGTAAAGTATTATTTTTAAAGAATGTTGAAAGTAAAGTTTTGCTTGTTAAACTTCAAATCATTGCACGCGTGTTATTATACTTTTTTGCTGCATTTTATTTTAGATAGCGTTAACATTTTTCAAATTTAAATACTAATAAATAAATAAAGGCTTCTAACAAACGGCAACATGAAAATACATAATTTAACACTAATGTTCCCGGATCGGGGTACTGGGTTCTTTTTTTGGATTTTGCTATCGAATATCTCTGCTTGTATTTTTCACAGCGATCTGATGGGATTTTGTGACATCTTATAAGCAATAGTTCTTAACGTATTAAAGCCATTTTGAAAGCTACTACACTTTAGTAAATGCACTTTTTTGCAAAAATAAACATGTACCTATTACCCGAATAGTGTACCGGGTTCCTTCACATAATTTTGAGCTAAAAGTGGATTAAAATTTCACCAAATCTCATTTAAAAGATAGCAATAAAATTCTCACATCAACTTTTTAATTCAAAAAATATACATTATTTATAACAGATAACATTTTGTATTACAAAATTTAAATTTAAAAATAAATTATATGATAAATCTTACGTGAGGAGGGGGCACATTACATCTCATTAAGGGCCAGTTGTATAAAGGAGGGTTAACTCGGGGATCAGCTGATCCTGGATCAAGAGTTAACCCAGGATCAACGTCTATTTCTTTTATTTTGTTATTCTTACTTTAATACACAAAAAAATAATGTTGCCAGGGGTTATTTTAATTAATGACAAATGGATTGAGACAAACAGTATAAATCACAATAAATTTAAAAGTAAATAAAGTTGATCCTGGGTTAATCCACCGATTTCTCGGATCAGAAAATCGGTGAGTTAACCCAGGATCAATGCTTGACTCTCGCTTATACAACAGACATTTGCTTTGATCCTGGTTTAACTCTAATCCGAGGATGATCCTCTTTTATACAACTGACTCTAAAGGTAAGAAGAGAGAGTCCAATTTAGAAAAACTTCTTTTTCTTCTTCTACTTTTGGCTAGGGTCAACCCTGTTTGCCTTAAACAGCCACTGCGTTGTTTCCTTGGCATCCTTGAGCATATAAATTGCTTAACGTCTGAGAGGTAGTGTGCTAGACTTGTCTCCAGACGAGCCTGTAACCCTGGTTTTTATGTTAATGATGGCAATTGATTAACCCAGGAGGACCACCGGCTTAACGTGCCTTTCGAAGCACGGAGACCAGTCATAAGAAAGTTGCCTTTCTCCGGATTTGAACCCGGTACCTTGCATTCGCAGTTGATTGCGTTACTTGCAAGGCAAATGACCGTCTCATAATTTAGAAAAACGCTTCACGTAATTAATGGACACCTCTTTTCATAAGACGTATATGTAGGTGACGTATATGTATAGAGACGGTCGTTAGCATAGCGATTAAGCGCACAGACTGCTAATACAGAAAACCCGGTTTGACTCCGGGTGAAGTAAGAATATTATTTTGACCGTCTCCACTCGGAAGGCAACAGCAAACCACCGAGGTGTAATTTGCCTAGAGAACATTTGAAAAAATGTCACTATGTCCTTTTGTAGGACGAAGGAATCTGAGAAGAAGAAATATGTAGGTACGCAGGATTAAAATACCAGTATCAGTAAGTGAGGGCATATTGTTCTTAAGGGCCGGTTTATTCGTCTAACCGTAAAGTGCCTAATAGCGTTACAGGTAAGATAATTGTTGATAAACGTTTATTCATATCCCAATAGCAACTTTTGTCTTGTAAATATGGGTTATTGTACCTACCTAAATGTAGGAGTCACTTGAAGCAGAAAATAAGTTTTACAAGTCAGATCTTAACTTAAAATTTCTAAAATTGTCGGTGTCGTATTTACGAAACATTAAATTTTTTATAAATAATTTATCAAAATGAATCTTAAGGCGCGTTCTCACGTATTAAGTTTTGTTGAACAATTTTTGTTGATCAACAAAAGTTGAACACGACTTGAACGAGTTTTTGTTCATACGTTTCAATAAAAACTGATTCAATCACACATTTTCAATTTAATTCAGTTGTACATACATGGCGTCAAAAACAAAATACACATTATTGAAATACACATACACATACATGAAAGTTGAAAGCGAATCGAAATTGACGTTCAACTGACGTTTCGTACGTTTGAACGTATCGTTCAACGTACGAACGATACGTATCAAGTTTGCTTTCAACTTTAAACAACAACAAACACATGTTTTCACGTATCAAGTTTTGTTGAACGATTTTAGTTAATCAACAAAACTTAAACGAAATCTACAGTGTTTCAACAAAATTGAACAACTTTTTAGTTGATCATCAAAAGATTGATCCAGTCAATCTTTATCGTTTAAGTTTCGAATCGTCTGTCATTTGTTTTCAAGTAAAAATTAAACTTGATACGTGTGAACGTCAAGTTGAACGTTAATTTCTATTCGCTTTCAACTCTCGAGCATGTGTATTTTATTTTTGACGTCATTTACAACCAATTAAATTAAAAATGTGTTATGAATTGAATCAATTTTTATGATTGATTTGTGTGATCAAGAAAAGTGAAAAGTGTGAACAAGAATTCGTTCAAGTCGTATTCAACTTTTGTTCATCAACTAAAATCGTTCAACAAAACTTGAACGCGGCTGTTCTCACGTATCAAGTTTTGTTAAACGATTTTAGTTTATCAACAAAACTTGAACGAAATCAAACGATAAAAAAGATTGACTGGGCCAATCTTTTGTTGATCAACTAAAAAGTTGTTCAACTTTGCTGAAACACATGTTCTCACTGTAGATTTCGTTCAAGTTTTGTTGATCAACTAAAATTGTTCAACAAAACTTATACGTGAGAACGCGCCTTTATAGATGACATTAATTTTATTCTAGACGAAAGCAGAGTCCAGTAGTACTGGGATAATTTCAAATTTCCGGACCTGTAAAAATATACCTAATAAATCACTTTTAACAAAATGATTTGACAAAACAGTTTTTGTTTATAAATTCATTAAGCTTTTTACATTCTAAGTAGAATATTGCTTTTTCCCTTTATTATTGGAATTACAAATCATCCGATTGACAAGGTGGATTAGTCTCCATATTTCATAGTTCAGATAAATCAATATTGATTTCATCATAGCTTGTGGATGCCCACTGGAAGACCGAGCTAAGAAATTTTGTATAGTCCGCGATTTGAACACAGAATTTGTTCTCTGTACTCAACCATGAAAAAATTCAAGAGCTGCCACTACTTAGGTAACTTTGCTCGCCACTGGAAATAATTTTTAAATATTATGTTATCTATAAACAATATCTGTTCTAAATAATTGTGTTATTAATAGCAAACATTTTTCCATTTTTTCGTAAAGAGCATTTACGAATGTTACTCCCTAGTTTATACGTCGTTATCTCATAAACGAATTAATTATTACCTCTTCCTTTCTGATTTTTTTGCTAAAAATTGCTAAAGTTTTTAATTCTTGAAAATTAAATTTTTGATAAAAAATACTCAAATAATGTATTTATTACCTATTATTTCAATTTATTTTTATTTATTTGTAAGTAGAGAATTTTAAAATATTAAAATTAACATTTATTAATTTTTACAAGTTAAAACTTTTGTAATGTAGATAAGGATAGTTATCTTTTAAGACATTCTTATTATATGGGTGTACATTTCATACGTTTTTTTATCGTCTTAAGAATTTTATTTCAAGGTGAAATATGTTGCAAAAAGAGAGGGAGGGACATTTTGTGAAATAAATACACTCGTAGAAAACAACATAAATTCTGTTTTAAAATAGATTTCTGTACTTCAAGGGCGACATATCTGAATCAAAAGTTGAACTAATTTTAGCTAAATGTGTTGCCTATGTATTTAATTATATTCATACCAATATTCGCGCGCCCTCACGCGAGCCTAAATGAACACCCGACTCACAGATCTCAGCCTTAAGTTTAATTGATGGGTCGACGTTCGAAGTCTGCGTATCCATAATGTTGATTCCAGTTGCGATCTTAAGCTGAGTTTTAAGGTAAATGAGCCCCATTCAAATAATTTATCATTTTATAATTTTTGTGTTAGTGCACGTAAAAGTTTTGTGATTAACAGTTTGCGACTTAATTAATTTTTTTTAAGATTTTATCAAATAATAAAATTTATAGGATTTAGCTAACAGTTTTATTTAAAGTAAATTTTGTATTTATTAGGAATTCACACTAACACATTCGGTAAAAACATAAGTGCGCTGTTTTGCTCTATTTTTTATCTCAATATTAATTAGGACAGGGCAATTTTGTATTTAGTAACATCACCATACTTAGCTTTCTAAAACTCAGATTTGTGAGTATCTAACAGTAGAGTCTCTTAGATAATTTTTTTTCTTCGATTTTGAATAAATTACAAATTGGAATTTTTGAATTTGGTTTGAATATTAATTTCGACTAAGTTTAGTTTTGCCCATGCAACATTTTGATTTGAGTTTGAACCCACGGATCCGTAAGAAAAAATATTAGAAAGGCGATTGGGAAAGTACAGTATAGATCTAACAGTAAAAGTAATAAGAAAGCTAGCTAAGACAATGAAAAAAAAACGAAAAAAAGACAATAATTTATTTTAAAATAATTATAATGAAGAATAATTTAGTGTCTCATTGTTGACAACTACTGTCTTACCCCTGTATTCATAAAAACGCAAAATTTACAATAGGTTTACTAAAGCTTTAAAAGCCTCACAAATGCCCTTAAAATGCCTTATATCTCTTACAAAGGGTTTACAAACCTCTTATAAGTATTTTTCGTTTTTATGAATACGGGGGTTAGAGTTTGTAATGTCCGCAATGTAAGTTGATAATTGAATAAGTAACAATTTTCTAAATTTAATTTCTTTTACAGTTTCCATTAATCACTATAAGTGAATATAATAATGCAACATATGATCGATGATGTACAGCTTACGCCAAAAATAATTTTCTCTAAAACATTTTCACAGTCGATATAGTATTCTCCAAGTCACCAAGAAATTTACAATCACAAAGTTGAATGTTATCGTTTTTATTTTATTGAAACATTGCAAACAATAGGTTTATTATTTTTTGTTTGTGAAACTCATCGATAATAAAAATTATTAATATTTCTTTATAATTGCAAGTACATCATTGTAAACTAGGCTTACGGCGTCTACATCCCACAAAAATCGAAATGAGCAAAATTTAAAATTAATTTGTTAGCTACCACATGAGGTAAATTTTCAGCTAAGTATAATTTCCCTCTCTAAAATAAAAATGTAAAGTTATAAAAATATGTGAAAACAATTATAAAAGTACCTTGTATGATAACAATGCATCTTTTTCGCCATAATAGAGTGCTACAGGAGTTGTTACTTTGGATATGTTATAAGATGGTGGAGTTTCTTGACCATATATTGTTTTATTTATTATTTTTCCGTAATTATACTTACGAAAACCACCTAATTAGTAACATAAATTTGGTTTTTTATTCAATTATAGTTGATAATTACTTACCTGATTTTGTTTGTATGAAAAAATGTTGCAATTGCTTATTAGATCCTCCAGCAGGAAAATTTTCTAAAATAAGTGGTATGCCGGTCTATAAAAGCATTTAAATTAAGATCATTGAAGTTAAATGTGTTTGGCTTTTTTTTACCTTATTCAGTTGAGTTGGAGAATAACCTTCCAAAATAAAATAGAAGGCTGCGCACAATTCTTTAGAAGGTAATTGATCTATACAAAGCATTTGTCCCATATTTGCGAAGAGTCCTGAGTGCTGCAAAATTTGATAATATAAATTTTTTTTCAGCAAAAAAAAGCAGGAAAGTGTAAGTTCAATATTAAAGGAGTATTAGGAAGTTTATTTTTAACTAACTCCAACTTGTTTGTAGCGAATAACGCTAAAATAAGTTAAGTGCAGTTCTCTTGTATAAAAGAATATGATGCATCGTTTGAAATTATGCACTTATGTGACTTGTTATGCACGTATGTAACTTATTTTGCAGTAATACTCCATTGTACTTCTCTTGTTTTTCCATTAAGCAGATGTATTTTTTTATTTGTATTTTGTGTTTTGTATTTATTGTATTTTATTATAAACAATATGAAAATAGTTGGAGTGCTGAAACTTGGCAAATATGAAGTTCTAATATCATTAAGTAGAATTGTTAAAAAAATATTCAAAAATGTTATATTTGATTTATCACGTGCAATCAAGCTTTAAAGTCAGTTTTTCTCAAAACTATCATTTTGGAGTTAGCTTGTTTTGGCAGTAAGCCGACGATATTTATTTACCACATTTAACTCACTTTGGTGATAATTTTCAACTATTTCTTCTTCAGTAAATTTAATAGCAAAAACACAAATAACAGCAACGATAAAATTTATCTTTCACTGTTGAATAAAAGATTTACAATAATAGTGTATCTTATGTATGTATCAGAAGATCATGGTCATTTCATGGTATAGATAAACTTGTGACACTACCCTTGTAAAACGATAGGAAATATCATAAACTGTTTTACTAATATTATTTAAATATTTTGTCTAGAGAAGGAAAAAGAGCATTATAATATGAATGAATATCTGTATGCACTACTTTCTTATGCATAATGTAGTGTTAATGAGAATAACCAGTGAAATAAAATTACTTAGCAAATATTTGAAGATTTAGTATTTAGTTTATAGTACAAGGTAATCGAGTTTATTTTATAAGGTAGGGGTCGGGTTCCTGTCTCTTAAAAATTTGAAAATGCGTAAACAAAATTACGTAGGTTGCTGGAAATGTTTCCGGAATCCAGTAGTTTCAGTGGCGTCACCTTTTTTTAACTGCCATATCGTAAAATTTGACATTTTTAACTTATAATTCAGTTGACAATTCAAACTTAAGTAGACCAGTTTTGCATATACAGCATTTTAAAAAAAGAAATTGTACGAGGAAATGGAACTTTTGTATGAAAATTTTTGTGCCATGATTTTTTACTACTATAGATGTGGTTTAAAGCCAAAACAATTCATCGAACGGCTTGTTTTGGTTTTAGATATAAAGCACCATCCAAGACTACTGTTTATAGCTGGTTTTCCAAATTCCAGCACCACTCCCAGTGGTGAATTTCGTGCAGGTCGTCCAGCAACTTCTGTTATTGCCACTAATGTTGATGCTGTACGTGAAATAATTGAGAGAGATCGGCATGTGACACTTCGAGAGATTCAAACATGCTTGGGCATTGACATGAAAACAATACAAACGATTTTGCATGATCATTTACACGTATGAAAGCTTTGCAGTCTTTGGATCCTACACAATTTAAGAGCAGCTCAAAAGCAATGTCGTGTCAAATGGTGTCGTGAAATGCTCAAGAAATTCAACGGAAGTCTTTTAAATTTGAGCTACAATATCTTTACTGGTGATATAACTTACAAGGGGACACAACAGTGAGTATGTCGCCAATCAAAATCTCAATTTTTTTGGTGATTCTAGGAGCTAAAATAATTATCACTTTCTTGATTTTTAGTCCATTGGGCTTTAGTTACAGAGTTATGAATTTTTGAAAATCTACGTTTTACCATAAGATTACATTGTTAATTTAGATTTTATTTAAAATTTTAAATTAAATTTATTTTAAATAGATTTTTGTTTTTTTTTAAATAGAATTAATAGATTTAAATAGAATTTAAAATGTTAAATTAGATTGTTAAAGCAATCCAAACCATGTTAAAACAATCCAAACCATGTAATCTTATGGTAAAATGTAGATTTTCAAAAATTCATAACTCAGTAACTAAAGCCCAATAGACTAAAAATCAAGAAAGTGATAATTATTTTAGCTCCTAGAGTCACCAAAAAAATTGGGATTTTGATTGGCGACATACTCACTGTTGTGTCCCCTTGTTAGATTTATTTATATAAACCCAAAAATACGCAACCGTCCAATGTTTGGGTATTTCAAAATTAGCCTAAACCAACAAAAGTTGTCGGTTTCCGTAGTGCTGCAAAGCAAATGATCGCTTGTTTCTTTGGCATTACTGGACATGTGGTAACCATAGCTTTAAAAGATTGAAGTACCGTAAACGCTATTTGGTATACTACAATTTGTTTGCCGAAAGTCATTGAAAAAATAAGAAAAAAACAATCAAAATCGGCGAGTTATTCTGCATCATGACAATGCAAACTTTAACACAGCGCGTCAAACTGTTGACTTCTTATCCAATAAAAATGTTGATTTAATGACCCATTGCTCGTATTGACCTGATTTGTCACCTAATGACTTCTTTTTATTGCCAAATATCAAAAAAAAATGCGTGGTAAACATTTTTTTTCATCGATAGCAGCTATTAAAACATTTAAAACGCTGGTTTCTAAGGTAACATCTTGAGGGTGGATAAAATGCTTTGCAGATTGATTCCGACGTATGTAAAAGTGCATTAATCTCAAAGGCAAATACTTCTAAAAGCAATAAAGTTATTTACCAAATTTTATATATGGGACATTCCACACCAAATCGACCACTTTTGAACCCGACCCCTTTTGATTTTTCTGAAATTTTTACAAATTATACTATCCCACCAAAAACAGTTTTGTGAATTTTTTCAAAATTTTTTACTCAACCCAAGAAAAGTTACGAATTATTAGAAAACTGATCTTTTTTTCTTCAAACAATCATAACTATTTTAAAAATTGGCTAATCAAAACGTTTTTTTTTTGTTTTTTTTTGTTTTTAAACGTACTTTTCAGGAAAAAATATTAAAAAAATATTCAAAATTTTATTCTACAAAATTTTTCAGTTTTTTAGAAACAATCATTGATTATTCAAATTTTGCCCCTTATGATTTTTGATTTTTTTATTAAAAAAAAAACTGTGATTTATTCCGCGTATAACAACGCAAACCCCATAATGGGCCGACATTTCTTTCTATTTAGTTTGTTTAATTGAAAAATATTTTTGCGTAAAAATAAAACAAAATACTTTTTAATTAAACAAAAAGAATAGAAAGAAATGTTGGCCCATTAGGGGGTTTGCGTTGTTATAGGCGAAATAAATCAGAGTTTTTTTTTAAATAAAAAAATCAAAAATTAAAAGTGGAAAAATTTGAAAAATTAATGAATATTTCCAAAAAAATGAAAAATTTTATAGAATACAAGTTTGAATATTTTTTGTGTGTTTTTTTCTAGAAAGTACGTTTAATAAAGATAAAAGAAAACAAAACAAAACGTTCTGATTAGTCAATTTTTGAAATAGTTATGAATTTTTTTAGAAAAATTGATAGTTTCTTTCTTCAAAATTTATTTATTACTGGCTCAGACCTCAGATATACACAACATTTTTAATAATTCAACTTTTTAACATCAAATACTCCCTACTACAATAATGTAATATTATCCAATGTAAAAAATTGTTAAATAAAGCACACTTTAAATAAGTTTCAATTGTGTTACGGCTTTTCTGCAGAATTTTACTTGTTCTATTCGGGTTATTCTGGTGTCAAGCAAGGGGACGCTCTGTCGGCAATGCTTGTCAATCTGGTGATGGAATACGTCATGAGAAAAATCGATAACAAGAACTTAGTAATTACCAGAGAAGCTCAAGTTGTAGCATATGCGGATGATGTAGTAATAATTGCAAGAACAAAAAGAAAAATGATAGAGATTCTTGAAAAAGTGGACATTGAAGCGTCAGAGCTAGGCTTAACAATCAACGACAAAAAACAAAATACATCGCATGTTTTTCAGCGAAAACCGGAAGAAAACACAACGAACTACAGAACCTGAAGTCAACTAAACATGAGTTCGAACAAGTAGAAAATTTAAAGTATCTTGGTGTAAATATAAATAACAAGAATGACAGAGGCGAAGAGATAAAAGAAAGAATTTTAGCAGGAAATAAGGCTTACTATGCTAATAAGAAGCTTTTGAGCAACAGGAACATAAGCCAAAATACGAAGATAAGAATATACAAAAGCTTGATTAGACCAATACTAATGTATGCAACCGAAACTTTACGTTGCACGGAATATGAAAGTGAATGTTTAAGGATTTTTAAACGAAAGATTGTGAGAAAAATTGTTGGACCAGTAAAGATAGACGCAAATAAAGTAAGAATAAAAACAAACGCAGAAATCATGCAAATAATGAAGAACGAAGATATAGTAAAGCGTATTAAGGCGCAGAAAATAGGATGGATGGGCCATATAATAAGAAGAAACAAAAATGAGATGATAAGAATGGCAACTGAGTGGAAGCCAATGAGCGAAAGGAGAAGAGGGCGTCCAAGGTTGAGGTGGAAGGATGAAGTAGAAAAAAACTTGATAATAATGAACAATGAAAACTGGAAAACAAAGTGCAACGACAGAAAAGTGTGGAAAGAGATCGTTAATATAGCAAAATCACACAGGGCGCTGTACTAATGGAGAGAAATGAGGACTAATCCACCTCAAAACCCGGATTTAAAAACTTCAAAAGTGGTTATATTCCGTCAGGAATGGTGCCTTCATTCATTCATTCGCGTTTTACATTAACGAAACGCCACTACACGGAATAATTGAAACTGCTGAAAGACGTAATGTTGTTATTGACGGTGGCGCCACCAACGGTAATGTAAAACGAGAATTAAGATCTCCATTATAAACGGCTATCACGGCTATGTGCAGTTGAATCCTCCATGAAAGAAACATACCATGCGGATCCAAGTACACTACTTTGAGGTATTCCCAAGTTAATAAATTCTAGTGGCGTGTGTTCATATCTTGCCTGATTGCCAAAGAAAATTGTTTTTTTTTATATTCTTATTTCCCGAATACGTAGGCTGCTTCATTAAATAGTAAGTAAACATTTTTTTTCCTGTATTATAATTAATAATTCGGTCGGAAATGACTTCATTTTCAAATTTATGAAATAATTAAACCGCTTCTAAGAGCCGGTTAGAGTAAGTACTTGTTAGAAACCCCACTAATTTTACTTTTCTATTATTAAGAATTAATTTCACTTTTGGGTTTAACTTTTTGAACGCTTAAATCGACTTTAGTCGCCGGAATATTTCTTACCTTTCAACGTTTAAATCGACTTTAGTTCACGGCTTATAAAAACCATTAGCTTTGCACGCGGAAATAAGACCTTTGTCGCCTCGCCTCTCCGACACTGTTTATTTCTATCTATTCGTCATTTACTAAAATAGCACCTGGTAATATTTATTTTTATTATATTAAAGTAAGAATAACAAAATAAAAGGAATTTTATAGAACACTATTTTATATAGAAAATTTGCATGTTTCAAATCCAATTTTATGTTTTGTATCCAGCGTTCAAATTGAGAGATCCCTCCGGATTTTATAATCATGACTATCCAATAACTAAAACAAACAATGCAAACTTCGCTCAGTCGACATTCGACTATCTACTCTTTTGTGAGCACATTTGCCCTTTTATGATTTGAAAGCATCAGATTTTGTATCTAAGAACTATTAAATCAATGATAATAATTAAACTGGTAAGTGTTAACTGTATTGCTTTACACTAAATTTAACAAACTAATAATTATACTATTATTAATATATTTTCATCACGGATAGAACATCATCGTAAACTAAGGTTACAACATCTACACCCCAGAGAAAATCTAAATGTGCAAAATTTAAAATCAATTTATTGGCTACCACGTGAGGTAAATGTTCTGCCAAATAGATCCCTCGCTAAAATAAAAATAAAAATTATTAAAAATATTTGTGACATTCTTTTTTATGCACCTTGTATGAAGACATATCATCTTTTTCCGCATAATATAATGCTACGGGGCTAGTTACTTTGGTTAGGTTATAAGACGGTGGAACTTCTTGACCATATCTTTCTCTATTTTTTATTTTTCCGTAATCATATTTACGGAAACCACCTAGTATTAAGAAAAAGGACTTTACTGTTATATTTATCTAGTTATTTAGTTAATTTTATAACATACCAGATTGAGTTTGTATGAGATGTCGGAACTGCTTATTGGACCCTCCAGCCGGAAAATTTTCGTATATTAAAGATGTTTCGGTCTATAAAATTAATTAAAGTTAAGTTAACTCTACATAGTATATGATTAAGTTCTACCTTATTTAGTTGAGTTGAGGAATGTCCTGATACAATAAAATTGAAAGCTGCGCATAGTTCTTTCAAAAATAATTCTGCTCTAAAACTCAATTGAAACAAATTTGCAACAAATCCAGAGTGTTGTAAAATTTCATAATATAAATTTTTGTTTCCTTTCGACTAAAATTAATAGAATATTAAATTTCTTTTAACTACAATAAATTAATATTACCTTTTCATAAAAATCAAGAAAGTCATAGGCTATTTGAAATGGAAATTGAGCGGATTTGGCGCTATCCCCCGGGGCCAGACCGATCATTAACCGAATTTTATTATTGTATTCGGGTTTGTCGGACAACATTGCAAAATAACTGGTGGTTCCTTGAGAGTGTCCTATATAGAAAAGTCTCTTTTGGTTTGTTTTGAAAAGTACGTAATCTATAATCGCTGGTAAATCATAGCTGGCAACTTCCTGAAAACTAATTCATGCTCATAAATTTAATGTCCGAAAGAAATGAAATTATTTTAGCAAAACATGTTATAGACGGTTCTTGCCTAAAATTCCAAAATTTGTTTGAGTCTTTTGTGGAATCAAATTTTATATGCTTCTTAGACCAAGTTGTTCCTCTATTATTACATAACCATACGTCATAGCCATTGTCTGCTAAGATTAATCCTAAACTTCTATTGCTGCCCAAAGTTACCCAATCTGCTGAGCTAGATACAAATCCAGGTACTATTAAAACTGCTGGTTTATAATCACTTTGTACGTTAGATATTCCAAAAGGTATTCTATGTAATTCTAATATATAGCCATCTTCAGTTACTACGTGATGTGTTTCAATGGGATAACCATACATTGCAATTAATTCTTTCTGTTGTTACAGATTGATGAAATGAATTATTATTTTATTAATTTAAATAACATACATTTATTTACCACATTTAACTCACTACGATGATTGTTTACAAAAATTTTTTTTGTAGTAACAATAAACTTAACTAAAGAAGCAAAAATAAAAACAATTTTAAAGTTCATCTTTCAATATTCAGTTTAAATGCTTAACGGTAGGTACAAGATCAAAATATAATATAAAACATTGTTTGCACTAAAAGTTGCAGGGAATTACTAATAACATGTATTTAAATTTAGCAAAAAAAATAAGGAAGTAGTGAATTATCTAACCTTACTCTTTATATTTAGACACTTGATTACTTATTAATTCTTGTAATTTGATTACATACATAACACATAAATTTTGTATATGTTTAATGTATAAAGTATAAAGTACAGGGTGGCTCAATTTCGATCCTTCTTATGGGGAAATCGGTAACTATGGGAGATATCAAAAAATGGATGGCGCATCCTCTATCTCTTTTTTTGAGAAAATTTCAATGGCGAAAACCAGAATTTGCTATCTTTTTTTGTTTTCGAGTTATAGCCAAAAGTTTGATAATTAAACTTTTCTATAAATGTCGATATCTTGGTTGTTTTCGAAGTTACCAAAAAAGTGTTAACACTTTCTTCGGACACTTTTTTAAGGGCAACAAAATGGGATAAAAAGATTTCAAATATCTAGATTAGTTTCCGAGTTATAACATAAAGTTGTGTTTTTTTAAATAGAAACCATAGTTGGCTATGACATTTTTAAATGGCGTTTTTTATCCTCTTTTCAATGATGTATAACATGTGGGCTCTAATATTTTATTTTCATCTCATTTTATTAAAAAATGTAATAAAAATAAAGAAGAATGAAAAATTTAGGTTGCAGGTAGCTACTGTGGTCCCGAAAATACAAATTTTACGATTGAAATCTCGATGAATTCTGAAAGAGTATGTTTTAAATAAGAGAATAAAGGGAGATTCAATGCCCTAAGTGCCCCTGTTTTTTCAAAAATCGAATTTAAAAACTTCGATTTTTGCAGTAAATTTTAAAGCAAAGTCGCTCGGGATTGGTTAATTCTGTCGGTACGTGCACCCAGATATAGTCTTAGCTTTGCGCAGAGTGGGAGCGACACTTGCATTGCGATGCAGTAACAGAGCACTTCGAACGAAAATCATGGTTTTCAACCCTAAATGTGCTGGTAAAATGGCTTAAAGCGCCCGAGCGCAGCGAGAGGTGCTTTAAGTCGATTTTTCTTCGCACAGCTACTCTGCGTTACAAATCCACTCTCACGAGTTTCACCTCTCAAAGATTCACCTTTTCCTTGACCTACGGGCCTAGGGATATTTTTAAATTAGTTGTCATTTTGATGAAAATGGCTCGAAGCGCCCGAGCGCAGCGAGGGTTGCTTCGAGTCAATTTTCATCAAAATCACCATGGCAAGAGCCGGATCTACGGGCAAAAGTAACTACCGTTCGTTAAATTTAAGTAACCCTTTTTTGAAGTTATTTTTAAATAATTTTAAATTTTTAAATTAAATAAAAAAGGAGAACGCATTCCTACCATACCGCAAGAGTTACTGACTAATTGTTAAAGGGAAACACTATTATATATAGCAGCGCACGTACCTCCCACAAACGAACTTGATTAGCCAATCACGAGCGTTTAACTTTCGAAAATCAAGCTTTTTTAAATTCGATTTTTGAAAAAACTGGTGCATTTAAGGCATTGCCTCTCCCTTAATTCTCTTATTTAAAATATACTCTTTCAGAAAAGTTCGAGGTTTCAATCGTAAAATTTGTATTTTCGGGACCACAGTAGCTACCTTTCCCCAAAATTTAATATAATAGTAAATGTTTTTAGTAGATAACAATAAAACATATTCAATACTTAACAAGAATTACAGTAAGTATTCAAACTGAACTCAGTTGTTTACAATAAATATAACTTTGTCAAAACAAACACTACGAAATTGGCATCTAAAAAATTCTTTTACCCATTAGTTTTTAGTAGGAAAAGATTTGTTTAGTTAGATAATAACTACTAAAATATTATGTTGCGCATGCAAGAACAGCATTATAACTAGCTTGAATAAAGAACTCCAACATATCGTATTTTTCATAGTGTTCATAAGCCATTTTACATTTACGTGAAATAACAGGTAAATATAATAATATTAATAGAATTGCTAATAAATATTTAATATTTTAATTACAGCAACTAAACTAATATTTTCCTACTAAAAACTAATTGATAAAGGAATTTTTTAGATGCTAATTTAGTAGTGTTTGTTTTGACAAAGTTATATGTATTGAAAATAATAGACTTCAGTTTGAATACAATTACTTTAATTTTTGTTAAGTATTGAATATTTTTTATTGTTATCTACTAAAAACAGTTACTATTATATTAAATTTTTCATTCTTCTTTATTTTTATTACATTTTTTAATAAAATGGGATGAAACTAAAATATTAGACCCTACATGTTATACATCATTGAAAAGAGGATAAAAAACGCAATTTAAAAATGTCATAGCCAACTATGGTTTCTATTTAAAAAAACACAACTTTATGTTATAACTCGGAAACTAATCTAGATATTTAAAATCTCTTTATCCCATTTTGTTGCCCTTAAAAAAGTGTCTAAAGAAAGTGTTAACACTTTTTTGGTAACTTCAAAAACAACCAAAATATCGACATTTATAGAAAAGTTTAATTATCAAACTTTTTGACTATAACTCAAAAAAAAAAAAAGAAAAAACAAAAAAATTCCGGTTTTTGCCATTGAGATTTTCTCAAAAAAAGGGATCGAGGATGCGCCATCCATTTTTTGATATCTCTTATAGTTACCGATTTCCCCATAAGAAGGATCGAAATTGAGCCACCCTGTACAGTAGCTAAAACGGTGTATAGCCCAGTCAAATTAGACGAAAAATAAGCTCCATCTCCGAAAAATTACCATTGAGCTGAATTTTAGTATACACCTTTATTACGTCATTGTATATAAAATGTGAAATGCCAGAATCGAGAACATGTGAGCTTCAAAGGTTATTCAATGTCGAAGGTCGCGAAAACAACCTTGGTAAAAATAGCTCGATTTTTGTTCATTATACGATAAAAAGTTTCAAACAAAAATTATAGAAAAAATAATTATCTATAAAAAGGTTTTATGATATTTTTATGCAAAAGCTATTATTTTTGCGCTAGAAAGCCTACAATGTGCAAACATTCGGGTGGTTGTTTTACCTTAAGGGTATATATGTTACGGGAAATGTACGTATGCCAGTAAAAGTGCACATTTTCCGGTATGGTGAATGTACATAGAATATACTTTTCCCAATAAAATTAGGGAAATGTGCACATACATATACCAAGCGATGATTGGAAAAGTATTATGAGTTTCTTCTTCTTAAGGTGCTTTCTCCTAATATCGGAGGTTGGCGACCATTAATATTAATATTAAATGGTTCTCTTGGCAAATTACTCTTGGTGGTTTTGCCATTGCCTTCTGAGAGGAAAGGGTTTTAATAAAGTTGTACAAATTTTTGTAGCCGGGTTGGGAATCGAACCCAGGGCTTCTAGCCTAAAATTATGAGTTTAAAATAAGTTAATGTGTTAAATCAGAAGCTAAACCAAAAATTTTAAAAACTTGCGCTGGTGAAATATTTAATGCCTAAATAAAATTTAAGCAGCCATGAGCCAGGGGGGAGGGCAGCTGCTCTTTTTGTTTTCTATAATAAACGCTCATGGTGAGATGTATCATGGAGATTTTAATAACAATAATAAAATTTTTAAGTAAACTGAAAAATTGGAAAAAATATATTTACTTTCTTCTACATATTTTTTATATAACTTTGAAAGTAGAAAGCAGACTTGAAAATAAAAAACAGAATAATAATAATTAAATTAATCTTTATTGCAGCAGGGATCGCGTATTAATTAATTTATTTTGTTGAAGTTTTAAAATATTATATTGATACTTTAATTAAAGAGGTTATGTTTTAACACTGCATTCGTCTACTCATTTTTACCAAAGTACATGTTCACATGTGTACATTTCCCGGTAATTGTAAGGATAACGCTGTCTTTTAAATTATTCAACGCACTTTTACCAACTCCCGTGGAATATGAACATATTTACTTTACGTACTTTTCCCGTAACATAATATATTCTTGATTCAAACTCCGGTTTTTTTCTTTTTTGATTTTTCCTATTATTGTCGTGAAACGCCTTAAAAAATCATTTTCCCAATTTTAATTTAGACAAAGTTAAGTCGAAATTGGTAATGCATTTGTTTGCTTTATTTTTTTTATTATTCCATTTTATCGAGCAGACACAACGAAAAAAGTTGTAACTTTGAACACACAGACAAATTTTATTTTTATTTTTGAAAATCAGATTTCAGATTTTGGATTGTGAACGGTTTAAAATTTTGAAAGTTACGAGCGCAGTGATGATAATACGAATTTTAAAACACAAGTTTGGTGTGTTATCTCGAGAAGTCTATTGGGAAAAGAGATAAAATTCAAAAAAAGGGAAGTCAGAGTCGACGGGAAGTCCAGGATCAGTCGACATCGAATCGAGGAACAATGAACGCTGGAGTAGAGAAAAGATTGATTTTGGGCCGCCAAAGAAGAAGTTATTAGTAGGTCATCTTGGTCGCAGTGGGCGAAAGCTAGTGAGAATTGGATTAGCGTTTGACCAGAAGTCATTGGTCGTTAATTTGGAAGTGTACTGAGTTGAGCAGCAATTTATTTTTTATTTGAAGAATTTGCAATTTTCTGCAATTTGGATGATGTGCAATTTTGGTTTTAAAAGTAGGTACATTAGAAGAAGAATTTGATTTAAGTTCAATTGATCGGTCGACGTCCGAGGTCTGCGTATTCATAGTGTTGATTCTAGTTGCGATCTTAAGCTGAGTTTCAAGGTAAATGAGCTCAATTCAAATAATTTAGCATATTACAATTTTTGCATTAGTACACGTAAAAGTTTTGTGATTAACAGTTTGCGATTTAATTAATTTTTTTTTAATATTTTATCAAATAATAAAATTTGTAGAATTTATCTAACAGTTTTATTTAATGTAAATTTTGTATTTATTAGGAATTCACACCAACATATTCGGTAAAAATATAAGTGCGCTGTTTTGCATTATTTATGATCTCAATATTAATTACGACAGTGCAATTGTATTTAGTATGTAGCATTCCAAATGCTATTATTTAAATTGGTTTGAAATCTACGCATCATCCTGTGCATATCCATCACGCGCAAGCGTTAACATTTTGAAAATTTATCAAATTCGCATTCTTCCGTTTATCACCATCTAAAATGGAAGTTTCATTTTTGTTCTGTGTAATGTTTGAGTTTTAAAAGCCACAAACTTTATTTTAATGAAGTGATCTTTTTAATAACCTTCAGTTTTATGTTTGTGGGTAAGCATTACATTGATATTTTCCATTTTGAGCTGATGTTGACTTTGATAAATTTTAGCTTTTTATTACCACCTGTCCATTTCTGTGTTTGTCCATTTTGGTTTTCAACTTTTGTTTATGGTTTTCTGGAAGCAAACTTAAAGTGAAGCTGATATATTTCTATTGTTCCATCAGCGTGATGGAGCCATTTCCATGAGGGCGTTTTACTTTTTATTCCCATGGATGTTTTTAATGGAGTTTTTCGCACCTGGTTTTCATTCTTATCAGTCCACTTGAGCTGACCTTGTCCGTTTGACGTCGCCGCCCTATCGGCTTTGATTTTGATAATTTCGACGACGTGGGATGACCGGAAAACCATGAATTTTTATTTTGTTAAGAGCGCTTTTAGGAAATTAGCTTACTTCAATAATTTACATCGACATTGAGATGTTACCGTTCGCAGGTGAATTGATTCTTGTTTAATTATTGCAGTTTTGTTATTTTTAGCTTTACATCTGAAACTCAGTTTGCACGATGAACCATTAATATGCCAGAAGTTCCAAAAGAATAGCGATGTTGAATCGGAATGATTGTAGTGGAAAGGTTAGTTGAAAAGGCAATTCTGCCGTGTTAATTCTAAAGGGCGTATCTGCAATTTTTGGCTTTTTGAGTTATTGCTAGCAAACGCTTCCCTGCATGTAAATCTATCATTTCGTTAAGTTCAGAAGGCTAAACTATGTATAGATATGCTAGAATACATCTTTAAAGAAAAGGCGTATCTGCAGTTTAATGTGTAATTTTAGATAAAAAAGACGTAACCAGCAATGTTAGATTTAAAAGACGTATCTACAACTACTATTTTGTGTAGATACGCCCTTTCTTTGTAACACTCCATTACTTGACTGGCAAAAATTATTTATTCTGTGACTGGCAGATACAATTCAAATTTTGATGGTTACACTTGTGAAGTTCTGTTTGTTTTTTATAATTTAAATATTGTTACGTGTTTTAAGTTTTTTGATTATCAGTTATTTAGGAAAAAGTTCACACAGTGTCTCATTTTGCAGATACGCCTTTTTTTCTTATGAGTTTTATTATTATGTGTTAGTCAGAAAGGGCGTATGTATCAAAAGCCCTATTTATAACAAATATTTAAGAAAACTGTTTATTTCATTAGATTCTGCCACAGATATACTATGAATCTAAAACACTAGTTTTCTGTTTAATTCAAACCATGTGATGGCACACGGAAATTTATAAAAACACGATTTCCCAACAATTAGCTTTTTGCAGATACGCCCTTTAGAATTAACACGGCAGAATTACTGTATTTAATTCTACTTGATGATATCTTTTGCGAATGAGTATTTGTAGTCAATGTTACCGACGTGTTATGTCTGCGTTGGGCAGTTTCCTAGATGCGCGATATTATTTTTGATGGCTTGTCTTCAGATGGCAACTCATTTGTATTTTTTAGTTCTTTTATTTTGCATTTATTAACCCAGGGTATCCCTTCAGGGTATCCTGGATTTAACTTGAATTGTTATGTGTTTGTGTTTCTCCTATATGGAGTTTTGGAATCAAACATTGTCAACCCCACCTTTTATCTAGACTTTTGTTTTATAAATAAAACCACCCCTTCTTCTACTATTGTGTTTTATTTAGAAGACTGGCGCCCGATTTATATTTTTTTCTTAGTTAGCTGCCAAAGATCGTCTGAGTCACAACGTGAAAGAATCCACAAATCGCGCATGCGCGACCCATGCTCTGGTACTGGATGGGGGTGTAATCCCTTAGCTGGCCTGTCTGCCATTCCATCGCAGATCAGCGGGGCAAGCGACACAAATAGGAGCAATTTGTGGTACAAGTAACATCACCACACTTAGCTTTCCAAAACTCAGATTTGTGAGTAACAGAGTAGAGTCTCTTTTATAAATGTTTTTTTCTTTAATTTTTAATAAATTACAAATTGGAATTTTTGCATTGGGTTTGAATATTAATTTCGACTGAGTTTAGTTTTGCTCATGCAACGTTTTGATTTGAGTTTAAACTCACGAACCCTTAAGAAGATTTTAGATATTAGAAAGGCGATTGGGAGAGTACAGTACAGATCTAACAGTAGAATAAATAAGAAAGATAGCTAAGACAAAGAGAAAAACGAAAAAAAAACAATAATTTATTTTAAAATAATTGTAATGAAGAATAATTTAGTGTCTCATTGTTGACAACCGTCGTAGAGTTTGTAATGTTCGCAATGTAAGTTGATAATTGAATAAGCAACAATTTTCTAAATCTAATTTCATTTACAGTTTCCTTTAATCACTATATAAGTGAATATAATAATGCAACATATGATCGATGATGTACAGCTTGGGCCAAAAATAATTTTTTCTATGACCTTTTCACAGTCGATATAGTATTCTCCAAGTCACCTTATAGAAATTTACAATCATAAATTTGAATGTTATCGTTTTTATTTTATTGGAACATTGCAAACAATAGGTCTATTATTTTTTATTTGTGAAACTCATCGATAATAAAAATCATTAGAATTTTTTCATAATTGCAAGTACATCATTGTAAACTAGGCTTACGGCGTCTACACCCCACAAAAAATCGAAATGAGCAAAATTTAAAATTAATTTGTTAGCTACCACATGGGGTAAATTTTCAGCTAAGTATTTCCCTCTCTGAAATAAAAATATAAAGTTATAAAAATATGTGATAACAATTTTAAAAGTACCTTGTATGATAACAATGCATCCTTTTCGCCATAATAGAGTGCTACAGGAGTTGTTACTTTGGATATGTTATAAGATGGTGGAGTTTCTTGACCATATATTTTTTTATTTATTATTTTTCCGTAATTATACTTACGAAAACCACCTAATAAGTAACATAACTTTGGAATTTTATTCAATTATAGTTGTTAATTATTTACCTGATTTTGTTTGTATGAAATGTTGCAATTGCTTATTAGATCCTCCAGCAGGAAAATTTTTTAATATAAGTGGTATGTCGGTCTATAAAAGTATTTAAATTAAAATCATTGAAGTTAAATGTGTTTGGTTTCTTTTACCTTATTCAGTTGAGTTGGAGAATAACCTTCCGCAATAAAATAGGAAGCGGCGCACAATTCTTTAAAAGGTAATTGTTCTATACAAAGCATTTGTCCCATATTTGCTAAGAGTCCTGAGTGCTGCAAAATTTGATAATATAAATTTTTTTTTCCACTTGCCTAAAATTAATAAAATATTAAACTTTTTATAATCAAATAAAATATTTATTGCCTTTTGATAACCGTCAAGGAAAGAGTATAATATTTCAAAAGGAAATTTAGCGTATTTGTTACCATCTGCCGGAGCTAGACCAATCATTAAACGAATTTTATTATTGTAGTCTGGTTTTTCGGACAACATTGCAAAATAACTGATGGTTCCTTCAGAGTGTCCAATGTAATAAAGCTTCTTTTGATTTGTTTTTGAAAGTACGTAATCAATATTTGCTGGTAAATCAAAGCTGGCAATTTCCTGAAAGCTATAATGGGTATTCACAAGATTTATGTCCAAAAACATGTAAAAAAATTTAGTGTTATAAATTTTCTTGCCTAAAATTCCAAAATTTGTTTGAATCTATCATGGAATCAAATTTTGTATGCTTTTTAGACCAAGTTGTGCCTCTGCTATTACATATCCAAACATCATAACCATTATCTGCCAAGATTAATCCTAAACTCCTTTTGGAACCCAAATTCACCCAATCTGCTGAGCTACTTATAAATCCTGGCACTATTAAAACTGCTGGTTTTGGATCACTGTGCACGTTAAATATCCCATTTGGTATCCTATGTAGTTCTAATATGTAACCATCTTTAGTTATTACGTGATGTGTTTCAATGGGATAACCATACAGGGAAATTAACTGTTTCTGTCAGTAGTTAATCAAAAAATATATTAGCATTTTGATAGCATATTCACAAAATATATTTATTTACCACATTTAACTCACTTTGGTGATCAAAATTTTCAACTATTTTTTCTTCAGTAAATTTAATTGTAAAAACACAAATAACAGCAAAGATGAAATTCATCTTTCACCGTTGAATAAAATATTTACAATAATAATGTATCGAATGTATGGATCAAAAGATCATAGTATAGATAACCTTGTAACACTACCCTTGTAAAACGATAGAAAATATCATAACCTGTTTAACTAATTATTTATTTCGTCTAGAGAAGGATAAAGGGTATTATAATATGAATTATCTTTATGCACTACTTCTTTATGCATAATATAGTGTTAATGAAAATAACCAGTGAAATAAATTTACTTAGCAAATATTTGAAGACGTTTATAGTACAAGGTAATCGAGTTTATTGTATAAGGTAGGGGTCGGGTTACTGTATCTTAAAAAATTTGAAAATGCGTAGACAAAATAATGCAGTCTAAAAACTTCCAAGCCAAATAAAACAAAAAAAAACTAGGTACAATATTGCTTTTAAATCGTTTGCAAAATTTTTACCTTGTAAAATATGTTATTACACCTAGAAAGTGTAGAAGAAGGTGTCAAGGAAAAGCAAAAAGTTGTCATTGCACTTTGGCACCTATGGCATCTGTTCATAGGTGCAAAATGCAATGAGAAATTTTTGGACTTGACTCACTTTTTCATGACACCACAGAATTAATTTTTTGTTTTAATTTATTTATTATTGGCTCAGATATACACAAAATTTTTAATAATTCAATGTTTTAACACTAAATACTCCCTACTACAACAATGTAATGTGATCCAATGCAAAGAAAAGGTGTCAATTGTGTTGAGGCTTCTAGCAGAATTTTACTTGTTCTGTTATTATTAAGCTTTTTACGTTCTAAGTAGAACATTGCTTTTCCCTTTTTGGGAATTACAAATCCGATTGGCGAAGTGGATTAGTCCTCATATTTCATAGTTCACATAAATCAATGTCAATTTCACCACAGCGTGTGGATGTCCACTAAAAGGCCAAGTTAAGAAATTCTGTCTAGTCCGCGATTTGAACCCAGAATTTCCGCTCTGTACTCAACCAGCGGTTACATCACTCCACGGCTGTGGCTTACTTGTTCTGTTAGGATTTCTATTATGAACGGCTATCAGAGCTATGTCGTCCAGTATAAGTCGCAGTAGTCGCAGTCTTCAGTGCAGTTGAATCCTTCATGAAAACCACATATCATACGAATCCAAGTTCACTACTTTGAGGTACTCCCAAGTTAATAAATTACAGTGCTAAGAAACAATTCATACTTTAGGAGATACTTAACGTTAGGAAATTGTCGGTGAAAACGGCCGTAAATCCTCTATTTCAACAACAACCGTTAACACTTTTCGAGGGTCTGTACGACCACGGTCGACACCATAGAATAATAGATATAAATAGAATAGAAACTCCCATGTTAAAAGTTCAGACAGTCTTAAAATTGCGCCACCTTCAACATGGTTGAGAACTAAATTTGACAAATAAATTAATGTGCTTGCTTGGTTGCATACCTAGCAAGGAAAGAAGAATTCTGTTTGAATGTTGCCTTGCATAATTTTTAATTTAATATCTTAATACTACATTTTTAACTATAAAAATAAATGAAATAACTCATACTATTACTATAAAGTAGGAATATGTACCATAAATAACAAGAGATAAATTTAATAGAAATTTATATTTATTTAAGAAAAGTAAGATTAAATTACAGATTAAAATACAGTTTTTATTTTTACTAATTATTATAAAACATTTATTTACAAATATAAATTGCATCATAAGATTACATCTTTCTATTTTGTTAGTAATAGACGTTGGCTTGGCACACCAAGCTCAAGTGGCCTATCTGAACTAACAAAAAATGTATTTGATGCAATACGGTTATTCCGCCGATACTCGGTCGCCAGAGCCTTATTTGTATTGCTAGGTAAGGTTGACATTTGAGTAAGAGAGGCTATATTATTGAATATTGAATATTCTTAGAGACATCATAGTAAAACCAAGATCTTTCATTTTTCGGTAAAGGTTAATGAAGCCCTAAAAATCAAGTTTACATTTATCAATTACATATAAATATGAAAATAATTATTTCTACTATTTTTAGAACTACTATACTGCACGTTAAATTATTCTTTGAATAGAGTTGGTTTCTAATACCCTTCAATAAATGGGGAGTGTCAAAGAGAGGTATTACACGAGTACCTGCAACTTCAAAAAATTTTCCTTTCATCTCCTCGTTTCGTTTCTTATAATTTTCTTCGGTGTCATTTAACAAAAGATTAATTGCCTTTACATTAGAAGGTGCTTGATCACAAACTGTTGCTATTACGATCAAACCAATTTCAGTTAACTTTGTAATTAATAGCTTTAAAATGGTTCGTATATCTGAATTGCTGCTAGCACCACTTACAAAGTTGTAAAAAATAGGTTGCTTCCATCTCATTTCTATATTGCGTATCATGAACACCTAAAATTTAAAAAAATTTAAACTTGAATTTAATTTTAAAATATTCAATAGGTACCTGCACGTGATTTGCTATTTTTTCAGTCTTCTTATATCCAAAATCTTCGAAACCTTCTAAAATATCCCTTTTCTTGCAATATGAAATATTTGGGCATATAGCCATTTCATCAAACATTAAAATACAATACTTCAGAGTTTCCCTTTGAAAAAATTTTGCTTCGCTAGCCAACACTTGAAATAGGTATTCGTTAATTCTTGGTTTGATTGGTATTCTATTTAGAAAAGTAGTCAGCGTTTTTGTAGATGGTAATACAAACAGTTTTGATAACAATTTATAACCACTAGCACTTTACTTATACAGAGCTAGAGCTAAAACTTTATCTTCTTCAGTAAATCTTCTACCGTGAGCTTTTAAGGGAGCATTTTTCACTTGAGACTGAAAGAATCGTGATGTGATACGAGACATGGTTGAATTTGAATTACTATCTTTTTTGAAAGCCCTTAACTTCTTTGCAAACTTTGAATACCGTGTTTTATAGTACCGTACTTGTCTTCTTAATTTAACTACTTCTTGATAAATTACTTTAGCCTCCGGAGTCAGTTTGGTTGCTCTTCTTATACCAATACGTTCAAAAAGTGATGCTAAAATTTTTTCGCAAATCTTAATCACAAATCTATCAGTAAGTAATATCGTATAAATTAGCAGACTTTGTCAACTTATATAACACTCAAACATTAACAATATTTTTTATAAGAACATACTAGGTGCATGTAATTATTTATTGCCAACTGCATAAGTGTTATATGTATACGTACCTTTACATTTTATTCCACTATATTTAAATTTAAATTACACAAATTAACTACTTTCACTGTTATAATCATCACTAATCGCTTGCATTTTAAATATAGGTTATGTTATTGTTTACTTTTGTATAAAACTTCACAATAGCGCCACCTTCAGAATGGTCGAGAACTAAAAGTACACTGACCGAACTTTCCTATCTGAGTTTCTGCACCGTGGTCGACACCAAGGACTTGAATTCTTACGGTATCGCCAATTTGGACAGGAAGAAACTTCTTTTTTTAGGTTTGCAACATTTTTGTTGCTTGAAGTAGAAGATTCTCTTTTGCGGCTGCCCTTTTTGAAAAAATTTAGTTTGTGTTGTTCAGTCAATGCTTGAGATGAAAGCGTGCTAGGTACTAGATCAGATCAAAATCAATCAGATTTTTTATCTAGGAACTATTAAATGTAAATCAATGATAATAATTAAACTGGTAAGTATTAACTGTATTACTTTACACAAATATTAACATCAATTTAACTAACTTACAATTATTATTAATATATTTTCATCACGGACAGAACATCATCGTAAACTAGGGTTACAACATCTATACCCCAGAGAAAATCTAAATGTGCAAAATTTAAAATCAATTTATTGGCTACCACGTGATGTAAATGTTGTGCCAAATATATTCCTCTCTAAAATATACACAAAAATTATTAAAAACATTTTTAACATTATTTTAAATAATAGACCTTGTATGAGAACAATGCATCTTTGTCAGCATAATATAATGCTACAGGGCTGAATACTTTGGATAGGTTATAAGAAGGTGGAATTTCCTGATCATATATTTTTCTATTTTTTAATTTCCCATAATCAAATTTACGAAAGCCTCCTGGTAGTAAGAATAATAACTATTGTGAGCTTTAGATATTTTGTTAATTGAGTACCTGATCGTGTTTGTATAAAATGATGCAACTGCTTGTTAGACCCTCCAGCAGGAAAATTTTTAAATATTAAAGATGTTAGAGTCTACAACAAAATAATATTTTACAAGTTATATTATGTATATTTAGCACTATATGATTGAAATCTACCTTATTTAATTGATTTGGAGAATAACCTTCTAGAATAAAATAGCCAGCTGCGCAAAATTCTCTAAATAGCAATTTACTACACACCAATTGCACCATATTAGCAAAAAGTCCCGAGTGTTGAAAAATTTCATAATATAAATTTTTGTTCCCATTCAACTAAACATAAATAGATAAAAAAAATTGTTGTAACCGTATAAAATTAATATTACCTTTTTATAAAAGTCAAGCAATGAATAAAATATTTCAACAGGAAATTGAGCGTATTTGGTGCTATCTCCCGGGGCTAAGCCAATCATTAACCGAATTTTATTATTAAACTCTGGTTTGTCGGACAACATTGCAAAATAACTGATGGTTCCTTGAGAGTGTCCTATATAGAAAAGTTTCTTTTGGTTTGTTGTGAAAAGTATGTAATCGATACTCGCTGGTAAATCATAGCTAGCAATTTCCTGAAAACTAATGCATGCTCACAAATTTAATCTCCCAAAAAGATGAAATTATTTTAATAAGACATATTATATACGGTTCTTGCCTAAAATTCCAATATTCGTTTGAGTCTGTTGTAGAATCAAGTTTTATATGTTTCTTAGACCAAGTTGTGCCTCTATTATTACATAACCATACGTCATAGCCATTGTCTGCTAAGATTAATGCTAAACTTCTATTGGAGCCTAAAACAACCCAATCTGCGGAGCTAGATACAAATCCAGGTACTATTAAAACTGTTGGTTTATAATCACTTTGCACATTAGATATTCCAAAAGGTATTCTATGTAATTCTAATATATAACCATCTTCAGTTACTACGTGATGTGTTTCAATGGGATAACCGTACATTGAAATCAATTGTTTCTGTTATTAGATAATCAAGTGCATTAAATTACGTATATTAGGGTAAATAACATAAATTAATTTACCACATTTAAATCACTTTTGTAATAATCTCCAACTGTTCTTTCTTCAGTTAATTTAATTACCAAAATAAAAGTGAAAATGAAATTCATATTTCAAGCTTGAAGTGAAATACCGAAGTAAAATACCAAGACGATTTGCATCAGAACATCATAACATGCATATAAAAAGGTTTGAAATGCATAGATTTATAAACTATTTGATCAATAACAACTGTGTAATTTTGCACCTTTTATGCATAATATGCATAGATTAATTTAATATTCTTTACGCACTTTTAATTAAAAATTCTAGTAATAATAAATTACATTATGTATTGCATAAAGCAAGAGCTTATTATAAAAATAGGGTCGTATTTGTTTCAAAAGCTAAATCACCATAGAATATTTATATTTGATTCATAGCTAATTACAGAAAAATTTAAAAATTTACCCAAGAGAATGTTCTAAATTTATACATGAGTGCTTAAAACTTAAGCGGCGTTTACATAGAAATTTGCGGCTTGTCTTACTTCGGTAGACCAGCTGACAAAACCCAATCAGATTGAAGTATTTTTTTCTGCTCTTGTCTATGCTATCTATGTCTATGTTATAAAATTACCTCTTGCCTTGCTGTTGTCTTATGAAAGTTACCAAGTTTGGCAAGACAACCGGAGCTTGAACTAATTAAATTGAAAATTTTTAAATGTAGAGGGTGCTCATTTAGTAGATATTAAATTTTATAAAATTATTTATAAATAAAAAAAGCTTGCAGTGTTAAAATTAAATTTTTCTAAACGGATATTAGTAATTTAAAAAAACTTTGATATTGCCTTATGCTTGTTATTCTAAAAACAAAACTTGAATTTAAAGCGGTTTCTTTTTAGTGCCATATCTTATTTTAGACGTTGCCTTGGCAACTAATTTAATATTATTATTTTAATATTAAATGGATCACTAGGCAGATTACTCTCGGTGATATGCCATTGGAAAGGGTCATAATGAAGTTGAATAAATTTTTTTAGTCGGGTTGGGGATCGAACCTACGGCTTCTTGCCTAGAGCTCGGTCCTTAGCCCGTTCACTTATCTCACCTCTTAAGGATAGCGGTTTAATGATCATTTATAAAAAGCACATACAAAACATTGGAATCAAAACGTTTTCACGTGATAAATAAATTGTTAAAAACAATATAGAGTACATCCATTTCTTATCTATTTTCCTGTAACCCAGAAATAGCAATGATGAGAAAAATTTTCTTTAATTTTAGAAATTAGTTTTTCTTTATGTTATTTTAATTATTTTTGTTCTAATGTATCGAACAATAACCATCAAATATTAAAATTTTGGAAAATAATTTCCCTTAGTTGTATACTTGATCTTGGTAATTACAATAATTAAATAAAAAATAATTATAAATAAATTAAAATAAGTTTAACAGATGTAGACCTTCACATCATTAGTAATATAGTGTAATTTTATTATAATTGTGCACTACTGTCGCTTACGTATAAAAATAGATTTTTTATGTTAATTATAATATAATTTAATTGTGTATTAATTTATTATTACGTTCCTTAAGGTTTAATGTTAGTTACAATTTATTAGATGTTCAGTTTTTGTATTTATCTGCGATCAGAAATCCAAGTGAATTAAATTTGATTCTAAAAGAATGTAGGTGATGTGGTTGATTAATGGAATTAAACGAGGTTTGCTATTTTAACTACAAATTTATTTAAAGTTCTAATTTTCTTAACTTTGGTTCCAGTACCAGCTCTAATATGAATGACAGGTTTAACCAACTCGCAATATTCACACTTTTTATTAATTTGCTTAACAAGTCGATCTTCATAGTTGGAAGAAGTGGATTGGAGTTTTTTCATACCTTCAATTTCAAAACTTAAGATTTTACAATATAACCTACAAAAAATATTTGAATTTGTGTCATGACAACATGCAAAGATGTTATCTATCTTAGTTGCTATTTTATTATAATGATTAATTGAAGAATTCCTTTCCATCTTGATAAGTTGTATTATCGCTACTTATTTCTTTTTTTTTATCAACAGCTACTTGCTTAACGGTTTGGTATTTATTGCGTATCTACGGTCAGGTGCTTCTATTTATCTGGAACAAATGTAACCCTTGGTCATCTTTTGGAAAAATTAAAAGAGCTTAACGGCATTTTATATTTTGTAAGCTTATGAAAGCTTCATATAACTGAATTTTATTTTTCAATTTTTTTCCTTTTAATTTGTGATAACAATTTTGATTATCGTTTAATTGCATGCTTGCACCCACAAACAAAAATTTGTACGGTGTATTCCAAGCACGTCCTTTTTCCTACCAATTTCTACTGCACATTTATAGCCACATCTCTGTCTTTCACAAAAACATACGGTCTACATATTATTGAAAATACTTTTTGATGCCTTAACACTTATTTTAACAACTATGTGTATTATTTGCAGAGCATATATACTTGTTTTTGGACATCCCGCTTTTTAAGGGTTGCGTTTTGGAAGAACGGTTTGTGTTACTCAGTTTCTTCTTGAGTTAAGATTGTCACATCACTGAATATGTTAGATAGAGACCTTTCGTAATAATATTATATTAATATGCGTTTGACTCGCTTAACGATAGTTCAATGTTGTATTAATAATAAACATTGTAATAAATGAATTAAAATTATTTTTATGGAAAATTAAGTATTAAGTTGGAAAATGAAGAAAATTTATGTAATAAAATTCATATAATTTTGGATAAAAGAAATTAATCGTTTTTATCATCGAGAAATTATAACTTGTGTATCGAAGTCAAAGAAAAGCAAAGAAAAATTATATTATAATTTATTTGGAATATTACAAAACTATTACAAAGTAAGAACAAAATTACAAATTAACATTAAATAGAAGCAATTTGTAAGAGAATAAAATTCAAAGTGCTTTATGTTTTATATTGTGATAATTTTCTGCTGACAAGGAAACAAAAAAGTCAGTATATTGGTAATCAAAATTCCAACTTGTTTGATGATTGTAGAAGCTAAATAAATTATCACTTTCTTGGCATTTAGTCTAATACCCCTTAGTTGTTTTGTTATAAAATTTTAAAAATAAACATGGTGGTTTAACTTCTATTAATTGGCTGTTATCACAACCAACCGTGGTAGTTTAGAGGTCGAGTATTTAATAAAGATAAAAATAAATAAAAATGTTAAAATATAATTAATTAAGATAACAAAATACATAATTTTCAAAAAAATTGCTTAATATGAGAATAAAACTCAGGACCTACGAATTACCACTCTCATAGCAAGATAGTTAGCAAGAATTACCATTTTATTGCAAAGCAAACAAATGTTTAATACATTTTCATAATTGCAAGTACATCGTTATAAACCAAAGTTACTGCATCTTTACCCCAGACAAAATCCAAATGAGCAAAATTAAAAATAAATTTGCTATGTACTACATTGGGTAAATGTTTTATTAAATATTGTCCTCTCTAAAATAAAAAAGTAGGTAAAAGATATACAAAACAATTATTTTTGAAACGTACCTTGTATGATAACAAAGCATCTTGACGAGCATAATATAACGCCACGGGGGTAGTTACTTGAGATAAGTTATAAGAAGGCGGAATTTCTTGACCATATATTTTTTTATTCGTTAGTTTCCCGTAATTGTATTTACGAAGACCACCTAATAAGAATCTTAAAATAAATTTTTTGATTAATTAATTCTTTAAGTTATACCTGATCGTGTCTGTATGAGGTGTCGTAACTGCTTATTTGACGCCCCAGAAGGAAAATTTTTCAATATGAGTGGTAATTGAGTCTATATATACAAACATTTACAGTAACTCTAATTGTTTTTTTTTTATATCAAATTTACCTTATTTAGTTGATTTGGAGAATAACCTCCCACTATGAAAAAGCCAATGGCGCACACTTCTGTTAAAGGTAATTTATCCGCACAAAGCAACTGTGCGATATTGACAAGAGATCCGGAATGTGGCAAAATTTCATAATATAAAGCTTTCGGTGTAATTGCCTAAAATTGGTTAATTATTACACTTTTAATAATTCTGTAAGTTACTATTGCCTTTTGGTAACCTTCAAGAAATGTATATAACAATTCAAATGGAAATTGAGCGTATTTTATGCTATCTCCCGGAGCTAGACCAATCATTAATCGAATCTTATCTTTGTAATATGGTTTTTCAGATATCATTGCAAAATAGCTGATGGTTCCTTGAGAGTGTCCTATATAGTGGAGTTTCTTTTGATTTGTTGTGGAAAGTATGTAATCGATACTTGCTGGTAAATCATAGCTAGCAATTTCCTGAAAACTAATGAATTTCAAGGTGAATTTATTATAATTTTTAAAAGAAGTGGAGGTGAATAAGGTACATACATTATATGCAAGCACAAATTTTAAAAGACCTGTCAGATAGTGGCTAGAATTAACTTATTGTAAACTAATTGCTTTATAGTGTGGTTTCGTCAAGTTACACCTTGAAATCACTCAAACTCATTATTACAAACTTATTTTACTCTAAATAAATGGACATTTTATTATTTCTTCGTCTCCTTGATTTGTCTCTTGTTTTTACTAAATGCGTTTGAAATGCATATAAACAGTCCTAAACAGTCAACACGGATGTGGTTCATATTCCAGAAACCACGTGCACTGAAGCAAATCGGCTTATTGTTTTCCTCCCATGCTGAGATGTTAGATGGATTGTAAAGTCTACCCATCTCAAGGATTATCTCGGTCACCAACAGTGTAGGTGTCTACTGGAAGGTTGAGCTTTAAGAAATCCTATTCAGTTCTATTCTGGAGCAGTTCTCATTCTACATGTAGAATGTACCCCCCGCCACAAAGTAAAATTCTTTAGGTGTAGTTCCAAATTGGTTCTACTATACATCAGACGCACAGTTTTGATACCCCAAGCAAACCGACACCGGATCCTATTCAGCCCTTCCTCGATTCAAACCCAGAATTTCCGCTCTGTAACTCAACCAGTGATCACATCACATCACCATTACTGGTTGAACAATGCTGGAAATGCAAGTAAAGAAAGTACCTTCTTTATTTAAATTTGTCGCGCTTGATGTTACGCGCGCCTCTTGATTAATCCCACCAGATGAAACGATAGACAGGTTAATAGATGGATTTTAAATATTTTTTTTAATTATTGTGTTGATAGTTAATTGACTAAAGCAGAGAGTGATGATAGTGTAGCATATCAAATGCACATTTTTAGTTTGAAGAAATTGTTGAAAAATAATTTCAGTTTAAATTTTAAATGGCGTGGTTTGCGACACTTCCAACCAAGAAAGGTGTAGATAAGAGAGCACCTGGAGAATCGCGGAACGATTTGTGAGCGAATGGCCGTTTGTTTTTGAAGGTAGTTCAATTTTTCGATTATTTTAATTACAATCAAGTTTTTTGAGAGCCATAACAGTTAATCACACCAATAACTTCTGTGAGAACATCCTTGACATCTTGGAGTTTATTTACACCACGTTCAGGGCATTAATATTGAATTTTCTGGAGTGCTAATACATCAGCAAATAAGTTGGGAAATTTTGTCTTGCGCCATTGAAGGTCAAGAAGTTTTATCAACTCGGAAGCAACGGATATTTTGGATAATACCATTGAAGCGTTGTGATCTTTATAGGATAAATTTTCTTGTAGCATCCGCTATCACGGCTGTATCGCACCATCTGCTGACTCTGGCCTGTTGGATCCGTGAGAACAAGGTTTCTCAATAACATCGTTTATATTTCCAATTTTTAAACATCACTTTTGGTTAGTAGTTGCCAAATTTTATTTTTTTGTCAGTCAGTGCGTTGGAAATTTGTTTGAGTTTGAGAATTGCTTCAATAGATACGCTGTGGTTTATTTAGCTGCATGTATTTGTTGCTTGATTTGTAAATTTATTTTCCAGTATATTTTCCATCATTTTTGGACGCCGATCAAATATTCCAAAGTAGAGCGCTCACAGAGGAAACCATTTGGTTGGAATTTTTTTATGTCCAGGTCATTATCATTGGGTAATGATCATTATTTAAGCAGTAAATACTGGGTAAGTTTTTTTACATTTTAAGTGCTTTGCATGTGCTAAAAGTTTAACCGCATTTTAAGCGTTTGTGTCAAATTTGCAAATTACTTGTTTTGCGATTTTTTTTCAATTCAAATAGTTTTTGTGACGTGCTGATTGATAAATCCAACCGACCTTCAGTCAGTTGTGAGGCACTACATTTTGGATTTATATTTTTTTTTTAAAGCCTTCAGCTGTTCAATATTGTTTGTGACCCTCGAGGTCAACTAAAATTGTACAATACTGTTCATTGTTCGTATAGATACGTTTATCAATCATCTATACTATTGATTTCACGCCTATTGAATAAATCCACTTCTACTCTTCTGTCTTTGCGTTTTATTTCAATAGGCTGGCGCCCCGAGCATCTTTTTTTTTCTAGCTGACGATCCAATTAAAGTGAGCCTCTTATACAGTATAGCAGTAAAAACTCACGAACCGCATTCGTGCGACCCGAGCTCTCGTGACTGCAAGGTTTAGTCCTTAGCTAGCCTGTCCCTCGTTACATCAGTTGGACCATCGAGGCAGTAACGCAAATATTTATGAAATTTGTGGTATAATAGTAAACTTTAATTGTTGTTTCTTTTGTTTACAGGTAGATAAATGTAAATAATGTAAAGTAGTAGCTAATAAAAAACTTTTAAGCACATATTCTATGCACGGCCTATTATGAAATGGAGCATAATATGGCTTACCCGGAAACTTTGAAGCTCATTTTTGTCTAAACCGTTTGTTGTACGTAAAAAAATGTGATATCATTTTTGTGAGGAATTTTATTATCTTTTATTTTTATAATAACCTCAATTGCCCTCCGAGCCATAACAAGCGTGATATTCTCAAAAAACCGGTTTTTGTAAACTTTGACCTTGAATAACTTTTTACGCCGCAGTGATCTCATTCTCGATTTTTGATATTTTATTTAAACCATCAAATTAAATCGATTAAAGAAAAAAAAATAAAGGATCTAATTTTTTGGATCAAAAAGTCTAATTTCACTGGACTAGAGGGCACATTTCTCCAAGGCACATTTCGCCGGCAGGCACGTTTCGCCGAAAATTGTTCAAAAGTTAGGAAAAACAATCATTATTTTTTTTTTTATTAATACTACCGTTAATGTTCTGACCGTTAGCTTTTCAGGTACTATGTAACTGTTTTTGTACTTTCCTATGTAATTATTTGCATTATTGTAATGGTACTTTGTATGGAGGATTTTGTTACGTTGGTAAGAAGAGTCGGCTGGTGTCAAGAAAGTTAGTTAGATGTCAGTAGAGGTTACGAGAAGGAAGTGGAGAGTGACCAGAAGGGATTGAGTAGTGAAGTTAAGTGAGCACAAAAATTCGGGTTGTTAAGTATAACAACAACAAACAGGTCGACTAAACAGCAAAATTTGTTAAATTCAAATTTTAAAACACAATTTTATTTAATTTTGCTTACAACAGGTAGCTGATATCACACAATGGTGATGTTTAGGAACCAAACAGAATTACCCTGTTCTCACATCGACAGCAATTGGTCAATTAGTAACAGTGCAAAGCCATTCTTAATTTTTATTGGTCAATTATGACATTTTTAATCTAAGGCCCGTATGACACGATGCATAATTTTCTATAAAATTTACATGTAAATGGTAATTAACCAATAGAAAGAGCGTATTAGTAGCCATCGGACGTTTTTCATTGGTTAGTTACCATGTATACATGTAAATTTTATGGAAAATTATGCATCGTGTCATACGGGCTTAAGGCTAAGAATCAGTTACAAATAAAAAACGGATCCAAAAGCGGGCATCGCTTTTGCCCCTCCCCCCCCCCTTGGAAAAATTATAAATATATTGTCGTGTTCTGACGAACAACTCTTTAAATCCCGTAGCTGTTATAGTCGGAAGTTTGCATTATTTAAGACTCTCTCAGTTAGTGAATTCCAGGGTATGCTTAAATTATCCACAATAAATGAAACAATAATTTTACCGGGTATCAATAAAATTTACTTAGACGAAATTTGGTTATCATTAAATCTTAATCACAAGCAGAAAACAGAATTTTTGTTAAATCAAATTCGACAATGAATAAATCAGATATCGACGAGATTTATCTACAAGTTCCCACATTTACTATTATAAAACTCATTACTCTAACTTGTAAACAAATCAAGCATTTTAAATTGTACAAGCTGAAATAAAATAATTCGCACAAATTTATTGTCTTATTTAAAATCTCGCGCCGACCTGTAATAAACCGCATAAAAGAAAACTGTTAATTTCTACCGCTAAACACAAATAAAGTTCGACGTAACGCGTAGCATAGTAGCTGATACTGATCATCGTAAAAAATAAAGTTAATCTCGATGGTAAACTAATTAATACAAATTTTGAAATTGATGCATTAAAGTTGATGTAATACTCCAATCAGTCTATTATTAGCGAAGTTTCCAGGTTCGTATAAAATGTGATTTACATAACCTCCAATTGTAAAATTTATAAATTCCATTTTCCAGATAAATAATATCGAAATAACGTAAAATAAAAGAATTTAAATTCTAATTACCATTTGATGGCTTCATAAATTGTTGTTAAAGGGAAATAATTTACAATGAAAAACGATAAAAATGCGGCCATTTCACAACTCATCAAGCAGGATAATTCTTCATTTCCAATTCCAGAAATCAATCTTCCAGGAACCATCATATTCATCATACTGACACTTTACTAATTATCATTGCAATTGTACTTCACAATTTATTCTAAAATTGCAACATTTCACCACTTATCGAGAAAATTTGTCTTCCTCGAAAAACACAACTTAACATCTCCGCCTCTCAGTCAGTAATCCCCTATCATTCTACCAAATTTTCATTTCCTTCCTGTTCTAGGCTTTTGGAAATCGTGGCCCACGCTGATTCGTCGATTTTTCCAGCGAAATTTGAAAATTTTCCAAAAAAATCTTGATATCACAAATTTTTAAAATTACTTTTCAACACTAACCGCACCATCTAGAGTTATTTACGATCAACCCGACGTTACAGTTTTCTATGCACGCATTCACTAATTTATTAAAAAGAAGGTAAACAAATTAACAATAAAAAAAATTTAATCAAACCAAATGCAGTCTTATCTGATTAATTTAACTTTTTAGGCTTCTGGAACAAATTATCCACCATAAAAAATCCTGTTTTCTTGGTAACAAGCAAAATTATGACCATTAAAAGCAAAACCATTCCACTTGTCCGAGTAAAATTTAAAATCATACAAAACTCAAAAACTGGACGGATCAACATCAAATTGTGGATAATTTAAACTTTTGGTAATTTGCTCGGCACACGTCAATATAACGCAAAAAGAAAAATTACTGAAAAAAATTATAGAAGGGGCTATCAAATTTGATATTTTTCTTAACAATCTGTAAAATCGCCCCCTTGAAAAATTTTCTGGATCCGCCCCTGTTACAAATTACAAATACATTAGAAAATTATTTTATCCACAATTCATATAAGTAAATATTACTCTTACTTAAATTATTATCGATTTCTTTTGCCACATGAATTACTCAATATCTACGAACAGAAAGTACCTAATACGTATTTATTTAAATAAAAAAAAATTATTGACAAATAGCCTTAAAAGCTCTCGGTGAATCGTTCTCCAGCGAATTGTGCCCCCGGCGAATCGTGCTCCCGCGAATAGTTCTTGGCGAATCGTTACCGACGAATAGTTCTCGGCGAAATGAACCGTTCCCTAAAATTAAATAAAACTCAACTTACCTACAATAAATTAAATTGAAAATATTTAAGTAGATACAATTTCAACTTAACACACATATTTTATGGCATCAAATCATCAGTTAGTTTTAGTTTTCACAGGCCATTAATGGTAGGTACATATTTCTGACATTAAAAATGGAATTGGTTAAAAGAAACCTAATGGTGAAAAATTGGACTGTCCATGTGTACTCTTTTCACAGTTATAATAAATACTATTTTACCTAAAATTCCAAAATTCGTTTGAATCTTTTATTGGATCAAATTTTACATGCTTTTTAGACCAAGTTGTGCCTCTGTTGTTACATAACCAAACGTCATATCCATTATCAGCTAGGATAAATCCTAAACTTTTATTGGAACCCAAATTCACCCAATCTGCTGAGCTACATAAAAATCCAGACATTATTAAAACTGCTGGTTTATGAACACGGTGCACGTTAGATATTCCATAAGGTATTCTGTGTAATTCTAAAATGTACCCATCTTCAGTTACTATCTGGTGTGTTTCAATAGGATAACCATAAAGTGGAATTAATTGTTTCTGCCCTTACAGAAACAAATACATTATACTTTTATTAGTCTAAATAAAATACAGTTATTTACCACATTTAACTCACTAAAATCATTATTTTTAACTATTTTTTCTGCAGTGATAATCAACTTAACAAAAAAGGCAAAAATAATAACAGTTTTAAAAACCATCTTTCGCGGTTAAAATTAAATACTTATGGTACTTAGTACGTACCTACTATAGCAAATCACAATACTTTATGATAATAATATAAAACCTTGTTACACTAACCTTGGCCACGACAAGAAATTATAACATGTTTCGTTAATATCATCTATTTAAATTTTTCACATAAAAAACAAGGAAGTGTTGTGGATAACCTTATATTACTTTTCATATTTGTACATATTTTAAATTTTTCATTCGTAGATTTGGTAATTAATTTATTTAACAATTAAATTTTGTGTAAGTGTGCAACGTACAAGGTAATCAAGAGCTATAACAGTGGAAGAGATAAATCAAACTAACTGGAATCAGTTGTGATAATGCGCAAATACGAAAATTTGTCTAGTCGACGAATGGCACGGTCTTTCTTCCACATCCATTGCGCCGTTTTATCCTTGATGGTTCAACTGATGAGTTTGGTTTATCTCTACCTAAAAGCTTTACGCTTGATATTGTTTTAATAAATTACTGATGTTAGTAATTTAATTTTATAATCTTAAAACTATAGCGAGTTAACTAGGGGAGAAGGGGGCAGATTGGGCCACTTTTTTTAAATTTTAGATAACATGGTTAATTTCAAATAAAAAAATGCCCGCTTTTGCACACAGTGACCTACAAGATTCGTTAATACAATAACCTCTATTAAATATTAGAAAAATTAAGCATAGTCCACTTATTAGAAAAAATTGTCAGGTGTGTCAATTGTAAAAGTAGATAGTATCTTTTATTACATTTATATAAAAAAAGCAACTATGCGCTGAAACCTACCCAGATTAATATAAAATTGTTTGTATTAACATTTATTTAATATTGTAATGAGAAAGCTCAAATTCAAAGCAGTTTCAAAATAATATCCTGCCTATCTACAATCACAACGTTTTTAGTAGTTGACTTGCCAAATTTTTTTACATTTTTTTCTGACCCACTGAATAAGTTTTCGTAAAAAAATATCCCGGCACTTTTTGATTAACTTTATTACTGGAGGTTACTTTAAAAAAACTGTACTAAACTACAGACACGGAAAGAGAATCATAAAAATCATTAAACATTACTTATCTTTACATACAACAGATACCAATAAAAGTGGAATTACAATAGAAAACGGATATCACAACAGAACAAAATACCGCCGTATTTAATGAGAATCAAGTGCGGCTCAGTGTCGCCGACTTATGAAAATTATTTCGAATTTTTGAAAGAGCTACAAAGCCGGAAATTCAAAGTGGCCCAAAGTGCCCACTGCCCAATGTGCCCCCTTCTCGCCTACGTACTTTATTTTTTTTTATACAAATTATAATAAAATTTTATATAGAATTATAATATTGTACTAATAAAAGAATGAAGAACTCATGCGCATTTATAGTTATTTTTAACCATGACACCCACTTTTGGTCTTTTCTTTGATGTCCAATAAAATAATCTATTGTTCTTCTTTATTTGCAATTAACTTTGACATTTGGAATTTGAAAATAGTTCATTCCACAAATAAGTAAGCAAAAATCGCATAACGCTCCTTTAGCAAAATCCACAAACTACTCGACTCTAAAGCCTGTATGACACGATGCATAATTTTACATAAAATTTACATATAGTAAATGATAACTAACCAATTAGAAAGAACGTATTAGTAGCCACGTGACGGTTTTCATTGGTTGTTTACCATTTACATGTAAATTTCATGTAAAAGATGTGCAAGTTGTTGCCTCTTCCCCAATGGAACTTTTGGGTGAAATTGATGTCAATTATTAGAGCATAATTAAATGACGGTCAGGTAAAACTTTTATCTTTAACCACCTATTAAAATATTTCAAACAATTTGACACGATGATTACTTAAATGGAAAAACAAAATTTGGAAGTTTTCAACTGCACAACCTTTAACTCCAAAAAAATGCACCAGCAGCTCGTAAAATGGGAGCACTCGTAATTCTCCCTAAGGGTACGTGGTTTCAAGACAAAAATGAAATATGGTCGAAAGGTCAAAAAAAAATTACGTTGAACGTCAAAAAGATGAATAATAAAGTCGAAATTAATAATAATTAAAAATTTATTCTAAATTCTTAAAAAATAAAAATTTATTCTAAATTAATAATAAAAATTCTTATCAAAAAGACTCTTTTGAACTCACATAACTTGAGTTTCGAAAGCGTGGTGTATTTGGTGTTAGTAAATACGAATGCGCTATTATTACTGAAAATCAAACAATCAAAAAATAGCAAAATAACGCATTCGCACCCACTATGGTGTATTCGTGTTCTCAAAAAAACAAATTTACAATAAATACAAATTTATTTGAAATCAAAAAAAATCCAATTCAAAGGTTAATCAAATTTTAAGTTTATCGGCGCCACAAATTTTAAAATGCACTAACGCGAAATTTATCAAAAATGTTAAATATTTTACTTGAGCTCAAATACCTTGTAAAATCCATACAACTGGAACTCCTCGTTCGAAACGTAGGAACGTCAAAAATTGACCAAACGCACAACCAATTCTTTTTCCAATACACTCTTGGAACCAGAATTACTCATAATCCAAACAAAAAATGGCAAACCAAAAATAAATCGCCGCTCAAACTCAGAACAAACTTTTCAAAATTTCATATCGTCGACCAATGACGACCAGCTTCATAAAATTCTATTCCTTATAAGACCCAGACGATCTCACCAATTAATCACTCAACTTAAACGCCTTTTTAGGCGGCCCAAAAATCGACTCAAAAACACGACTAAATGTCGACTCTCTCTCACACGACCCTTAGTCGGCTTGCTTTACGGCCCTCCTCGGTCGACTGACTTTTCTGGAAAATTTTCTCTTTTTTTCGTTAATTTTTTGTTAACGGCCAAACTTGCGTTGTGCGAATCACCTTATCGCGCGCTCACTTTTAAAATTTTAATAGTTCACAATGCAAAATAAATTTAAATTTCAAAATTAAAATAAAAATAAAGTTTCTTTGTGTTTTTTGTGTGTCAAGAGTTACAATAAACTTTCATTAGTCTCTTTGATAAATCGATATAACATAAAAATGAAGGGAAACAAAATTATTAATTTCGACCTAATTTGTAAAAATTTGATTTTTTAAAGTCGTTTCACGACAATATATTATGTAGATTGCATCGATTACTGGTATTTATGTAAAATTTTCCATATTTAATTGTAAAAGGTCAAATTAATCTTCCATAATTTTTTTAAAAATTAAAAAATTTTTTTTTTATTTTGTAAATTTAATTTTTTTTACCTACACCTTGTTCATTATTTTCGGAATTGCTGTAAAAATACTTGGTTTCCTAAAAAAATTTTTTTAACCAAAGTTGTAGCCCGTTAAATTTCCTATCCGGTTTAAGCCATCATTTCTTTACTAAGACGTTTCGTTTAAGAGATACGGGGTTTGCAAAGAAATAAAAAAATAAAACCTAAATTTTTCTAACATTTTTTCCTTAATTTAATTTATAACTTGAAATCCGTTGATTCTAGACTATAAAAGATTATAACCTAATTTGTAGGTAAGCAAATGATCTTTAAAAAAGTTATAATCAATTGAGCCTAAAAAATTAATAATATCGGAGCTATGGCCGTTTGAAGTCAGAAATTTAAAAAAGTGCTTTAAAGGGAGGTACCCCCTAAGTGTTTGTGAAAGTATCTTTTTTTTTCTTGATTTATTAATGTCAGGTGCAGAGACACTTAAAATGTGTGTTTTTTTTTCTATTCCAGACTCTAAGGTCATATGTAGCAATCTCTACTGTATATCGTCTGTGTTTTGTTCTAGTTTTTTATGTAGCAAAAGACATATACTTCTGCTTGTGCTTTTTCATATTTTTCTCTTCCACTGTAGATGAGAATGTAATTTTGTTATCTAATAGATCGTTTTCCCTTACTTTTGGTTTCAAAAAGGGCACATATATCGATCTTGTGTCTATTCATCTGTATTAAGACCTTCTGATCCTTTCCCGTCCATGATGTTATATTCCAGCATCCCATTCGTAGAACTTTGAATCTCCATTTTTGGTTTTTTCTTGTTTTTGCCGTGTTTGTCATCGTGGTTTTCCGTTCAGTATTCGAGGCATTGTGGTTGGTTTAAAGTCTCTCCTCAAGTTAGAGTGATTTGGATGTTCCATTGTATAAAGATTTAATGTTCTTTATAAGATATTGTGGGTACCCTCTCCTGGTCATAATATTCCAAAGCTTTTCTCTATTTACTTACAAAGGCCTTCACAAAATCAACAAAAGCCATATTATGCGTCTCTCTGTTGTATTCGCGGTATTTTTTGGTTATTATGTTGCTGTATGAAAATATTGTCCATACATGTGCGTCCCGCTCTAAAGCCTGATTGTTTTTCTAATATTGTCGGGTCCATTAATGGTTTAAGTCTGTTGTTTATGATTGAGGAGTAAATTTTATAGCCCGAGTTAACAATGCTTATGCCTCTGTAATTGTTGTAATTAGTTTTATCACTCTTCTTGAAAAGAGCAATTACCTTCGACTTTAGCCATTCCCTCAAAAATTCCGCCTTTTTCTAGCACATATTCTTGAAGTGCAGCAGTCGTGTCATAAAAGGACCACAATATTTAAAAAGTTCTGAATTTTAGCCATCCAAGCCTATTGATTTACGGTTCTTCAGTTCTTCTTATAATCGATGGAATCTACCTCGTCATTCATTGTACGGGGACTTTATCCTTCTTTCTTTTGTACATATGAATTCTGCCAGAGTTTCTCGTAGTGTTTCATCCACTTTTTCTTATTTATGCGGTTAAGCAATGCATTGTCGCGTTTGTCTTTATTTAGCTTTTTTATAATTTTATATGGAAATTCATTTCTTCTATGTAAATCATTTTTGACCTTCATGACAAAGTTGGCCTCTATAAGCTATAAATATAAGGATATAAACTAGGAAATCTTTTTATAAGAAATTTGTTAAATCTATTTTAACCAAAATTGCATTGGCAAATGCATTTTATGTATGAATATTAAATTTGTATGATAATATCCAAGTTTTGTAAATAATTTAACGCTTTATGTAATTACTATGATTTTATATTTTATCCTTGATCTTTGCTTATATTTGAATTATTACTTTCTTGTATTCGGGCATCTCTTTAGCGGAAATAGTCGTTCCAAGGTTAGATAAAACACATGAAAAACATAAAACTTTAAGGTAAACAGTATCCAATTTCTACTGATGTGAGTCCCGCCATTGAATTGAATTACTCCAAGTCAATACATTTTAAAACTGCCTAAGCGACTTTAAAATTGTGTTTGGCTCGTGACATATTAGGCGAGAAATCGCAAAACGTCAAAAGTAGCGGGAACAAAAACTGCTTTTCTGTTTAATGACATATTTAGGCGAGAAACCGCAAATTGCCAAAAGCGGCGAGAACAAAAACTGCTTTAAAATCACGAAAGATATTGAATTGTAAGTCGCAAACCGCAGCGGTTAGTAGACAATATGTCATCAGCCATTAGTTTGTGTATGTTTCCCTACCGAAACCGCAAACCACAAATCGCTTTTCCGTCGACAAGAAGCGGGATAAATTTTGCCGGCGACCGCAGCGGCAGGCGGAAACGTAATATGTCATTGTGCATTAAGATTACACTGCTGGCAGGTTTCAAGCGTGTCGCTATATTTAGCGTTTTTGCGGTTTACCGCTTAATATGTCATTACAATTTTCTTGTAAAGTTTTTTAAATTTATCAAATTATAGAGAAGAATTAGCTAACAGTGGCATAGTACGTAGTGAAATCTTGCGACAACTTTTAATTTCATGTTTATATGAATTATATAAAATTTACTAATAATATTTTAGAAAGCCTATTAATTATCCAGTATTTTATTTTTAGACTGTTTATTGAAGTTATACAACTAAGTTAGTGCGATAATAACCATTTTGGTATTAATTTTTATTTTTGCTATAGTTTTAATTGTATCTTGCAAAATCAAAGATGCTGAACAAGTTGGACTAAGTACGGTAATACACACTTTATAAATAAATTATCAGACATTTTAAACTTTTATTAGACAAAATTCCGTACACGTCGTGAATAAGTTGATAAGTCGAGAAATACGATAATTAGGATTATCTTCTTAAACTGCACTAATTTGCCATTGCCATTATGTAAAGTCAAAAGAACAATATTTTGCCCGAGATATTAGTATGTGCATATTTAAACATATCCGAAATGGAGGTGTAAAAATAAATAAACCGACATATGTACTTATTGAAAACAGTTCTATAAAACAAAAAATTGATAAAAAGAGTTGTTAACTTGTTCAAAGTTTTATTTAAAGAAAGTAAAAACATATTTATAAACTGATTTAAGAGAAGGCGTCAAACTTTAAAATCGCTCTCCTGAAAACTAGGCAATTTCGACTTGTCAACTTATTCACGCCATGCACGGAAATATAGAACAAACTAACAAAATAGAACATTAGGTACATAGTTCACAAGTCTTTTATAGTTCACAATTCATTCAGTCTTTTTTGGATGCCATATCTATAAATGAAAAAGAAAAACAACTCAAAAAATATAATTACTTTATTGCCAATGATGCACATCACAATGGGGGTCCATCATAGGCCACATTGCATAATGTAAATAAAAATAAATAAATATATATTTACAGATATTATCACCCTTTTGGAAAAATTCTAATAGTGTTGAAATACTACATATTATATTTCTTTTAATTTTGATATTATAAAGTATTCTTCTCGTAGTCGATTAAGTTGTTGCACGTTTTAGTTTTTGTAACCAGATATAAAATGTAAAATCTTTCCCAATTAGTAATAAAATTCATTCATAAAATTAATTCATTTTTGTTTGTTCCATTTTTGTACTTCTACAAAATTTAATCTTGTATTTATAAATTTACTTGTTTCTAAATTTAAGTATATGTATGCATGTACTACTTATATTATATACCACTTGTAAACGTAAATAGTAAATAGTGTAATCTTGTACATTTGCAAATAGTGTAATCTTAATTTTTTAATTAAAAAAGAAAGTGATCTATTACATTACTTAAAGACTACGAGATATTTTCTAACAAACATATTCTTTTTTATTTGCTGTTGAAGCTGATACCTTGTAAACCTATTTACAGGTGTTTTGATATGATCATGATCGGGTAAGGTGATTAAAAGATCTTCTAATTAGAAAATGAGCTAGAGTTAATGGAATTAGATCATTGGATTCTGATGACATTTAATCAATAGTGCGTGAATTCATAACTGCTTTGATTTGAGTTAATTCAGTGCATAATTTTTCAAATCTTAAGTGAGCATTGCCTATTATTTGATTGATAATCAAAAAATTGCAGTTGATATTTTTGGTGCTTGGATTTAAATTAGTTATTTTCGCGTTAATTACCGCATTTTTGAGTTTTAATTGTGTGTGATTCACGAACAGCACAGTAGGACGGATAAGTACCGGGAGTTACATCTAGTGATAAGAAAATTTTATACTTTAAAACCGCCGCACAAATCGCCATCTAGTGAGATCCATCGAGACTCCAAGCGCAAATATTGTAGTCAATATTATTCATCAGCTGATTGCCAATCCTGGAATTTTTCAGTTTCGATTAACATCGTCACGACGGCTTGTGTATCGGTTTTGCATTCCAATTTTCCACCTCCAGCGTGTCAACCATTTGTTGCTTGTGTGATTATCTTGTTTGACCGACGTTGTGTTACCACCATATTTCTATCTTAATTATTCAACTTTGTTTAAAAAATCAATTGTTAATAATTAGTAATTCATTACCTACCGCACTCCACTGGCGTAACACTGTGTTTACTTAAGCTCAACCAATTCTTGTTCATTACAAAAACGCTTGAGGTGACAGACAGGGTATATTTATAATTTGCTAAATGTGTTTACTTTATTTTTAGCTTTCAAAATCAAATTCAACACTGTTGGTATAAGAAACTTTTGGATGAGATTTCGGAAGAAAGTGATTCTGCCGAAAAATAGCGCTTTGGTGTCAAATAAATACCCACTGATTACCAGGGCAAGCAAACTTGCCAGTATGCCAGGGCAAGTTTGGTGAATTGTTTTTCTTCGCGTTTTATGTCGAGTTGCTCCCCTTACCGATGTCTTTATCGCATTGGTGAGGTTTTTAATTGCAACATCAATATCTTTTTTACTTGTTATGTTGTATGGGCACGTAAATTTATTATCTAATTCAGCTTGAAATTGATTCCAGTCGACTTTTCCCTCAATCAGGCAAGGGATCCGAGGCTTAATAGCTGGTTCACTACAGAACGTTACTAGCACTGGCAAGTGATCGGAATCCAGTTCAGTAAGCACTGTCTGTTGTATGACCTCTGTAAAGTTTTTAATCAAGATAATATCTAATATATCTGGCTGATAATCTACTCTAGTAGGAATATATGTGGGCTCGGTTGGAGCTATAATGTGGATATTGTTGATGTTTGTGATATCATACAAAAGGACACCTGCTGGACTATTAGTTCGACAATTCCATGCTGTGCTTTTACAATTAAAATCGCCCAGCATTATTGTTGCATTATTTCCGTCAAATAGAGATTCAATATCTTGATGGTTCAATCTTACGTTTGGTTGCTTATAGACTGCTATTATTTTTAGAATTCTTCTATTCTTTTTTTTTTATTTGTATTGCTACTGCTTCTAGGGATGTTGTTTTTATTGTATCTAAATGATTGTGTTGTATATTGTTCTTTATTATGATAGCTGATCCTCCACTTGCAAAATTTGTTTCACGATCATATCTGTAGATGCTGTATCCTGGAATTCGAAGTTTTTGATTTTTGATTAAGTGTGTTTCGCTTATGCAAGCTATGTCTACTTGATTACGTGTAAGGAAATCGATAAAAATAGATCTTTGCCGTATTATACCATTTGCATTCCAATTAAGGATTAATAATCTTTTGATACATTTTTCTTTTTTATCCATTAAAGTTAAGGTTAAAGAGCAGAGAGATAACATTTGTGACTATAAAGTTCTTTATCTGTTCAAGATACGGGGTTAACATATTAAAAATAATTGACAGTATGTTATTAACTGGGGTTCGTTGATAGTTTGCTTTTTCACTTTGTTTAGTTGCTTGGGCATATGTTTTGTCTGTTTTATTATTCTCACTGGCAACTGCAACCCTAGGAGGGTCACTGCTTTTGACTTGACTTCCCGACAACGGCTGCCGACCCCGAAAATTGATTCTGTTTTTTATTTCTAAGAAATATGCATATCCTCGGTAGTTGGCTGGATGATCCATACCACAGTTAACACAAATTGGGCGCGCATTTTGGTGCTTATTGCAATTCGTGTAGATGTGGTTACCCTGGCATTTGACGCACCTAGGCTCAAGGTTGCAGTAATTTTTGGTGTGGCCATACCTCTGGCATCTTGTGCACTGCGGAATGGGACGTTTCGGCGCAGCCGGTTCGGCGCGACCGTTTCGGCGCGGCCGGTTCGGCGCGAGCCGGTTCGGCGCAAGCCCATTTCGGCGCAAGCCGGTTCGGCGCGAGACCGTTTCGGCGCGAAACCGTTTTGGCGCAAGCCCATTTTGGCGCGAGCCAGTACGGCGCGAAGACTCTTCGACGCGAGCCGGTTGGACGCAAAGGTTTTTCGGCGCAAGCCCATTTTGGCGCAAACCAGTTCGGCGCGAAGACTTTTAGGTGCAAATAATTACAAACATTTAATTTTCCTTGAATTTTAGTCTTTGCATTTTTTTCTTTGAATTTTAGTCAGGCAGACATTAGATACAAAAAGATACAACTATTCATCTAATAGTTACAAAATAATCATTTGAGTTTGACTTTAATCGCACTTGGTTAAGTTTTTTTCTGATAAAGACTAAAAGTTCTATGAGCGTGGAATCGTTACCAGAAAGATGGCAAAAGGTCATCAGACAAAATGGAAAATATATAATAAATTGATTAAAGTTTATTTTTAGTACAAAAACAAATTGCAACAGAGACGTGCTCAAGGGGGGGGGGTTGAGGAAATACTAGAAAGCCGGCAGTTTTTAATCTAGAATTGGGGTTTTGTATAATCGATTTTTAAACAATACAATACAAAAAGAATTATTAACCCTACATAATATTCATCAATATTTATAATTTTTTAAACTTTTTTTTATTGTTATTTTTGTTTTTATCTAATAGAATGTTAATACAGAGCATTATATAAGGGGGGGGAGTTTGGGGGTTCAAACCCCTTGCATGACATAGCTATGAAGTAAAAAAAGTTTTAAAAGCTTTTTTTTGGTAAAACCCTTCTCGTAGCATAAAAAAAATTTGTTTTAGGTAACCCCCCCACATGACTTATGTCTAGCTACGGTCCTGTGTCAATATGACATCCATAGTTTTCTGTAAGTTAAAATGCATATATGATTAATTGAATAAACCATTAATTAAACCGACCGATCAGATAAAAGTCAAATAATAAATAATTTTCTACATCCGCATAAATAATGATTTATGTATATAAAAAGTATTTTATGCCTATGATATTAAATTCTCGCGCCGAATCTGTTTGCGCCGAATTGGCTCGCGCCAAATCGGCCTCGCGCCGAACCGCCTTGCGCCGAACCGTTCTCGCGCCGAACCGGCTCGCGCCAAACCGTCTTTGCGCCGAACCGTTCTCGCGCCGAACCGTCTTCGCGCCGAACCGCCTTGCGCCGAACTGTCCTCGCGCCAAACCGGCTCGCGCCGAACCGTCTTCGCGCCGAACCGGCTGCGCCAAAATGGTCGCGCCGAATCGGCTGCGCCGAAACGTCCTAGACCGTGTGCACTGTGGTATGTCAGTTGGTTTCTTTCTAGGCTTAACAGTGACTAAGCTGTAGTACATTTTTTTAATCTTAAAAATTTCTTTGGCTAACTCATTATCAGTCAGATCCACAAAGCATACTCCAGTTGGACTTTTATATTTATTTAGTAATCTGGTTACCTTTAGGATCGGTAATTTTGGGTTATCCATGAGTAATTCATCCCAAACCTCCCCTTTAGACAACGATTGTGGTACACCTTTAATTGCTACTGATAGAAGTTTATTTAGTGGATCTCTATAAGTGTGGTATTGCAATTTGTTATCCTTAAAGTATTTGGACAGTGTTCTGTAGTCTTCTACTGTTGTTAAATTTATTCGAATTTGATCTTTGCTGTATGACGTTGTAAATGCTGATTTGGCAATCTTCTTAATATCATCTACGATTACTAGATGGTTATTTGCTTCATGCAAAAATATAGGAGGAATTTTTACTTTTGTTTCCTTTTCTTCTTGGACAGAGTTGTTTTTGGGGTTTGGTTGACCAACATTATTGATATTTGTACTGCCAATTTGTTTTTCAAGATGTTTGGGCAAATAGTATTTATTTTGTTTTAAAATTTCACTTTCATTACACCATTTATAACGCTTTTGTTAATCAGTATCACTTGGTGATAGGGTATCTGCACCGCGTTTGTTTTTAGTAGTGTCGTGATTTTCAATAATTATAATAGGTTCTACATACCCTACTTTATTGCTATCGTCATCCATATTAACGTTTGTTTCTATTAAATCTATGGTTTAATTGTTAAAATTATGTATTTAGTTCCTTAGTATGGCTAGGCTGATATCAGTCCAGCTAGCAATGTGGTTAAATTGATACTATAGCATCAACGAATCTATTGATAATTTTCACAATTCTCACTTTCACCTGTCAGTTTTAAAACTATTTAAACTACTTTATCCACTATTATATCAAATAGGCACTCTTATGCACTTGAGTACATCAGCTAGACGTTCGCCTCGTTTGACGGACTCGCGAGCATTCAACAAAATTTTAAAATCTATGCCGTAACTCGTAATTTATTGAAAGATGAGTATTTACTGAATAAATTTGTTTCAAAAAGTTTGTAATGTTGATATTACAACTTGAAATAAATAAATTATGGTTGACAATCATTTTCATGTTTTTGAATAGAATTCAATTTATAAGTTTATTTTGTTTTGGACGTGTTTAGCTATTGTGAGCCATTCCACCACAATTTTGAATTGATAAATTTTTTTGGGCTTAATCTTCAACTGATGAAATCCGCTGAATTGTCTTTGGAATGAATATGACACCATTCATTCATTTTTATTCATTTGTTCATTCATTTTTATTGGTGATACCTTAGATTAGAATCACTCTGTTGGCAACGAATTCCTATTGAGTTGTTCCTGATTTTATCTAGTTAATAGCAACAGACGATAATCGCTCTAATAGTATTTTCGGTTAATGGTTAATTAAAACAAATTTATTACTTGTTCATTTAGTTGAGCTAGTACTGAGCTACTGAGCTAGTAGTATATAATATATTGTCGTGTTCAGTTTGAACAAGCGCTTAAAAGGTCCGGTAACTCAGATTATTTCGGAAGCACAAGACTCGCTCAGTTTGTGAATTCAGTGAGATTTCAAAATTTTTCACAATCAAAATAAAACAAAAATTACAGGGAATTAATAGTGTTTTAATTAGACGAATGTTATAGTAAAATTTAATCTGAATAATGCAATAAAACGAAATTTTCATTTTAAATCTTATCAACGCAGTTGAAAGTCAAACTAGGACGCAATTTACCTACAAGTTTACACATTTAATGTATCAAATTTATCACTGCAACTTGTAAGAAAATTAAACGCTGTAATTAAAAATTTAAACATCTGAAATAAAATTCTACACAAATAAAAAAATAAATTGTTTTTAATTTCGAAACCTGCCGCCAAAATGTAATAGTTCACTCAACAGTAGCTAAACACACCGATCGCGAAGATATCGTTCTTACACAGCTGCATTGCAAACATCCAAAGAAAATTTAATTACAACGAAATTTTACTAATAATTATCAAAGTTCCATAAATCGTGAAGTCAACAATTCGATGTGTAATTGTGATATTTAATTAACATGTCGCAATAAACAAAGATTCCATAAAAAATAAGGCAAGTAGCATGGTTTATTTAACCTCACAATTTCTCCAGCAAATCATTTTCAAATTGTAGATAATTAATGCCAAAGTCGCGAAAAATAATAAATTTCAGATACCAATTACTGTTTTGATGTATTCATGCGTTTTGCATCTGTGGACATCCATCATCATCAAAATTGTACAAAATGGTTGGCTATCGCCCATCAATCTCCATATACCAGGTAATTCTTCTAACAAAATAATTTCACTCTTCATAAATTCAATCTTCACTACACTTAAATTATCATTGCGCTGACAATCCATTAATTAAACAACTCGTTGCTTCATAAAGTTGCAAACCATTTGCAAATTGTTAAATTTGCAAATCACCAAAATTTAACTCTCCCGTCGTTGAGTTCACGACTTCGATCATCACCTATCAGCAACTAACTTTCTTCTTTCTTTTTAGAACTTCCTCCCATTTCCAGAATTTTGGAAAAATGCGTGTACGATGTCTATTGGTCAAATTAGCCAGCCAAATTTGAAATTTTAATAAAATTTAAATGTTACCAATTTCCTCTATTTCAAATTGCATACTTCACCATCTTGCACTTTCAACTCGTACCACTTATTACAGTTTACTTTATCCGAATTGCACTATAATTTAAAAAGGTAAGTAATACAAACAAATCATAAAAAATTAAACTAAATTAAAACGCTTATCTATCTTTGACTGATTTAAATTCTTTATAGGTTTTTGGACAATTCTCCAGCTATAAAAATTACGTTTCTACTTGCACCTACATCTGTACAATAATTTAAAACAAATAACCTTTCATTCGTCTAAGTAAACAGAAAAATCTCAAATTCGAGAAAAATGCTGTAGTGGACTTTTAATTGTGGAAATTTAAATTTATCAAAAATGAAAATACACAACAATATATTATGATAGCTCTACAGGCTTAGAAAACCCTTGGCTTTTTTTCTTGCCTACCTAACCTGTCTTGTAAACTCTCGTGTGTGACGCAGCCGTATCAACGGTATTGACGTCGACATAAATATCAGGGATTACCACGGACTGTGGATGTCCACCGCAAGGCCGAGCCAAGAAATTCTGTGCAATCCGCGATTTGAACCCAGAATTTCCGCTCTATACTCAACCAGCGATCACATCACTTAAATTAATCAGATAAAACCAGTGATCACATCACTTCACTGATGTAGCTTAATGAGCTAGTACTACTGCTAAAAATAAAACAAATTCACCATAATGCTTTCTCGCTTGCATCACATGATCTATGTAGTTCACATGTACCTATTGTAATTATTATTAATTATGACCCTCCGTAGTATTTTAACTGTTTGTTTAATTTGGATAAAATGTTGTAATTCTGGTTTAATTTAGGAATCCACAGTTTTTGCATTAATTATTACTGAACCCAACAAGCTTAATGGATCGAATATTTGTGAAATAGTTGAAAGAATTGTTTTTTTTTATAATTTGTTGTTGCTGTATATTTATATTGGATTGTATTGGAAGTTGGATTCTACATAACTCCTAACGTTTTGGTGTTTTTATTCTCTCCAAGATCAAGAACATTATAACTTTTGTCATCTTTTAGAATGTCATCGAGAATTTCCGTTTTATTTGACATTAATTTTCTTATGTTGAAATTTCTAGAAGCTAAAATTGTAATAATCTTGTTTAAAATAAGTTTTGCTGATATTATAGAGTCGTTTTGAGAAATAATATCATCGACATTTAATCTTCGGTGATTATTATACTAATTTCTATATGATTATACTTAATCTGTAAAGCAATTTGTTTCATGGTTTTTACTGAGAGATATGAAGTGGATGCAGTTTCATACATATCGGTATTTACTGTAGTTGAAAAAATTGAATTTTATCTGATTAATTTTTCCTCTAAAAAAACGTTTTGTATTAGGTCGTTAGTCAAGATTTCTTAGTATCATGCAATACATTTTTATAATATTATCCAATATCACAATTGAATGTTGGCGGAATCTAATAAAGATTACTCGCATGTCATTTTAAATCTTTGGACTTATGTGCTGAACATAATTCAACGGTACCTACTGTAAAAGTAGTTTTTGCTGAACCATCAAAAACAACTTTTAACTGAGTATTAAGATATTTTTAAAAACCGAATGATGAGGAAGATACAATGCTGATTGTTGAGTTTTGTTCGTCATTTTCAATTAAAGACATGAAAAATTACAAAATACGCCAAAATTAGTCTAAACTAATCACTCTTGAAAAACACTCTGGAAAAACTTAAAATTAACGTCCTTCTCACTTGACATCTAAAAGATAAACACACTTCCGGCTCTTTTGCCAAAGTTCAAAAACCAAACTTTCTAGCTTTTCACCAACTTTTGAAAATTAATTTTACTATCATTTACATTAAAAAAAAATATTTTCCGTATAATAAGGCTAGATAAGATTTCGGCAACGAAATCTTATTTTTAAAAAAAAAAGACAAAGCTTTATTTTACGTGTTTATTCAAGAAAGGTAAATATTAGACTGACTTATCATTACATATTCTTTATGAGTTCACGCTGAAGTCACCGGACTATGGTGCATCTGCATTCGGCTTATTGATAAGCTAGATACTATCATTACATATTATCCGGTGACATAGACAGGTCAACGTAACTCCTCCACGCCCAAGAGGAAAAATTATGATTTGAAGAATTTTTTTTTTACTTTTTCAATGACACTTCCTTCAATGGATTTTATGTTTTTTTATATTTTTAAGTTTCACAATTTTTATTCTTAAGCATGGGTAATATATCTTAATTACATATAACATAACAATAATAATAATTACATACATAATAATTGTATACAAACTGATATTGTCATAATGAAATGGTATTGTTTTAATATTTGAAATTTGTTGTTTAGTAATTTTTAACTGCAAGTCTAAATTTTTGAGTTCATTAAGATTAACATCGTCTAAATGAAGTACGTTAACCTTCATATTAGGTTGATTGTAGGTGTTGTCATTAGGTAATACTATTGATGGCAAATTAAAATGTTTGATTAACGGATTTACATCTTCAAAAGAGTTCAAAATAGTTTCAGCTATTTTTAATTTACAGCTTTTAGGAACGGTTACAACATATGTTCCTTCTAATATCAATTTTTCTATAACATTATTACAATTGGCATTAGCCATAGTAGCGTTTACAGTTATTACTAACCACTTATTTTTGGTCACTTTTTGAATTTTGGTTTTTGTTAGATAACTATAAAGCACTTCACAATTTTTATAATCCGCACTGAGATTTATTAAATCCACTTCACAAGGGTTGTTGTTAGACATCGATTTGATTACTTCATTATTACACAAATAGTTCATGGGATAAACTTCTTTACACTGATCGTCGCTTAAACCATATTGTTCGTCGTTTATGATGAGGAATGAAGATTTTGGAATTATAATTTGGTAAAAGGTATTTTGGGAAACAGGTAGGGAATACAATTTATAATAATCATACATTTTTAACTCTACTAACGGAATTTCCAAAATAAATACAATTTGTTCCTTACGTATGTATCCTTTTATATTAATTATTGAATAATAATTATTAACGAGGTCCTCTTGATCTAGTTCAAATGGCAATTTTAAATTTTTTAAATTTGACTTAATATTTGACAATTCTATCTTTAATTCTTGATGAGTAATTTATTATTGATGGGTGCAACGAGTTTAATTTAGCAAAAGTGATTGAATTCTCAGCATTATCTATAATTTCTATTAATATTTCTGTTGCCGACAATAACTGATTAAAAATAGTGTTTAGCATGACAAAACTATCAATTTCGTTAAAATAAGTTGCTGTAATGTTTTCCATTACACTAGCTATTTGATTTATTCTTTTTTCTAGTAATATTTGATTATGTTGCAATTTTGACATTGATTCATTGAATGCGTGTAGAGCTTTATCTGTAATACTCAGTTGTTGCTCCACTATAGTTTTTATTTGTTCTTGGTTTTCTTTAATTTGTAAGATAGCTGTATCATATCTATCAGCGTCCGACTGATCTAAATTTCCCGATATTGCTTTCCAAATCGATCCTAACCCGTTTATTAAGCCTCTTGTGGGACGTTTGTCTCTGTTTAAACTTATAGTCATTTGCTCATACTTAGATTTAAATTGTGAAAACTTATATTCTAATAAATATCGGTATGTAAACATTTCTTTAGCATATCCTATTCAATAAGCGCTTTTATAAAACGAACTATTTAAATTATTATTATAATTATCAACTAACTTATTAAATTCTATATTTAAACTAGATAAATCATAAATTTGTATTAATTGCCAATGATCGATGACATTTTGAGTTGTACTTAACTTTAGTGGTAACAATCCAGGGTTTTTGATGATTTTTTCCATATTTACATGTCTATCTGCTCCTCTCGCGATGTTGAGGGCTGCGGCGAACAAGGCCGTGACAATTGATCTGTAACAATTGGTTGTCTTAAGTTTTGTAAATGTACCGTCCGACCTTTATTTTTAGTAGTACCGTCAGCTTTTATTATTATGGCTTTATTACCAGGTATTAATTCTTTCAAAATAAATGGACCATTGAACTTTTCGCCCGTTTTATTTCTTTTGTACTTATAGCTTGTTTCATAAACCACTTGACCTTCTTTAAAGGGGTTATTAACTACTGTGTTTATTTTTTCTATTACTCTAGTTTTTCCTTTTATTAAATTTTCGTTTACTTTGCTATAAGTTAAAGCTAATTTTTCATTATGTTTTTGAAGGTAATCACTATACATTTGTTTATCGTAAAATAAATCATATGGATCTCTTAATTTTGTGTGACCCAACGTTAATTCTAAAGGTGTCAAGTTGGTACTAGAATGTATAGAATTGTTATAGGCAATGATAGCATATTTTATCAGGGTAGTTATTCCTTCTTTATGTTTTGTTTTTAATAACCGAATATGTTCCGCGATAGTACTATGAAACCGTTCAACTATTCCGTCAGAGGGGGGATGATGGGGGGTAGTGAAATGAATTTTTATTTTGTGTGCCTCTAGTAATTCTTCAACTATGTGATTATGAAATTCTAACCCTTGATCGGCACTAATGGTTTCTGGAGTTCCGTAACAAGAAAAATAAGTTATCAGGGCATTTAATATATTGACGTGGATTGTGATAGGTTCAAAATTCCGAAATTATCCACAATTTAAATTTTAATTTGGTCAAAGTTTTGTTTAGAAATTTTCTAAAATTTAATTGGACGAATAGTAGTCACTTGTTATTTTTTCAATTACGTGTCAAAGAGATACGTGCAGAGACGAGATTTTAGGTTTGGAGATTAGTCCATATAGCCTAAAAATTAAACATTTCAAACATGAAAACGTTAAAATAATTGACTAATTTATTTTTTATTTGTTTTAAAATTGTTAACTTACGTTTAAAAATTGAGTTGGTACAATGGTAGCTACGAGCATCGAGGCAGTGTTTTTAAATAAAAAGTGTAGTTCGCAATTAAAATTTAGTGACATCAAAATGTTGAATTTGGCATCTAAAAATTTGAATTTCGCTGGAAAACCAACCAACCAGAGTGCGACACGATTTTCCTGAGAAAACTTTGTACAGGAAACGAGATTAAATGGTCAGTTGCTCGAGAGTATTGGAGGTGTGTAAAGTCTACGACTTAACGACTTCAAGGTGTTATCTTCGAATGTGTTTGAAAATTACGGATTTGTAATTAATTTTTGCGAAGATCATGAGCAACTGGGTTTTTGTTGATGGTGTGTGCTACAAAAGAAGAATATTATGAAATTCATTGTGATTTCTGAAGACTTGGAAAATTTACTTACCAATCTTGACGAGGTCGCCATTTTGTCAATCGTGGATGCAAGGAATTCGAAAATCAAACATTGATTATTCAAGCCATCATTTTGGTAAATACCATTTGAATTAATTATTCACACTTATTCAACGATTATCTTCATTAATTTGTCACGATGCTTTGGAAGAGTTTGAGGTTAAAAACACCTGATGTTAAATTCGTATTTCAAGTCGCGTTTACGAACGAACTTTTACACTTGGTTTATTAAACACACCAGTGGAACGATCTTACTAATTAATTCGTGTTATTAACTACGAAATTTTAAAATTTATATGATAAACTTTTTCGCACGGTTTTACGTATTTGGTAGTGGTTACCATATCAACAACGGTTATTTAATAATACCAACTTTTCAATAGATACAAAAGCGCAAATTTTTAAAAATTAAACAATTTTTCTCATTTTTGTAAAATTTTTATTACAGATGTTTTGTTTGAATTACAATAGAACGTTGATTATCTTACAAATTGGAGATACGGTTTTTGAGATTTAAATGTGTAAATTTGTAAGATAATTCTTCATGATTTTGGAATTATCGATTGAGTCGATAAAGTTTAATTATAAGGTTTCGTCTCAATTTTTTTTTATTAATTTTATTATGACTACTACTTTCATCGAATTAAATTATAATTTCATCCCTGAGTTTTTTGTTTCATTTATTGTGGATAGTTTAAGAGAAAAATTTTTGGAACCCACTCCTGAGATCGTCTCTAAAGTGCAAACTACCGACCATAACGGCTACGGCTTTTAAAGAGTTGTTCGTCAGAACACGACAATATCTACGGCATTTTTTGATTTAATCTCAATGGCTTGGCCTAATTTTGTAAATGCATCTACTATAGTTAAGAATTTAGTATTTTCCAAAGTATAGACGTCGATATGCAATTTCTCAAAGGGTTTGTGCGGAGTATCGGTTAACATCATTGCTATATTTGGGGGGTTTCTTTCATATTTACTTTTTTTACATCTTTCACAATTGGCAATAAATTTAGCTACATGTTCCTGCATACAGGAGAAATAATATTTTTGTTGTAGTTGTTTTATTGTTTCCGTTATACCTCGATGATTCGATTTACCTTCGTGTTGGTTTCTTATGGCTATTTCAACTAAATTGGGTTCGTTTAAAATCTCTCTTCTTTCAGTGCAATAAATTAGTTCGGGTCCTTTTGCATTAAATAATTTTTGTACCACTCTATTAAATTGTTGAAACATATTTTCTGTGTCAAAATGAATGTAATATTTTTTTGATTCTGTGGTATGTTCTTTTAAAAATTTTATGATGTTTTCCTCGTCATTACTATTCATTTGGACATGGTAACGTTTTATGTTTCCGATAGTTTCCATTTTGACGGGTTGCATGAGTGTATGTACTTCATATATAAAGAACTGATTTGGTTTTGAATCTATTACATCTGCACATATTTTAATATGGGCCAATTCATTATTTTGGCTAACCGAATGTATAGTAGCGGAATCATCTAACCGTGACTGATTATCATTTGTCAATAAATCGTCTATTAGACTTTCGTTTTCATCTAACTTATTGATCATGGATTCATTTTCTAATGCATTTATATTAACTTCTATATCCCTATCATAATTATTACTACCCAAGTGATATATTTGTATATTAAATTGATTTTCGAATATATAATTAATCATGTCACGTACTTTTTCAAATTTTAGTTTATCCAAACCGTATCCCAATTTTGGCATTGCTAAATTCAAAATGTTATTTTTTTTGCAGAAGTCTTTTAACCTAACTAAACAATTAAACAAGTTTTTGTAAGTGGGTTTATCCCAGTATTTATCTTTTGTGATTAAATAAAATATATTATATCTATTATCTTGTTGCAAATAGACAAAAGATTGTACCATTGGTTTCTGATTTTTTAAATGTTGCACTTGTCCAAACACTTGTTTGAATTCTAATGCAATACCCGCATTCATATATAGGTTACTACTGACACAATGACATAATGAAAACTTTGCCGGAGCTTTTAAAAGATTTCCTACTTTCTCTAACACGGTGGGCGAACGGGGTATTTGTTTATTAAGGAAATTCCTTTCGAAATTAAGAAAATTTTTATTCTCTATTTCAATTCTACTTAATTCATCTGCATTACTATTTTGGTTACCCTTTTTATAAATTATTTCGTAATCATACTCCTCTAGTTTTATCTTCCAACGTTGTAATTTTGAGTTTGGCTCCCTCAATTTTGATAACCAGACCTGAATTTTGATAATGATCTGAATAAATAATAAATTTTCGTCCATACAAGTAAGGTCGGAAATATTTGACCGCCCAGACTACCGCTAATAATTCTTTCTCGATGGTACTATATTTTCTTTCAGATTCGTTTAAGGTGCGTGAAGCATAACAGATGGGTTTATCTGAACCTACTGGTCCCTGGGAGAGAACTGCCCCTAAGGCTACATTGGAAGCATCTGATGTAACTATAAAAGGTTTTTCAAAATCAGGATATTGTAATATTGGGTGATTAATTAGAATATTTTTGCATCTACTGAAACTTTCGAGGAATTCCTTATTATGTTCAATTTTATTACCTTTTTTTAAACATACTGTTAGAGGCTTTGTTACTTTTGCATAATCTTTTATAAATTTCCTGTAGTACCCAGTTAAACCCAAAAATCCTTTTAATTCTTTTGTTGTTTTAGGAGGTGGGTATTGTATTACCGCTTCAATTTTTGCAGGATTTGGTTTTACACCTTCCGGAGTAATAATATGGCCTAAAAACTGTGCTTCCTTTTTCAAAAATTCCGACTTATCCATTTGGATTTTAAAATTTGCTTGCCTAAGCCTATCAAACACCACCCTTAATTTTTCGACGTGTTCTTGTAATGACGTAGAGAATATTACAATGTCATCTAAATAAACTATACAAGCTTCATTTTGAATGCCGCGCAAAATATTATCCATTACGCGTTGAAAAGTTGCGGGGGCGTTTTTTAACCTGAACGGCATACGTTTATATTCATAATGTCCGCGCGGTGTTGAAAAAGCCGTTTTTTCTCTATCTCGAGGATGCATCTCAATTTGATGATATCCCGATGCTAATCTAAAGTCGTAAAGTAAGCACATTTTCCTAATTTATCTAATATGTCCAAAATATGTGGGAGGGGATATTTATCTTCAACGCATTTTTCGTTTAGTGCACGGTAGTCGACCACCATTCTGAATTTTTGTACGCCCGATGTGTCTAATTTTTTGTTAATGACGAGTACTGGGCTACTCCAAGCACTGTGCGAATGACTAATGATATCGTTAGCTAGCAATTCGGTTACTTGGTTTTTGACTTCCTTTTGTTGTGCGTGAGGCATTCTATACGCCTTTTTAAATACCGGTATCTTATCATTTGTTTTTATTTCATGTTTTACAATGTTAGTAAAGCACAATGGTAAACTAGTGCAATGAAAAATGTCTCTATATTCGTAACATATTTTTCTAATGGCCTTACTTTCTTCAATATTTAAATGATCTAATCTAATATTTTTTAAATTATCTATCACTATTTTATCAATATTCTTATCATAATTAATTTTATTCATCTCTATTAGTTCTACATCTTCCGCTTCTATAACGTTTAAGGGTTCTATATTTATTAATTTTTTTGTTTCATTACTATTTATTATACTAATTATAGCTTCGCGATTTTTAATTTTTACTAGACATTGAGGGATTTCTACACCATCTGCTAATTTTTGGTATTCGATTATACCATAATTTAAATTCGTATTTATCGGTACTTTTATAAATTGTTGATGTCGCGGCGGTAAATTAAATTGTTTTGATTTTAACGGTTCAAAATATATGGGTATTACACCATTTTTTGTGTGTAGTACATTTTTTCTTAGATCAACATTAGCACCTAAATGTTTTAATAAATCCATTCCTATTAGGCCATCGTAATTGGGATTAAAATCAAATATGCAAAAATCAAAATATTCTTTAGTATTAAATGTTTTTGGTAAGAGAATGCGCGCTATTAATTTGTGAAATGTTGTTTTATGAGCCGTTCTAATTTTGAAAGGAGATGTTTTTATATAGTTTTTGTAGTATTTATTTACTATTTAGGGACTTAATAATGTTTTTGATGACCCGGTGTCGATCATTAAGATTAAATTTGCGTGAGGGATTTTAATATATGGTAAAGCGGACGTGTTAATATTAGCTAAATTAATTATGTTGCATTTTCTTCCCCGCCGTCCATATAAAAATTTTGGTTACGTTCCCCATCGTTAATTTCTTCCCGTGCACTCTCTTGTGCCCTATCATCTCGAAATTCTTGGTTAAATAATTCCTCTACTACAAGATTTTGATTACCACGCGATTGAAATTGATTTGGTTGTCGTCTTGTGTTTCCCGAGGACGTATCCATTGGTTCAGGGCGATATTGCTGATTAGCATTGTTCGACCTTTGATTAAAATTTTAATTTACTCGTCTACTAAAATTTTGATTTTGTGTGGGTCTATTAAAATTAGGACGATAAGACGATTGGAAAGTGTTAAGTGTGTTAGGCCTGTAATTATTATAATTAAGGCCATTTCCATAGTTTCTTTTAGTAAAGTTATTATTGAAATTAAAGTTTCGATAATTTTGGGCTGGTGTCGAATTAAAATTTCTTTGATTATGATTGTTAAATTGAGCGCTTGCATTAAATACATTTGGTTTATGTGCATTATTACTACTATGATTATAATTTACCGTCGCATTATTTTGCGTATAATTAAAATTATTTTCTTCTATCATATATCCTATGGCAACTTCCAAATTAGGGGGTTTCCTCAACCGAATGGCTAAATTATTATGAAGTCCTCTTAAATAGGCATATAGAGCTTGTTGTTCATAAATTTGTGTTTTAGCATTCAATACGTGCCCGTCTACTTCTACTAACTGTAATTTAGTTAATAACAAACTTAACAAATCTTGACATCGATTACCATAAGTAATAGCGCTTTCATTTTTTAATTGCTTTAATTGTAACAAATCTCCCATTAAACATTTCTCATCCCGCGGATCGGAAAAGAATCTCAACAATAATTCTTTTATCGAATTCCAATTTGTTAAATTACTACGGGCCCCTACTAATTCTAATGCGCGTCCCTTCAATTTTGCTATAATAGCTCGCAACAAAAATGTGTTTCGCGGATTATTAATATCAGCTACATCAATATAAGTATTTAATAAATATTCACTAGCTTGAATAAAAATAGCTAGTGTAGCTGGATTACCATCGAATTCAGGTACCGTGTCTAAGTGAAATTTTTCTAACCTCGGCGTAACTGGAACTGCCATTGTGATCCTTCTAAGAGATGATCGCGTAAATTTTCTTCGATGTCTGACATATACTAACGTAGTTAGCAAATTGTATTTGTACCTTTATTATTTAAAAACGCGATTCACATAGATTATTACAAATTATATAATTAAAATGACTTACAGGATTTGTTGCTTTTTCATTTGAATTTTCCAATATTTTCGAATTTGGATCTGCATTAACAAGACGATGTGGTTCTTATTATGATGCAACGGAGTCGTTCTTAACCTGCGGCGATGCTGTCCGTTGGTTGGGTATCGAGTTGGTTCACTGCAAACTCGGCGATGTCGTCCGTGGGTGCGGTTTTCAACTTCTTTGCTTTCTTGAATTTCCTCCAGTGAATCGTTAAAACGAACACTAATAATTCGCGATTGAAATACTAGCCCTAGAGGATCCTACCGACTGCGCCAGATAAGATTTCGGCAACGAAATCTTATTTTTTAAAAAAAAAGACAAAGCTTTATTTTACGTGTTTATTCAAGAAAGGTAAATACTAGACTGACTTATCATTACATATTCTTTATGAGTTCACCCTGAAGTCACCGGACTATGATGCATCTGCATTCGGCTTATTGATAAGCTAGATACTATCATTACATATTATCCGGTGACATAGACAGGTCAACGTAACTGACAGGTCAACGTAACTGGCTATTGGCTGTTTAAATATTATAAAACAAGTACAAGAGCATTACAAAAAATAGAGATGTTGCAGCGACCGCTTCTCAATAGAAGTCAAAACTTAATGAAGACAAGACACCAAAATTTCAAAAATTTATTTTGTACAAAGCTTCTTTTATAATTTTTTTTAAATTTAAATTTAAGATAATTCACGCTCAGTGTTTTTCTTCAAAAGGGTAATTTTCACAGGCACCCTAATATTGAATGTTATGTTAACAATGAAATAATTTGTTTTGTGTTTTTTTTTGACAATTGAATAAACTTTATTCGTTTTTAATTCAAGTCAACGTTTCGCGAAACTTTATTGTTTGCTTTATCAAGACTGAAAATATTTATATATACATTAGCATTAAAGGCCTTGAAGACCCATAGCTTCGTTTACTATCTTCTTCCACTCCTTCCTGTTTCTTGCTTTATCTTTCCTCATGTATGTCCTCATTCACATCGTCTTTCCATTCAAGTGTTGGTCTTCCTCTCCGTCTTCTACCATCTATTTGACTCTCCCACACTTTGACTGTTACTCTATTCTTACCCATTCTCGTCACGTGTCCAAGCCATCTCAATCTCTGCGCCCTTATCACATCCACTATTTCCGGTTCTCCATATAGTTCTCTTAACTCTTCGTTTTTTCGTCTCTCCTACCTTTACACCGCCAAAAATCTTTCTCAGCATCTTCCTCTCCCATACTCCCAACATTGTCTGGTCTTGCTTTTTTAACGTCCATACTTCACATGCGTAGGTCACCACCGGTCTTATTATTGTTCGGTAGATTCTAGTGTTTACCGCTCTAGACATCATCTTCTTTGACAAGATTCCATATAGTGTTGCTATGCTTTTATTTCCTGCATTTATCCTAGCTCTGATTTCTTCGCTACTACCTGGCTTCCTTGTTATCACTGTGCCTAGGTGTACAAGTGACAGGACTTTCTCTATCTTTAAAGTTCTATTGTTTACCGTTTTTACCTGCAGCATTCTGTTCTTTTCATACGGTTCGTCTTGCCATGTCATATATTTAGTTTTCTGTTTGCTGATCTCCAACCTCATTCTTCTCGGCACTTCTGTCATTCGGATGATGCATTGTTGTAGTTCTTTTTTTGATCTAGCTATCAATGTTGCATCGTCTGCGAACGCCAGACACTGGTGGTAATTGCTGAATATTGTTCCATTTCTGTTTATCATACCCTCATGGATAATCTTCTCCAGTACAAGGTTGAACATCAACGACGACAATGGATCTCCCTGTCACAGGCCACTCCCTACTTTGAACTTTCTTGTCGTCCTTCTTTTCACTATTACTCTATTTTCTGCTTTTTCTAATGTCATCTTTATTAGTTTGATCAATTTGGGGTGTATCTTGAATTCTTCTAGTATCTGATATAGTTTGTTTCTTTTTATGCTGTCGTACGCCTGCTTAAAGTCTATGAATGCCAAGTGTGTGTGTAGCCGTAAACTATAGCTTTTTTCCTGAATCTGTTTAGTTGTAAACACTTGGTCTACTACTGATCTTCCGCTTCTAAACCCGCTCTGGTATTCGCTTATTTTGTTTTTTCTGCTTGTTCTTCCACTTTTTGTTTTATCCATGTTGCGAGGATTTTGTATATCACGTTTAGTAACGCTATTCCTCGATAGTTTGCGCAATCTTTCTTGTCGCCTTTCTTATGTATTGGGCATATCAGCGCTTCACTCCAGGTTTTAGGCATTTTTTCCTCATTAAATATTTGTACTATCAGCTCGTATATCCGTTCGAGTAGTTCTTCACCTCCAAATTTGATCATTTCTGCTGTTATACCATCTTCTCCCGCACTTTTATTGTTCTTTAGTTTTTTGATAATATCAATTATTTCTTGTCTTCTTGGCATTTCTACTTTTATACTTTCTGGATCGTATTCAATGTTAATGTCATTTGTCTTCTCTTGACTTTTATTAAGTAATTCTTCGAAGTGCTGTGCCCATCGTTCCATGATCTCTTTTTCTCCTCCTATTAAATTTTCATCTCTATCCCTGCAAATCATTGTACTCGTCTGGTATCCTCTCTTAACTCTTTTCACTCCCTGGTAAAAGTTTTTAATCTCTTTATTTTTAAACTTATCTTCTATTTCTTTAAGCCTTTCGGTCATGTATTTTCTCTTTTTTTCTTTGAACAGCTTTTACACTTTCTTCTTTGTTCTTCGTACTTTTTTTTTATCTTCTACTGTTTGTTTCGGTATAGATTCCTTTCTATATTCTTCTCTTTTATATGTTTCTGCCTTGCACTCTTCATTGTACCACTCTTTTTTTTTTGTCTTGGTTCTGTAAATTTCTTTACCGTTTGTAGAATTGTTTCTTTTAGAATTTTTGCTTTTTGTTCTAGATCTTGGTTTTGTTGTTTAGTTCTTAGATTTTCCATCATGGTTGTTTCATTTTCTACTCTTGTATTTTCATCTTTTATTTGTAATCTTGGTCTATCCCTGAGAGAGTCATTTTTCTTTCTCAAATCTATTGGTATTATTTGTTTTAATTTAGCTCTCACTAGGTAGTGGTCCGTGTTCATGTCAGCTTCCCTATAACTTCTTACGTCTTGTATGCACTCGTTACATTTGTTTTCTATAATTATGTGGTCTATTTGATTTGTCACATTACCGTTTGGGGTCGTCCATGTGCCACGATGTATCGCTTTGTGTTCATATTACTCTTTATTAACATGTTTCTTCCCGTTGCCAGGTCTATAAGTAGCTTACCGTTTTCATTTGTTTCTATGTGTAGGCTGTATCTCCCAATTGTCAGTTGGTACTCCTGTTCTTGGCCTACTTTCGCATTGAAATTTTCCATTATTATTTTTATGTCGTATCTTGGTATTTTTCCATAATGTTTTTCGATTTCTTCGTAAAACTGTTCTTTCAACTTTATTGGCTTCTCTTCTGTTGGTGTGTGTACGTTTAGTATTGTGATCTTCCTGTATTTCCCTCTCAGTCTCAGCATACACATTCTCTCCGATATAGGTGTGAATCCTATAATCGTACCTCTTATTCTCTTGCTGATCAGAAAACCAGTTCCAAACCTTCTATCATCACTTCCGCTCGTAAATAGGGTGTATCCATGTAAATCCATGATTTCGTTACCTCTCTGCTTCGTCTCTTGTAGTGCCATGATGTCTATATAGTATCGTTTAGTTTTCTTAATCAGTTGTTTCATCGCTCCTTCTTCATAAGTGTCTCTGACGTTCCATGTCGCAATATACATATTTTCTCTTGCTTTCCTAATCGTTTTTCCGTTTTCTCGCCTTTTCGTCATAAATTCTTCTTTCTCTGTGTTTCTTTTCTTTTTTAGTTTTTGAGAACTTCTCGCAGGTCATTATCCTTTTTATTCCAATGTAAAACTCTATTTTCCGTTATTAGTTTTTGGTAACCTACTCTCACCCTTTTTCCTTCTCTTATTAATTTCTTGGCTATTTCTCTAATTTTTGTTAGTATCTTTCTCTATTCATATGTCAGATCGTCAACAATGAATATTTTTTCACTTTTAACATTCTCAGCTTGAATTTTTCTCTCATTATCTCCTTTTTTCCATTCCATTCTTCTGTAGTGATCACACATTTCCGATCTCTAATGGTATACGCTTCCTGGATTTTTATTTCAACCTCGAGATTTTGCTTTATGAAGTTTTCGATGTTTTTCTTTAAGTTGTCTACATTTTGTTCATTTACTCTTAGTCCAGTTAACACCATTCTATTTTTTCTCCTTGCTCTCTCTTGTAACTCGGATCTGATCTCCATCTTCTCAATTTCTTCTTCAAGCTCTTTTATTCTTTCTCTTGATCTATTCTTTTCTTTAGTCCATGGTTTTGTGGTTTCGGTTAACTCGTTTCGCAATTTTGCTATCTTTTCTGACTGTTGTATTAATTGTTCTCTCAGGTTTTTGTTATTGTCTCTTACTTTTTCCCGGATTTTTTGAATCCTTTTTTTATATCTTTCATACACGTCCTGATGGTTTCTATAAATCTCTCGATTCTATCCATCTCGTTTTAAATATCGTGTGTATTTTCGATTTTTTTACCTTTAATTTCGCGTTAAAAACGTTCACCCCTTCAGAGGTCCCTACCACTTTATTGTACCGGTAGTACTATATTGCTAGTCATTATTGGTACTACGTTTGTGCTATGATTTTATTTGTTCTTGTTCAGTACTTACTTGATATGGTAGAATTATAAACTAACCTTAATCTTAGACTTCTTGTTTTAATATTAATTTCAATGTTTTTCCTGTTGTTGACATTGTACATCTACTTACACTATGTTGTTACACCTTTTGACTTCCCTTTTAGGTACTCAAACTTATTTATTTCTTCCTTATCTCGCTCAAAATATTCAATTATCTCTCGAAATGACGAAGCCGCACTCGTCGGTTGTTACGTCGATTTCACTCCTGAAAATATTTAAAAGTATTTAAAATTGATTCAACAAAATGACATATTTTGTAAAACGTCGACTTGAATTAAAAAAGAATATAGTTTCTTAAATTGTATAAAAAAATATAAAATAATAATTTAATTTATATGGACGAAAACAAGCAGATAATAAAATTATTCACAATTTATTAATAAAACAACAAAATCATGTTTGGAATAAAACAGTGAGAAAAAAAGTACTTAAAATTAAAAAAAAATGACTCAGCAGCATCTCTTTAGCGAGAATAATAGATTCAAGGTTAGTTAAAACATTTGAAGAAAATGAAACTTTAAGGGAAATAATGTCTAACTTTTACGAAGTCCTGATTGATTTACTCCCAGTTAGTAAGTAAATTTTGAAATTGTCTAAGCAACCTTAAAATAATTTTTTCTTGTAAAGTCTTTTAAAATGTACCAAAATATAGGCTTGAATTAGCTAACAGTGGCATACGTAATGAAACCTTGCGACAACTTTTATTTTAATGCTAATATCATATTAATTATAATAAATTTAATAAAAACATGTTAGTAAGCCTATTAATGATCCAGTATTTTAAAGGTGCAGTTTATTGAAGTTATACAACTGAGTTAGTGATAACAACCATGTTGGAGTTAATTTTTATTTTTACATTGGTTTTAATTGTATCTTGCAATAATATCCAAGATGCAGTTGATGAAAAAATTGGACTGAGTGCGGTAAAATACATTTTATAAATAAATTAGAAGTCAAAAAAAACAATATAATATTTATAGATATCAAGATTATTACTTCCTAATCAATAATACAAATTTTTATAAAAAACTTTATTGCAATCGATTATTTCACAGTTTAAAAATTTTTACCTACTTTCAGACATTTTACTTGTTGGTTTTTGCCACAAATTCGCCACTTTAGAGTGCAACATAATTTTTTCGCAGCCAACAAGCATTTCATTAACGTCACTAATTTGATCTATTATTATCAGTGTATGTGTTCATATTATCATAAATAATCATATGCAATATCCCAAGTGCATTTCAAATTGTCGAAAATTTATTTGAGCTCACGAATGCGTTTGTTGCTTTTCCAACTTAAAAGTTTAAACTACTTAAAAGTAGTTTAAAATAAAATTTGAATTTCATAAAAACGTGTTTTAGTTGACCTTATACAAAATAAACGGAAATTTATAGTTTAAACACTTTATTTCTTTAATAATTTGTCTATTTTATGGATATAATTTCATTAAATTTGTTTGACTTTGTCGTAAATGCATAGAAATTGATTATAATATATATGATCTGTAATAAATAAGTTTAAACACTTTTATCAAAATAATATAATATATTTCTTGGTTTCTTATATCCAACCAACGAATTATTCACGTATTACTGATGACATTTCCCATAAATAATATTAATTTTATAATAAATAATAAAACATTAATTTTGGTAGATTGAACTTATTAAGAAAAATGGATATCCATCTGAAGTTCACACTATACATACAAAGGATGGTTATTTACTGGAAGTGTACAGAATACCATATGGAAGAAATAATAAAACAAGAAACAATTCTGCTCCTTTATTAATTTATTCAGGATTGTTTAGTGATTCTTCAGCGTATGTTTGTGCTGGAGTTAATAGAGGCTTGGGATATATTTTAGCAGATCTAGGATATGATGTATGGTTGGGTAATAACAGAGGGACTACAAACTGTAAGAGACACATAAAGTTAGATCCGCATAAAGATAAAAAAAAATTTTGGAACTTTAGGTAAAAGATATAATTAATTTATTAATGATACCTACCTACTATTATATATAGGTAAATTTATAATTAAATGAATATTTTAGTTTTCAGGAAATGGCATCGTATGATCTACCTGCAACTATAGATTATATATTAAAGAAGACTAATAAAGAAAATCTGCATTATATAGGACACTCACAAGGGACTACAAGTGTATTTGCTATGTTAGCGGAAAAACCTTTATATAATAAGAAAATTCGTTTAGTGACAGCACTTTCCCCAGTTGTTAGTTCAAACAACATTGGTCCTCCAATGATTTCAAATATAATGAAGGATTTTTCCTACTATACTGTAATAAAATAATTTTAATTATTTTATATTTTAAATTCGAATGTGCATTGTATTTATTTTATGATTTATATTGTGCTTTTTTTTAGTCACTTTTAAAAAAATATCAATTTTATGAAATATTACCACTTACAGAAAATTACAAAAAACTGGTCAAGTCACATTGTGTGCGTACCTCCCCTTTACAAGATCTGTGTATTCTAATGGCTTGTACTTTTTTTAATTTCTCCTATAAAGAAGCAGACAAGGTAAAATATTAACAGCGCTATTTTTATTCTTCAATCATATTCAAACGTCTAGTTGCTCATTTATAGCCAGTTTTATAAAACTTTTGACCGTTAAGTCAATGTCGTCAGTTAAGTTTACAGTTGTGTTTCATAAGATTACAAGGTATGATCTACACGTGAACAAAAACTAGTCTTACACTGCGCATTGTCTCAAAACGTCAGCCATTTTATTTTGAACTATTAAAATTTCAGACTAATAGACTACGCATAAGTTCTTTTATATCCTCCATATTAAATTATTAAACAGAATAGTTTATATCTACGCGGTTTATTTCAGTGACAAGCAATCTGCCAAATTAAATATTTTGCCGTTTAAAGGTGCGCAGTATCATACCTTGTAAATCTGTCTAACTTGACGTCAATTTTCTCCGATCAAAAGTTTGATTGGATATCAACAAGATATTTTAAACTAAAATTTAAAGTATCTCTAGTATTTAAATTGTTTTGAACAACAATCAATAAAAATATTTTGATTTACAATTATTTCTTCTGTTATCAACAATGGCTAATCTATCTATTTATATAAAAATCGATGTATGTTCTCTATATGGACTTCAAAACATCTGGAGCGATTTAAATTAAATTTTCAGGAAATCTTCAGATTAGATTCAGATTAGCAGGTGATTCTGTGAACTTTGGTAGCGGTCGGAAAACGAATACCATTCAGTCAGGATAACGTTTTCCTCATAAAGAAAAAAGTTTTATGAAACTGGCTGTTAGAATTTTAACTGGCAAGTAACCCTTGTACTGCTTAACTGCATCCTTATTATAAATTTTATAATCACTTTTAATATATATAATTAAAAAATGAGTGAGTCCTTGGATGATTAATGTTAAGGACTAGATTAAAACTGACGTATCGCTAAATGTTAGTGGCTGATAAGGATAACTATGCGTTAGGTACTTCCTGACTTACTTATCCCGCGTTTGGGTTAGCCCTACTTTTGCTTTGAAGAGCCACCAAATACTTTTCAAGCATTTGACTTGGCGCTTCCACTCGCTTCTAAACGTTTTAGCTCCGTCTCTATCAAACGCTACATGAATTTAGGTGGGTGGAAAAAAAACGTAAAGCAAGTGGCAAAATAATTTTTGCAATAAGTTGTACGTATTATTAGTCTAATGTATTTGGCTATACCTAATCAATATTATTATTAACATTTGCCTTTTTATTTTGTAATTATGGCATATCAGATACTAAAAATTTAATTTTCACGCGTCCAAACTGCATAGTTATGAAAATCTTCTTAATCATTTCATTTAGTTAATTATATAAGAAAAATAATAATACAACAACAAAAATATAAACCAACTAATTTGCATTTGGTATGTATTACAAAACCTAATTTTTAATTATGATTATTATTGTTTGCAGTTATTCTTTCCTATTGTTCTTAGTAACTTACCAGCAGGTGCATCACTTCAACAGTTGCTGCATTATATGCAATTACACCAAGGTAATATTTTCAAAATTATAAATGATCTGTTCTACATAAATTTTTCTTTTTATAGTATATTATATAACAAAGGGACTAAGATGCAATATTAATCCTAAATCTGAAGTTAATTGGTACGAGGCGTTAGCCGATGGCAAATTATCACGCAAAGGATTAATATATTTTAGTCCTGTGTTATATAGTACATACATTACTTTACAGGGTGTAAAATATTAACTGTCGCACCAAAAACACTAAATTAAACGGAAAGTTTTGTATGGAATCATATAAAAATTTTATTACAAATTACTTATATATTTTTAAAGTAATCTGGAAAATTTCATTCAGTTTTTTCTACTTGTTGTTGTGGAATTTTCTTTAAACTCTGTTAAAATGATTACATGTGGCAAGCACCATTTCGTCTGATATTTTAGCCATACTTTGCTTAACACTTTTTTAAACTTCTGCAAATTTATATTTTTTGAATTGCATATCCCAATATCAAACAAAAATTTGCAGAACAAATCGTGGGTATTCTGCGAAAAAGCACTAAGTCAATATTTTGCTGTTTTGACTTAATCATGAGGTTGCATTGATTGGCGAACGCTAAACAAACTGCAAAAACGACTAAGTCATATTTCCAAAAATAACAAACATAATTTCTGTTATAAGTCAAAATCACTTACATTTGTTCAGGGAAAATTAAAAAATATTTAATTTTTTTTTATTTTCTTGTTATTTTTTACCTTATGTACTATTTCTGGACAAAATATTTAAGAAATAAATGTGATAAATGGGAAAAAACTGCTGCTGAATCTTAATTTTACCTTTATTATTTAAGAAAAATGCACCAAGTCATACACTTTCTATCACTTTTTTTTTAAATTGACCAATAGGAAAATATTTTTAAATAACAAATGAGGGAATATTGAAGTTGATAAAGCAATGTATCGTTCGCAACCATTAATTTTTTGACATCTTAATAAATATAATTCTTATTTCAATACAAACTTTCAAATGTGTCTAAATATGTTATCATTGCAGATATTAAGTTACTTCTAAGTGCGACAGTTAATATTTTACACCTTGTATATACTTAGGGTTACTTTTTATCTATTGAAAATTTAGATACAATCGATTTTAACGTAAATTAAAAGCGTCTATACAAATAAATAATTTAAATGTATAAATAATGCCAGTTTGACGTGTGTTTATGTTTACATTATGAAATACATGTTGTCATAGCAATACGTTTTGTTGTTTTATAAATTCTTACAGATGCCACTTTATTATTTTTATCTCGCATTATCATTTTAAACCTCTTGAGATTTAAAATTACACATAAGAATTTGACAACTGAGACTAAAATTGCAATTTAAGTCCCGAGAATGTATAAAATACATTATAAAAAAAGTATGTATATAGTTGAATAGTGCAACTAATTGATGATTTTAGGAATATTTCGAAAATTTGATTATGGGAAGAAAAAAAATTTAAATAAATACGATTCAGAAATGCCTCCTGTTTATAACTTTTCTAATATTCAAGTGCCAATAGCAATATTTTATGGAGAAAATGATATTTTATCTACAGTAAAAGTAAGACTTATTATACTATTACATTATATTTACACACATAAACACACACATAAAAAAATTTATATGTGTTACCAAAACAACGCTATTTAAGATATATTATGGGTATGGGTACCAAGACGGTCACTTGCCTTGCAGGTAACGCAATCAGGGTAACTTTCTTATGACTAGTCTCCGTGCTTCAGAAGGAACGTTAAGCCGGTGGTCCTCCTGGGTGATGAACTGCCATCATTAACATAAAAACCAGGATTACAGCCTCGTCTGGAGGCAAGTCTAGCAAATTACTTATCGTACGATAAACAATTTATATGCTCACAGATCTAGCACTGCCAAGGAAACGACGCAGTGGCTGGAAATAACAAGACTTGGGCCTAAATTCAGTTAAAGAAAAAAATAAGAATGTGTATGGATACCAATATACTCCCATGAGTAAAAAAAGTACGAAAAGCAAAAGTTGAACAAAAAAGTTATTTTTGCTTCATATTTCATATTTTTGTTTTCCAAGTATGTAGTATCCATTTATGAGAGCTACCAACAAAAAATTTAAAAGTAAAATAAAAAGGAAAAAAATCCCCTTACCCTAAAATAAATGACTAACTATACTTTATTCACTTAACATGTGCAGCTAAGCTACTCCCAAAAAATAGAATAGAATTTTTCTATTGCTTGAATTTTGAAACTCTCGTTTACATGTTGGCTTAAACACATTTTGGGGAGTGGCTTAGCTGCACCTGTTAAGTGAACAGAGTATACCTAAAATATAGTAGTAACCAATTTTAGAGGGAGGGGAGAAGGACTGAAAAGTTTTGCTTCTTAAGATACAATATACTTATTGATTATGGCTTGTTAATAAGTAGGTATGCTTTTCTGAAATAACCGTTTTATAAGTAATTTATCAACGCTATGTTTAATTTAAAATAAAATTGTTTGTTTCAGAACGTTGAAATTTTGGCGGCAAAGCTGCCCAATGTAGTTTTTAAAAAACTGATTAAAAACTTTAAGCATGCTGATATGGTGTTGGCAAGCGATGCATATAATTATATATTTACAGATATGTTCACTCTTTTGGAAAAGTTCTAATAGTGTTGAAGCACATAATATATTTTTTATGTAAAATGTAGTTAAATTATCAACTAGTAATAAAATGTTTTCATAAATGTAATCCATTTGTTTTGTTTTATTAAAATTAATGAAATAAATAGTGTAATTAATACGCTTCGCTCCGAGCGCCTCCAGCCATTTTTACTGCACAATAACTATTAAAAATACATGATTTTTGCTTGAAGTACACTACTGAAGCATATCGACACTTAATATGTCAAATGGCGTAACCATCATTTTAAACATCTTTTAAATATTGGTTAACATCTATGAAACCAAGGGAAATATTATTTCAAAATAATTTGCAACTGATAAAACAAACTTTTTGTTAAACAACATTAAAGTAACAACATAAAAAAATTAGAGAAAATATGATCTGTTTAACCGTTAGAACCCATTTATCCCCTTTTAATATCCGATAGATAGGCAGCTAGGCTAACCTTAAACCCTTGGGAGGTCGCGGTATATATCTGACAGATACATACCGGGTGCTGAATGAGTTAGGCGAACATAGGATATTAACATGTAAAAACTTATTTTTGCAAATTCCTGCTTCCCTAATTATTTTAGAGAAAAATTAAAAGACACAAATATAATGTAGAAATATAAACTACGAATGATAAGAGCATTAGATTTTATCTAGCTTTTACGTAAATGGTCAAAAAATTCTTTTGAAATTGTTAAAACTTTTATTTATCAAACTTGCCATGTAAGTTTTCGAGGTAATTATTTTTGATAAGTAATAAAAAACAATTGCACGTTGTTGACAGTTTTGCACTTTATTAAATTTTAATTTCATAAAATGGAATATTACCTTGGAAACTTATACATGGCCAGTTTGATAAATAAAAATTTTAACAATTTCAAAAGAATTTTTTGATCATTTACGTAAAAGTTAGATAAAATCTAATGCTCTTATCATTCGTAGTTTATATTTCTACATTATATTAGTATCTTTCAATTTTTCTCTAAAATAATTAGGGAAGCAGGAATTTGCAAAAATAAGTTTTTACACGTTAATATCCTATGTTCGCCTAACTCATTCAGCACCCGGTATACATGCAAGATGTATTATTAAAACGTTTTTCTCTTTCTCGTTCTTCTTATTAAACAATGTTGATTATTTTAAATATTTTATTGTATTTTTCTATAAACTAGAGTGGTTTATAAATAAACCATTATTATAAATATATTTCCAAAGTTTATTTATATCTATTTTGCATTTAGAGCACATTAATAAGGCATGTATCTCACAGATACGAGCGACCTCGCGTGTGATTTTTAGTACCGCGACCTCCCGAGGGTTAAGATTTGTCAGTGACTCTGGTTTTTACCTGACCATGTAGTATACCATACATAAGGTTTGTTCCAACCAACGTAAAAACCATCTCCGATATTGTCCCGTTCATGCGCAATAGCCAAAAATCGTTCCAAGCGACAGTGCATGGTTTGTAAACGGTTTATGGGACCATTCATTACGCGTTCCAACCAAACTTGTGATTGTTCATGGTACGGTTACGGAACGATCATATCGATACTAGGTCTGAAGTAGTTACCAAACGGTAATCGTTGTACTGACCTGCGCATTTTGCGTATTTTGCTACGTGTTTATGATTATCATTTTTGGGTTGATGTAATTTTCTATTTATTTTTATGATAAATAAACAATTAGTTATAAATTAAAGAATTATTGTTAAAAAATTAAACTTTGTTAAAGTAAAATTTTAAAATATAAATGACACCGATATTTTTTTCGTAAAATTACAAAATCTAACAATAATTTTTTAAAAATGAACCCTTACTTAATTTTTAATTAACTATATTAATTGTCTTAAATACGTCAATTTTTAAATGCTTTAAAAAGAAGGTAAAATATGAAATTATTTTGTAAAAGCTTAAAATTTTGAAATTAAAATCAATTTCGAAGCAGTAATGTCGTTTTTCAGCACTTAATTTTTGATAAAAACCCTATATTCAAATATTGGTGTAGAAATCAGTCCCATTTCCGTTCCAACTTCGCTAACTCTTTTCATCGTCACGGAACGGTACAAAATTCACGCATGCGTAAAAAACTGTCACCAACAGTTTCTGAACTGTTTCGTGACTGTACAAAAGTGGTTGGTTGGAACGAGCCTATAGTATGGGAAAGTACTGTTATCAAAAAAAAGGTAAAAAATTTCAGATTTTCAAGAATTAATAATACTTCCAGTCCGACGAGTTGAAAAAGACTAAACATAAAGAAATGTTTACAGCAAAACAGCTATTCACAAACCATCTTTATAGGTTAGCATAGCTGGATTTTATTAATAATTACTATTTTATGTCCAAGTGCAATTAGAATTAGTTATCGTCGTTAAACAATGAAAACAATGTCACATTTTAATAATTTTAATTTGATTTTTACATTAATGTTTTGTGGCCATCTAGGATATCTACTCCACATGTACTAAACCCAAAATTTAAATAAATTTTAAGACACAAACTCAAAGGTACCGACATCAACTGTCTCTACTTATGAACTTCTTTATATGTGGGTTGCTGGAAAAGTTTCCGGAATTTAGTAGTTTTAGTGGCGTCACTTTTTTTTAACTGTCATATTCGTAAAATTTGACAATTTTAACTTATATTTCAGTTGACAGTTTGTACTTAAGTAGACCAGTTTTGTTTAAATGGCATTTTAAAGAAAGAAATTGTACAAGAAAATGGAATTTTTGTGTGAAAATTTTCGTGCCATGATTTTTTACTACTGTAGATGTGCTCTGAAGCCGAAACAATCCATCGAACCGCTTTTTTTGGCTTTTGGATAATATGAAGCACCATCCAAGACTACTGTTTATAGCTGGTTTTCCAAATTCCAGCGTAGACGCACCACTCTGAGTGATGAATTTCGTGCAGGTCATTCAGCAACTCCTGTTGTTGCCACTAATGTTGATGCTGTACGTGAAATAATTGAGCGATATCAGCATGTGACATATCGAGAGATTCAAGAATGCTTGGGCATTGACATGAAAATAATACACACAATTTTGCATGATCATTTACACGTATGGAAACTCTGCAGTCGTTAGATCCCTCACAATTTGAGAGCAGCTCAAAAGCAATGTCGAATCAAATGGTGTCGAGAAATGCTCAAGGAATTCAATCAAAGTCTTTTAAATTTAGTTTTGAATTTATTTATATAAACCCGAAAATAAGTAACAGTCTAGTGTTTGGGTGTTTCAAAATGAGTCTAAACCAACAAAAGTTGTCCGTTCACGTAGTGTTGCAAAGCACATGATCGCTTGTTTCTTTAGTATTACTGGACATGTGGCAACCATAGCTTTAGAAGATCAAAGAACCGTGAACGTTGATTAGTATTCAACTATTTGTTTGCCAGAAGTCATTGAAAAAATAAGAAAAAACAATCAAAATCGGCGAATTATTATGCATCATGACAATGCAAGCTATCACACAGCGCGTCAAACGGGTGACTTCTTATCCAATAGAAATGCTTATTTAATGACACATTGCTCGTATTGATCTGATTTATTACCTAATGACTCCTTTTTGTTCCAAAATATCAAAAATAAAATGCGTGGTAAGCATTTTTCGTGATTGGAAGCAGCCGTTAAAACATTTAAAACGCTGGTTTCTGAGGTATCATCTTAAGAGTGGAAAAAATGCTTTGCAGATTGGTTCCGACGTATGCGAAAGTGAATTAATCTCAAAGGCGAATACTTCTAAAAGCAATCAAGTTATTTATCAAATTTTACATCTATTTTATCATATCGTTTCCGGAAACTTTTCCAGCAACCTACGTACTACGTTACATACATACGCATGTTATAAATGCGTGTAGTGTAATTATGAATTACTCTAATTACAATTTATATTAGCTACATCATATATTATAATATAGAATAACCATGATTATAATATTATAATTAATTAACGTTACTAAGTACTCCTATCATATATCATAAATCATAATAATTATTATTAAAGCAAGTATATTCTATATGAATTCATTTTTCAATTATTAAAGAAAGTAAACCAATCAAAAAATAATTATTAGATATTGTTTTAATATTACATACATTTTTTAAATATTGTCAAGTTACCTATGTGAATATTTTAATTGATTTTATTTCTTTCAAGTCAAGACGCCAATATTTTAAACTTTTTATTTATATTTTTTAATTTACGTTAATTAGTGCAAATTTTAGATACGGAGTGGACAAGAATATTAAAAAATATAAACCAATTTTTTTCTAGAAGATAAGGTAGGTGCTACATAATAGTTTCAAAATTATTATTACTTTAAATTTTTAAACCTTATTTTGGATTTAGCAGGGTTGAGTTGATTTAAATTGATTATTTTTTTTATTAAAATCATAATCAAGTTCACTTCTTATTGTTGTTTAAAAAGGTGCTAAATTCAATTTACTACTTTTCATTTTATCGTTATCATTAGTTGAGCACGGTAAAATTAATTAGGTATGTTAGCGTGAGCCAAAATATTTGCAATAAATGAAGCTAAAATAATATTCTTCTCGATTTTCTATATTTAGGTTCTTCTACTGTCTTCACACCTATGATAAACTGTGTTTTGATATAGTAATACTGTTATAGTTGATTACCAACCTAATAATACCAAATTAGGTTGGTATTACTTACTCAACGCATTTATTTAAAATTATTAGTCAGGGCAGAGTATTTCATTAACGTCATATACAGGTCCGGGTTCAGGTTTAGTAATCCTCACTTATTCTAACACGGCCTTCCTGCAATTGTCGCGTCCCCGTGACATTTTTTTTTTTTTTTTGAATTTTGAATAACGCCATAAATAACTCGGCCGCAACGCCTTAAATAATTCGGCCGCAACGCCTTAAATAACTCGGCCGCAACGCCTTAAATAATTCGGCCGCAACGCCTTAAATAACTCGGCCGCAACGCCTTAAATAACTCGGCCGCAACGCCTTAAATAACTCGGCCGCAACGCCTTAAATAACTCGGCCGCAACGCCTTAAATAATTCGGCCGCAACGCCTTAAATAACTCGGCCGCAACGCCTTAAATAATTCGGCCGCAACGCCTTAAATAATTCGGCCGCAACGCCTTAAATAACTCGGCCGCAACGCCTTAAATAATTCGGCCGCAACGCCTTAAATAACTCGGCCGCAACGCCTTAAATAACTCGGCCGCAACGCCTTAAATAATTCGGCCGCAACGCCTTAAATAACTCGGCCGCAACGCCTTAAATAATTCGGCCGCAACGCCTTAAATAATTCGGCCGCAACGCCTTAAATAACTCGGCCGCAACGCCTTAAATAACTCGGCCGCAACGCCTTAAATAACTTGGTTCTACCGTCCGTAATAGTTATTTATGCACCAAGTCCTGAAAGTGCATCTTCTTGGCATGAGCGCGGAAAATTATAGACTGAGGCGCAGACGAAGTCTATAACCACGCAAATGCCAAAAAGGCACCTTAAGGATAAAGCGCATAAACTATTTTATGTGTAATTGGAATGAAATGCACATTTTCTGCAAAAAAATGTACGATAATAATTTAACGAAATACGTATGTTGCTAAGCAATAAAATATTTAAAATTCACAAAATACGTCAAAAATATATGTCAAAGTGTACATTTTAGTAGGATTGCACATAAAACAATTGAGGTTTTGACATTTCTGTACTATAAAGTAAAATTTTACGTTTCTGTACTGTAAACAGCTACTTTCAGTATTGTTTTGTATATGTGAAAATGTACATTATAGTATAAATGTACTTACCAAAGAAAAGCAATGAATCAAATTGCTTCACTAGTCATATTTTCCTCAAAATTGTCTGTTAAACCAGCCTCTCAACTGTTCATAAGTAGCCTCTTTCACTAGTTTCTCCAACCTCCAAATACGCAACGTTCGTTAGCCAGCATTTCTATAATTTTGCTTAGTCCCAAAAACTTCCCGCTTAGCTTTCCAAATCTTACTGTTGCCAAATCCTATTTCCACTTGCGCGATTCTTCCCTCAGAACATAAATGCATCCGACGTATATCAAGTTGCCAAACTTTTACCTTCATTAAGTACTGCTTCAATTCCGGTCAATATTGCAAACCATTCAATCTCCTTTCTGTTGTTCAACGCACTTTTCACTAGATCAGACAAGACTTTTATCACTGATTTTACCTGTCCGCCACCTCTGGGCACTCCCACATTTTTAAGGTGCAATTCAACATCTTCTCGTTTAAAACAATTAACGAATTCCGATGAAGTGAAAATTTCCGCTTTATCAGTCATGACTGCCCTGGATGCCAGCTCGTTTAAACAAAAAACCCAAAGTAACCATAGACTGTTTAGAAGTTTTGTTCTCTACGAGAGCAAATATACGGATACTTCAAAAATGCGCCAATCACAACCAAGATTACGGTGCATTCACCAATATACAAAAATCATCCAACGCTCGGGACTCCACCTTTCCACTCTTCGTCCATTCCTGACAACACACTTATATCACTATCCAGTACATATCAAATTCGGGGTCTCATCATTGAGAACTACGCCAAGTTCAATCCATAATTTCCCATGACAACGCACAATCCGGGACGCCGAATCGTCTTCCAACCAATCAATCTACGTCAGGGGTTCCCAACCTTTTTGCACCTGCGTACCACCTGGGAAAAATTTTTTAAAAACTGGAGCTAGAATAGCGAGTTTTTAACGATATTTTAAAGATTAAAATTTAAAATATCAACATTAGGAGTAATGGAACTTATCTTCACTCTTGCACACATCACTTACGCGTACCACCTGAAACGTTCCCGCGTACCACCAGGGGTACGCGTACCACCGGTTGGGAGCCCATGATTTACGCCATCTACGCCAGGAATACAACTACTGTCTATCGACTTCTCTTCCAGGAGCTTGCAAGGCGGTAGACTCAAAGCCAATTTTGCAATCCTCAGCTACAAGTTGAATTTCTTTACTATTATAACACTTCTTTTGCTTCTTAATTTAGATTTCTTTCATTGCATGCTTCGGGTTTTCTGAATATTTACAGTCTTTCTTTGAATGACCTATTTTTTTTTTTACAGTTGAAACATTTTTTTGATAATTTCCGTTTTTCTCATACGATTGCATAGTATCTAGCTTGAGTTGTTTTGGTACTCTTCGATGATCATCTTTGATTTCGCTATCATATTGTCGAAGTAAAGCTTTAAGATCTTGTTGATTCTTTGGTACATTTATTCGTATTCTTTGTCGAATAATATCGTTATTCATTCCACCAATGGAACGTATTACTTTCTGCCATTCCAGTTGAGGTTGGTACTACGTATTTTCTCTATTCCGTATTCACATAAACTAACAAGGTTTAAACTTTCTATATTAGCTGCCTTGTTTAGCTTCGTGTGCCATGTTTCTTGTTTGGGGAACGTTATTCAAAAGTCATACACAAATTATTCCAACTCCTATCAAATGGTTTCCATCCATCGAAAAACTTTATTTTTCATTTTCTCGTAGAGCGTCTCACTCTTTCAATATCATAATAAAATCGGATATTTTAGTTCGTTTCTTTAAATCGTTTATTTGTTCAATCCATTATTCATCAATCAAAAATTTGCTATTAACGGCATCGTGCGTTTGTCCATCGGATATCCGTCCGGATTTTGAATTGCATTTTGGGAATCTTCTGTATTTTGATTCATTTTAAACCAAACGAGAGAAAAAATAAAACACAAAACCAACAAAAACAAAAAAAAACACGACAAAAAAAAACTTATCCGTTTGCAGTTAAACGTTGGTTCGAATTCCACTTCTGATGTTAGCGTGAGCCAAAATATTTGCAATAAATGAAGCTAAAATAATATTCTTCTCGATTTTCTATATTTAGGTTCTTCTACTGTCTTCACACCTATGATAAACTGTGTTTTGATATAGTAATACTGTTATAGTTGATTACCAACCTAATAATACCAAATTAGGTTGGTATTACTTACTCAACGCATTTATTTAAAATTATTAGTCAGGGCAGAGTATTTCATTAACGTCATATACAGGTCCGGGTTCAGGTTTAGTAATCCTCACTTATTCTAACAGGTATATTATTTTAAACTGTTGAAAATGTAGACCCAAATTGTGCTACTTTTAAGTACAGTGTATTTTTTTAATGCTCTTTTTTTACTAGCCTGTAGAACTAAATTATTGTTATACCTACATATAAAAATCTGATGTGACACAACACCTGACCTTCCTACTTAAAAAAGTAGAAGTAAATAATAACAAATTAAATTTTTCAATTCTTATTATTATTATTATACTCTTATTATTATTATACTCTTATTATTATTTCGTAGGTGCAGATTTACTTTGATTTTATTGATCCACTATGCAACACCTTTAAACGATTTTCAAGCACAAAGAAATGAGTGTTGCGACATTTAAACTTCTTATATTTTAAATGAGCAAACAATAATCTGTCATTTTTTAAAAAAACATTTTGAGACAAATGGAATCTCGTTAATGCATTTATGCGCGATATTAAAAATCAACGAAACGCAAATAAAAGAGGTTTCAGCGGAAGAATTTCATCTAAATTCTAATAAGATTTTTACACTATTTGTTTAGTGTGCAAAATTTCAAGTCAATAGGTGCCCGCATTTGTGCGTAAAATTTCAAAAAGAAAAAATCAAATTGGTATTTTACTCTATTCTTATTTTAGGGGAGTTTTAAAGTCATTTCAATTTCTAATTTTTCTTTCAAAGTAATCTCATAATTAATTGTTCTTTGCGATTAAAAAAAATCTTGAAAGTTGGAAAATACACTTTCGTAATTACCTGATATTTTGCTTCTTACTGAAAAAAAATTGCATAAAAGTATATTGTAAGTGCTATTCTAATCAAGTCTAATCAATATAAGTGGAACAAAATTAATAAAAGTTTAAAAAGAAATACATCGTTTTTAAATAATACCTTGATATGTAAAACAAAACCGAAGTTGCTTGCTAACTGAGTTTTCCAGAATATAACTCCTTTTTGAATTACCAGAATTGTGCATCGAGTTTTAAAATTCACCGAAAACCACTATAACATAGTAGTTTCTGCATGTAAAATTTCGTCATCACATTTCTAACCACTAAATTTTTAAGAAAATATTAAGAATCAACTCGAATCCATAAATTTACGAATTAAAATCATCAATTGACAACCATTCAGTGATTTTCAACCATTATTTCCAGTTACAGAAAATTGCTTACTTTAACCATCCACAATTCCATTATAAGGTTCGCAAATTTTAAATTACTAAAATTCCCAAGTTTTCCAATAAAAGAACTCGATTACTCTCATTTTCACTTTTGCGCATATCAATTCAACTATTTCTTCCAGATTGGAAAAACTTCTCATCCTAAAGCACGTAAAGTGGATAAAGGATCTTGGTAAAGGGGGGGTTGCAAATAAAACAACATCGATTCGTCGACCGGTTTTGATGCCTATTGCATCATCATCAGGACTGTAATATAGAAAACAAAATACAAAGTACTCGGCCAAAAACAACATTACCTGGGAATTGGGCAGATGTCGAGGAATCGAATGTACATATAGGGTCAAATCGTACAATAAAATACGGTATAATTAATATCATAGTCACAATAGCAAATAATACGTACGACATTACTACACAATAAAATTTTTGGTTATATACAGGGACACATTAAAATCAGAATTCTCCAACATGCCGAATGTTCCCAGGAAATGACGCATACAAAATTAAAAAACCAAAACAGCGTTTCTTTCTTAGAATTCTTCTAGAATTTTATTTTCTTAATTAAAATTTTTTCTGTTTGTGTTGCTCTGTGTTCTCTTTTAAAAAATACATTTTTTTATGCAATTTTTTTCAGTAGTAAGCAAAATATCAGTTAGCATCGTTCAAATAATGTGTTCATGCAGATTCGCGAAGAATGGCCTTATTTAAAAAGTAGCTTGGTGTATTTTAGCATTTTTAACAATAAATAATTATAGAGAGAAAATCAATAGGTACTATAGAAATACTAGCCTATAAAAAATTTTTTTTTTAAAACCTTAAGTAAATAATTTAAAACTTTAACCTACAAATTAATAATAATAATGCTTCTTTTGTTCTAGAAAAATTTATTAGTGCTAGCGTTTATGCTCTTCAAAATGGCAGTTTTACGTAATAGCTTACTGTTTAATGTATTACTTTGGACATCTTTGTTTGAATTTACACATGAATTATATCAGACGCATCCCGACATTGGCTTAAAAATGGTAATATTATTTTATTATGTATATTTTAATTTGATCATATTAATTTCTGCACATGGAATAGAATATAGTAACTAATTTTTATAACGTTTTTTGCTTTGTTCGTAACATTGCAGAAAATTATGTTTTTCTTTTAAATATTTTTGACATTTTATACAATGAAAATATATATTATGATATCATTATTGGTTTTCTTCCTTGTGGGTAAATTGGACTAATTAAAATGGTTATTAAATAATTAACGTTTTGGGGAGGTTTATTTCCTCTTCGTCAGAATTAATTAAAATAAATCTATGTTATACATATTTTAAAAACATAAACATAACATAAACATATTTTAAAATAATTATAATGTTTTTCATAAAAACATTAATTAATTTATTTAATAACCACTTTAATTAGTCCAATTTACCCACAAGGAAGAAAACCAATATAATATATTTAAGATATTGACGCTATTAACGAAATTAATTATGATATCACTTTTATGTATGCTGAAAACATTTGCAAATATTATATCTAATTTTGCCATAATTTACGTCGTCGCTTCGCCAACTTTATGACGCCTGGTTTACCGCCTTCTACTTCACCGTCCATCGCCTAGTTGCCATCGCCAAGTTGCTGTCGTCCAGTTGCTGTCACCCAGTCAAAGTCGCCTAGTAGATCATCACTTATGTGATGGCTTTCGTTCCAATTCAGTATCAACAGTGGAACTTTGCAGCACTAGTGCGGAAAAGTAGTAAATCTGTAGTAAATAAAATCTCATATTAAATAAATATACAGTTCTTGCGATTACATAAAATAGTACTATTACATCGTTATTTTTTTATGCTCAGGTGTGATTATAAATTACAGAAAATATGCATTTTTAAAATACTCGTAGAGTACAACCTACAGTAGCAGAAAAGCATAAAAATTCAATTATTATTGTTACAGGAAGAAATCATTAAAAAGTACAATTATCCGTTTGAAAAATATACAGTACAGACTGAGGATGGATATTTTTTAGAACTTCATAGAATACCAAATACTAAATTTAACAAAGGAAAAAAAAATTTTCCATCAGTATTGCTATTTTCCGGGATTTTGGGCGATTCTTCAACATGGGTGATGTTAGGTCCTAAAAAAGGTTTAGGATTTATTTTATCAGATCATGGTTATGATGTATGGATGGGAAATAACCGAGGTACAACTCTATGTAAGAAACATGGTTTTTTGGATCCAAAAAAAGATAAGAAAACATTCTGGAATTTTAGGTAAGAAATTCAGAGAGCAAATATATGTTCAGTTTGCTTAAGTGTTTAAAATAATTTTATTTACACTATATCGGTATTTTGGAAGCGTTTAATAATCCACTAAACACATATTAGAACAACTAAAATGCACAAAATTCAAAGCATCTTTTTGCGAATCTCGAATTAAATTAGAGATAGTTATAAATTTTTGTTTTATTTTTTTATATTAAGAAAATGTTACCGCTAACTACCTGTCACAATTAAATGGTGACTTCCAGTTGATCATTTACAAATATAACAAAATTTTGTGGTTTAAGAGACATAAGCTTCATTTATTGCAATTGATGTCTGGGGGTGGTTAACGGTGTCTTACTTCTGCTCACAAAATTCATTGCTACCCTGCTTTTACATCGGCCTAAAGATACAATATTAATAATTTATTATTAGTACCTACTGTACATTTTTTTAAATTAACATTTTCTTTCTTTTTTGTTACTATTATTAAAATTTTTTTACTAACAATTAAAAATACCTAATCTGTTAAAATTACTTAGTTTTCATGAACTGGGCTATTACGACATTCCAATTACTATAGATTATATTCTGAATATAACGAAACAAGAACAGCTAGTGTATATAGGGTTCTCCCAAGGAACGTCAAGTTTTTTTGCGATGCTCTCAGAGAAACCAAATTATAACAACAAAATTAAATTTGCGATAGCACTAGCTCCTGTTGCATCACTTAAGAATTCATTATCGGCTGCTCTTCACTTTTTAATGCAAAATATAAAAACTTTTAAGGTAAATTTAGTATTCTAACAGTTTATTGAAGAAATTACTAATTACGAATAAATTTGAAACTCTAGGAGTTAATGGAATCACACGATATATACGAAATATTACCATATTCCAAATATACAACCAGATTTATTATAGAACATTGTAGTCCAAATTCATCTAATCACAATCTCTGTGCTATGATAGTTTGTAATACATTAGGTTCAACTATGAAACAAATAGACAAGGTAAATTAATTGAAGGTTAAAAATTAAGTTCTAAAAATGTATTTTTCGGTTTGAAGTCAACTCTTCATCTTATATTAAGTAATTCAGCAGGAGCGTCTCTAAAGGAAGCTCTCCATCTTCTTCAGTTCAATAAAGGTAAGCTGTAGCAAAAGTTTAAAAAAAATTTCTTTAAATTTTACTTAGGTTATAATATTATCCTAACCAGTAATGTGAAGTTAGTCTAGGTACACAGTAAACGCTGAGTTCCGATTTCGGCTTACCTGCTTCGATATTTGCATTTAAATATTTATTCTATTACCAGCTTTGTTTGTCCTTGGTTACATTAATAAAAATTGAAAAGACTTGAGCAGATAAGTTTAGTTACTGATGAGAAATCTGAGAATTGCAAGATCTGATATTTGTGTCGACGTTTTTGATTTTTGTGTTTTATTTCTAGCGAGGACAAAGTATGTAGACATAGGTCCTCTTGCGTTTTCTGAAATGTTCTTTAAAGATAAGTTGGCTGCGGTTTTGATTAATTAATTTTCCGGAAAAACTTTTGTGTTCGTTTTGATACAAAAAACATGATCAAGTTCTGATGGTCCAGAGGGTAAAAAATTTTCATTATTGTGAAAATAAAAGAAACATTGCAAAAAGTCAACGTTGCTTTTCTTAGATTAAAATTGTCGATAAGAAAATTACTTATTTGATCAGCAGTGATAAACGATTGAAATTATATTATAATATTCAACTTGGGAAGATTGATAGCTATTATCAACAAATTCTCTTTGCTAATGATAGCGTTTTGTGTACAAGTGCGTTTTATCAACCAACAACTAATGGTATTTTAAAGCGAGGAGTGAATTGGAAAAGCAATCCCAGTGGCGTATGATAGCAAATATTAAAAACGTACTCGGAAATTTGTCATTTATAACATTTTTTTCTTATTTTGCTCCTGTAAGTGGCAAAAATTGATCAACATTAAATATCAGTTTACCGGTACAACAAAGGCATCTGTTAACTTCGAACTCTGTTGGACTTATTCAAATGACAAAACTGGAGTGTTGATTTGTTTTTCATATTTAGTATTACACACAAATTTACACTAGTTAGTAATTAAAGTTTTTATTATAATCGAACTTCCAACAAGCGTTTGATAGTGTGGAAAGAGGGGAACTGTTTAGGGTGATGGAAGAGATGGAGATTCCGGATAAACTCATTAGATTGACAATGATGACAATGCAAGAGACAATGGCAAGTGCCAGAACAACAAAAGGAGAATCAGACAACTTTGAAATAAATAAGGGCGTGCCACAAGGAGACGCACTGTCGGCGCTGCTTTTCAACATTCTACTCGAGAGTATAGCACGAAAGATGGATTTATGATAATAACTAGAAAAGGACAGATACTTGCCTATGCTGACGACATAGTAATCATAACGAGGTCGCTCAGGAAATTGTTAGAAATGTTTAAGGAAATGGTGAAAGCAATTGAGAAGACAGGCCTAAAAATTAGCGAGAAGAAGACAAAATATATGAAATGCTTAAAGAACGCAAACGGTGTTTTGGGGGACCTGGTGATAGATGAGTATAGATTCGAAGAGGTGAGAGGCTTCAACTACCTTGGAACCCATATAGACAGGAACAACAACAGAATGGAAGAAATCAGAAGAAGAGTGCAAGCAGGTAACAGAGCCTTTTACGCCAACAAAACTCTACTTAAGGACCAAACGCTGACGAGAGGAACAAAACTGAAGATATACAAAACACTCATCAGGCCAGTAATTACATATGCCTTAGAAACAGTTTGCATGTCACAACAGGAAGCAGAAGTCATGAGGGTGCTGGAAAGAAAGATATTGCGCACCATCCTGGGCCCCAAGAGAGATGAGAACGGCGAGTATAGACAATGGATGAACCATGAAATAAAATCTGCAATGAAAGATGAAGACTTAGTTAAGATGGTGAAGTCACGGAGAATGGGACGGTTCGGACATGTAATGAGAGGTGAAGAGGAAAACATGGAAAAGAAAATTACTCTGTGGAAGCCGAATGACAGCAGAACGAGAGGAAGGCCTAAAGTGAGATGGTGGGACCAGGTTGAGAGTGACCTGGGAGCGATGGAGGTCAAAGAATGGTGGATAAGGGTACAAGACAGAAACCAATGGAGAGAAATAGTAAGAAAAGCGAAGACACACGCAAAGCTGTAGAATGGTGCGAAAACAATAAAGAAACTGATATATAACATGTTAACTGGGGGCTAATCCTCCCCTTCAAATGGATTTGTAGATCCCGCAATGGGATAGCAATGTTCTACTTAGAATGTAATGCTTTAAGTAAAAATAATAATAATAAAAAATAATTACAATCGAAGAGTCGTTTAATTGACATGAATAACTTACATTTATTTTGTTTCTTTTATGTATTAACATTAATTTTGAGTTTCCGATTTTTTTATAGTCTCTTTTTTACTTGCGGTTAAAATTTTCTTCTATTTTATTTATTTATTATTATAAAGCGCAGTATCAGAATACAACATAATATTATTCTGGTAAATACATTGAAAAACATTAACCCTGTTATTCGTGGAACAAATAAAGTTAGATTTATTTTAGTCAGTGTTTTACATCAAGGTCAGGTCTGTAGGGGTAGTGTGTGTGTGGGACCTTCGTATTGAACTCGGAGTACATTTAAATTGAAAAACTTGTCAGGTGTAATAAAAATTTATTTTGTGTTTTTATTTAATTGACATTGGGTACGATGATAGTCGCCTTTAAAAAACAGATAAAAACTTCATTTAAAATGTTATATTAAAATTGTTAAGTTCAAAATAGGTAAAACACGGTTTCCACCTATATTTTTACACTAGGTAAAACCCCTTTTTAACTTCTTAATTATGGTGTATTAAGTATTATGAACATAGGGTCTAGAATGACAACCCTGACTCGAAGATACCATATTTATGAAAGAAAACTACATAATTTGAAGGAAAAGATTAAAATAATCGTTTTAGATATGGAGGAATAAACAACTATTTTCTTTTTAGGTGCACTTTTGCCGAGTTGAAAGGCCCTCAGAGATATCAAAAAAAAAGTTACATTTACACTCTTCTTCATTTGCCGAGCTGCAAAACCATAAGAAATATTATTAGGTAATACAACGTTAATCAAAAAGGCTTAAAGCTGTCACGAAGCGGAGCGGAGAGCTAGTAGCACCATGCGAAGCTTCTGCAGTGGTGTTTCATATACTATGTTTTATTTAAAAAAAAATGTAAAACGTTTGCACTAAACGGATGACCTTTAAATGTTTACCAATGAAATTTCTTTGAATAAACACTAAATCTCGTATAATTTCCTTATTGTGATTGAGTCTTTATTCAAAGTAATTTCATTGGTTATCATTTAAATGTCATCCGTTTAGTGCAAACGTTTTACATTTTTCTTAAATAAAACAGAGTATAGTAACACTCATTTCTGCTCCTACACTTCGAACTAGGCAAGACTTACTTAATAAAATAACAATAAAAGCTCATGTATGCTACAAACCGCGAAAACACGCCATCTCGTGTATGAATTTTTTTAAATTTAAAAAAATATGCCTTATTTGCAATGGTTCATTAATTTTTTATTATTTTATTGCTGTTTGGTCCATTTTCTATCATTACTTGCTCCAGAAATTTTTAAGATCGGAGTCACGGTTGTCGTCCTGCTATTCCCACTTTTTTGTTTTTGTAAGTTTTTGAGTAGTGGCCGCACTGGCTTGATGCGGGTATTATATTATAGAAATCAATTAAACAAATTTTAAGGATACCTACATAGTAGTAATTAATAACAATATTTTTCTAAACTAATAATTAATTATTAGAAATATTAACAGTTTTATGTAAAATTACTTTATGCTAATTAATATTTCAAAAAATGGTTTTTAACCGATTTTTAATACTTATTTTAATTTGCTTTACATTTACAGGGATCTTTCATAAATACGATTACGGAAAAAATAAAAATCTGAAAAAATATGGCCAGGAAAAACCTCCAATTTATAATTTATCAAACGTTAATGTACCAATGGCGTTAATCTATGGTAGTGCAGATATCCTTGCATCACAAAAAGTAAAAAATTAAAAAAAATAGAGTTAAGTTGCTATAATATAATGTATTTTAGGATGTAGAACTGCTGGCACCTAAACTGTTAAACATCGTGGGAATGAAAATAATTCCAAAGTTTAATCATATTGATTTAGTTTTTGGTATCGATGCTCCTGTATTAGTATTTCCTAATATTTTAAATTTGTTGAAGATGTACTCGTAATTGTTACTTATCATTTACTTTATATTAAAAATTTCTTAGGTGCATTTATGGTGGTCAAATAAAGTTACTACTTTAAAAATATCTAATATTGGAAAACACTGCCAAAAAACTTTATTATGAAAAATTCCCCACGTGTTCACAAATAATCTTTTTTGCTGAATAGTAAAGGTTCAACTTACCTGTATTGTAATTAATCAAAACAATAATAATTATTGATTGTCTAGTAACTGTGGCCATGAAGTTCTGAAAAAAGCAAAACTTTTCCATGGTAATGTTTACTTCACACCAAGATTAACTTTCTTAAAATTATTCATAATAAATTCCAATATATTGCACTTTAGAATCTTATTTGAATAATTTATTCTTTACTTTGGTTTTATTTTTAATTAGTACATCTACTGACAATACATTTACTTTAAATGAGTAGATATCGTATATAGAGTGGTCCAATAATCAATACAAAGTTTTTAGGTGGTAATAGAATTTGTTTTGCTTTTTGTGGTGGGTTAGAGAAACGACGGCGGTTGTCATTTGCAGAGCTTTATAAACCCAAGTTATGGTCGTTTTCAAAAGTTTCCTGAAGTCGCAGGACATTACGCATTGTGACATCTTTTTATGACGGCGCCAAAATTTGTTGGATAATCTTTATCTGAACGTGAAGAACACAGCTTAACTTTTCCCAAGAGTAGGGATTTTAGAAACAAAATTTCCTATGAATGACTGCTTAACTTTGCGGTCATTCCAGCTATAAATAGCTGTCCAGAATAAAATGACATTTATATTTCCGTTTCTCGAATTTTTATTTTTATCTCAACCATGGTAAGATGTCTTGCCAATGCATTGTCGAGAAAACCCAATATCAAGGTGATGTAGTAGGTATATCAAATTGTATATCATAGACATACTGGGTTTATATCGTGTGCTTTCATTAATCACAAAATTAGTGCTTAAGAACCGCCGTCGTTTCTCTAGCCCACGACGAAAATCAAAACAAAGACGATAACAAACTTTAATATTAAATTCAGCAATTGAAATTCTGTGAGTCGATAAAATGTAAAATGGATTTAAGAGAAGTGGTTTTTAAAAATGGAGCATCAACGTTTTGATTATACTAAATATCTTGAAAAAAACAATTTGAATTCAGAAATTGGAGCTGCGACTCCATTGCAGAGTTTACATGAGAGGTTATTAAATCTGGACAACTTTAAGCTATTGTAAATGAAGAACATAAAAAATAATTTCAACTGTTCTGTTATCTCAATAAATAACTTAGACGATGGTAAAAATATTATATTTGTTGACTAAAATACAAATCAAAACCTGAATGTTTCCATTCTAATTCTAAACATGCAATAAATAACAATAAATTTTTCATATTATGCTAATATACAAAAACAACAATTTGTCAAGCGATCGAAGTATCCTCAGGCTTTGAGTGAAGTTACCCAAAAACTTTTAATTACTTCCAAAAATACTTGTTTTTTTTGTAAATATTTTTTTGATTCAAACCAAGCTCTTCTCAATCATTGATTTCTAATGTTCTGATTTGTATATAAAGAACGCACCCTAAATGGATTTCCCAAAACAAAATCTTGCAGGAATAGAACAGATAAGTAATCTTAAATTAGATAATAATCTAGATAAACTAACAAGCGAGTTCAGTTCAATGGGCTCAGCAAACATTGACTTGATTAAAAACAGGTAACCTATTTCTGACCACATGCCTAAAATTTACATTCACAAATTCCTAGTAAAAATGGAAATAAATAACTTTGTTTACAAATTAAAAATGTTTATTTCAAAACTAAATATTTAAATTTTAGGTAAAAATTATTATCTAAATTAGAGTGATTGGTGACTTCGGCAGTATAAAAAGAAGATTAAATTTGTGAGAAAACTAGCTTTTGTAACATCGATTTAAAACTTTTAAAATCCATTATTGCTCGAATATTAGGGGTCAATGTAAACAATCTCCAGGTAGATATCACAAATAATTTAATTAATTAAAAAAAAGATTAGAGTTAGGTTATTCACTGTGATTTTTTGTATGTTAAAAATTCATTAAAAAATTGCAACATGAATTTGAATTTTTTTGATAAAAATTTTTACAATTTATACGTGGTATAACAAAATTTTGCAAATTGCAAAGAATGTGTGTATTGCAGTTAGTGGTTTAATTTTATCGTTAAAAATTCGACTTAGCTTTTGGGGTTTTCGGGCGGTTAGGAAAATCTGCTTATGCAGAAAATTTAAAATCACAGACTGCCGTCTAATTTAAGACTACATAAGTAACTAAACAATTTTGTAAAATGAAATTATTGCGTCAATTCTTACTATTTGAAACTAAAATAAAGTACTAAGTATTAGTCTTTTTCTTTAATTAGGCACTGCCTATTTTTTCTGTATCAAGTGATTGGATGCACTTAATAACAGGTTCTTTGGGCTTATAATTGTTTAACATCCGATGGGTAGCTTGCTAGACTGGCCTTCAGATGTGCCTGTAAACCTGGTTTTTATGTTAATGATGGCAATTCATTAGCGCAGAAGGACCACTGGCTTAACGTGCCTTCCGAACCACGGAAACCAGTCATAAGAAAGTTTATTCTTCTCCGGATTTGACCCGGTACTTTGCATTCGCAATAGATCGCATTACCGTTGACAAGAGGGGGAAGTAAAATATTACCAATTGTTACACCAAACGTAATAAAAAAACATTAGAATGTTTTCGCCAAGCTGAATTTAAAAATAAAATTTTTTTAAATTCTCTTTAGACTATGTCAAGTTATTAATTTATTAATCATACAGAAATACAAAAACTGCAAATCGTCGACATAAATTTATTTTATTATAGTTATCCAATAAGCCATCTAATTATCCACAAAAAGTGATCCCTGATATTTGTGTCGACGTTATCACCGTTGATGCGACTGCATCACATCACAGCGTTATTTTACTAAATTAAATTTTGAAGTTATGGTCTTAAATATGACGGCAGAAAAAATGTTGAATTAATTTTCAGATTTTTAAATAATTATAGTGATTTTTTTAATCGTACTCTTTTACATCTCGCTCCAATATTCAGGAAATGATGGAAATGAAAAATTTGTCATGTCAGATTGTAATTTTTTTATCTACAATAATTATTTTATTGTACTTACCTATATTTACAATAATCTACATGTATAATTACAAATACATTTTATACAAATGTTCAAAAATTATATCGTTTTCACACATTTTGGTAAGTTCACTTCTTCCAAATAATATATTTTTTATATTTTAATTTAATTTTACAGTTTACATATACCTGTGTTTGAGATGTGAAAAAAGCAATCTAAGGAATTTTATACTAAAGTTGTATAGGTATGTTTATACTGATGATCGAAAATTGAGAATGTTGATGTGTAAATAGCGGCGCTGCAGTCTCGTGGTACTTACAGCCAATGAGTTTAAATTTCGTAATTATTTTAAACTTTGAGTAGGTTCTTTTGTTTTTTGTTTATAAGAATTTCTAGAAAATGCAATATTGATGTGAAAATTTGTTATTATATTTCGGCTGTGAATCAAAAGTCAATTTTAAATGTAAATACAAGATTTTTTTTTAAATTTATAGGAACTTTTAATAGAACAATTCTAGTTTTTAATTCAATTTAAAGATATTTCATTTCTCGATCTGAACAAAAATATATCAAACAACCAAGAAGTGCAGCCAAAACAAAAATGGCAAATGACGATGAGACATTCACAAATTCTGATCATATAAATCAACAATCGGTAACGCACATGGGAAAAAATTTAAGATATTCCAAACTAAATTACAGAATTAAAGGCACAAGAGCATCAGTCCCCTCTAAAGCGTATATCTATACATTATAAAACAAAAAAAATGTCAACAAAAGTTACATCAAACAAAGCCTGGTCTGCGGTTTTATCAAATCAAATCCAAATTTTGCCATAATGAAATCAAGACAGATAAAACCAAATTTGACATTATAGTAATCCTACAAGCCTCTGGTTTAAAGTTCAAAAAACCAAAAAAAGCTTTACTTTGTTAATTGCACCAGATCGACTTTATCATACATTTTACCACTGATATCTATCACGTTACTGTTCCAAAAAATGCAGTTTTTTCCAATTTCTTTTTAGTTTTGACTTAACGTTTTTCCTATTAGCTAGACTTCTGAAAATATAAAAGTAATTCTTAAATTAGCATCGTGTCGAAGCTTATTGAAACATACAGCGTCGAGTTAGTAGTTGTGGTTAGATGTTGGCTAGGCGCCGAATCCCAACCCCTCTCAAATGCCTTAACAATACATATAAAAAATCTGTCTACATGTAGTGATACTCTGAGGGCTTACTTGCTCAGTATTATCTGTGCAGCCTTTGTTACATTGGCTAAAAGTTAATTGAAAATTGGGTAGAACATGAAGATAATGAATTTTATATCAGGTAACTTTTTTAGTACTATACCGGCGATAAAGTTATACCCCAGTTAAAACTTAATACCTACTAATTAAGTGTAAATATTACAGTCGAGCTAATAATAATTTTGAATTTAAATATTGCTATTCATAAGATAATTATAGTTTTTAATTTGTGAAAATTATATTATGAATTATTTTAAATAAATTAGAAGAAAATATTATAATTAATTATACAAGAGCTTTAATGTTTTACTTAAAATTAATTTATTTAATATAATTTATGTTGATAATAAAAATTCTGTAATTTGTTTTTGTGCGATCCATATAAAATCGTTCTTAAGTTAGATACCAATATAGACATTATCCAGCCCCTTATTTTTTCGTAATATCTAAATTGACTTATCTAAATATAATAATTATCTAAATAACAACATTGACATTATTTGGGAAATAAATTAAGGGATTGTTCTTTTGTAAAACAATAAATAGTATGAATTTTGAAAAACTCACATGCGATCTACCTTAATTTTTAGTATTTATTACTTGACAATCTTACTAATCATATCACACGTATATTTTTATTTAAAAAAATTGGCGTACAAGTTGTTCCTCGTGTGTTATTGGACGGTGTATGTACATAATTTTTGTTTTTATAACAACAAAACATTTATTTTTATTGATAAGAATGTGCGGGCTATGGCGGCTTTTGTTTACTTATTTTTTGTTAATATTTTATTTAAGAAATGCCATTTAAATGCTCATTTTTTTTTGATTGATTCATTGGCATCAAGGAACAACATCGCAAGCCAATTTCTATAATTACTTATTAAAAAAAATTTTTAATACAATTTTACTTAGTAATTGACATTAATAAATACCCAAAAATTATGTCAATTATGTGTGTAATTTTTCTGGAATTAGTTTTTAAAATTCATACTGTTTAGCAAAAGATAACTTAAAATTTCATAAAATTCGAATAAAACAATAACTGCAATTAAAAAGTTTTATTTAAATTTATTGCCGAAAAGGTTTGTTTTTGCTTGATTTTTGTTAATTTGCATTTAATTGAATAATCATAAAATATATATTTCATCAGTGTCACCTTTTTATTTGCATTATTAATTTTTAACAAAAAATTTCATGTTTTGTGTTTGCTCGTATCCGGTCATTGGCACTGTTTGTTTTATAAATTAAATTAATAAATACGATACTCACGCTGGCGCTGGCGCTAAAGTTCAAAAAAATGCAATTAAATTTTATTTTATATAATTTATAACAATGTGGACTAAGTAGTGCAACTTGATAAACATATCACAATTTTTTAGACAAACCGTCACCCGAGAATTATTTTGTGATATATCCTAAAACACCGATTGTGGGAAATGGCACTTTTGTATATTTTTGTAAATTTTATTACTTTTTGATTCTATTTCCGAGGTTTGTTCACTTTAGACAAAAAGTGTATATAGTAAATGTTGTTATCTGCTATAAAACATTTTAATCTGATGTGTATATTTTGAATAATACAATTTTTTGGTTTTGGATATAGAACAAAAACTGCAAATGTAGTATAAATTAAAAAAATTCTAGGATATAGCACATTGTTTAATAAAGCATTGTTCTATATCCTCGAAAATGATATAATTCAATCTAATGGTTTTGAAAGGTTTTATCAGTTAGGCAATAATAAATTATTAACGGAAGCTTTTTTGTTTATAAAATATATGTAATAAAAATAATATACAATTCTGTGGTAAAAGATAATAATACACTAAATTTTGATACTTAAAGCAATAAGATAATAAAAAATAATAATAAAAAAATAAATAAAAAATTCTAGTATTCAGTAGTTTGTTTTTTGGTTTCCTACTGTTCTTTTTTTTTAACTATACGTTTTTCTTTTTTATTATTTTTTTTTGTATTTTTTATTCCAAGTAATGTATCATTTTTCGGAATCATTTGGAATAAAAATTTCATTTCCAATAAATGTTTGCGTTTCAGATCGGATATATTAATTTCCAATTCAGCTTACCGTATAGCTGTTGAAAAATCGTATGGAGCACATTTTCCTTTATGAGTTCATGGAGTCATTTTATTTACTACTACTTGCATTAATTGAATTTTAGTCTTTTCAGTTACAACACCCTCAAAAATTTTCGTATATTCTAAAATATTAACATCATTTTTGGAATATACGATATGTTTCACTTCCGTATATAAGTATGGAATTATAATTAAGGGTTTCGGAATTAACTTGAAAATTTAAATAATCATTTTGTCTCATTCGAATCACTTTAAATTTTAACTTTCACGTTGGAGGAATTAACAGTAACTAGCGAACTAAAGATAGGGGACTCCAGATTTCAAGATATTTGAAATGTCTTTCAATACAACTATATGCATTATTGATTTCTTGCACATTACCGTGACCAGGTTCACTAAATTTTTGTTCAATACTCTCAAAATCTTTAATATACTCTGACCGCAAGAAATATTGTATAGCAAACGACATTACAGAGTTCTTATTCTGTGACACACAACTATCAGACCACAATATTAATCTTTTCAATTGTGGATTATCTCATAAGTTTTTTAAAATGCAAAACATTCCACTGGCAATATGAATAGCTGCACGCCCAGCAATAAATTCATGCCAAATAGCATTGTAAACCACTTTTGTTTTATCTAAATGGGCTGTTAAGTTATAGCAACAGAGTTTTGTTTAGTAATAGAAGCTAGATACATTAGCTTTAGAGAGAGAAAAAGTATTTTGAAGATCAAATGTCACCGCACCAACCTCATTATTTTCAAAAAATCTTATTCTATCGCTATTCCTCTCCTGATTTCCAACATTCTTTCTTTCTTTTTATGTGCTCATCATATTTTGCCGTTTGATCTTGAGTAGGTTCCACTCTGACCTTAGACAATTCGCATTTTAAAAAAAGATTCTTTTTTTAGGTTTAAAATATGCTATATTACATTCGTAGTTAAATATTCCAGAATAGACGTTGAATTTAATAGAATCTTCTGTAGATGACTTGCACAAGTCATATATTTTTCGTAAGCTCAATCCTCGTTCTAAGTTTTTTTTTGTTTGAGCCCTACAATAGTGTGATTCCATAGTAGTATTTTACTTACTTCCAATCTTCCGAGGTATATTCTGTAGGTACAAAATACAAAATTCACGTAGAACACAACTAAAGTAAACGAAGAAACGAAGAAATCTACGAAATTTGTGGATATAGACCAATTTCTTACTAAATAATTTAAGAAGGGATATAGAATAATATAAATTCTTAACGGTTTATAGAACATTTTAATTCTGAATTTATTGATATAACAAGATAATTCTAAGCAACTCACAACATTTTTAGGATATATCACAAATATTTTCCAAAAACTTTGTTATAAGTCAAAATAATAATGTCATTCTAACGGATATAGAACAAGCTAATTTTTTAAAAAATTTTGGTATATATAACTCCAAAATGTTGAAAATGTGATTTAGAACAAGATAATTCTGGGGCAACGAAACCAAAAATGTATCGACACTTTTGGAACTAAAAATATTAAAAGTTGACACAATTATTTGTATTTTTACACCGTTGTATTTATCCTAGCAACGCCAAGTAAAGTTGCGTATTACTAGACGTTGCTAGGATATTAAAACGGTGTATAAATACAACACCAATGCACGAGCCAGTATGAATACCCCTAATGTATTTGTCTAAAATACTAGAGTTTAGGTTTGTCTAAAAAATTGTGATATGCATCTTTTAATTGCATCTACCTACTAAGTATTTTCTATTTTTAAAAATTTGTTTTTATTAAATTGTTTTTACAAGCAGAATTATTATGTATTGGGTTTTACTACAACGTTTTGGGTTTCCACTTTGGTGAAAACCGTTAATTTCTTGTTGACGATTTCGTAATATATCATATTGTATTCCAAATTATCTAGGCATCCGAGGATTATTTCGAATTGATAACAGACGTTGTTAAAAATTGTTTGATCTTAAAATTTTTGTTAAAGTAAATTCAATTATGTTCTGTAGAATAGAAATCTGTTGGAATTATTTACAAAAATATCACTGTTTATTCTCATGTATTCAAAAGTTTTCTGACTTCCAAAAATTCACATCAACTCGAAATTGTGTTTACTCAGATTAAACGACCTTTCAATAAAGAACAGTTAATTCAAGTTAAGGGACAATTTATGAAAATTTTAATTTTATACGACGTTATAATTTTTTTGTTAGAAAAACATTGGTTATGTTATTATGTGAAGTAAATGATTCACGTGACAATCTGACGAATTAAGAATATTTTGTGAATAATAATTTTGATCAATAATTTCCTCACTACAAAATGTGAGGTTAGCATTTTTTTAAAAACCATAGACTGTTTAAAAATCGAACTCGTAGAAAGATTTTTAATCTATGAATCACACGTTGTTTTCAATATTTTTTCTAACACTAAAATATCGTGTTAGATCTTCTATTAAATTCAGAAATTTTAATAAATTATTTGAACCAGTCGCAATTATGTCACACTCACTATATAAAATGCGAAAATTGACATGGTTGCTATAGTTCTATAAATTAGAGAAAAAAACAGAGAAAGACGTATTTTAAAGGAAACATAACATGTGAGCTTAAATGCACCATAGAAACAGTATAAAATATTAGTGTTAGAAAAAGCTATTAAAACTTTGATCAGTAGGTATGTAAACTTCACAGGTATCACTTTATCACCGATAGTAATAAATTGTTCAATGTAATTTTTCTTTTAAATTATAAAAAAACTTTAAAACAAGGTTTTTTTATATTTTTTTATATATAAATTTTTTATAATTTTTTTCATAAGTTTGACCTGATGGTACTGAAGGAAAGCAGTAAATTTTAAAGAACTAAATTTAAAGTATATTTTGTTTTTGGTATCATAATCTAAAGATACTGATAAATGAAATTTGAGTTTTTTGCTTTTTGACCAAAGTATGAATATCAACAACATTGTGAAATTAATTATTATTAGTATCTTAGATTAGATTATTAGATTCTAACATATTAAGTATTTTATTTTGAAATTTATTTTTTAACTTTTAAAGATAAATTTTACATATTACATTAATTAATTATAGGTACAACATTTATGTGTTTTCCCAGCTTTTTAATTTTTTTTTAAATAATGCTTTAAATATTGGTAATCAATGTTGGAAATTGTTTACATCTTGATGTTGGCGTAATATTGATTAACAATATTGCACCAATATAGCTTCAATATTTGTGCTACTTGGGAATTATTTTAGATTGGAATCGTTACATCGTCAACAGTTTTTGTTTTATTTCCGTATTGAACATGTTACTGATTTTACAGACGTGTTCATGTCAAAACAGACAGTTGTAAATATAGTAAGAGTTTCTTGTTTTGAATGTATTTTGGACTTTGGATAGTTAGAAAGCCTCGGCCATGCCTTCATTTTTAATAATATAAATCCTAGTCCACAAAAATACGATTTACTGTCCTTACCATTAATTTGTTTCAGAATTATTTATTGTTTTAGTGGCACGGAGATGCATGTCCGCTGAGATGGAAGTTATACAAAAGTCAATAATTAATATTGTCTTAGTTTGGATAATTACTTTTGAATTTTCATCTGCACTAAGTAACGTGCACCAAAATTTTGGCTTAAAAACGGTAATATGTTTTAAATAGTATTTTTCTACTTTTCACTTTACCACACTACATAGTATGAGTATACGTAGTATACCATACGTAGTATGGGAAAGTATTGTAATTTAATTCCAGTAAATGTCAAAATCTTATAGTAGTGGCTATAGCGTTTTATATCTACATACTATGTTCATATTACGTGTTTGAAATTATAATATTTTGTTTATGCTTTTGCTATATCAAATAGTTTTAATTTTAATTTTAATGTACTTTTATTTACATTTTTCTTCGCGAAGCACGTTCAGTCATTCGTGGCCCGAAAGGGGGCGCTCTCATAAATTAAAAATCACTGGTTTGCTGAAAGTATTGGTGATAATAATTAGTATAATGGTAATAATATTTGCAATTGTTTTGACTTTAAACTACATTTAAAATTATAAAAATCATGGCACAACAATTTTCACACAAAAGTTCTTTTTTTTTCGCACAATTCTGAACAAAAGATCTGTTTAAGTAAGAACTGTCAACTAAATTTAATATTAAAAATTTAAAATTTTACGAATACGATAGTTGGAAAGAAATTTACACCACCAGAACTACTGATTCTGGAATCTTTTCCAGAAACCTGAGTTAGTACAGGTTTAAGGTGGACCAACCAGTATACGAATAACTTTACTAAATTTAACTTAAAGGTGTTATCGTTATAGGAAGAAATAATTAAGAAGTACAATTATCCTTTCGAAAAATATACAGTAGAAACTCATGATGGATATATATTGGAAATTCATAGAATACCAAATAATAAATTTAAAAGCAAGATGAAAAATGTTCCACCAGTTTTGTTAATTCCTGGTTTATTAACTGATTCTGGAATGTGGGTGGCATTAGGACCTAAAAAAGGATTAGGGTTTGTTTTAGCAGATCATGGTTATGACGTATGGATGGGTAATAACCGGGGCACAACTATGTGTAAGAAACACGTTTTTCTTGATCCATATAAAGACAAGAAGAAGTTCTGGGATTTTAGGTAAGAAATTAAGAATTCAGAATTTACGTAACACATTTTTGATATTCTGATGTAAATTATTCAAAATTGACATGTATTTATCATCTTTTTGCTCAACGCTAGAGGTTTGAATACTAACTTAATAAGTTGTTTCGGTTATTGGAGTTTATGGTTCTCTTATACAAAGTTTTGCTAAAATCAAACAAAACTAAAGTCTACTAATTTTACATTGTTTGAAGTTTTGAAGAATATGGGTATACTTTAGACAATAAATCCTGTGCATAATAATACAAATAAAATAATGTGCAGAAACATAAAATTGGTAGGGTCCGTTTGCACGAGTGTAATCGCATGTTCTCCCTCCACCACCGACTGTGCACAAAATAGCCACAACACGGTCAGGGTTTATTGTGTTAACTCTACGTAAGGTACCTACTTATAGTTACTTTCATAAGCTTCATTATCATCATCATCAACAACTACAACATCCATCATCGTCGGATATAAGCCTCCCCTAAATTTTTCCAGTCTTCTCGGTTCTTTGCTTTTTGCATCCAGTCAAGCCCAATGAATCTTTTTATGTCGTCCGTCCACCTCGTCTGCGGTCGTCCCACACTTCTTCTCTGGCCTCGAGGTCTCCACTCAATCATTTGCCGAGTCCATCTGTTGTCTGTCATTCTGGCGATATGACCTGCCCAGTTCCACCTTTGTCTGCACATACGCTTTATTACATCTGATACTAGGGATCTATCTCTAATTTCTGTGTTGGGTATTCGATCTCGCAGTGTGATTCCGATCATTCGCCTCTCTATTGCTCTCTGTACTACTTGAAGCTTTTTTACTATGCTGTTATTCAGTGCCCACGTTTCAGTGCCGTAGGTTAGCACCGGTAATATGTATTGATCGAAGGTTCGTGCTTTGAGGGTGTTTGGTATGCTAGATTTTATGACTTTTTGTAATTTTCCAAATGCTGCCCACGTTAGGGATATTCTTCTGCTTAGATCAGCCTTCAAATTTTCTTTAGAGATAGTGATTTTTTGTCCGAGATATATGTATGAGTTTACTTTTTCGATTGTTAATTCTCTAGCGTTTAACTGTGCCGTGTCTTCTTCATTTTCTGCGTAGTCATTGGGCATGTATTTGGTCTTGGACGTGTTCATCTGCAGGCCTATCTCTCTGGAATGTTCATTCAATTTATTTAGCATTTCTTGCAACTCTTCTTTTGTGTTGGCTATCAGAATCACATCATCAACAAATCGTAATTGATTTAACCTTTCTCCGTCGATAACTATACCTCTTTCGTCCCACTGCAGTTTCTTAAACCTATCCTCTAGTACGAGTGTAAAGAGTTTAGATGAAATAGGATTTCCTTGTCTCACTCCTCTTTTGATTTTAGTCTTTTTTGTTCTTTCGTGTAATAGGATTTGAAATGTAGCATATAGATGTGCTCTGTTAGTGATGCATATCTGTGGTCTACTCGACTGTTACTCAGCGCATTTAAAATCGCCCAGATCTTGACTGAATCGTATGTCTTTTCATAATCTACAAAGGCCATCCATATTGTGATGTTATATTCATTTGCTTTTTTTATTAGAGTTCTTACTACTTGTAGGTGGTCTAGTGTTCCAAATCCTTTTCAAAATCCTGCTTGCTCCCGTGGCTGATAGTCGTCTAGTTTGTTTGTTAATCTTTCTGTTATTATTTTTGTAAAAAGTTTGTAGATTACTGACAGGAGACTAATAGGTCTATAGTTTTTAAGTTTAAATTTATTTCCTTTTTTGAACAATAAGACCATTAAAGTATTATTCCATTTCTCAGGTATTTTAGCGTCCCATAGGCATCTGTTATATAGTTCTTCTAGTATTGGTTCTCCTCCATATTTCAACATTTCCGCTACTATACGATCTTCTCCAGATGCTCGTACATTTTGTAATTTTTTCAAGGATCCTGCAATTTCTTTCGTTGTTATGTTTGGTAATTCTTTTGATCCTACATTTTTTACTGTTGTTCTGTTTTTTTCCGTTTCATCTTCTGGAGGTTCATAAGCTTATTACATTCTAATTAGAATATTGCTCTTCCTTTCTGGGAATTACAAATTCGATTAGCGGTGTGGATTAGGACCCACAATACATATTATTTCCGATAAATTAATATCGATTTCACCTCAGCACAGCGTGTGAATGCTCACTGAAAGGCCGAGCTCAAAAATTCTGTATAGTTTGCGATTTGAACCCAGAATTTCCGCTCTGAACTCAACCCAGAGTGGTCACATCACTTTACGGCTGTAGCTTATTACTACTTATAGTAGTTAGATAATTATCTTTCATTTATTTCTGCTCATGCTTTTGTTCACTTTCAATTAAAATCCGTTAAAACCCCCCTCTACCTCATAGCCAAAATTAAAATCAGTTTCTTTGCTGCAACTAATCTGTTTGATAATCAGCTTGAAGAATATCGTATTCGAATTATCAACCTGTTTGATTCCAGTTGCGATTGGTTCCTCTTCAGTAAGGGTACCTGCTATTTATAATTATTATTATACTTGTAGTAAATTTTTAATTTATTATTGTATATTGTTAAAGATTATTTTAAATTATAAAAATTTTACATACAATTTGGTTGGCCTTTCTTTAGAGTTTGAAAAACACCAATAATGTAATAAAAAATAACAAAACGATGAAAATATAATTAGGTAATTTAAAGCACTGTTATTTTACGACGATATAAGATTATTTTATGGTTATTTGTAATCATCAATTTCTACTAAAAAATTTAAAATTTTTTATGCAACTTATTGATTTGAAAATATACTTATGGGAATCTCGTCGCCCTGATGAATGCGCCTCAAATTCAGTAGTCATAATAACATTAAAAAATGCTTTTCTTTGCATTTCTCTGAAGTCCTAAATTGAACTATATGTATACCTATAATGATAATTAATCAAAAAATGGTACTCTGGTCTTGTAAGTACTAAAAGTAAAAAGTAGTACTTATAAATTTATAATTAATAAATTATAATTAAGTAATTCATACAAAATAGTTAATAATACTTAATTCTTAAAACATTTCCTTAAATAAATTCTATAAAAATTATTTAGTTTTCAGGAATTGGGCTATTACGATATTCCAGTCACCATAGATCTTATTCTCAATGTAACCAAACAAGAACAATTAATATATTTAGGATATTCTCAAGGAGCTACAAGTTATCTTTCAATGCTAGCGGAGAAGCCAAATTATAATAACAAAATTAAATTTGCAATAACATTTGCTCCTGTAACATCACTTCAAAATTCTATTTCACTATTGGTTCGTCTAGCAATGCAAAATATAAACAATTTTAAGGTATAAACATATGATATACCTTAATGTAATGAATTGCTTTTGAATTTAAAATTTTTAGAACCTATTGGAATCATTAGATATGTACGAAATACTTCCACGTTCCAAGATAATTATGAGGTTTGCAGCCAAACATTGTATCCCAAATTCGTCTCTTCAGCATATCTGTGCTGACATATTTTGTAATATTTTAGGTTCAAACGTGAAACTATTAAATAAGGTAAATTAATCGATGAGATAAAATTAAACGATAAAAATACATTTTTCTGTTTGAAGTCCTCTATTCATCTTTTATTGAGCCACGCAGGAGGAGCGTCACTAAAGGAGATTCTTCATTTTCTTCAGTTAAATAATGGTATGTAATTCTAAACTAAAATATGAACAAATACTTTTTAAAATTTCCTTCTTACTTTAAGTTTTTCAAAGAAAATTGGTGCTTAAATGTCTTTGTTTTTGTAATGACGGAAAGTCGGTTTATCGCGATTATGATGTTTCCCAGTAGTATTAATTTAATTTACTTTATCTGTTTTTTGATTTTGTTATGCTTAAGGTGACGCATATATAAAAACTTTTGATTCCTTGCGTCAAAACGTGTCGGTGTCAAAAGAAACCAAACAATGTTTAAAATTTAATTAAGAATATTTAAAGAACTTCTATATTAGTAGAGCTTCTTTTTTTCCAGTCAGCATGCTTCTCCGTCGTTATTCTGATCCTGATCATCTTCTTCAAATGCTCTGAAGGTTTTGGATGTACAGGGTGGCTCAATTTCGATCCTTCTTATGGGGAAATCGGTAACTATAGGAGATATCAAAAAATGGATGGCGCATCCTCGATTTCATTTTTTGAGAAAATTTCAATGGCAAAAACCAGAATTGGTTGTTTTTGAAGTTACCAAAAAAGCGTTAACACTTTCTTCAGACACTTTTTTAAGGGCAACAAAATGGGATAAAGAGATTTTAAATATCTAGCTTAGTTTCCGAGTTATAACATAAAGTTTTGTTTTTTTAAATAGAAACCATAGTTGGCTATGACATTTTTAAATGGAGTTTTTTATCCTCTTTTCAATAATGTATAACATGTGGGGTCTAATATTTTAGTTTCGTCCCATTTTATTAAAAAATGTAATAAAAATAAAGAAGAATGAAAAATTTAATGTAATAGTAACTGTTTTTAGTAGATAACAATAAAAAATATTCAATACTTAACAAAAATTACAGTAAGTATTCAAACTGAACTCAGTTGTTTACAATAAATATAACTTTGTCAAAACAAATACTACGAAATTGGCATCTAAAAAATTCTTTTACCCATTAGTTTTTAGTAGGAAAATATTTGTTTAATTAGATAATTACTAAAATATTATGTTGCACATGTTGCACAAAAACAGCATTATATGTAACTAGCTTGAATGAATAACTCCAACATATCGTATTTTTCATAGTGTTCATAAGCCATTTTACATTTACGTGAAATAACAGGTAAATAATAATAACATATTATTAGAATTGCTAATAATTATTTAATATTTTAATTACAGCAACTAAACTAATATTTTCCTACTAAAAACTAATTGATAAAGGAATTTTTTAGATTCCAATTTAGTAGTGTTTGTTTTGACAAAGTTATATGTATTGAAAATAATAGACTTCAGTTTAAATACAATTACTTTAATTTTTGTTAAGTATTGAATTTTTTTTATTGTTATCCACTAAAAACAGTTACTATTAATTAAATTTTTCATTTTTTTTTTATTTTTATTACATATTTAATGAAATGGGATGAAACTAAAATATTAGACCCCACATCCCACTAGGCAAAATAACATTATCACAACGTTGACACGATATCAAAAATTCACTTGCGATGTTACTTAATTTGTTAAGGTGATGTTGTAGCAACGTTGCTACAACCGCTGAATGTCCGCCCATACAACGTTAATTGTTAACGTTTCTAAATAATGTTGTCTCAACGTGAAAAAGTATTGTTGTCTCAACGTGAGAAAGTAACGTTGCTTTAATATTAACTAAAAAAAATTAAAAATTTTTATGATAAAGTAAGCTAAGCAGCTGTTCGATCTATGATCATTATTTAATTACAGTAATTATTATTGTAATTTAGTATTTAGTAATATTGCATAATATTTTTTGTAATCGTAATATTCTAATATTATTCCCCTACTTATGTACCTACCTACCTACCCTTGGAGTGCCTTATTATTAGAATGGAGCCTGAAAATATAAATTTTAAAAATGTTATACCTTATGGGATTCGAACTTGCGACCTATCTTTCGTTGTATTGGAATGCCTAGACAATGACCACTCAGCTATCGAGTTTGGTTGTAAAAATTGTGATTATTTGCTTCAATATTAATATGGTTTGGTTGTAAAGTTAATAATTTATGTGTAGAGGGTGGAGATAAATTTTTTTGTATTAAAATTATTTAAAGTAGTTTTGGTTAAAATTGGTTCAAATAAGTTTTATATGCGGGTATAATTTTTTAAAAAAGCGGTTAAAATCACAATTTTATGTCACTAAAATCACTAATAATAATATTATATGAATTTAAAAAATACATATTTATTGTATTGATATAAAAAAATACAAATTTATTTGAGATTTATGCTAAAAATAAATAGTACTTATCTAGTAGGTACCAAATTTTATAGTTTATAAACGGTATTTTTATGGGGACCCAATACAAAAGAAAGTATACAAAAGAAAGGTTGGAATTTTTATGACCTGTCAAAATTATACAATAGAATGTAAAAACCCGAATTAAAATTTTAAGTTTAAAATTTTTCTATTGTAGGTAGGTATTTAAGTTTTATTGAAAATTTTAAGAAAGTTGTCAAACATGGATTATGGACCATATATGCGATATATGGATAATAATTTTATATGCAGTAAAAACCGAAAATATTAAGTTATATATGCGGAAACATGTAAATACATTTAAATCCATCCTCTATATGTGATTATAATCACATAGATTTTTTTAAAGTTGATAATTAAATAATGGTGAGTCAAGGTGAGTCTATAATAAGTATTAAAAAAAAATGAATTATCACAAACATTACAAAATTATTACTCTGCATTGAAAAGCTTATAGGTACGTGAAACTTAACACGTGCCACGTGGTAGTTAATAAGCGAGTCGTCAAATAACTACTTATTATAATAAAACTAAAGTTTATTGAGCATAAAAAGATCGACCCTTAAATTAATATAAATTAATTCACTTCAAAAGTTACAATTAATAAATGAATTAATTTTTTATGTCTTGTAAAGGATTGTTGTTTTTTTTAACTTGATGTTAAAAAATGATTGATGTTTTATGTAAAGGATACAAAAAATGTATCCTTTTATCGTTTTGTGTATATAAATTAATTTTTAATAATTAGATTAAATTTTAAATTTAATTTACGTTATAATAATATGTGAACAATGTTACAAAGTTATTTAAATTATATCACTGTCTCAACGCATTAATATTAAAGCGATGTGAAAATGCAATATCGAAGCAATGTTGGTACAATGTTACTATCACATCGCATTAATATTAAAGCGATGTGAAAATGCAACATCGAAGCAATGTTGGTACAATATTACTATCACATCGTATTAATATTAAAGCGATGTGAAAATGCAACATCGAAGCAATGTTGGTACAATGTTACAGATGTTAAAGCAACATTGACGCAACGTTTTATTGTAACGTTGTATTAACATTGAAAAATTAACATCGCCGATGTTAATTTAATGTTACATGTCTAGTGGGATGTTATACATCATTGAAAAGAGGATAAAAAACGTCATTTAAAAATGTCATAGCCAACTATGGTTTCTATTTAAAAAAACAAAACTTTATGTTATAATTCGGAAACTAAGCTAGATATTTAAAATCTCTTTATCCCATTTTGTTGCCCTTAAAAAAGTGTCTGAAGAAAGTGTTAACACTTTTTTGGTAACTTCAAAAACAACCAAAGTATCGACATTTATAGAAAAGTCAATTTTCGAACTTTTGGCTATAATTCGAAAACAAAAAATGATAGCAAATTCTGGTTTTCGCCATTTATATTTTCTCAAAAAAAGAGATCGAGGATGCGCCATCCAGTTTTTGAGATCTCCCATAGTTACCGATTTCCCCATAAGAAGGATCGAAATTGAGCCACCCTGTACACAAAATTCTCTTGAATCATTCCAAATTCTACTGGTTTTCCCAGTTTTGTCAAAAAATCATCTTAGCTTTAACCCTAGGGTGTGTAATTGAAAACTTCACAGTAACTTTTAAATTTGTCAAATTTAACCATCTTAAATTGTACTTAATATTAGTTGTAAGAAAAAAACTTTTAATATAATATTATATGTAGTAATAACGTAGGGCTGAGACTTCTTGTCAATTAATCGAAAAATATCGATAATAATTGACCGTATCTCAATAATTATTAAGTTATCGATTAATTTTATTTATTATATATTTTCAGGTATTTTTCATAAATACGATTACGGACGAAAAGAAAATTTCAAGATATATGGTCAAGAAAATCCACCAATTTATAATTTATCCAATGTTAATGTTCCATTAGCAATTTTCTATGGTAGTTCCGACATATTTGCATCGCAAAAAGTAAAATATCCTAAGAACTTGTTTGAGTTTCATAGTACAATTTATTTTAGGATATGGAGCTGTTGACTTCTAAGCTTTCAAATATCAAGAAAATAAAAATGATTCCAAATTATAATCATATAGATTTAGCTATGGCTATGGACGCTCCTGTACAAGTATTTCCTGACATTTTAAAATTGTTGAAGAAGTTTTCGTGATTTTTATTTAAAATAGCTTTTTTTACATTAATAGTATTGTATAAATATTAGGATATTACACACCACCTCCAAACATGCAGGTTTGCAACTTCAACAATTTCAATGCGCAAAATATTTTCTTCACTATGTGAGCTACCACACAGAAGAGTAAAAGTTCTGTAAATTTGGATCGTTTTAACAATTGGGTCAACACTTAGGGTCGTTGGGTCAACACTTGTGTGCGAGTACCTCAATCCTTTAAGTGTTATTGCAATAATAGTTATCAAAAAATCCCGGATATGATTTATTGCGTGGAATCAGTAAAGCGTTGTCTTGTTAGTCAACCATTATTCCATTGGAAGTATGTGGTACTGACATTTCAATATTTAAATATGCTCCAGTGACATCTTGTGATGTTGAACGTTCTTTTTCAGTATACAGGCAAATTTTAACTGACAACAAGCGCCAATTGACACCGGAAAATTTAGAAAAAATTCTTGTTTATAACATTGGTGGGAATTGTAAAGAATAAAAATTAAAGCAATATTATATTATTATCAATATATTATTTCATTAATAATTAAATTTAACCAACAAAGTAGTTTATCCATTATTTGGACCAATTGCAATCAAGCATTTTGCAGCACAATAAAAATTTTTGGCGCATATTTAAGTGCTTATTTTGAAGTTTTTAAAGCATATTTGCCTGCATATTTTCAAGTTTTTTAGTGTCTACAAATCCGGACTCTATTTATAACTTAAACTGTACTACTGATACCATGTGGAGTTCTCCACGAGGTTACCTTGTTAACAGTAAACCTTTCTAAGTCCTTACGGTACTTAGTACGGTACTACCTGATAAGGGGTTCTCAACAGTAAATGAGTTTAAATTTTTAATTTTTTATTTGAACTTTTGAGCAAAAAGTTTTTTAATATGATCAAAATTTTAATTTAAACAGGAACAATAATATTACAATAGAGAATTATCGTACGACATAGCTCGGAAAACTCGATACCTATATGAAATACTCGTAACTTTGTAGAAAATGAGATTAAAGTGATGAGAATGAAAGCTCATTAGCTAAATAGACATCGCTTTCACAAAAAAAATTGAAATAAGAACGAAAGAAAAAGAAGAAAAACAACGAAAGTTGTTGAAAAACATATCTACATCAGCCCACCCCTCTCAAGAATTTTGCAAGAAATTTCGCGACTGTTGAAGCTCAAACAAAAAATTAAAATCAACCAATGAGAACACATTATTCATATACTCACATTGTACTATTACGATTAAAAACATCAGCCTTGCCTTTACGTAACGACAACTGCTAAGGGACGAGAAATTACCTAAAGGATGAGTTAGAGAATGCGTTTTTAAACGGATGCCTTTACATAAAGGATCTTTATTTAAAGGACGAGTTAGAGAATACGACCCTTAGTCATAAAAAAGTTGCCCTTCTCCGGATTTGAGCCCGGTACCTCGCATTTGCAGTTGATTGCGTTACCTGCAAGACAAATGACCGTCTTCTACTTGAGTATAGAAAATATTCCTTGCCCCCCATCAAAGTTTTCGCTAATTGCTCTGCGACGGTTAAAGCTTAAAGGAAAATATTGGAAACTCATTGATTTCCAAATGTTTGACACTAATTATTCTAAAAAATTCGATTTTTACATATTCATTTTCAAACTTTCAGAATATTGAGAGTTGCGCTAGATTCGGGTCTTAAAAATTATTTTACAGTATAATGTCATTGTGATTAGTTGATGTTTTTTTTAATTTTTTTTTAAATCTTCCATTAAAATTGGTGTCAAACGTATGAGCATAAAAAAATTTGTAAATTCGTTGAAACTCAAACAATACTCAATCATTTGACACTATTCACAACAAAATTCCACTTGAAGGCGTTAGTATGTTCCCCTCCCCCAATATTTTGTGAATAAGTCTGTTGAGGCTCAAACAAACAATTTGAAACTCTTGGGTCTCCCTCCAACTATACTCAAACGTTTGAAACCAATTTCACACCAAAATTCCAATTTAAGATGGGATCAAGATAAACTTGTTTACAACCTCTTCTCCCCTCCCTTTTAATGTCATGAAAATGTCAAAACTTTTTTAGTTTATGTCCTTTTTAAAATTTTTTTTAAATCTTTTAATACAATTAAAATGTAACAGTTATGTTGAATTAAAATTTGAAAAAATTTTGAATTTGGGAAACTCGGTACCTATAGTTGAAGCACGTAGGGGAAGATGGCCTAAAATGGGACACTTAACGTTTGACATTAGGTACAGACTAAAGTAATTGTTGAAAAATTTTCCAAAATGGTAGGTGCATAATATGGTTATTAAGTCTCCCAATAATTAATTAAAAAATAGTTAAAAATGAACCAAAAAAATTCTATACGATAATTAGAATATGTATGAAATTTCCCATTTTACCCACACTATGTAGGTAAAATGGGAAAACGCAAGAGGTAAAATGGGATAGAAATTTAAAATCGAAAAATATGCTTAAAAACATTTATTTCAAGTATGTACATTAATTTTATTATTATTAAAAGCTTTTATTTAACTTGAGAAGACCGTTGTCCGTCGTCTGTCGTCCGTCGTCCGTGTGGGTCGACCGCTTTGAGGCCATTTTTAAGCAACTTCCCGACGTCCTAGAGATCTGAAATTTGGTACACAGCTTTCACCTGCAGAGCATTTTCATATTTTAATTTTGTTTTTCTAAAATTCTGAAAAATAAGCGAAAAATTGGAAAAAAAACCGAAAACTATTAAGCGCATGCGTCGATGCGCAATGGACAATTTTATGATACAGGGTGGAAAGTAACTTAGAACTCTAAATCTCATTTTTAAGGACCGCATTCAGGGTAAAGTTTTTCGTCGTAATGATTTATACAGGGTGAAGTATCAAACATCTAAAACACATAAATAAAGAAATCTGATAGGATGAACCTATATTAGTTAAAATACATAAGCTGTATTTGAAAAGATATGACTAAAAAATTAGAAAATAAAAAATTAAATAAAAAATTAAAAATTTTAAAAAAAAACCTTTTATTTAAAATTACAAAAGTGCACTAAAAAGTAGAAAATAATTTTAATAAAAGCAAACAAAGCTTCGTGAAAACATCAATATAAAAGCGTGGGGTTATGAATTTTGTACACCAATAGTTAGCCTGCTTATCCACCTATAAACAGCCCCACGCTTTTATATTGATGTTTTCACGAAGCTTTGTTTGCTTTTATTAAAATTATTTTCTACTTTTTAGTGCACTTTTGTAATTTTAAATAAAAGGTTTTTTTTTTAAATTTTTAATTTTTTATTTAATTTTTTTTTAGAAACAGATATCTCATTGATATTCCTAGTTTTCGTCATTCACTCTAGCACATGCATCATGTGCCCACTTGCCGCATCGACCGCACATAATCCATCCTTCGCCACAGTGATCATGCTATCCCGTTTTATCGCAATGAAATTTTCCCATTTTACCCACACTTGCACTTATATTTTTAACTTACCGCTAAAAAAATAGGTGATGTCCGAAATTACAACTATAACCACTACATGATACCTTAATCTGTATAGATAATAACAAGTCAACTAAAAATGCCAAATGGAAAGATGTTCTGTTATAAGAGCTTATGCCGTTAAATATAAATATTATAGTAATGCTGTATGAAGTGAATAAAACCTCTGTAACTTTCGTAATAACACCTGTATTGCAATTTTGTTAACGAATTATCTACTGTAGGGTTGACGCCTTATGCGTTTATGCAAACGCACAATGTTATTAGCTTTAGTCATGTCGGAAACAACCATGTCCCATTTTACCTACATATCCCGTTTTAAGTCACCTTCCTCTACTTATTACAGTATTCGATTTTATTAGTTCACGATATTGTATTAAATTCTTTTCTAAAATTATACCTTCCGTATTATTCCATTAAAATGATGATGGTAATTAAGCAGGATTAAGTTCTTTTAATAGGATCAACAATTTAAATCCAAAAAAATTAAATTAAAACTGAAAGTGTTTGTACGGTACTTGCTCGGAGCACTGGAAATTTAAAATTCTTGTAACTATGCAGATAATGAAATTAAAATGACGGGAATGGAATCTCATTCAAGCTCAAACGAAGCTCTATCGATAGACATAAATTTCACAAAAAAATTCGAAATAAGAACGGAAATAGAAAAACCTGTCTACTCACTTCCCCTCAAGAATTTCGTGAATAACTCCGCAACGGTTGAGGCTCAAACGAAAATTTTAGAAGCTCATTGATGCTCAAACGATGCTTAAACGTTTGACACCATTTTTACCCTAAAATTCCACTTGGAGGCTAGCATGTCTACAGCCCCCCCTTCCCCCAAAGCTTTAGCGAATAACTCCGCGACGGTTGAATAATACAAAACGAAAATATTAGAAACTCATTGATACTTAAACGTTTTACACAAATTTTACCCAAAAATTTGATTTGGGGGGAGGGGCAGCGACATGCACCTTAATTGCAGTTGAAATAAAGACATTTTTTCAATAAATTTTAGAAATGAAACTTCTTTCATTTTCATTTTTCATGAATTTACAAAAATTAAAAGTTCAAAAAGGGATAAATTTCTTTTGTCATAAAACTGCAGGTATAAAAAGAAGTTGTAGTTATATTTATATTATGTTTATCCTACTCTGAATTTTCGTTTCTTTGGCGTTGATAAGTTACCTAATTTTAAACTTAAAATCACAACCATTGCAATGGGTTCAATAAATATCAAAATTTATTTATCCAAATACCTGCAAAAACGATTGCTACCATAGAATAATAGATATAAATAGAATAGAAACTCCCATGTTAAAAGTTCAGACAATCTTAAAAATACGCCACCTTCAGAAAGGTCATGAACTAAATTTGACAAATCAATTAATGTGCTTGCTTGGTTGCATACCTATCAAGGAAAGAAGAAATCTGTTTGATATGTTGCCTAGCTTAATTTTTAATTTAATATTATTTTTTAATCATTTTTTAACTATAAAAATAAATTAAATAACTCATACTATTACTATAAAGTAGGAATATGTACCATAAATAACAAAAGAGATAAATTTAATAGAAATTTATATTTATTTAAGAAAAGTAAGATTAAATTTTGTATTTTAAATTAATGAATGATACCCACAAATCATATAATTTTAATTGTTTAAAATATAGGAAACACCAAATTTAAAATAGCTTTTATTTTAGCTATAAAATACAGTTTTTATTTTTATTAATTATTATAAAACATTTAGTTCTTTCTTTTAATAAAAGTTTAATTGCCTGTACATTAGTAGGTGCTTGTTCACAAACTGTTGCTATTACGATCGTTGGTAGCACCACTTACAAAGTTGTAAAAAATAGATTGCTTCCATCTCATTTCTATATTGCGTATCATAAACACCTAAAATTAAAAAAATTTAAACTTGAATTTTATTTTAAAATATTCAATAGGTACCTGCACGTGATTTGCTATTTCTTCAGTTCTCCTATATTCAAAATCTTCGAAACCTTCTAAAATATCCCTTTTTTTGCATTATGAAATATTTGGGCATATAGACATTTCATCAAACATTAAAATACAATACTTCAGAGTTTCCCTTTGAAAAAATTTTGCTTCGCTAGCCAACACTTGAAATAGGTATTCATTAATTCCTGGTTTGATTGGTATTCTACTTAGAAAAGTAGTCAGCGTTTTTGTAGATGGTAATACAAACAGTTTTGATAACAATTTATAACCACTAACACTTTGCTTATACAGAGCTAGAGCTAAAACTTTATCTTCTTTGGTAATTCTTCTACCGTGAGCTTTTAAGGGAGCATTTTTCACTTGAGACTGAAAGAATCTTGATGTGATACAAGACATGGTTGAATTTGAATTACTATCTTTTTTTAAAGCCCTTAACTTTTTTGTAAGCTTTGAATCCGTGTTTTATAGTACAGTACTTGTCTTCTTAATCTAAAAGTACTTCTTGATAAATTACTTTAGCCTCCGGAGTCAGTTCGGCTGCTCTTCTTATTCGCTAGGTGCGAAGTATATAGTGGGGGAATTAAAAACGACTCCAGCGCCCGCGGCGGACAAATTATGATGAAAACCGCGCAACTTGTCTAGCAACAAATACATATTTACTATCAATAAAGCTTCTTTTATAGCCTGTTTACATCTATAATTATGTTTTCACAATTTTAGAGGAGGCTTGCAATATTTTTGGGGTGGCTCGAGTAAATTGTCATACAGAAGAAAGCTATACTTCGCACATAAAAAACTACTTAGAAGACGAAAATCAAAAACATTACATTTTCATTAATTTGTTTATGCATTTATATAGGTATATTAATTATTTACACATTCGGCACAATCTTACTTTTCTAAATTTATTTCGCGCTTGCTTCAGTAATGAATTCATAAGATTTCTTATCGTATATGATCATGTGCACTTGCGGCATCTGCTACCATGACTTATTTTAATGCAGATTTCCCAACTAATTCGGAGATATCTACTGCTTGAGGTCCACATTGTTTTACTGCCTTTAAGAGGGGCATTTTTTTCAGAGCCCTTTTAATTTAATCAACAGATGGCGCCTACTTAAATATTTTTATAAAATAAGAGGAATTTGCTATATTTAAAATATAGCAAATTCGTTGAGATAATACTATTCTATAAACAATATTCTTGATCTTAAGCTATTTTGAGTTCGTATTGAGTATGTCAAAACACACTCACTTACAAAAAAAGATAATTAAACTTCAATTATGAATTGTGTTTATATAAATAAATATTACAAACTCAAAATAGCTTAAGATCAAGAATATTGTTTATAGAATAGTATTATCTCAACGAATTTGCTATATTTTAAATATAGCAAATTTCTCTTATATTATAAAAATATTAAAGTAGACGCCATCTGTTGATTAAATTAAAAGGGCACTGAAAAAAATGCCCCTCTTAAGGGAAACATTTTCTCAAAATATCTGACCTTGGAATATTTTTCTTATGCAAATTGTCGGGCACTAGGTTTCCTATATTGCTGTTCGGTACTCGTCTTGGATGCACTCTCTTCATTATTTATAAAATAAATCAATTGTTTGTGATTGAAAAACAATATTATGGGTAATTGTAATTGCTCAGAATTCAGTTTTTATTACTAAATCTATTGTACCTACACCTGAAATTATAAACAATTAACATTTCATTCACGAGTTTGGTTTTTGATCTTATGTAATACAAACTTGTTTTTTCTATTTATGTATATTATACTTACATTTTTCACTTGATTCAAAAAAATACTTAAAATAAATCTTATAAACTCACTTTTTACGTATAACAAAATGTTTTCAAGTAATACAAATAAAATTTTAATCTATAAATAACATATTACTGCATTACAACCAATGTAAAAATTGCGCATGTTAGTTCTTAAATTACTCGGCGCTGGTAACAGCGCTGGTGTCACGCACCCAGCGAATACCAATACGTTCAAAAAGTGATGCTAAATTTTTTTATGAAATTGTTATATTATCTTGTAAATACAAACCTTTTGATCTTAATGGAGTACTGAATTCATTTATATTTTCTTGGCTACTGTTGAAAACTTGACTATCGTTTAAATCTTCATTTTCGTTGAAATCTTGACTATGATTTAAATCTTCTTGACTATCATTTAAATCTTCTTCACTATTGTTGAAATCCACACCATCGTTGAAATCTTCATCATTTTCATTGAAATCCACACCATCGTTGAAATCCTGACTATCGTTGAAATTTTGATCGTTATTCAAAACGTCTTGTTCATGTTCTACATGTATTTCAACTATGTAAATAACACAACATAAAATATACAATACAAAAAATTATAATCATATTTTACCTGACAAATGAAAACTTGGTATAGCGGTTTTGTGTAAATCGATTGCTTCCTCGGATGAACTTAGCTTCAAAATGGTTACTATACATATTCGTCTTATAAACTTATCGTAAACGCAAATCTTAAACACAAATCAATGAGTAAGTAATATCGTATAAATTAGCAGACTTTGTCAACTTTATAACACTCAAACATTAACAATATTCTTTTTTATAAGAACGTCGTAGGTGCAAGGTGCATGTAATTATTTATTGTCAACTGCATAAGTGTTATATGCACCTTTACATACGTACCTTTACATTTTATTCCACTATTTTTAAATTTAAATTACACAAATTAACTACTTTCAGTGTTATACTTATAATCATCACTAATCGCTTGGATTTTAAATATTACATAGGATAGATTATGTTATTGTTTACTTTTGTATTAAACTTTACAATAGCGCCACCTTCAGAATGGTAATAAACTAAAAGTACACTGTCCGAACTTTCCCATCTGAGTACATAAAGGATCTTGGCAAAGGGGGGTTGCGAATAAAACTAAGCAATTCGTCGACCGGTTTCGATACTATGCGTATCATCATCAGGACTATATTGATGGAAAGGCAAAATACAGTATATACGGCCAAATACAACCGACAATAACATTATCTAGGAATCATATGGTATTCGTTTTATTCTGCTGCAACTGGACGCAAAAACACAACAGGTGCACAGTTGAGCTGATGTTGAGGGACTGAATGAACAAATAGGGTCAAATCGTACAGACAAATACAATATTATTAATAACATAGTCAACAATTTTACAAAACACGTACGACTTGCCCACATTAAAATAATTTTATGTACAGGGACACCAACATAACACTTTAAAATGTGAAATCCCCCAAAATACCAAAATACATACCATGTATTTTGCCTTTCCATCAATATAGTCCTGATGATGATACGCATGGTATCGAAACCGGTCGACGAATTGCTTAGTTTTATTCGCAACCCCCCTTTTCAAAGATCCTTTATGTATTTGACGTTTTGGGGTGAGAAGTTTTTCCCAATTTCCCATCTGAGTTTCCGCACCGTGATTGCTACCGTTCTCTTGCATAAACGGTGCAAATTGTCCGGAACTTCGACCAATCGAGAAATATTGGGTGCATATTAATATGAGGGGAAAGGTAGCTAGAAAGGCCGCGAAAATAAAAATTTTACGATTGAAACCTCGATGAATTCTGAAAGAGTATATATTAAATAAGAGAATTAGCTATGACGGAATGCCTTAAATGCCCCTGTTTTTTCAAAAATCGAATTTAAAAAAGCTTGATTTTCGAAGGTTAAACGCTCGTGATTGGTTAATCAAGTTCGTTCGTTCGAGGTACGTGCGCTCCTATACATAAGAGTGTTGCACTTGACAAATTAGTCAGTAACTCTTACGCTATGGTAGGAATGCGTTCTCCTTTTTTATTAATTAAAAATTTTAATTTAAAAATTTAAAATTATTTAAAAATTACTTCAGAAAAGGGTTACTTAAATTTAACGAACGGTAGTTACTTTTTTGCCTGGATCCGACTCTTGCGAGAGTGATTTTGATCAAAATTGACTCGAAGCACCCTTCGCTGCGCTCGGGCGCTTCGAGCCATTTTGATCAAAATGACAACTAATTTAAAAATATCCCTAGGCCCGTGGGTCAAGGAAATGGTGGATCTTTGAGAGGTGAAACTCGTGTTTCACATGTGTTAGTTGTGCGAAGAAAAATCGACTTAAAGCACCCTTTGCTGCGCTCGGGCGCTTTAAGCCATTTTTCCAGCACATGTACTATTTGAAAAGGTGGTTGTGCAAGGAAAAATCGATTTAAAGCACCCCTCGCTACGCTCGGGCGCTTTAAGCCATTTTTCCCGCACATTTAGAGTTGAAAACCATGATTTTCGTTCGGAGTGCACTGTTACTGCATCGCAATGCAAGTGTCGCTCCCACTCTGCGCAAAGCTAAGACCAGTTCCCGGTGCACGTACCGTCAGGAGAATGAACTGAATGAATTGATTCACCAATCCCGAGCGACTTTGCTTTAAAATTTACTGTGAAAATCAAAGTTTTTAAATTCAATTTTTGAAAAAACAGGGGCATTTAAGGCATTCTGTCATAGCTAATTCTCTTATTTAATATATATACTCATTCAGAATTCATCGAGATTTCAATCGTAAAATTTGTATTTTAGCGGCCTTTCTAATTACCTGCAACCTAATATGAAGTTAAAAAAAACTAAAGGATAATCAACTGATATAGATAAATTTAAAAAAATATATAAGAAGCCGCCGGTTTTTTTCGATATCAGTTATGTGCAAAATCTCATGAGTGGGATAAAACATAAAGTAGCATTTTTAAATACACATAAAATAATTGATTTTAATTTTTTTTATGTTAATAAGGACTCTGCAAATAATTAATAATAAATTACATTTACATAATTTTTGCATTTGTTCATTTGGCTTTTGGCATAACAGTACAGGTGGTTGGTTTATCAATTTGTTATTAATAATTAATTAATTTGACAGTTATTAATTTGGTTTGCTTTAGTTTCAAATGTTCCGTATCTTTGTACCTACTCATTATTTTGTTATTTTAAATTGGCGTTTCATTTTTTCCAATTTTTTGTGCTACTGTTAACGATTTTATAGTTTTTTGAAATTTAACAATTTTTGCTAGGCAGTGTTTGAAAAACAGGCAATAAATTATTTATTGTTTTTAATTCTATAATCCGAAAAAGAACAAATTTTTATATTTTGTTTTAACATTAGTACAAAATTCTTTAACCATAAATTCAAAATTGAGCTTAAACGCTCGTTTTGTATTCGTATGAAATCGTATCAATTAGTAGATTTTACCGCCTCTTTAAATACAGCGGCCTCTATTACAGAGTAGCGTAACTTAGAGAGGTAGACAAATAAGAAGTAAACTGTAGAGGTAGTTAATAAAACAACATGAAGTTTGCTAGAAATGTGAATTTACGCTACTTGACGTTTATTTTGACGTCTGACATTACATATTAAGAAGGTTATGTAGTTTTATTAATCCTTTCAACACTGTTACATTATTTTTTTCGGATTTTTAAAGTGTCTGGTAAAAGTTACCGCCCACGGAAAGTGTCTGGCAGTATTTATTATTAGTTTTTAATTAAATTCTCTATAACATACGTAAAAAGCAGCACTGAAACTTTAAGAAATGTAAATACTATTTTTCATCTTTAGCACCGGGTACCTCTGAATTGGCCCACGGCCCAAGACAGCAGATACGCATACACTCAAAGTACATACTTACACTACTTAATCCCATACATTTGGTTTCTGAGAAAATCAGTAATGTCTGGGGGCCCTAGGATCTTGAACTGACGAAAAGTTGTTTTATTGCAATTATGGCGTTTCCCAGCAGTAGTAACTTAATTTACTGTATTTGTTATTCATTCTGCTAATATGCTTAAGGTTTTGCATATGGGGCATTCCACACCAAATCGACCACTTTTGAACCCGACCCCTTTTGATTTTCTTGAAATTTTTACATATTATACTATCCCACCAAAAACAGTTTTGTGAATTTTTTCAAAATTTTTTACTCAACCCAAAAAAAGTTACGAATTTTTAGAAAAACTGATGTTTTTTTCTTCAAACGATCATAACTATTTCAAAAATTGACCAATCGGAACTTTTTTTTTTGTTTTTTTTTTCAGGAAAAAAATATAAAGAAAATATTCAAACTTGTATTCTACAATATTTTTCATTTTTTTGGAAATAATCATTGATTTTTCAAATTTCGACACTTTTGATTAAAAAAAAAAAAAAAAAAAAAAAAAAAGAAGTAAAGTATAACTCACTAGTGAGTAAAGAAACTGGGAATCACTTACATTTTTAATAATTCAAAGACGTATTAAAGTATATATTTTTTCAGTTTCTATTAGGGGTAAAAAGTTTAGCTCACATGTTTTGTGAAAAATGAAAACATATTAACACATTTTTAACCAATATCTCGTAATATTTAATAGTTTAAAATAACCTATATTTGACACCTACTATGGTTTTCAAAATTTAAATTTGACATTTTAAAACGTCAAACATCAAAAATATAATTATATTTTAAACTATTATTACGAGATATTGGATAAAGTTTTGTATGCCACGCGTGTGTTAATAACAAATAAGTCACTTAAGAAAATAGCCCGCTCGGCCTTACGGCCTTGCGGGCTAAACTTTTCTCGCGTGACTAATTTGTCATATAACACACTCGTACCATAAATAACTATTATTATACCAATATGATTAACACACTAGTAAACATTTAAACTGGAATTTTATGGAAACTCGACCTAATCGATGAAAAACTATGTTCAAATTGTTGAATCGACAGATTTTGTTGTGCACCTAGTAGGGCAAACCCAAAAAAATTAAACTTTTTAAAATTACACATTTTTCTTTATGAAAAGAATACAAATAACTTGAACACAAGTTTTTTGCATATTTAGAAATGCATAAATATAGTTATTTATGTATCAAGGGCATTATGAAGATGTTTATGTAGAGGGCAACCAGATTAAAAAATCGAGGGCCGCCAGGCCCGAGAATTTTTAAGTTGCCCGAGAGCATAAACATCGAGTAATGCCAGTGATGCATACAACGTTTTATATTTCACTGCATTTGAATTAGTGAACATTTAATATTTTTATAAATTTTGAATTTGATTTTGCTAAATTTTCTAGTTTGCGGTGGCTTGTATCTATGACGATTTGTTTGTTTTATCAAATACAATGTTTTCTTCTGATTGAAACAATATGGAGTAATATCGCCTTAGTTACCATATGTCATAACACACTAATATTTCCCAAGGGAAATATGAAACGTCATCTCATATTGTCCCAGGGAAAATATGAAACGTCATTATGTCACTATATCTAAAAAATATCATTAGGAGCTTTTCGCAAGAATTTTTTGAGATGTTCTCGAGACAAAACCTCTGATTTTTTAGGAACGTATCCTTTATTTTTTGTCTTCAGAAATGCTTCCATTTTATCGAACATTTTAACATTAGCTTTTTCCATTAATATAACATTGATCTTAGCATCGATAATTTTAGCCACAACGTGTTTGGTGAATATTTTTGCAACTATGCAACAACAACAACTATAAAAACGCTAGCAAAATATTTTTGTCGACACCGTTTACCAAATTTTTTCTTCTCCACTCCTGAGAGTCTTCTTTAGCTTTAGTGTAAGCAGCTTTAGATTCTGCAGGAACCAAACATTCACGGGCTTTCGCCGCTTGAGTTAGCACGTAATTTAACATTTCATCAATTTTATGTATGGCAAGACGCGAAAATCAAACCAGCCAACCATGATTTTTATAAACACGGCACTTAGCAACGTTACCAATCCAATAAATTCAAAAATGTACAATCCAATATTTTTCCATTTTCAGAACAATATTGTTTCAATCAGAAGAAAACTATTGATTACAACACGGGAAATATGAATACATTTCCCTTGGTTGTCTGTACATCCCTCAGGCTTTGCCCTCGGGATGTAACTAGCCAACCTCGGGAAATATACTATTCATATTTCCCTAGTTGTAATAATAGCTATTTATGAATGAGAGGGCATAATAAGCGGGCATTACGATTTATACGCCTTAGGGCATTATAGCTTATTTAATATATCTCGTTGTCAAGGTATAAAATACAAATGATGATTCAGTGCAATATAAAAATAATAACGAACTTACACATTCATGGTATACATAAATGAAATGATAATAAAAAACACTTTTTTGGTATCCCGACCGTAAGTGGACTGTTTTCGTACTTGTGAATTGTAAACAATAAGAAAAATTTAAACATTTTGGTTTATTAACAACATTCCGACGAAGTTGAAACATTTATACGAAGAGACTTACGCTGCATATCAAAAATGGTGTCTAGAAACAAAAATTAAGACTACAGAAGATACCATATTAGCGTATTTTAATACTAATATCGCGTCGTATAAGATATCAACCCTATGGACGAAATATTCAATGCTGCGAACCAGATTTGTACAGATTTTCTTTTTCAGTTACATTAAAATTAAAAATGTAAATAAATTTATGATATTAATTTTGACGTTTATTTCAATGACATTGGCAGGCGGCCGTTTTACTTTATCAATAAAGTAAAAGGGACTAGTCCCATAAAAAAGTATCTTATGGCCACTAAGTGATATTGGATATAAGTGATAATACAGTCGGATATGGTCTATAAAATCCAACTTCCAATACACGTCATAGGCATTGACGACGTCAGATTCGAACATTGTTGTCACAATTTTCATGGAAATTTGAGGCTATAGGACAGAAATAAAATACCTATAATGACGCTATAAGTTGATATTTTTATAAATATTTAATATTAACAATATTTATATTGTTGGTCTAACATTTTGCTATAGGTTTCATTCTATTCAATATTCTTAAAATAGTCACTTCGGCAGAAATATCAGACTACGATGATAGTGTAAAATGAATTAAAATTAATGAATTTTAGAGAACATCACATTTAAATTTTAATTTTTTACAAAATAAAACAAAGTAAGATTAAATGTGATTAAAGAAATTTAGTAGGTAATGTAAAAAATTATTAAAATGTAATACATTTAATTACCGTAAACTGTGGCCACTCAACTTTAGAAGAAAACTTAATCAGTATTTCAACGTAGCACACACAAAAGAACGTGAAATTGGTTCAAAAAATCGTACTCTCTTTAAAACCACACTTGGCGTTTCCATTAAACCTCTTCTAGGATCGTCTTTTATAAATCGAACACCTATGTTTTTCAAAACAGTGTGAAGCGATTGACAACATCCTGAAAAAATTCCATCTTGCAACAATTTCTCTCCTAAAGATTTTAAAGTTATTTGTTCATCTGTAAAAATAACATTACGCGAGCCGAGAATTATAGTGTTCTATCTGCACTTTTTGGCCAAATTGAGTTATTGACAGTTTTTGGATAGATCAGATCATTCTCGTTCTATCTATATGAGAGAATGTGGACTAATATTATTGATTTGCCTTAGAATCATCCATCAGCGTTATTGACTGCGCAGTCAATAGCTTAGTAACAATAATAATTGCATCAAATTCGTTTGTGTGGTTTCTATATTTTTTGTTTTGATAATATGAGTTGTATTATTGTTATTTTTAGCAAAATAAAGTATATAAAGAGCCTTTTAGGTAAAAAACGGGTTAGAAAAGAAAAACTTTGGTGAAGTTTAATAATTTTGAATTTTATTATCAAATACAATAATTTTTGTTTTAATTTTGTTAGAAATAACTATTATTTGTATTATTAATAAAGTTTTGTTCTTATTTTTGAATAGTTGCTTATTTTTTTGAAGATTTTATGTAGATAGGACAATAAACTTCGATAATAACCAGTACTTCGGATTTATATTGTTCTAACTGCATTCCAATTATTTTTTAAATATTTGTAAAATATTATCAGTGTCATTTACTAGGTTTCATTTAAGATATATTTGCTTATTATATTATTATCTTATATGATGTAACAAAAAATATTGAATTTGGACAGAAATTCTCAATAATTCAGAAGGCATTTTTTAAAATCGCTCTCCTGTAAAATTGAGAAAAAGTCAGATAGAACACTATAATTCTCAGCTCGCGATTAGGTAGTACCTATAGCAAATATTTGAATTTTATCGATCGATTACTTACAGTTTTCCATTCGTTTTCGTCCATTCTGTAGATAATATTTTGAGTCATTTTTACAACAATAATTAATATTTATAACAGCAGTGTAACTGGTATAAATGCTTTTTCGAGTACAAAAACTTACAGGTTAACTTTAACTTTGTAAACAACTCAACTACTGACAACAGTGTATATGACATTTCATCAAAACAAACTTCTAGACACAAAAATAACTAAACTATCAAATTTTGTATTATGAGATAAATTGGAATTTAATTTTTATGTGGTGGTTATGATCGACGTCATAAAATTTGAATCTGTGACGTGTATTAGAACAACTGTTGTAAATACCATGCAATAGTATATTATACACCGAGGGAGAAAAGTCACTTTACTCCCGAGCGTGAATATAATATTTTTTGTCTTTCTGAAAGCCAATTACGAAATTAAAAGCAAGTACAATCAAACTATCCTAACTCTAACGTTCTAGAACGATTTAAAATAAAATTCATGTTTTTAAAAATACAAAGCTGTTTACAAAAAACCTTCCTTGAAAATAACCATAAATCTTGTTCAACAATTTATTGCCTACCCCAGATGTGGTAGTTTGCGTAAAGGGTAGTTCACACTACATGATTTATCGTATGACTTAGTCATAAGAAAAGTCATGGCTAAAATCATACCATCACAACAGCCAATCATAAAAGCCATAACTTCTATAATAGCAAAAATCATATAGTGTGAACGTAAAAAAATCCCTCATATGAGAAGTCATGTGACAAGTCATATGATAAATCATGTAGTGTGAACTACCCTTAACATGATATCATTGCCAAAGTACCGTATGCATTTTTGGAATCTTAGACGTAGTAATAAATTTAATTTTTGTCCTTCTGTTTTGCTTTTCGTCCCGCAACTTTACTTTTCGTCCCGCTCCTAAGAAAAGTGGTACTTTGCTCCCACAAAAGTGGGAGTAAAGTGACCGCTTTACTCCCGGAAAGACAAAGAAGTAATCATAGTTTTTACATGCAACTTGTTTTAATAGTTTTTGATGAGATTATTATTTAAGTAATTAATACTCTGTTATTTACTAGTGGATCAGAGATTAGCTAATTATAGCTAGCAAATTACAATTTTGGTGAACAGAAACCAGTTTTTAAAAATTATTAAACTTTTATTACACAGGACTTTTTGTATAGGAACAGCACTTATATTTATAAACTTTCCTAGTATCTCCAATTTTCTAGTCCCGGGATAGTGTCGCGAGTGCGACAATCGCGATGTGGCAGACACAGTGGGATAGTGCGGAGTGCGGTCGTTAGACGCATCGGCTCATACCGAACATCAAGTGTTAGGTCAATCGCAAGCATGGAGAGCTTAACTACTGGTTAACCCAGATGCTCTCCGCCCACGGCTGTTTCAACGCTGTAACAATTACAAAAATTTTTGAAAATATCTAATCACAAACGAAAATAACACATATTTAAATCGATTAGTTAGGTTATCATGCATTACAAAATGGGTTTAAAGCTGTTCCAATTTGAGTGTATAATATTTTAATATCACTTACCCCTGCTTGAAATGTGTAAGTAAACAAGACTTTACTGCGATAAGTAAACATTTTAGTACAAAAACAGAGAGTTGTAAAACTAGTGCAAGTTCTTTGTTCCGAAAGTATTTTTGGGCCTAAGTTGGTTAGAGAACTTCGGCCATGCTTAGATTTTTTAACAATATCCTAGTCCATAAAAATATTATTTACGGTTTTTAACACGAAATGTACCATTAACTTGTTTCAGAATTATTTATTGTTTCAGTGGCGCTGAGATCCGTACATCGCCCGTCGCACGTGTCTGATCAAATGGAAGTTATACATAAGGCATTTATTAATATTGTGCTACTTTGGATAATTACGTTTGAATTTACATATGCACTAAGTAACGTGCATCAAACTTTTGGTTTAAATGCGGTAATACTTTATTTTATAATACATTCCACTTTTGTAATTTTAGTATGTCGAAAGCTTACAGTAGTGCTTTTCAACTATTTTCTATCTATGTCCTTATTGCTTGCTTAATTTTACATTATTTTCAGTTCAAAAAATGTTTTTGTTTCAACAAATAGTTTCAAAATGCTACACTTGCACTCATCGACGTATTAAAATTAAATTTTATGCGGTCAAGGACACAGATTACCGGACATGGGCCCCTGATAAACAACAAATCACCAAAAAACAAGAATAGAAGAACCTACCCCATGTTTCAAGCTTTTTCTGCTATCATCAGCGGCAAATACTGTAGTTGGAACCCCTTGACCACATACTGCACAAAACACAACTGTCGGACTAATTGTTTTCATCATTGCAGATAGACACAGAGCGGTATCGACACTGCAAGTCGATAACAGACGTCCATAGTGCATCTCAGGCATCAGCCAGAAAATTAAATAATTAATATTTAATTAATAAACACTATGGACGTCTGTTATCGACTTGCAGTGTCGATACCGCTCTGTGTCTATCTGCAATGATGAAAACAATTAGTCCGACAGTTGTGTTTTGTGCAGTATGTGGTCAAGGGGTTCCAACTACAGTATTTGCCGCTGATGATAGCAGAAAAAGCTTGAAACATGGGGTAGGTTCTTCTATTCTTGTTTTTTGGTGATTTGTTGTTTATCAGGGGCCCATGTCCGGTAATCTGTGTCCTTGACCGCATAAAATTTAATTTTAATACGTCGATGAGTGCAAGTGTAGCATTTTGATAATTTAAAATTGCATGTTTTGCAAGAACCTTATTAAATAGTTTCAATTTCAATGTATTTTTACTTATTAGATTTTTATTTTTCTTTGCGACCTACGTTTAGTATTTCTGTTCACAGCAGAGGATCAAGATCAAAAATTGAAAATCACTGGTTTGCGGAAAGCATTAGCAATAATAATGCTTATTAATATATTAATGATAATTATTGAGATTCCCAACACTTGCTATTGAGTTTCAATTATTGTTAGAAACGCAAGAGCGCAATAAAGCCTTTTTTTTAAATCACAACTTCGGAAAACAGATATTAAAATGGTGCAGAGTTATATTGAAAAGGTTTTCTAACAAAGTAAGTTATCTATAATACCATAAGTACACAGGGCAACCAAATGAAGTTTTTGTTTTTGTGTTGAAATAGTTAGAACTGCATTTGGATATTTTGAGGTGCTGATTTTAAAAATTTTTGATTTTTTTCTGTAGCATATATAGTTTTTGAGATACAAATAATTGATTTTAGTTTTAATAAAATAAAAAAATTAATGAAATAACGGCAATATTATTTTATTAGGAGCAAATAATACCTACTAACGTGAAATTTTGTAAATAAACTTTAGACAAGATGCACAGAAAAAAACGTGTACTTAAAAGTAGAACAATTTGTGCCTAGATTGTCTACAGGTACAAATTGTGTAAAAATTTAGCACAATTTGTGCTATAAAATAGTACAATTGCGCTAGAGATGACTGAATTTGACTAAAATTAAGTACAATTGTACCTAATTTTCACCCAATTTGTACTTGTAGACAATCTAGGCACAAATTGTTCTACTTTTAAGTACACCTTTTTTTTCTGTGTGAGTTTATTCTAAAATGGCCAATATGGCGTCTTTAAAAAGTAGTTTTGGTAGACTGAAATCATTAAATAATTTCATTGAATTACATATTTTTGTAAAACTTTTTACACATCAATGAAAACTAAATGAATATATTATGGTAGGTATAAGTATAAACTAAACAACGTGGTTTCGCTTTCATTAATGCTCTTCAGATAGTTTTAATACAAGGACAAGTTTTCAGTGACTTGTAAAAAGTTTTACAAAATTATGTAATTCAATGAAATTATTCAAGTTTACAATTCAATAACCCAAAAAATATATTGATAATATTGTAATCTTCAAAAACACGAAACACTTTAGACTGAATCTGACGTCTATTTTGAATTCAGCACCCACAAATTACCTACAAACAGTTATATAACATCAGGCACCAAAAGTATGTTGCTTTGTGATCAATCTATTTATTAATTAGGTATACAAATAATAACTAATAAATAAATAATTTATTTATAAGGCAAGCAAAGCAAGTTATTTTCTAAAAAAGAATACAATCAAGAACAATTAATAAGCTAAATTACCTTTTTTGTGTAATAGATGACGTACATTATGAATAATAATCATGTATTTCTTTAAATTTTTGATTTTTTTTTTTTGAATTTAAATTTGAAATAAATTTCAACATAATATACTTAATATTATCCCCGCGTTCGGTTTGGAGCTATTTCGCTTCGAAGCGCCACCAAACACTTTTCTTGCGTTCGGGATGGCGCTTCCACTCGCTTCCAAACGCTTTGGCTCCGCCCTTTTCAGACGCTACAAACGCTACTAAAATTTAGGTGGGTTGACGGGAGCGTGGCGCATGGTGGCAAAATTGCAAAAGAATTTAAATTTGAATTAAAAAAAAAATTTAACCACGTGATAACACAAATAATGAAAATCAGTTTATTTTATCATAGAGGATCAGTATTTGAGTGTCGTAAAGTGAAATAAAGCAAAGTTTAATTTTAAAATTGCCAGTTTTTTTCATAATCGCCTAAATGGATATGGAAACAGATATTTCTTGTCATAAATTCATAGCTGTCGCTTACTTTTTCTGGTTAAAATATAATATAATTCTAAAAAATTTTTTATCAACATCAAACGCGCTAATTACTAAAATTAAAATAAAACAAGTGTAGCAACAAGATAACTCCTCAAGTTATATAATAAATTTATTATTTATATTTTTAAAATATAAAATATTTTGGTTTCAGTTCAAACGTAAAGTTTTTTAATAATTTTAATATACAAAAAAAATAAGTTAGGTTAGGTAACCCACGCAAATTTAAATTTTAAACACTGTAGCGCTGAAGCACCGTTCGGGTTAGGAGGCATGGAAGCGAGCATTTTTCCAACCCGAACGCAAATTTTTCACGCTCCTAACCTGAAGCGTCGGTAGCGAAAGTAGCTCCAAACCGAACGCGTGGTATAATAATTATTAAAAACTAAATTTTTGTGTAATTGGTTGGTTACTTGTCAGAAAAATTAGAGAATTAGCCCTCTTATATGATGTGATAGTTTGTGTAAAGGGTAGTTCACACTACATGATTTATCATATGACTTGTCACATGATTTCTCATATGAGGGATTTTTTTACGTTCACACCATAGCATAATAGATATAAATAGAATAGAAACTCCCATGTTAAAAGTTCATACAGTCTAAAAATTGCGCCACCTTCAGAATGGTCGTGAACTAAATTTGACAAATAAATTAATGTGCTTGCTTGGTTGCATACCTAGCAAGGAAAGAAGAATTTTGTTTGAATGTTGCCTTGCATAATTTTTAATTTAATATCTTAATACTACATTTTTTAACTATAAAAATAAATGAAATAACTCATACTATTACTATAAAAAGGGTCACAGCCGAGGCGTTTACTCAATGTCTTGGCACCGACCTAGATAAAAGCTTAAGTGATCTGGACGCGGGCATGTATGGTAGAAAACCTTTTTCAACTGTTCAATCCCAATGCGTCTACTGTTGTATCTGCCGTCTAACTCGCGATTTACTCGTAATTACTCATCCATCAAAGGTTGATTATCGCCTTCGCGCGGGTCAACACTCCACTTTGAGGTGCGACAAGGCTCCACGCTTATAGTATTATACATACACACCAAACCATCCTTGCGATGTTCTTAGATGTTGAAAGAGGTGATGGAGGCTCCGCCTCCACAAAACTCTGTTCACGAAGTGATGCTATGCTATGCTATTACTATAAAATAAGAATATGTACCATAAATAACAAAAGAGATAAATTTAATAGAAATTTATATTTATTTAAGAAGAGTAAGATTAAATTTCAGATTAAAATACAGTTTTTATTTTTACTAATTATTATAAAACATTTATTTACAAATATAAATTGCATCATAAGATTACATCTTTCTATTTTGTTAGTAATAGACGTTGGCTTGGCACACCAAGCTCAAGTGGCCTATCTGAACTAACAAAAAATGTATTTGATGCAATACGGTTATTCCGCCGATACTCGGTCGCCAGAGCCTTATTTGTATTGCTAGGTAAGGTTGACATTTGAGTAAGAGAGGCTATAAGTTAAGCTTCAGTACCCCCTTACTACCTTCAACATTAATTTTACACTATCTCGGTCTAGATATTTTATTTATTCTCACTGCTTCCTTATATATACTCGAAGTAGCTTTTTCTAAACATCTCTTGTCTTTACCTAATATAATATTATTTAAACATTTCATGTTGTGGAATAATAAAGTTTTGGTGAACGACTTAATAACCAAATTTTCGAGCTCATTACCATGCTCACATTCATCAATAATAAGAAATTTTGAATTTTTCTTCATTAATATAGCAATTTTTTGTGTTATATTCTCTGAGTGGCAAATTCGAGGAAATACATAATTAAAAATTAAATAAAGCTTTGTTACATAAGCAACAAACTTGCTAGAACAATAGTGCAACCTTTGTTTTGAGTCATATTCCTTGTTCTCAGTGAATATTTGTGTTGCTTCATTCGAGATATCTTCTTCTGTTTCTGCCAGTATATAATTTTCATCAAAATTATCTAGTATATCTTCTTCATTCCAATTATCAATATTTTCTTCAATCTCCATATCTATATCTCCTTCATTACAAATATTAGAGACATCTTCAAAGTCCATTTCTTGCATTTCTTCAGCTAAAATGTGTTTTTTACAACTTTCACAATTTGATATATAATTTCTAATCCTTTTTGAAAGGTAACCACTTACATAATGTAATATAATATTTTCCAAATTCTTTGGTTTGCTCAAGTTATTAGGAACGTGGATGTCGTTATCATCGAGGAGTAGCGTAATTTGATCTTTGACATCCTAAAATCATTATTAAAGTAGATTTAAAGTCATTCCAATTCAAAATAATTACCTGCTGTACAAATTTTTGCAATGAAATAAAAATATCACCTTCATCGTTTTCGCAATTACTGCCTCCGGAATGACCACTAGTAAAGTTTTTTACTAATAAACTTGTATAAAATGGAGTAAACGCAGCTGCAGTTGGGTTGTTAAATCTTACACCTCTCTGACGTATTTGTCCAAAGAAATTCTCCAAAGGATCTTGATTGAATATTCTTGGAGACATCATAGTAAAACCAAGATCATTCATTTTTCGGTAAAGGTTAATGAAGCCCTAAAAATCAAGTTTACATTTATCAATTACATATTAATATGAAAATAATTATTTCTACTATTTTTAGATACCTCGAGTGTTGTAATCCAATTTAGAATACTTGGTGGTTTCGAAATCTTTTCAGTAACTTTATTATCTTTATCTTTTTTATATTCAATAAATACCATAGTGTTCAGTATTTGAATTGCTCTTCTCCAAAATTCAATATGTGATTGCTCTGATTTCACTGTGATACAGGTTCGTAATACTTTGCCTACAGTATCATATCCGTAACCATTAACACTATCAAATAATTGGTCTAAGAACTCAATCACATCAGCAGTTTGTGTAGCTTCTGGGGGCAAATCTATTCTTTTATTATTTAATGTAACACTGCATTCTAAAAAATAAGACATAAACTTATGAAGCTTTTCTACTAAATCTACCCTATATATACCCTATATTATAAAAAGATAAGGGCTCAATATGTAACGTTTTTATGTAACGTTTTTATGTAACGTTTTTATGTAACGTTTTTTTGTAACATTTTTATGAAACCGAAATGCTTATACTATATCTACCCTATATTATAAAAAGATAAGGGCTCAATATGTAACGTTTTTATGTAACGTTTTTATGAAACGTTTTTATGTAACGTTTTTATGTAACGTTTTTATGTAACGTTTTTTTGTAACATTTTTATGAAACCGAAATGCTTATACTATATAAGATATAAAATTATTTTTACTGTCTCAACCTTTATACCATGGTATAAACTGATAAACTGATCAACATCTCAGGCAATTTGATCTGTTTAGTACTTGAGACGTTGATCGGCCGCAGCCGTCGTTCCCATCAACAAATTACGAGCTTTTATCTTCTAAAACATCAGCAGAACGTGTCAAGGAACTCAGGGAAAGACAACAGCAGCAACAAAAACTATCAAAATCAAATCCGCCAGCAAAAAAATCAAAGGAACCTTTGAATGAATGCAAAAAAAGCGAAAATCAGACAGTAGCTCAAATTGCCAATAATTCTCAAATAATAATAATACCTTATGATGCCGGAGATATGACGCAAAAACGCCGATATTGCAGTGCAATATTTTGGAAAAATTAATTTTGTAAAAAGATAAGACAAAATATGCAACGTTTTGGAAGATTGTGATTGGTTCTTTCCCTTTAACCAATAGTAAAATTGCAGAACGTTTTCAAGAAATAAAAAAATACCTAATAGTAATCGATAACATTTATTTTAAATTTTCAAGCTGTATGACGTTATAATCCGTTTAAACGTTAATCCGTTCATCCGTTGAGATATATTAATCATCGGAAAAAAATGTTGTATGAAAAGAAGTTTTACAACTCAAAGTTATTTCGTTTATGTGCTATTAGGGCCGCAAAGCGGCCCGGGGGGTTGGGCCGCGACAGCGGCCAGGGGGGCAAAGCCCCCCTAGTATTAAATAAAATACTACTTAAAAACGTGTAATACATACTTCTGTTGGCTATTACCTTTACATTTTATTCTACTATATTTAAATTTAAATTACACAAATTAACTACTTTCACTGTTATAATCATCACTAATCGCTTGCATTTTAAATATAGGTTATGTTATTGTTTACTTTTGTATTAAACTTCACAATAGCGCCACCTTCAGAATGGTCGTGAACTAAAAGTACACTGACCGAACTTTCCTATCTGAGTTTCTGCACCGTGGTTCACACTATATGATTTTTGATATTATAGAAGTTATGGCTTTTATGATTGGCTGTTGTGACGGTATGATTTTAGCTATGACTTTTTTTATGACTAAGTCATATGATAAATCATGTAGTGTGAACTACCCTTAATTCAGAAGTCACCAACCGGTATACAAATAACTGTATCTTAATTTAAATTCAATAATAAGTTAATAATATTATTGTTATAGGAAGGAATAATTAAAAAATACAATTATCCTTTTGAAAAGCACATAGTACAAACTGAAGATGGATATATTTTAGAATTGCAAAGAATACCAAATAATATATTTAGTAGCCAGGGGAAAGATGCTCCACCAGTTTTGCTATTTTCTGGTTTATTAGGTGATTCTTTAACATGGGTGGTATTAGGACCTGAAATGGGATTAGGGTTTGTTTTAGCGGATCATGGTTATGACGTATGGATAGGTAATAACCGAGGCACGACTTTATGTAAGAAACACGTTTCTCTTGATCCGTACAAAGATAAGAAGAAATTCTGGGACTTTAGGTAAGAAATTAAGAATGCGAGTATTTTATTTAACAAATTGTTTTAAAGCGATGCTTTTATGCAAAATTGACATGTCAGGATTATTATCATTCTTTTCCTGAACGCTAGAAGTCAGAACACCTAACAAGTTGTTTTGAATGTACGAGTTCATGCCCTCTAACGAATATTTGTTAAAATCAATCAATTCTTCATGATTATAATTTTATATATTGGTTCAAGATTACTTTAAGTTAAGGAAAATTTTACATACAATTTGATTAGCCTTTTTTTATTGCTCAAAAAGCGCCGATAATACTATTATGACTTTCAGTAAATCCGTGTCATATTTTTGAAAAAACAATGAAATAATTTATTTAAAACGTTAATATAGATATTTCTAACTATCAATCTAAGATTCTTTTCCATCAAAAATTGATTTGTTTATATTCAAAAATATGTTTGTATACATAGTAATATAATTATATTTAAATTGTTAAAGTATTAATTCGTAAGAGAAGTTTTAAATTTGAAATTTGAATTTCTTTAAAACGTGTTATAGTTGACCTTATTTAATAAATATTAAATATTAGAAATTATTGTTGAGAATAGGTCTAGTTTAATTAATAATCTACAAGTAGATATTAAATATTTTTTTTGTAAGTTTGTAAAAAGTAAAAAAAAAATTAATATCTACTTGTAGATTATTAATTAAACTAGACCTATTCTCAACAATAATTTCTAGTATTAATTCGTGATTATAAAAATAATGATGATATTTTTTTTATCGAGTTATAAATAATAATTAATAATAATCAAATTGATTTTTATTTTTTGATTAACCTTTTGAAAACTAATGAGTCTCCTTAAAAATAATTAATTATTCTAAAAAATTTAAAATTTTTTTTAATAAAATTAAAAAAAGTATCTTCATTATTAAAATATGTTTACTTTATTTCTAGTTTTTGTCTTGTTTTTAAGTATCATTAATTTTGAAAGCTTTTTTTACTATTACGGATTAGTAGGCAAATAAAAGTATAAAAAAATTTTAAAAATTAATTGTAAAATTAAGGCTACCGGATATATCCGAACTAGATCATAATTATGTATAATTTTTTTTTTTAACTTTATATTATAAAGTCATTTGAAAAACTTTTCACAATTTTACATAATAAAATTATTATAATAATAGAATAATAATTAATAAACAATAACAAATTTGTAGAAATTGGTACTACAAAAATTACTTAGTTTTCAGGAATTAGGCCATTACGATATTCCAGCGACTATAGACCATATTTTGAATGTAACCAAACAAAAACAATTAATGTATTTAGGACATTCCCAAGGAGCTACAAGTTATCTTGCAATGCTATCCGAAAAGCCAAATTATAATAATAAAATTAAATTTGCAATAGCATTAGCTCCTGTAATATCGCTTCAAAATTCCATATCAATGGCGATTCAACTAGGAATGCAAAATATAAACAATTTCAAGGTACAAAAATTTAATGTACCTACTACTAATAAAATAAATTGCATAATGAAGAAATTAACTACTAATATTGAATTTAAAAATTTAGAACCTATTGGAATCATTAAATATCTACGAACTATTTCCACGTTCCAAAACAATGATGAGATTAGCATCCGAACAGTGTTCGCCAAATTCATATGTACAGCATATCTGTGCTGAAATATATTGTAATCTTGTAGGTGGTAGCATGGAACAAATAAATAAGGTACACTAATTAATGATTTAAATAAAATAAATATATAAAAAATATACTTTTGGTTTAAAGTCAACTATTCATCTTTTAATAAGTAGTGCAGGAGGAGGGTCTCTCAAAGAAGTTCTTCATTTTCTTCAGTTAAATAAAGGTAAACAATTCTTAACAATCAAAAATTAAAAAAAAAAATGGTTGTCTGTAAAGTCGGTTTACTTTATTCTATATTTTCGATAAATTAACATTTATTTGCACTCGAAATTTTTATTTTAATAAATAGAGCTTATTTGCCAATTAAATTACCTCTAATGATTTTAAAACACATAATTTTATGATTCCTCGTTATTAATATTCATTGTTTACCTTTGTTGTAGTCTTTATTTAGGAGAATAATTAATATTACAAATTAATACATTTTTATTAGTAAAGTTCGGTGGTAAGCACATAATTATATTATCACATCTATTTTTTAATAATCAAAGAACAAAGATATGAGATTATATATGTTACGTACCAAGCCCGAAATTGTACAGTTCGCGCTCTGTGCAATGATTTTTGTACCGAGCGCCAAGTGTACAGGCTACTTTGTACGAAGTGCGATTTACCGGACTTGGTATTACGAGATTTGTACAAAGCGCGATCTGTACAATCTAATCTGTACAGAGCTGTTAGTTTCAACCTTTCTGTCAACTTGGTACAACTTAATATTGTACAAAGCTATATAAACATTCTCACTTTATTTAAAGTAAATATAATTTCCTTGCACACACATAATTTATTTATCGGAAAACACCGAGAAAACGTTACTATTCCGAGCGACCTATCAGGTGCCAGATGCATCAGCATGCCTACGAGCCGCAAATTCAGAGACATCAATAGTTGGCGGCCAAGGATTTGTGCGGAGCACATGCACCAAAAAATGTTTGCATAAAAGATGTGTGCAGGAAAAACGAAGTTTTGTGCAATTCTCGCTGCCGTAATTCACAGAGCTGTACTAATAAATAAATTATGTGTGTGCAAGACACAGCCTGTACACTTCGCGCTCGGTACAAAAATCATTGTGCAGAGCGCGAACTGTACAATTTCGGGCTTGGTACGTAACATATATAGCTAATCAAATTCTTAGAATGCAAGAATTAGGTAATAAATTAAGGTAATAAATTACCTTATTGCACACAATTGTTATTATAATAAACAATGGTATTTCATTCGGACGCATCGGCTTGTTCCGCGATCTCTCGCAAACGCATGGCTCGGCGGAACGTTACTAATGAGTCATGTTTTTTCGTGTGTGTCGGCGTTCATCAATTTATAAGACGTTATCACGTCAAAAACTTTTTCCAATTTCTGTTATGATTTTATTATTTTAAAGAAAATAGCACTCCAAATTATATTTTATGGTAATAGTAATTAGAACTAAATTGGTATTTGGAAGTTTCGTGTTGTTATAATAACGAAAAGCTTGCAGACAAATTGTTTTCTTTAACTCTATTCATTATGCATTTGGTTATGTTTAATACTTTTTTATTTTATTTATTATTTATATTCAGGAATTTTTCATAAATACGATTACGGAGAAAAAGAAAATGTTAAATTGTATGGTCAAGAAAACCCTCCAATTTACAATTTATCTAATGTTAATGTTCCAATTGCGATTATTTATGGTAGTTCCGATATATTTGCATCACAAAAAGTAAAAAACCGTAAGAAAGTTTTTGAGTTTTCTAGTACAATTTATTTCAGGATACGCAGCTGTTGGTATCTAAACTTCCAAATGTGATGGGAATAAAAATGATTCCAAATTATAATCATGTTGATTTAAGCTGGGGTACGGACGCTCCTATACTAGTGTTTCGTGATATAATTAAATTGCTTAAGATGTACTCTTAATTTTTACTTATAATAAATTTTTTACATTAAAAGTGTTGTATAAATATTAGGATAAATTATTATGATAAACCACGCATAAATGTGCATCATCTTGAGTGTAAAGTTTTGGATAATATCTAATTGGGGGAAGTTATATCTGACGATACACAAATTTTAATAATAATTTTTTTTTAATTCAAGTCCTTTTATAAAATAAAAAATTATCTGTCTTGAGTCGTCCAGATGCAAACCCAGATATACACAAAAAAAATTATTTTTGAGGTTTTGGTATCTAACGACTCGTAATAATATTATGAGTCCCTAGATACCAAAAACTCAAAAACAAAATTTTTTGTTTATGTCTGGGTTTGCATCTGGACGACTCATTTATTCTGATAGAATCAATTTCGAAAGCAATAAATTTAGTATTAATTTTCGATAATAAAAGCTCTAATAAAAATGTAAGAAAAGCTTTTTTAGATACAGTTGTTATCATGAAAGATGACGCTTCGTCATAAACGGCATTTGTATGAAATAAGACAAAAATTGTAAGTCAAATAAGTGTTCTATATAATAAATTTAAATCATAATAATTATTATAATCATTATAATATCCACAACAATACTCTAAAAAAAACTAACAAATTTTAACAAGTTTATAGCAAATCAAAACTTACAATTAACGTAATATAAAATAATTAATTACAACGAAATGGAAATATAACCTAAAAACCAAAGTAACTTGTCAAAGCTATAGTATCAGTCAATATTAAAAACTACTTTCATTAAAATTATTATGCAAGCTATGAAATATTGTATCTATCTTTTTCTATCTCATTCGTTGAGTATCATATAATTTTCAACGTATAACATTTCTAAAATCAGACACTTAAGAATTATTTATGTTAGTGTGTCTTTGTTGCACTTATGTTACCACAACTAATTTGTAAAAAAAAGATTGTCGGTTCTTAATACAGATGGTTGTGACGTAAGCTTCAACTTTCAAGATAACAACTGTATTTTTATAATATGTAGTATTTATAACCTATTTAACTAGAATAATCTTTTAAAAAATTTCTTTTTACTACAAGGTAAAAAAAACATTTACTGAATGAAAAAATGATCAGTCTGTTTTTAGTTTATTTGTTAATGTAGATTATCAATTTATTTGAAAAAGAAATTATAAAAGAAATATTTGCGGATCACTGACCAATTAAAGGACCCCGCTACGGCCTTATGGGTTTTGGGTCCCAGTCAAATTTAACCAAAATTTAGGATATTGTAGTTTATAACATGCTGATAAAAAGTGTCAATGAGCACAAAGCCAAAAAATGGACAGTTTTCGAGATATACGGCATTAAAGAGTTAATCTAGTCATTCTATGAAACACACAATGATAAAGTCAAAAACGATACCACCTAGAAAAAAAAAATACTGCCGTGTAGAAGATAAAATTCTAAAAAAGATAGCGTTTTTTGCATCGCTCTAGCTAGTGTATTACATAACCTAAAAAATTAAACAAAGTCGAAAGAGCGGTTTCTTGAAATTAAAATAAAAATGAATTTTGCAACAAAAAAAAAGTTAAATGAAAAAGTTGTAGAAAATAAGTTGTAGAAAGTTAAAATACTGATTCATTATTTATTTTCTGAGAAAAACGAAAAATGCCGTCAAAATTTGCTGTTTTTGTTTTTTTTTCTTAAATCGCAAGAAACCGCATTTTCGACTTTGTTTAATTTTTTAGGTTATGTAATACACTAGCTAGAGTGATGCAAAAAACTCTATCTTTTTTAAAATTCTTTCATCTACACAGCCCTATTTTTTGTTTTCGGGTAGTATCGATTTTAACTTTATCATTGTGTCTTTCGTAGAATGACTGGACAAACTTTGTAATGCCTTATATCTCGGAAACTGTCCATTTTTTGACTTTGTGCCCATGGACACTTTTTATCAGCATGTTATAAACTACAATATCCTACATTATGGTTAAATTTGACTGGGACCCAAAACCCATAAGGCCGTAGCGGGGTCCTTTGTCAAATATGTTCTTGTCACTTAGATTGGATAAGCAGCTTTGATTTTATATATAAATAAAGATTTGAAGATCTTAAAAACTTAAAAATTTACAACAATCCGCTCGTCACGAAATCAGTTCTACAATCCGATTTGGATACACAGAGAAAAAATTGAATTCCAAATCAATCTCGCACCAATTTTGAAGTAAATATTATTTCAATTGATGTCAAATTTACTTCAATAATTGTAGTAAAATTAACTTCAAAATTGGTGCGAGATTGATTTGCACTTCAATTATAGTAAAAATTACTTCAATTTTTTCTCTGTGTAGAACAGATGGCTGGTCGAAGGCTTGGTTGCTCACGCTAAATGCCGACAAGTGTGCCGTTCTTTATATTGGTGCCAACAACCCTTGCTTTGACTACATAGGTACTAAATAGCGTGGTGCTCAGGAAGATTGGTGATCAGACCGACCTTGGTGTTTTAATAAGTGGTATCTTCAAGTAGACCTCACACATCATAAGCGTGGTCAAAAAGGCATGTTCTTTGTTCTACCTTATAAAAATAGCCTTTAAGGGTCTGAAGCTTGACGTGTTTGTAAAAATTTACAAGGCGTACGATATTATTTACTTTACTTTTAATTATTTTTTATAAAAAAAAGTAAGTTTATTTACTTAAATTTGAGGCGCTCATCTGGATCTGAAACCCATACTTCGTCAAAGATATAGACCATCTGGAGAAGGTACAGCGTAGGGCTACTAAATTGGTTGCGGATTTGAAAGATAAATACGAGCAACATTTTGCACGCTAAGGGAAAGACGCAAACCCTGGGGACTTGGATCGAATCATATAAAATAATAATTAGTAATCACTTTAAGTGTTCGTTGCGTGACAGGTTTGAGTTTAGTGTCAATTTTAATTTGCGGGATAACTCTCTTAAGCTGGTGCACCAAAAATTTCAGAGCGTGGCTCGACAGAATATTTTTTTTGTGCGTGTGGTTAAGTCAATGCCCCTCTTTGAATGCATTCAAAAATCGTTTGGACTTGTATATTGGATCAGATGCGACTTATACACGCAAAAAAAAGATGTAGTTACATTTACATTTTTCGTGTAGTAAAATAATTGTAGTGACAGGAACAACATTTGTAGTGAAATTAAACGCACCTCTCATGCTGTTTATACTACATCAGTTGGAAAATGCACTTACGCATTGTTGTAAGATGAATGTAGTTAACTTTACAATTTTTATGTACTTCTAACTCTATAGAGTGTTGTTGCTTATCACTCAAAATAATTGATTTTGGTGTAACAATAAGATAAGTAAAAAGTACACTGGATTGTAGTAATTAAAATTTACCTTGTGTAATTATGTAACAAAATATTGCAACTCTAATGTTTTGCAATCCTTCAGTTTCCGTAATTAAGTTATGCTTTGACAAATATGCAGAATCTTTAATTCGTTTTTAATTTATGTTTGAACAGCACCTTAAGGTACAGTGTACACGATGACAATATTATTATTAGTTTTGAAATGAATCGTGTAGTGAAAAGAATTATGTATGACTTTTTATTATTTAAAGGTAAGTACTCAATTTTTTAATGTTTAAAATTAAAAATCGGCAGTATAACGACGATTTTTGAGTTACGGGCTACCTAAGCGCTCCCCGAAGATATTAATTTTACGAATGAAATCTCAACGTAATGTGAAGTTATAATTTAGCGATTTAGGTAAGGGCAAATGTTATGTATCGATTAGTTTGGTCAGAAATTGATTTTAAACTTGTCGATTTCCAGCGATTATCGACTTTGTCCTTATGGAAATATTTCTTTGTAAAATTTCGGTTCAAAAAAACACGTGGAGATTAAAAATTTTTAACAATGTAAAGTTTAAAGGTGTAATTCTCAGAATTTCAGGCAGGCTACCGCATTAAAATCTTATTCATTCTTATTGTCACATAAGCAAATTTTTTTGAATCGTAAATATTTGTTAAACTACAATATAAATTTTTTTAATTATATTTTAATTGCTATTAATTAATAATAAATGAGCTCGTTTTAACTTAATATCAAAAATTAAACAAATACCTATAGGTACTATTGGGATTGGTCAGGCATGCATTATTAATGATAGATGAACATATTGTTCTAAAGAATAAAATTGTAAATTTTGAATAATCCACATAAAAATAATTTGCAATGCAGTTTTCATGACCGCTACTATATAATTATAGACAATACGATGTTATCAACAGCATTACGTAATTAACAATTCAAAATAATATTCAAAAATGTTGTGATACCACCCTGTATTCAACTTTTCTTATAGTATTCAGGTAAAAGAATATAAATTGTAAAGAATGTTTTAAAAGCTTTTATCCTTAAAACTATTATGCCATATATACGTAAAAAAAATTTTTCTAGAGTGACAGTAAGCAATTAAATTTTAAGAAGTTCTTCTTTAAATACTTGCTACCATAAAATAGTAGATAATTAATAAAATTTGAATTACATATTGTCAAACTTCCAATAGATCGTTGCTTTGAAATGAAGATCACAACTTTCATTGATGCGCGCGCATTAGGATTTTTGTTGCAGGATTTTGTTGCTAGACGGTAGACGCAAGTTTAATTTTTCAGTTTCCACTAGAGGATCAACATGGTAATACCTACCCGAGGTTGTAAATCTATACCTAGTCGAACTAAACAAACTTAAGAGAGGCATTTTTTTCAGGGCCCTTTTAATTTAATCAACAGATGTCGCCTACTTAAATATTTTTTTAAATAAGAGGAATTTGCTATATTTAAAATATAGCAAATTCGTTGAAATAATACTATTCTATAAACAATATTCTTGATCTTAAGCTATTTTGAGTTCGTAATATTTATTTATAAAAACACAATTCATAATTAAAGTTTAATTATCTCTTTTTGTAAGTGAGTGTGTTTTGACATACTCAATACGAACTCAAAATAGCTTAAGATCAAGAATATTGTTTATAGAATAGTATTATCTCAACGAATTTGCTATATTTTAAATATAGCAAATTCCTCTTATTTTATAAAATTATTTAAGTAGGCGCCATCTGTTAATTAAATTGAAAGGGCCCTGAAAAAAATGCCCCTCTTAAGAAATGTGAACCTGTTACTTCTACTCAGAAAGACAACAAAAATCTTCGCCAATTTTTGGATGAAACCATGAAACGTATACAGTCAAAATCACTATAATCAACGGATCAACAACAACCACGTACGTAGCTTGAAACATCAAATTGCAATCTTAGAATAGACAAAAATAACATTATCGATTTTTTAAAGGGGACTGCTAGTCAATCCGTTAAAACAGTGTATAACGTGCAGAAAAAATCTACTAGCAACGTGCCAAACAACTAGTCAACCAATGTAAAACAGATTTTAAGAACTAATGACGTGAAGCACGTGTTGCTTACAGGTACCTAACGTATATCTTCCGTTTTATATAACAAATTTTGTAGGTAACAACAAAGTATTGTCATTATGATTGGAACTGCCACTGTAAAATCGAAAAATCTGGAATTTACTAGAGGCCCTCAAAAACTGAAGTTCAAAAAGGTTTTGTGCTTCATATGCAGGTAATTTTATGACTTGACTGCTTAATTAAATAGAAATAATCTCACGAGGTACATATAATATGCATTTCAGACAGCGGCCCAGTTGGAACAACGGATACGAAAGTTACAGGGATTTCTACTTCAAAACCAACCATTATTGGACCATTGGATACGCCCACATTTTATGTACAGTAGTTTTACCTTATTAAAGAAGTAGCCTACCTTATTATCTACAATAATTATTAATTATAAGAAACTTTATAAAGCAATTTATTTTAATAAATATACAAAATTATTTGTACTGTTAATATGCGTTTACCCTATAAAGTTGTTAATTTAATAACATTAAACACAAGTAAAGCATACTGCTATTGTTGTCAAACCCACACAATAATTGTAGTAGTTCTAATTAATTTATAATTCAAAGGTAACAACATCACTATGTAAAAATAGCAACAATTGTGTAGTACAATTAACTTAACAATGTTGTACAAGTAACGACAGCACAAAAAGTGAATTATACTGAATATTAGCAATATTTACTACACAGTAAACGTAGAGTTAACTACACCTATAGGTGTTAAAACAACATCACCATTAGTACTATGTACATAAGCACATTTTCATATAACAACAAAATTTTAAGTACTTTATACTACATTGATGTTAAACCTTTACAACAATTGTAGTAAATTGTACTGCAGTCATTTTACAACAATTGACATGTAAATTTTACTACTCTTTGGTGTTGTCACTATATTTGCAACTCATTGTAGTAGATTGCACTGCATTTGTAGTTACATTTACAACTTTTTTTTTGCGTGTAGAATGTGATAAATTTTGAGATTTGTTAGTTTTCTTATCTGTGTATGTTTGTTACTTGCTTTGATTTGTTTTGTGACCTAACTCTATACTGTTATGTGCAAGATAATCGGCTTAGCCGCCCCTTGCTAATTTAATAGTAATAATAATACATTTTAATTGACAGAGTAATTATCAGCTCAATGTTACAAATAGCTCTAGAGTTTTTATCGGTTTAAGTGACATTGGCAGTTAAAGTTTTGCGCAGATTAGTTAAAGTGACCATGGGCGCCCATATAAAATGTTTTCAGTAGGGGCCATTGTATATTTAATTGTGTATCGTATCTCATTGAATTTTCGAGAAAACGCGAAATTTTTGTTTTTTTCAAGATCAAATGTCCTTGGATCGACTTTAGGAATATTTAGATATACAGTGTGTTCACGGAAAGTGGTAACAGTGAATAATTCTTAAATATTACTAGATACAAAAAAAAGTTTAAATAGTTTTTTATTCAACTCCAAATTTTCTATTGGAAACTGTCAAAGTATATTTTTTTATTCTTCAAATTCAACCGGAAGTAAGCATTAAATTTTTTTTTCAAATAGCAACATGTCTTTTTTTTAACATTTTGGCAATCTACAATTTTTTATCTATAAATACCTATAAAATTTTCATAAGGTTACATAAGAAAATATTTGAGAAAATGTAAGACTTAAACAAGCAATAATAATTTACTGATTATTTACACATAGGTATGTAGAGTGCCATGAAAAACAAAACATTACGACACCGAAAACACAACATTTCATTTATCTGATAAATTTTTCAAAATTGCCACCGTTTTGTTCAAGATATGATTCTAATTTTCGCAGAAGTTCTGGCGATTTGGTGATAATTTTGATAGATGCTAAGTTAATTTTGATTTTTAAAATTTTAAATTTTAAGAGAGATTTGCCTAATATACCATTTTTAAATGACTCCATAGAAAGAGTCTAATGGTATCATATCATAATAATGGTGTTTTGTTTTTCATAGCACTCTACATACGTAATTAATAAATTATTATTGTTTGTTTAAATCTTGTGTTTCCTCGAATTTTTTCTTATGTAACCTTATGAAAATTTTATATGTATTTATAGAGAAAAAATTGCAGATTACAAAAATATTAAAAATAAGACATGTTGCTATTTGAAAAAAAAAATTTATGTTTACTTCCGGTTAAATTTAAAGTATAAAAAAATATACTTTAACAGTTTCCAATAAAAAATTTGCAGTTGAATAAAAAACTATTTAAACTTTTTTTTGTATCTAGTAATATTTAAGAATTATTCACTGTTACCACTTTCCGTGAACATACTGTATTTTTGTAGTAGGGGAGACCGAGGAGAGTTGAAACAGTTTTTACAGTATCTAGTATATTTTAGCCAAAAATGGTTCTACCTCTATGAATTATAGAATTCCATATAGCCAGTTCTATACACTATATGAATCAAATATAAAAATAAGTAAAAATAATTAAGGTTTATGAAAAAATCGACAAAAACTAAAATAACTCCCAGTGTTACAACTCTCCTAGTACCGAGGTGAGTTGTAACAGACGGCGAGGTGAGTTGTCACAAGTGGATATTTGTGTTTAAATTTAATTTAAACGTTACTTTTTGTGAATAAAATAAACTTTAATAATAAAAGTGAATACAACAAATATTATACTGCTTTGTTTTTGTTTGAAATTTAGTCCTAAAGAAAATTGTAACAAACATATTAGAGCTCTTCTCCAGTGTAAGCTTTATATGACCATTTTTTGCATTACATACACTGAACCCACTTTTTTTTAAATTTGCTGTTGAAATAGAGCTCGAGGCAACACAAGCAAAAATATGTATTGCCGGTTTTAATTTTTTTTTTTTTTTGATCAATATGTATTAATAGAGAACTAGGAGAGTTGAAACAAGCTGTTACAACTCTCCTCGGAACCTAAAGGTGGTTGGAGCGTTTCTCCAAGTCCATGGAAAAATTATAAAATTTATAGAGCACATAATTTATGATTTACCACGTACGTAAAAAAAATTTTAAGCGGATTGACCGACTAATTCACAAAAAAATCGAATTTGAAATCTCCGAATTTAACATGGGGAGTATTGCGTGAACGCGGTTACTTGACACAATTCCCATAAAATAATATAGTTAAATCCATGTCAAGTAAATAAAAAATATGTTCAACTATAGATTAACGTTTTACAAAAGGCCTAGAAAAAATTTAAAGATATTGACCATCTAGTTTGGCTGTAAATAATTATTGAACTTAACGAAATTTAACTTTTTTAAAACTACAAGCGGCTTGGCAACGTTGGGATACCAACAAAAAACAATAACCACAAATTAAGTGACGTTACGCTTTGAAAATTATTAATTATGTAAATTTTATTATTTAATTGCATCGAATATTACAAAATGTAACAAAGTTACATGGAAAAAGGACATTGTAAGGATTGCATTTGCGTAAAAAAACTGAACAAATTTTTGTTGTTGCCAGACCAAATTTTTTGTGAATCAAATAAGGTACTGTGAAAACTTTAATAAATAAATTCTTTCTTTCAATTTATTTATACTTTTGTCATTCGTTCGTTTTTAATATTATATTTGTATTGATACCTCTTTCATGGTTTTTAAAGTAGTGTTAATATTTTTCAGTCACTACTACACCATCCGCAGTACAATTTCGATGTAAACTGCATTAAATAACACGTCAAAAAAGCAATAAATTTTCGCGTTGCCAGTTCTCTAACGGGAATAGGTTCCACAAAATCGACGCTATTTCAACTCACCTCTGTTTCAACTCTCCTCGATCTCCCCTACACTATGAAATCATTTCCGCGCTATTGGACGCAGATTAGTTGTCTGAATATAGTACATACTTGAATGTCATTGGTGCAATCTTTGTAAAAAAGATTTTCAACGCAATGCTACAAATCGCCCTATAGATTTTATCAATTCGAGTGACATTGACTTTTAAAGTTTGCGCGAATTAGTCAATGTAAACCACCTGATCGAAAATGCAATATTTTGTTTGGTATATTATAAATGTAGGAAGGAGGTTATCAATTTCAATTTCTCAATTAATTGTGTTGTGGAGCATTTCACGTGAAGCGGACCATGAAAAAAAAGTGAGGTTGTGAATTTTGTTCATATTGGGCATATTTGTACTTCTAAGGAATATAAACGTGTACACATAATATTTTTTTTATTTGAGGTTTAGTTGTTAAGATATGAGATCTTAAAGATTCACGTAATTGACGGAAGGGTTTATTTGGAATTTTATTTTCACATTGAAGTAAATTATAATAAAATAATAAATGTAGTGTTTTCTATAGAAAATTTACTGTTCTTTTTGATTTTTAAATCAGATTTCAAATTTGAATTTTTTTTCTAGTGTTAAACCGAAAGTAAATAATTAAAATATTTTTTTTAATAACTTCGACCATTTTAATTTTAATTCTTTTTACTTTAAAATAAAGCTTAACATTTATAAATTCTGCTAAAAAAATTTCAGAATGGGATCTCAATTAGTTTAAGAGATACATCCATTACAGTACGTACATGTCACACTGGGCGCTTCATCAAGTTGGCTGGACTAAGTACTTTTACCTTGGAAAAGGTATAGGAAAGTTTATATAAGGCATGATTGTTCAGTTAAGTAAGTTAAATATAAATTTCCAAGTTTTCGACCTTGAGGGGGTGTCTCTCGCGCCGCCATCTTAGTTTGAAGAGGTGGAAAATCGCCTTTTTGCTACTATCTCGTTACCAGTACTAGATACATCAACTAAGGTTATTTTAAAAATTCTAAAGCGTGCGATTTTGCATATTTTTCTTTTTATACATTTTTTTGTAAAATTAATACTTTCGGAGTTATAACGAGTAGAAAATTAACGTTTTCGTCAATTAATACTTTGAAATTGACGAAAAACTATTAATTTTAGAAAAAAATACAAAAGACAAAAAATATGCAGAATTGCCCGCTCTACAACTTTTATAATAACCTTAGTCGACGTATCTAGTACCGGTAATAAGATAGTAGCGAAAAAGCAATTGTCCACCTCTTCAAACCAGGAGGGCGGCTCGAGAAACACCCCTCCAAGGTCGAAAACTTGGAAATTTATATTTAACTTACTTAACTAAACAATCATGCCATATATAAACTTTCTTATACCTTTTCCAAGGTAAAAGTACTTAGTCCAGCCAACTTGATGAAGCGCCTAGTGTGACATGTACGTACCGTAATGGATGTATCTCCCAAACTAATTGAGATCCCATTCTGAAATTTTTTTGTCAGAATTTATAAATGTTCAGCTTTATTTTAAAGTAAAAAAAATTAAAATTAAAATGGTCAAAGTTATTAAAAAAAATATTTTAAATATTTACTTCCGGTTTAACACTAGAAAAAGAATTTAAATTTGAAATCTGATTTAAAAATCAAAAAGAACAGTAAATTTTTTATAGAAAACACTACATTTATTATAATTTATTTCAATGTGAAAATAAAATTCTAAATAAACCCTTCCGTCAATTACGTGAATCTTTAAGATCTCATATCTTAACAACTAAACCTCAAATAAAAAAAATATGTGTACACGTTTATATCCCCTAGAAGTACAAATATGCCCAATATGAACGAAATTCCCAACCTCACTTTTTTTTCATGGTCCGCTTCACGTGAAATGCCCATTGTTTTAGATGTTCAATGGTTAACCCAATAATATTTTTTGTTATATTATATTAAAATATATTGTAAAATGGAACTTAAAATTTATTAATTAATATTGTGTAGTTTCAAAATATATAAGCCAATTTCCATCTGATTCATTAAAAAATGAATGATATGTAAAAATAATGTCTTTTTAAGTTATCTATGAATTTAAAATTATATTAAAGTCAAGGTAAACGATTGATAAATTCTCAAGGCAATCCCAAATTTTCTTCTTAGATACATAAAAGTTAATTTTCAAGTAACAAACGTACATTGAAGTTTATGATTGAATCCACGTAAGTCACCTTTATTTTTTATTTTGCTTTTTATTATGCTTTTGATGACATTACAAGTGACACCTCATTTGAAAGGTCTTGCTTCCCTGAATTCAGTATTATAATATTTTTAAAGTTTTATCAATTATTTGACAAAAAAATTAAAGTTGCAAATTTGCGAAATAAATTCGATATTTCACGACATTTAAAAATAAAAAAGTAAAAAACGCTTAAACAAGTTGATTTTAATTTTAAGGGGGCTACTTTTACTGTAATAATTATTATTTTGTAAATCATTAATTTGACTACAAATGGATTGAGAATTCATATATTTGCTTTTGTATAAGGTACTGTATTAGTATGAAGACGTGCATTGTTCTTATTCTGTTATATAAATTAATACAGTCCAATAAAAAAGTAATCGATTTTAAATTTATCATTGTTAATTTTTTAAATTTTTTATCTTGAGGTTCATTTTGCTCTGTTTCCCATAAAATCTTTTAGGTAAAATAAGGGTTTAGATTTTTTAAAACGTGACGGGCAGGCTTGGAAAAGGTAGCATTACAGAAAGTTGCTTTCTTTGATTACATGAGAATTAGTTGAACAAGTTACCAAAATTAAGATCTTAGAATATGTAAATATGACATTTAATTTTTTTGGTGATTCCTACCAGTTTTTGGTACTGGTTACCTTTTTGCAATACTTTTTAATTTGAAGGTGATGCAAAAATAGTTACCTATCTCAATTTCAACTACGAATTAATTTATAAGCAGTTTGACCTTTTGGGTACCAATGCGAACAGTACACTATTCAATTTTATAAGTCAAGTTTTTCTGCATTTTCGGGTAAGTGCAATATAAAATATTAAAAAACATTTATCAGTTTCATAATTTTGTTGTTCAAATGCAACGACAATAAAAATATTAAGATTAAATATTATTAAAACCTACAAAGAAATGACCAGTCCAGCAGTCTGGCGAAAATCAAACACGGATAGACTAGAAAGCGGATCACTGCAATTCTATCCTGATCGAGTCGGATGTGCTGTGATCTAAAAAGTCTAAAGTCGATCTGTGGACTATGTGGGAAGGCAATGGAAAACCACACCATTAATATTTTCCTATTAAAGTCCTCATGGCTTATAGCCAGGAAGATCGCCAACATCCGGGTTCGGATAGGCACTTGAAGAAGAAAAAAACATTAAAAAACAGTAACCAGCAACAGGCAACCATAGAGTTCACAATAAAAAAAAAAACAAGTCAAAATACAACGTTGAAAGAAATTTTCTAGCCAATAAAGTAATTTTGTCAAAACCAGAGGCCATCCTCACAATAAATAATATTATGAGCAAAATATAAAATATTTGTCTTTTCTCGTGATCGCTTCTATCGTTTGATACTAATTTTAAAATTTTTGGTTTTTTAGAATTCTAACTGATTATGCGATTTTGATTATAGATATTACCTATTTATGTGGTATGATCTCTGAAATGGAAGTTGTACATAATTTAGTTTTTAATATACTATTTTGGACATCTGCGTTTGACTGTATACCTATAATAAATTCAATCGATCCAGGTGTGGACTTCAATATTGTAAGATTTTTTACATTACTTTTAAGTTAATTTAAATAGTATTATGAAGTATTCCACATGAAATTGAGCTGGTTGCAACCCTTCAATATTTTTTTATTGATTTCTTTAAGTAGGTATCTATTATAAAAATCTTCAGATTATTTATTTGCAAAATGGTCTGAAAATATTATTGTAAAGTTTAAATTTAACTTTTTTAAATTACTCTTTGTTTTGCTCTTTTTTTGTGTTACTACTCGTATTTAACATAGTTACTTGAAGAAATGAAAAAAGAGAACGAGTATAATATTGTGGTTTCTGCCAGGTTAACTTGTGGCCGAATACTGAATTCTACAATATTCAATTATTACATTACAATCGTTTCAGGGAAAACTAATTAAAAACTACAATTACCCTTTTGAAAAGCATACAGTACAAACTGATGATGGTTATATTCTAGAAATTCATAGAATTCCAAATACTAAATTTAAAAACAAAATTAATGTTCCACCAGTTTTGTTATATTCTGGACTTTTTGCTGATTCTTTTACATGGGTGTTCTTAGGACCAAGAAGAGGTTTAGGTTTTATTTTAGCTGATCAAGGTTATGATGTTTGGATGGGAAATAACCGCGGTACACCTTCATCTAAGAAGCACGTTTTTCTTGATCCGTATAAAGATAAGAAGAAATTCTGGAATTTTAGGTAAGAAATTTAGAAATGTAAACAATTGAAACAAAACTGAAATAATTTAAAGAAATCTCATTTAAACCAAATGCTTTTATAAGATTTAAGAAACAATATTTTATTTTTATCTAAATATAAATATGTATATGAAATCTCTGTAGTACAAAAATGCGAGTACAGCTAATGGGTAAATTCTCTTTGTGTTTATTTTGTTCATAAATTGGTTTGATTCTTGATATTTTGCCCGTTTAATAAGTTAAACTGGTCCCTTTTTGGGGCTAAAATAGATGCTTAGGAGTTTCTATTATTTAATCTCACGGAACTCAAAAATCTAAGCCTGTACAATAACTAAAAAAAAACTGGAGCTAACTTAACACCTGCTTCTGAAGTCTTTCTAAACCGGGATATCTAAATTTACAATATACAATTGAGGAGGTCACGTGCATAATCGGTTAAATCCATTCTTGTAAAATGTTCAGGAAAGCAAAAAAAACGTTTCTCTTCTGGCCCTAAAGAATAATTGAACAGTTCAAAAGTGGAGTTGTTGGGATTATGGCTGCGCATGGTATATCTAGACGAATTTTTACAAATTGTCCAAAGGTTTTCACCCAAAAGTAAAAAAATAAATAGATATAACCGGTTTTGAACCCAAATTAATAAATTCTTTTAAAAAATAAATGTATTCTTCTTTTAAACACAAATTAATTTAATAAAAAGCTTTACAAAGTACATAAAAAAACAAGAACTTAAAAAAAATTTCAAAATTTTTAAAAAATGTAAGAAAAAAATTAAAAAAATTAAAGACAATCACAAATAATACACTATCATCATCAGACTCAGCTCGTCCCTCCTCTATCCGTTTCATTATCTGTTCTTCATCTTCATTAAATTTGAGATATAACCGATTTTGCCTCAAAACACCAACTTTGATAGACTTTTTAAGCAAGATGTAATCGATTTTTCTCAAAAATAACTTCAGAATCGTGTACAGGGCACAAAATTTATATATAAAACATGTTTTACTATATTTTGGTAAAATATGGATTTAACCGGTTTTGCACGCCACCTCCTCAATTGTCTCCATTAGTAATGACGTCAAAACATCTCCATATAGGCTACCCAAACTACAGGAGATTGAATCTGTATTAATTAAACTCGGTGCCAAATATCTGTGCCTCTACGTCACTAATTTCTGATTAAGAAATGACTTATTGAATATAACTTAGAACGTCGTTCAGCTTTATTTAAAAGAGTACGAAAACATTTGTATGTCTTGCTGATCAAAACTAATAAAAGTCGTACGTTACCAATATTGGACATTATAAAAACAAACAAAAAACAAAATTAGTATGTCTGAACGTTTACTGCATTGTAATGCACTAAAAATTTTGAGTCACGTAGTGCTTTTGGTATCTAATGATTCCAGCGCCAAGTGCGGATAAATTCAAACTTAAAGTTAAAATAATAAACTTAAAACGTCAAAACGTAAAACTTATTCAAATTTTAAACGACAAATTTTTAATTTTATATTAAATATTCAACTTTTGGTTACTTTTAAAATGTTTATACCAATAAGTGGTCGCACTATAAAATCTCAATCGCAACAGTTGATTTTGAACTTATGAAATAGGTTACTGAAAAACTAATATGCAATTTAGAAGAACCAAGTTTAATAATAATGAACAATGCATCTTACCACTCTACGCTGGTAGAAAAGCAACCTACGTCAATGTAAAAAAAAGCAGTATTGCAGTATATGGTTATCTAAAAATAACATTCCTTTTAGCGACAGTTCATTTAAAGCGGATTTGTTAGAATTAACAAAATTGAACAAAGAGGAAAAACGGTATGAAGTAGATGAACTGTTGCGAAATCATGGACATGAGGTCTTACGATTACCCCCTTACCACTGCGAGTTTAATGCGATTGAACTTGTGTGGGAGCATTGTAAAACTTATTATAATAAGTATATTGGAAGAGATGGTTATGGAGATGACAAAGTAATTTTGATGTGGAATGAAGCATTGCAAAATTGTATACATCTGCAATTTGGAAAAACTGCATTCGGCACACTGATAAGGTCATAGCCGATTGGTATAAAGGGGAGAAACTGTTAGATGTCACCGCAAAAAAACTCATTATATTAGTGTCAAATGATTCTGATGGTGATAGTAGTGATAGTGATGGATAACGTCATTTCCAATAATTATCTTAAACTGATTTTAAGCACTAAAACCATTCGGCATCGGGAGTTAGGCATTTATGAAGAGTCCCTCAGAATCGTTGAATTTAAATGTTATGTTTTGATCATTTTGAAATGTTCCTGAAGTTATTATTTGTTTAATAAATATTGTTCTATTATATTCTTGGCAACAAAATTGTAATTTGTTAAACTTAAATTTCTTACTAAACTTTCCTTTAATGAAAAATAATTTGCAAATTAATGAAAAATATTTAATTTTTGTTTATAACCTGCACCATTTTGACAGTGACATTTACATTATGACAAGTTGTGGTGAAGAGAGAAAGTTATATCAAAATAAAAAGAAACAATGCATTTTAAAAAGCACTCGTTTGACTAGTTTTTTCCGGCTTGATTCATACCATTTTGAACTATGACGCAGCGGAAAATTTATTTGGCACCTACTATAATATATTTTTCGATGCCGATTTCTCGCACTCAAACCAAAAATTGGTTTTAATCCAGTAACCCTGCAAGAGGAAAACGAACTGTGATAGAAAATTAATAATAAAATTATTTGTTATTACACTTACACCTAATTTTTTACTGTAAAATTTAACAACATTTAATGTAACTGAAAATATGGAATTAATAGCTGAATTTAATAACTGAGTTCTGTAATTAGGTACTACTACTAGGGGGGTACCAGGGAGTGGAATCAGATTAGATGGGTACGGTGGGCATGGAGGTGTAGGGTATTCCAAAAAAAAAATTGGAACGGAATGAAGGGGAACCTAAAACAAAAACTGCCCTCTGAATCTCAACCCCTAATGAGAGGGTTGACCAAAAAAGAGAACAGAGTCTGCTGCAATCCGGAGAGAACCTCTCCACTTTGTTTGCCACGATGTTATAGACCAGCTCACAATGGTTGCGTAGGCCAGGTCATGAATCCTGAAAATAAAGGTAGTTTGGGGGAAGCTCCAATAAAACGCAGGAATAATATAAAGTGCTTTTAATGACAAAATAATTGAGGGTGTGATCACTATTCCAAGAATTGCAACGTTTGCTGTGTAAAACAATACACACAGCATAAATGTGAAAAATACAAGCGTAAGCTGTCAAAAGGTGTTCATGAAATACTATGAACAAGTCTCACCTCAATGGTAACCGCTATGACCACGATGAAAAATATTAGCCAACAATACACGTCAGTAAATACCAATAGGAAAGATAAAAAGTACTTACTCGATATCTTGTAAGTTTACAAACTATAACAGGTGACAGTAGTTTATTCGTTCCAATCGCTTCCTAACGTGTAGCTGCTAAAGATGCTGCGCGCCGACCAGTGTAGAAGGCGTAATCGGGCGCTACGCGCCCGATAACTCACGGAACAATTCGTTAACATCCCCACTACTAACCAACCGCAACTGTCGCGGCGAAATGCATGGTGCGCGGCGGAGACACACCCAATCCTGCTTGTATGTATTATGTAGTCTCTCTATATCAAGTTGCCTTAAGGCGCCTCTCTACCTGCTTGAAATGCAGTGCCTAGAATAAGTTCACTTTGTGCCCTTAATAATGAATATTTTTAAATGATTCAAAAAAAATTAATTAGATAAAACATGAATCTATTTTGGTACGCGCTTAAAATTTTGAAAATTTAATCAATTTTGAAGTAATGCTGTCTTCAACTATGACGAACTTTCAGCGCTTATATATCATAATCAATGCAAGTTTTCGAAATTATAAACGCGTACCAAAATAGAATGAACCTTTATCTGTCGACTCTCAAAAAATGAAATGTTTTTATTCATTGAGCGAGCTTTAAAGTAAACTTGAAAAAAACCCGTTTTATTAATTTTTTCAATGCAATTGCCTATAACGTAGGATAAAATTCTTATTTTAATTTAAAAGAATTCGCGTAGGCATTTATCTAAGTTACCTACGTGCTTTAAAATATAAACATATTCTCATATAACTTGCCGACTTGATATCATTTTTATAACATACGGGTGTTTTACAAAAAGTTAAACAAGTCGGTTTATATTAATCTCAACCACTTTAACTTTTTAATGCATTTCAATATTTTTTTATTTGGTAAAAGTTTAAAATTTTGAAAATAAAATTAATTTCGAAGTAATAGCTTCATATAGAAAGAACTTTTATTAGTTTTGAAGATTTTTTTCATTAAATAATATTGATTATAATAATTATTATTTTAGAAAATTAAAATTAAATAAACTTTAAATTTTCAAACACTTTTCTACATTTAGAAGTCAATTTATTTACTCACCACATCACAAACATAAAGTAATAACGAGCAGAGTAAGATGCACTAATATTTATATTTTATCAGTTTATACAATATCATTATTCAATTAGGTTTATTGTTAGATTCAGTTCTAAAATCCTTAATTTTTAATTTCTTTGGGTATTGTGGGTCAATTAATTCCGGTAACACACACTTAAAATAAAAAGTTTTTAATGGATTGATCATTTGATTCCAAAATTCTTCGTCTTTGTATATAATGTCTCGTTCCAATCCACGAGGAGTCCAGATTACAAACATGCAATTTTCCCGATTTGTAATGTTCAGTTGGCCCTGAACTTGATATAATAATATGAATGATGTATTAACTTTACTTTGTTTTCTATAATTTTTGCAAATTTAATTTTTTTGTTAATAATCCCTTCTCTTGGAGACATATTTTTATCTGCAGCAGATTTGGGACATTTAATTTCTATTATACCATTTTCTTCAATTAGGCCATCCGGAGATGCACCAAGAAATTGGTTTTGCAGATCAATAAATAAACCGCACTTTTAATACGTACTTGATACAAATTCTCATACTCCTTAATTGCAACAGCTTCGTGATCGTTTTCCCATTTTGTAGACTCATTGCTACGAAAAACGTCATATAAAAGGGCCTTAACGATATTTTCGCAGTGGGTGGTTACCTTCATAAGACATATTCTTCCAAAGTTTGAAGCAGTTATTCGGAAAGCACGTTCGTCTCTCCACAAAATATTATTTGCTTGTCCAATTGTGTCGTGGCATAAATGTTGCAATTCTTCGGAAGTCTTGTTGAAAAGATTCAAGTATTGAGCTTCTCGAATTTTGTATTCCTCTTCTGATAAATTTAGTTGCTTCACGTCTCCCCCATAATCAGCATCAGATGGTGCAATTCTTTTATCTTTACCAGGATTCTTCTTGAATAATCTTTTTTTAACATTCACTCTACGACTTCTTGCCGTTAAAGATTTCATGTATTTTTTTGTAAAGTATCCTGAACTGCGATTACTTATTTTGCTATGAAGCACATGGGGATATTCTTTTGCTCCTACATTAAAAGAAATCGAGGCAGCTTCACACCGAGTTTCATACGATCTTCTTAAGGAAAAGTTTATACGTTTACCGCCTACAAATTTACAGAAAACAGAATTATAGCGTTCTGCAACATTATTAGTCATATTGAACAGCAAACTTTCAGCTTTGCGAGCAACTCGATCTACAACAACCATTACATCTTGATATAATCCGCATTCAATTATTTCTGGTATCCAATTTTTTTCATTTGGCTCTTTGGTACCTGTACAAAAATAGCTTTCGCAGTTTTTATGATCCCCAAATGCGTGGTGAGGTCCATTTAGTATATCTTTTCGTAGTTGTTTTATTTTTTCCGGGTGAACCAAATCAGAGCAATTTTCAATTGCATGCTTTGCAGCATATATAATTTCGTAGCGAAGTCTCTTAATTTTAATATTTAATAAATTTCTTTGAACTACAGGCACTTTTAATCCTTTCGAACTTACAGATTTTTTTGTTAATATATCAAGACTCGAGCAATAATTTCGGAGTAGATGATTTTGACATTCTATTTTTTGAACTAACTTTAGACCATAGGGTCTTGCTTCTGCTAGTTTCCTAGTCACACTACTGTCTCCATCGCCAACTAAATAAATGTACTTTAATTTATTCATTTCTACACTAGAAATAAAGCCTTCTAAGATTATATCAGATTCCATAGAAGTTGACGATGAATTCCAGTTTTTGCAGCAATTATGTTCGGTGGGCTCTTGCTGTAATGAAGCACATCTTGCACAAACACAACAGTATTTGTTTCTTATTCCAAGAAATAGAATCTTTCCTGTTTTAAAACCTATTATAGCTCCTACTCCTGAAGATGCATTATAATTTACCCTATAAGAACGCTTGCTCCATGCGCCATCAGCTATTACGGTAATCATTGGAAATTGGAATACTATCTACATCGATCCTGTTTTCGAAAACTGCTAAATCATACTCTTCTTTTCCAGCATCTTTTATAACTTCCCACGCAATGTCGTGTATAGATGTTGCAATTTCATTTTGGTGGGTACTAAATACATTGTAGCTCATGCATGGAATATTGCAATCAGCAAAGAATTCACGCATTTGGCTATAACCTCCTCCAGTTGAAATGGTTCCAAGTACTGCTGCTTTGTTAATATGTAATGTAGAAACAGAATCATCTAAATATATCTGCTTTTTAACATGACACATTGTGCACTCTATAATTAATTTAGAATTAAGTCCTAAATGTTGCTCACTAATTATTTGTAAGTGTTCATTACGACACGAAAAAAGTTCTAAATGAGGAAATTTCTTTATGTTTTCAAAAAAGCCATTCAAATTAATAATACGCCTTCCGGTTGCTTTGTATTGCTGTTGTTCTTTTTTTGGATATTCAATCGAAGACAAATCTGATGTCGATGGTTTAGGAGAAGGGCTTTTTTTGGGTATGTTGTGAGCTACTTCTGGAGTGATGCCAGATGTCGATGGAAGCGAAAAGTCATCTAAATAATTAAAACGAGTGCATGTTAGTGTAGTGTGTAGATAGTTCTGATGGAGTACCTGGCATATTTTCCTGCAGGATAGAAACGGAAGTTGTTGGCTGTTGAGTAAAACTGTCCACTAATTCTTGATTACATTCAAGTTCCGTTGATTGAGTTTCTATTGCAATTTCAACGGTTTTCCGCTTTATTCTGCTTCTTATATGATCCATTCTACGCTTCATGCTAAGACGTTTAGCACCCAAAGGATTATCTTTTCTTCCCATATTTAAATATAACTATAAATAATTCTACCATACAGTACCAAAGATGTTATTCATTCTAACTATTATAAACTTACTTTTTAAGTTTTAAAGATTACCTGTTATAAAGTTTAAGGGGGGGACCCTGGCTTAGGACTTAGGAGGCTAGAAGAGAAAATTTTTATAAATTTTTTTGATTGACAATAATGGAGTTGAGATTTCTGGAACTTTTATAATATTGAACTGCCTATTTGAAAATGTAAAAAAAAATTTTATCGCAAAATAATGCAAGATTTAGAGTTTGTTAGAACTCATTTGTTGCTTGTTTCATCGGAACTTCCAAAACGATTGCCTCTTCTTGTTCTTTTTTGATTATGTTCGATTCCTTGAGTAGGTACCATTTGATGTTCTTTTCTAGGTCTTCCCCTGTGTTCGGTTCTAATTATTTTGGGTCGACCTTGACCGCGTATACTTCTTGGACAACCTTATTGCCATCAACTTCATTCTGAATATCATCGATTCCATCTTCGATCTTATTTTCGACTTTGCTTTGAGATTCATCAAGTAGTTCTTACCTTCAAACTCAAATTTTCTGGGTTTTTCGATAGAATTATTTCGGATTTCGCTTTTCTATCGGTTTTAACCCATTTTTCTAGTTTCTGCTGCGAGTTTGTTGTCGGTTTCTTCACGCTTCCACTTGCGTATAACCACATATCGTTTTGTACTAACACGGTTTCTATTTGAATTTTTCACGTATCCTAGTTGTCTTTGTTCAACGCATAAATTCTTGATGCTACCCATATTCAGTAATTTTCTGTTCTGACTAGTATTTTACTTTACTTACTATTTACTGTACTTTACTATATACTGTACTACTTACTGTACTTTTATTCTATCTGAACCAACAACATGGTTAAAAAATCGTAAAATACAAAACTTTTTAGCAGCTGAACAAAAGAATAACATTTTTGAAAAAAAATTCCTTTGTTTTTATACAATAACGATTATTGAAAGTAATGGTTTTACCAATATTTGAAGTTCATAATTAGAAAATACATAAAAATTAATAATAATTTTTTTTGGTTTCTTTGTTTCACATCAAAATTGCGGGCTACATTTTTCCCGCAGATTGAATTGAAGAATCTCTGATTAAAGATAAGTACCTATTTACATCGCGGTATCATTTTGAAATTATTTTACATAATATGTAATATTTTTTTTTATTGCATATTGTCAATAAAAAAATCAATTTAATTAAGAACAGTATCTTGCGTTATGGAATGGGTAGGTATAATTTAAACAGGATTACTTCCCGGCCGACGTTTTTTATTTTTTTTTATCGGTACTCACATTTGACATTAATTTGTTAAAATTGTCATTTAATATTTAATTAATTTATTCGTGATAATTAATTTAACTTAATTTGTTCTTTGTTAATTTCTATTTAGTATTACTAAATAGTATTACCTACTTATTAATTTTGCTATATTTTTACTCTTTTGCCTTTCCCTCCTTTATGGTTGAAACATTCCATCATACTTACTTTCCATGATTATGATGAAAATGTAGCATCGAAACGTCGGCCGGGAAGTAATTCTGTTTAAATTATTCCCATTCCATAACCCAACATACTATTCTTATGAAATAATACATATTTGAATGAGATTGTCCCCCCTAAAAAATCAATAAAAACCTCCTTTTTAGCCACCTAAACCAGGTTGCCCCCCTAGAACGCCTCTCTAATCCAGAATGTGCTGTTAATAATAATCATTAAAACAAAATTATTTAGGTAAAACATAAAACTCTTTTGATACAGGCTTAAAATGTCGAAATTAAAATTAATTCCGAAGCAATAATCGTCAATATAACATATATACGTTGTTTAAGCGCTATAATTGGTCGTATTTGAAGACAATTGCTTTGAAATTACTTTAAATTTCAACATTTTAAGCCTGTACCAAAAAATATATTTCGCATTAATAATAATTTTTTTTTAATTATTTAAAAATATACTCTATAATATATTTAAAAATATTTACATAGTTTTAACAGCACGAGTTTGACTTACAATTTTTGCATTTTAGGATAGGAGAGACGACTGAAATAACAACATGAAATGAACATTATATAATTAAAACAACGTAAAGTTACCTATGTCCTAAATTTTTGTGAGTGGAGAAGTTCAGATTTCAAAAAAAAAATATAAAAAATCGATGTTGCACTTTTACACTTTTATTTGTCGAACATACAAACGAAATGAAATGACGTTAGAATACAAATGCAACGACTTGTCTTATAACAAAATTGGTCAAATACAAACGATGTTTTCCTAACGCAATTAACTAAGAACTGCCCTTATTTTAATTGTTACACTATATTTATGCTACGGAACGACAGTTCTCACGGTCGTTGGACATCTAAATGTAATATGATCTTTTAATTTCGATATTTCTGGAAGAATGTGGCTGTGATTCGTATCCATACATAATTTGTTAATTTTTCATGTATTATTAAATTGTGAAAAATAATACAAAAATACAATTTGTGAAGCACATACATTTCAAAATGATACTTTTTCTTAAAATTATAAATGTAATAAATATTTATACTCTTTTTTTCATAATAATTTATTATAATAGTAAATTAATTATATTGTAAGTCTTCAACATTTCTGATGAGACCTTGTATAACAGTTTGTGATAAAAACTGATAATGTTTATAAACTTTGTCGAGATATGAAAGAAGTCTCTATCCACAATAGATTTTCTCTACTACACGTCATAATATATTTAACTACACGGCATGAATTACATTTACATAAGTCTATCATTTCTTGAACTTTGTGAGTGTCACCAACAATATTTTACTCAATAGGAAGAGTAGCACCTTAATGTCAAAATTGACATTCCGTTGCTATAAAAATTTGTAAATAACTGCAGCCATTACAGTGTTTTTGTGAAAATAACATTGAAAAACCAAAATGAATATTTTAAGTGAATCTGAAAATGAAATTGATGATGTAGAAAAAGCTTGGATTGTGGGACGTACGGCTCTCATTCCTGAAAAATCTAGGGAACGCTACGAAAAAACCTATAAAATTTTGAAAGATTGGTGCATGAAGAAACGTATCCTTTGTGAAAAATCTTTCCTGGCGTACTTTGAAATTTAAATTAATTGATGTCACTTAATTGTGACAGCTCATATCCACAATAGTCGCACGAGGTTCCAGTAGATGGTACTAAAATTTTATCATTGACATCTGTTCTTCAAAATGAGATTCCGTTGACAATTGGAAATTGTAATAATTGTACCTTCAATATTTATGTTAATAAATAAATTATTAAAGTTGTAAGTAAATTGAATGAATTTACTTACCGTTCTAGAACGCCAAAAAAACTTACCGTCATATTTTCCTTAGCAACTTGTAAACAAAACTTACTGTCTTGGAAACAGATACGATAAACAACTAAATAGAGCATAATCGCGCAAAATAGTATATTAAACAACGAGTTTTATAATCGAAGTTTTTATTGCACGAAATCTGTTTAGAAAACAAGCCGCGAAGCGGGGAGTTTTCTAAAAGATAAGTGCAATAAAAATGATTATAAAACGAGTTTTTTATACAATTTTTTCTATTTTGCATTTTTTTATGGTTAAAAATTAAAAAAATGTGTTTGTAATTATTATAGTCCATTTGAAATTTTGTTTTATTTTTAAGTTGATTGGTAACACATTTGACATTTGAAACAAATTTCAAAAATTTGAAACTTTGTGTCAAAAATTTACAGGTTAAGACATCGCACAAAAGTTTAAATAAAGGAAATTATACTTGCAGTTAAGAATTTTCTTTATTATTGTCTCTAATTTACAGTTAATTAAAATGTTTAACTCAAATTTGAAGATTTTTAATTTCATTTAAAATGACATGTTGTTTTAATTTTCAATGACGTTTCTGTCGCAAACCTCATAAAACAAAAAATTGCGTTTCATAATAGGGTCCATTTCGATACGCGATTGCGTATCGAAATGACTTTGTTTTAGACGCAAAATAGAAAAAATACTTTTTTATTAGAGTTTAAAAGCTTAACTTTGATCAGATATGTTGTACTTTTTACATCAAATTAAGTCGTAAAACTGCGGCTGGAAACAGTCGTCTCGCCTCAGAATATACAAACGTTTCGAAATTGTACCATTTCTTGCAAACGTTGTCCGACCCAAGTTACGTAGTTTATCCTTTCATACTTGGCATTTCTACGTCTCAACTGATAATATAGGTAGCCCAACTTTTAATTTTCCTCCGATATGGTGTAAAAACAATGTGAGAATTCAATTATCACTCTTTAAAGAAGTAAAATGTTTGTCAAACTACCGCTTTACTCTTATTTATAATAAAAAAAGTAAAAAATTAAGAATCAACCTTGAAATGTCAAAATTTAAATATTTTTTTTAACGTCAAAATGTGAAACTAATTTATCGAAAATTTCGTACACGAAAGACAAAGAAAGTAGTTTAAAAAGAGACTTGCCAAACTTTGCCCCTAATTTAAGAGTATAAAAAGTAAAAATTAAGGGTTGCAATATCGAAAAGGCCGAGCTAATCGAAATTGTCCTTCGGACAATTCTTTCCAAGGCCTTCGTCGCCTATTCGATTATAGATGCGTTTTTCTTACGCTTTTAGTATAGGTGGAAAAAAATTAGTTTTCAGGAAATGGGCTATTACGACATTCCAGTCACCATTGATTATATTCTGAATGTAACTAAACAAGAACAATTAATATATTTGGGATATTCCCAAGGCACTTCAAGTTATTTTGCAATGCTTTCGGAGAAACCAAATTATAATAACAAAATTAAATTTGCGATTTTACTAGCGCCTATGACATCTGTTCAAAATTCCATGTCAATTTCCATTCGACTTCTAATGCAAAATGTGAAACATTTCCAGGTGAGCATTTCACTAAATTAATTCTATAATAGCGAAGTTAATTAGGTATATACCATTTTAAATTTAATCATATATAATATGTACATATAGAACCTAATGGAATCACTAGATGTTTACAATTTACTGCCACCAACCAAGAAAAGGGCCGAAATAGTTTCTAAATATTGTAGTCCAACTTCGCAGTATCTGAATCTATGTGCTGAGATAGTATGTACTACGTTTGGTGCAAGTATACAACAATTCAACAAGGTAAATTTATTAATGATTTAAAAGTATGAAAAGTAAATTAAGTAAAAAATTTTTTCGCTTTGAAGTCGATTATTGCTTATATGTTTAGCAATTTTCCAGTAGGATCATCTCTAAAACAAGCTATTCATTTACTTCAATTAAATAAAGGTGAGTTTTTTGTAATAAAAATCTACTTAATCGATTTTTAAAACATTAATTAACATGAGTTTAACAATAAATTATTTAAGTAAGCAAGGACATGGAAACGATATATTATTATTCTGACGAAGAAACGTGTTAGTTTCCAAAAGCTTAATAAATAATTTATTTGATTTTGAATCATTCATCATAATTTGTATTAATTAAAGTTTTAAAGATTATTTAATATCAACGAGTTAATAATGTAACATTTTATATAATTAGGTTTAGCTACGTATTTAGTCTTCTTTATTCTGCATTTTTCAGGAACATTCCAAAAATATGATTACGGAATAAAATATAATTTAAAGTATTATGGCCAAGAAAATCCTCCAATTTATAATTTATCCAAGATTAATATTCCAACAGCGGTTATCTATGGTAGTTATGATGTACTTGCATCGCAAAAAGTAAACTATTGCTAAATATTGTTTAAGTTTTTTAATACACTATATTTCAGGATGTAGAACTGTTCATACCTAGACTTCCCAACATTGTGGAAATAAAACGGATTCCAAAGTTTGATCACATTGATTTATCTATTGGTATCGATGCTCCTGCACTAGTATTTTCTAACATTTTAAAATATTTAAAGAAATACGCTTAATTCTTAACCTTGAAGATTTTTGCCGGTTGTTACACCCTAAGCTAAGATTATTTAAGATTACCTAAAATTTATTACAATAATATTGTTTCTTAAAGTTGTAAACTTTTTATTATAAAGGGTATGTCCCAACAAGATCGCCAGATTTAAATTTGCCGCCATTTTGTTAATACGAGTTAAACAGTGATTTTTTTTGAACAGTTGTCACGTATTGACCACAAATTTTTTTCTATTTCAATTTTTCTTTTTACATAATCCTTGTTTATTTTTACTTTTAGGTTCATAGAAATCTGAACAATAATCATTTGGGCTACCTTATCTGGAGAGTTAGTTCCAATTTCATTATTAGAGTTTTGCATTTAGAAATTCCGTGCTGGCTTACCCAGGGTTGTAAAAAAACATGTTTTTCTTAAATAAAACAAATCAAACGTTTTTTTTATGTTTATCTACTTCCGGGAGATAAGTGCGTACTTAGCTCCACCAAATAGCGCGGATATGACGGCAATTACTTTGTTTCGTTGATTTGCGGGAGTTAATATTCTATTAACTCCCGCCGGAAGTTAATGTTGATTCCTATAGGCAAATGAACAAAAATAATTTAAAGATTAGCAACTTGATTTTAATAATGGAAAATCAAACAAGTCACATATTTTCCCAAACAATTATAATGAAATTACTCAAAATTTAGATGTTCGTGAATAATAAGATTATGTTTAAATTTGCAATTTATTTTCTAATTTTTATAATACAATAAAAATAATGACGTTTAAACGGATAACAACAAATTAAAAATAATTTTAAAACAAGCAACCTGATTCAGATAATGACAAAGAAAACAAACCTCATGTCAATCAATTTATTTTAATATGACAGTTGTATTAATTCATTTGTTTATGAATTTTTTATTTTTTACCTAAATTTTTTGAATTAGCTATAACTCGAAAACGACGCTAGATATCGAGAAACTGAGCAAAAAAATTCCCCCCCCCCCAAACTTTAATTTATTACTTACCCCCAGGGAATTGTCGGTAGGAAGGTATATGCAAAAAATCAGATCGATCGTGCGCAAAAAAATTTACTCATAGTTTTCTCAAGTTAGCACGGAAGTAGATAAAATAGTATATTAAACTTGGGAGATATGTTGCATTACCACACTCAAGTTTCAAAAGCCCTCGGGCCTTCGGCCCTCGGGCTTTTAAAACCTTCGTGCGGGTAATGCACCTCATATTTCCCGCGTAAATAATATACTATTAAAACGGTTTTTTATTACCTTAGAAAAAAAACATGTTTTAAACAGAAAAACATGTTTAAAACTAAAAAAAATATGTGCTCTCTGTGACTCCAAATATGTGGTATTATTACCACATAGTAATAATTAATTAACTATTTAAAATTGAAATATTTATTTAACTGGAACGAAATACAATTATTATTTTTGACTTGTTAATCTAAATTTTATATTTTTTGTTATCCCAAAACTATGGAGATTTGTAAGCATTAAAACTTAAGCCTACTGATAATAAATTCTTTAAAATAATGTTTGTGTGACGCCACACTCTCATCTATCTTAAGCTCTATACTATGTACTTTAAAAGGTATAACCGGATAAGCATGCAAATACTGTCCCCGAAGATTTTTAAAAATCTATATGACCGTTTGATTTCTATTCGGAAAAAAACATTTTTCTGAAAATTTCAACTTTCCTATCCAAAGATTTAATAATAAGAAAAAAAAAGTGTTTTTTTGTTTTCATTTTATTGTAATTGTTCTAAAGAATATTTTTTAAGGCAACTTTTTTTTCGTAAGAATTTTTGATAAGAGACTTTAAAAAGTATGTTTTTGAAAACTTTTAACTATCCCTCTTTTTTTTTAAAAAAATAACAAAGTTTTGGTCGCTTTATTTAAATACATTATGTTCCTTAAATACGTCAATCACAAATCTTTTACAAAAAACTTCCCCTTTATTCTTCTATACATGGTAAAATTTTGAACATTATTTGTTTGATGGAACATAATCATAAAAGTAAAATGAATCAGTATGGGTTATCCATAAATTACATGAAGAGTTTGGGGGGGGGGGGAATCGAGTTAAATCTCACCCAATCCCACGTAAGGAGATACATTTTTTCTCGCAAGAAACTGTAAAATTGCGAGAAAATGTTAAATAATTGCAAATGTCTTAACTAATCAAATAGTAGTTTTTAAGCAAATTATGTTTTTTTCTTAATAAATCCAATGAATTTACACTAAAACTTAACATTTAAAAAATCTTAAATGAGATTAGAGGCACGTGGGAGGGGGTTCAGCCAAATCTCACAAAATCTTACCACGGGGGAGGGGGGTTGGACAATCGCCAAAATCGCCTCACATATTTAGTTTATGGAGAGGTAAGCTAAGTAAACGGGCTAAGGACCGGACTCTAGGTTAGAAGACCCAGGTTCGATCCCCAACCCGGCTACAAAATTTATCCGACTTCATTATGAAATTATGACCCTCTCCTCTCGGAAGGCAATGGCAAACCACCGAGAGTAATCTGCAAAGAAAGCCATTTAATAATAACATATTAAATTGATCACGACGCTTCTGTCAAGAAGCATACGAAGAAGAAGAAGTTTATGGACCCCCCATGAGAGTTTACGGACGGCGGTTTGAACCTCCGTATAGCTAAATTTTTTTATTTTTCATAAATTTTGAATAAATTATTATCAATAATCTTAAAAAAGATTGAAAAATGTAAAAAAAACATGTTTTAAACTTACACAGAATTAAACACCCGTTTTAAACACATTTAAAACATGTTTAAAACAAATTGTTGTTTTAAATGAATTTTGTTTTAAACATGTTTAAATCACCTTGTTTAAAACAAAATTTTTTAAACATTACAACCCTGGGCTTACCCTATGTGAAGGTACCTTTATGGCTCCCAAAAATATTAAGTGAGCTGCGAGATCGTTTCTTCTCTATGGCTTCAAAAGTATTTAGCTTTAGAAAAAGCATTTTTCGTTAAAACTCATATTGTTACAAAAGTTAATATTTCTAAAAAAATTTTGAATTATTTGTAATTAAGCATTTAATAAAGTGGGATAATGATATATTTTTTACACTAATTGCACATGTAATATATTATGTACTAGGTACTGCTTTACTTTTGTTCTACACCACTTTTCTTTATTAATTTGAACTACAGACACAAATATCCCAATACAAGTTGCTAAAGTAGTAGGTAAGTAGGTTCATAATTAAAAAATATTATCTAGATCTACCTAAGAATATAAAATTAGTTTTGGACATAAATGTTTAGTGAACAGATTTTTAAAAGCCAAAACAAACAAATAAAAAACCTTGTATTGCATTTATAAGTTAGTCGGTTATCCTGGAGCTAAACAAAGGAAGAGAAAAACTTTCAAAATTTTAAAAATTTGCAATTTAGTACAGTTTTATTATCATGAAAATCATACTAAATTTGTGACTTTAACCTTTTAGAAGCGTAGGTTGACTAAAACGCTGTATTTCAGGTGATTTTTTAGTCAATTTAAGTGTCCAAAGGGTTAATGAACTTCCATTCTCTCCAATATCTTGAATAAATGCCGCCCAAAATCTTTTTGTTTTATTTTATATTTTAAAATTTTTATTTCAAAAACCGAATTGTTTTACAAGATAATTTACAGTATTATAAAATATTGTGGAAAGTAAGAACACACTTAGATAAAATTTGCAAATGTGAGGCATCAAAAATTTTAATTATATTACTCTAATTTTACGCAGATAATATCTTTTAAAATAATTAATTATTTAGGATAGTTTTTATTACAAGCCCTAAATTTAGTAGGTTGTTTAGGATATAAAATTGCCAGATAATAAACTGGCAAATTTTTAAATTTGCGATATTTTCTGCAGGTAAAATAATAACCTATTCAAAGTAGGTAATATATTTTTTGACAATTGCAAAAGTGAATCTTAGAGGAAAACTTCAATCAAAGTAATACTGTTTTTGCTTTTTTTTTACAGGAATGAGGAAATCTAGTACCAGACACCGTCACCATCTATGACGGTAGTGTCAAACTTTCACTGACTAAAACCTCCCCCTTTTGCTCTCTTTTGATGTACGAATCCGCCTTTTGAAATTTGTTTTTACGTCGTGTGACGTTCTGCTTTTTATTTATTTTTGTTTTTGCGTTATTTGTCTTGTGATGGTTTTTCTAGGTTTTTTGTTTCTGTTATGGTCAGACGTGTAGCTACTTTAGCTTTGCGTTCCGCTGCTTCTTTTTTCTCTAGAATTTTATGTTTTTTTACAAACACCCATTTGTTGCGACTCTGCAACAACTTGCGGTTTAAGTCGCGTTTCCAAACCCAACTCGGTCGAAGTCCGCTTGGACTCTCACCTGATTCATTGAAAGATGATATGTTCCGCAGTGTCTTTGCTGTTGCAGTAATTGCACTTTGCGGCAGGTTTTTTGGGGAACCGATGGAAATATGAGTTAAAACAATCGTGGCCGGTGAGCACCTGCGTGAGATGATAACACTGGTCAACACTAGTTTTGGTGCCGAGATGCTGTATTTTTTTTTAACTTAGAACCTAATACTGATTAGTGATTACATTAATAGCAAAAATTTTGAGATCCTACTTTTCTAGATTTTTTCTTGTACAGAAAAACACAAATTTACATCAAAAACAACATTTATTACAATATTATGTATTGTCGTGAAACGACTTTAAAATAAATCATTTTCCCCATTTTCGATTTAGCAAAATTAAGTCAATTATTTTCACAAATACACTATAGTGCACAGAAAAAAAAGTCCGTCGTTATATTTACGAAATGCGGTCGTTAAACGCAAATTCGTTATATTAACGAAAATTTCGTAACTATTACTAATTTTTTGTAAATTCGTAAAATTGTAGTTCGTTAATATTACTACACGCTATTCGTAAATGTTACTACACAAATTTAACGAAAATTTCGTAACTATTACTAATTTTTCGTAAATTCGTAAAATTGTAGTTCGTTAATATTTTATTAACTATTCGTAAATATTACTACACAAATTTAACGAAAATTTCGTAACTATTACTAATTTTTCGTAAAATTGTAGTACTTCAATATTACTACAAGCTATTCGTAAATATTACTACACAAATTTAATGAAAATTTCGTAACTATTACTTATTTTTCGTAAAATTGTAAAACTGTAGTTCGTTAATATTTTATTAACTATTCGTAAATATTACTATTCAAATTTAACGAAAATTTCGTAACTATTAGGTTTTTAACCCCCTCTTTAAAAAGAGGGGTGTTATGTGTTTAACGTGTGTATGGGTGTGTCTGTCTGTGGAGTCGTACTGTCCCAGCTCCCAAACGAATGAACCGATTTTGATTTAGTTTTTTTTGTTTGAAAGGTGACTTGATCGAGAGTGTTCTTAGAACCCCTCCTCCTTGATGTGACGTCACACATTTTTTAATTTTATGCATGTATTTAAAAATAATCAAAATAAAACAGTTATTTTCATTTTTTTCTTCTAAAGTATTAAAAATATAGATAGAGTTCGAAAATTTTTAGATTTTTTTATTTACATTTAAATTTCGCGTTTTAGTACTTTAAATTTTAACATGTAACATCACAAAGCTTTTGCCCCCCCCCCTGCCCCTTGTCACACAATGTCACATTCTGGTGATACCCCTCCCTTTTAACGTGTGACGTAATTTATGGATGACCCCTAAGTAAATAAAATAAAAACAGAATATACAACTAAAAATGATGCAGTATGAAATTTAAATATACGTCAACTACCGAACTACCTAGGTCCCCGACATTTAATTTAAAAAATTTACAAATTCAAGTTAAAATGTTGTGTTTTGTTTGTCAGCAAGAGTCGTTTAGTGAAGTTTCCACATTATCTTTGCATTTAAGAAACGCTCATGATTTTAAGAAACTGAAACAATTTCTATGTATGGAAGATGAATGTAAACAAGCTTTTACAAGTTTTAGTAATTTTAAAAGGCATATGAAGAAGCACGTTGACGATCGAGGTGACAATAAAGCAGAAAATTATTTTGCCCAAGCTGACAGTTGCACTCCGCTAGAAAGTTTTTCTGTGCAAGAAGAAAATCACATTGCGCAAGACGAAAATCAAACTGCACAAAATGAAAATTTTCAATTTAATTATGCATTGCATAATTAAATTGCATTGTGTCATACGGGCTTAACAGAAAAAAAATATAGCTTTCTGTTATTATTTAAGTTTCAGATTTTTTAAACCCAAATAAAATAGCAAAATTTATTGCAAGGTATGATCAACACGTGAAAGAAAACTCGTTCTTTTCTGCGCATTCTTGAATTATTTCATTACAATAATAGAGAAATTAATTTTAAAATATCCACCGAACAACATTTACACGCAGAATTACCACGTTGTTTTGAAACAACAAACACGTTTTAAATTTGCAGATAAATCTGCGTGTAAATGTGCGCTGTGGACATTAACTGAAAGGGCAATATTGTTGTTGCATTTATAACGTGTAAACTTGCATTTATTGATCATAAAAAAATCATAATAACTTAAAAAAATAAAACTGATCAATGATTGGTTTTATTTTTTTAACTTAAAAAAAAAGATTGGTTTAATTTTTTTATAATGAATAAATGCAAGTTTACACGTTTTAAAGCCAACAAAAAATTGCCCTAATTTATTAATCGTTAACTGCCATAACAGTTAACCATGGACTTAGAAAGATAGGACCAGCAACTAAGATTAAAATGGCGAGCTCTTAACCGTATGGGTTCATCACTTCTACCGCTAGGATCGCTGAATTCCTGTTCCAAAATATTCATTTGAATATAAAATATTCAAATTAATAAATATAATATTCAAATTAATAAATATAAAATATTCAAATTATTTTCATTACAAAACTTACTTTTTCGTACATATAGAGTTTTTTTAAATAATAAAATACATACTATTTAATAAGAAATTATATAATTTCGATTATTTTAAAAATATTTCTTTTAATTTTTATCACTATTCCAAGCATGCGCGTTGTTGACAGCTGTCAAATTTCTTTACCGAACTTAATCCTTTGTAGTTTGAATAAAAGTGTACGTACATGTATGAAAAATGCATTACTGTTTTTAATATATAATATATTTTCAATCTTTAATGTTTTATTTTCATATATTGGTTTAATTAATAATTTTCAATTTAAATTTAAATCGTATTTCTGGAACAGGAATTCAGCGATCCTAGCAGTAGAAGTGATGAACCCATACACGGAAAAAAAAAATTACTTGGTTAAAATAAAAACTATTTAAATCAAGAAAATCTCTTACTTGAATAGCCGCACGAAAATATTTTCTTTATTTAAGAAAAAAATATTCTTAATTTAGTTTTCTTAAATCATGTAAGAATATAGTTAAATTAAACATGGCTTTCTTAAATGAAGTAATAAAAAATTTACTTGATTCACATAGCTACCATTTTTAAATCAAGAGGTTCTGTTTTTAATAGCCGCAAATGAATATTTTCTTGATTTAAGAAAAATAATTTTTTTAAACCACGTAAGTTTATTGTTGAATTAAAATATGGTTTTCTTCAATGAAGTAACAAAAAATTTATTTGGTTCAAATAGATACCATTTGAATTAAAAAATTCTTTTTTAAATAGCTGCAAATAAATCAAACAAATATTTTAACATGTTTTATTATTATAATTATAATATATAATGTAACTATACTAGTACTATTATAGTACAAGGTTTGTATACAAACAGACTTACAAGTACCTACTATAACTAATATAACATTATTTAATGAAAACAGAATACTTATAAAATTTCTGGAATTACAGTTAAAGATTCTGATGAGGTGGAGTATGGATCGGTTGATAATGAATCCGCTTGGCTATCCTAAAAGAAATAATAATTATAGTTATTAAAGGATGTAAACATAAGGGAGCAGAAAAGCTGACGTTATAGCGTCCTCTAAAGTTAAAAAATTTCATGATAGAAGTTCAATTTTTTAACGCTAGAGCCTCCAACGTAGAGCTTCGAAAAAGCTTAAGGTAGCATCTCGAGCGTTAAAAAAGTGAACTTCTGTCATGAACTTTTTTCATGGGAGAGGGGAGCTTTCTCGCTACCTATGGCGTTAACTTTTGTCTGTTTATATTAGCAATACTCTGTATACACTTACCACCGATTTCATAAAAGCTTTAACTGGCCGTTAAAAATAACGGTGAATTTCTATTGGCTTCTTATAGTTAAAGTTAGTTAAATTTAGCGCTTTTTTTAAACTTTTATGAAACCGGGTCCAAGAGTAGTTGCAACACACGGAGTAGTTCAGTTGAACGTCAGCCAAGTAACTGAAAGTTAGTAAGTTTTTTAAGTAATAAATTAATTTATAATCGTTGCAAATATTTCTATAAATGCTAATTATTATTTTTAAAATAAGTAGGCAAAAACCGGGGCTGGGACAACTCGCCGCAGCCAACTTGCCGCGGTCCAACTCGCCACCGTCAACTGAAAAGAATTTGAATTTTATGATTAAATTTTTGAACGCTTAAATTTGGTCAAGTCCCCGGATATTTTCTACTTTTTGACGATTAAATCGATTTACTCCATGTTTTTTTTTTTGCAAAAATTTGCATGTTTCAGATCAGATTTTATGTTTTGTATCGAGAGTTCAAAGAATTAATAATTGAGTAACTGGTTGAAAAATCACTTATTAACAAAGACATTTAATAAATAAATTGCATTTTATGGCTGCATGACACTTGTACTGATTTGTTAACAAATTTGGTAACAACTCATTGGTTGGTAAAACAAACCAATGTTAGTACCGATGCTGGTTGTTTAACCAATCAATGGGTCGTTACCAACTTTCTTAACATAGTACAAGGGTCACAAGATCTTTATGATCATTGATGATATGATGATAAGATCAATGGGTTGTTACCAACTTTCTTAACATAGTACAAGGGTCACAAGATCTTTATAGTAATCGTTAACCATTTAACGACAACTTAACGATGATTTTCCGACCAGTTACTCAACTATTAATTCTTTGAACGCTCGATACAAAACATAAAATCGGATCTGAAACATGCAAATTATTGCATCCATGGTTTTTATACGAGAACTTCACCAAATTTAAGCGTTCAAAAAGTTAATCATAAAATTTAAACTATTTTTAGTTGACGGCGGCAATTGGTCCGCGGCGAGTTGTCCTAAATCCAAAACCTTACTCACACACTCAAAGATTCAAGAATTGCTTTGAAAAATTTAGTAGTTCTACTTACTTGAAGTTGGAGATAAACTTTGGATCTTGCTGAAAATTTTTTTCGTACACCTTAAATTGGAATCAATTCCTTAATATCCTTTTCCTCCAATTGATTATAAACAATCCCATCAATTTGACTTTCTTAAACAAACCAAACTTAGTTAATATTCGTACATTAATTACCAGTATTAATTCAATCAAAATAATAAACAAATAAAATTAAATAAATAATTTTCTGTGACTACTACGTTAATTGAAACATTAATTTATAAAACATTACAATCGTGTTATTACTTTACATGATGCACTGTTAAAAATGCACAATTGCAAGATCTTATGTTCGAACTGCGTCATCTTGTCGCACGGGGGGTTCACAAAGAGGAGGTTCATAAAGATGTTCACACGGTCTATAAATAATAGAAATAAAATATACCCAAATAATATTAAAATCATTTTGAATATTAAACAGTAACAAAAAATAAATTAACGTAACGTTTACTTACTTTCAAAAGCCTTCTGTAAATTTTCCAAATCCCATTTTAACAGTTTATCACTTACAAATTTATCCATAATAGTATGACACTAAACCATTTATAACTAAACTTATAGTCACAAGCAGAAAGATTACCCAATTTTTCAATAAATTAAAAAGTTGTACAATGACAATACGATACATATAATATGTACTTATGCAAATACGCAACAAGCTGGAATGGGATAATTGGATCGGGTACATCTAACCTGCATGAATATAATAACATGCGCATGGTTCATCTAAGTTTTTCTTCTTTGCTGAGAACTACAAAATGATTTTACAACAATAAGTTACTCCTTTTAAGAATACGTTAACATTTATATCATTAGAATAATAGTTTTCTTTGTTCAAGCTAAACATTCTTGGATCAAAATTATATTTCTAGTAAATTATATTCTTTCTTGAAGAAATCAGACATTTTTATTACCAGCATATTTTATCGTGTTAAGAAAACATATTTTTAAACGAAATAAATAATTTCAAGAAAATATTTATTCTTCATTTAAGAAAACCTTTTTTTCCGTGTACGGTTAAGAGCTCGCAAATTTTAAGCTTTCAGGTAGGGAGTTGCGGGTCCTATCTTTCTAAGTCCATAACAGTTAACTCATACTTTTCGTTGAATGCGCCATCTACTTAACTGCTATACCCTATACCTACGGTGAGTTGTGGTGTGTCAAGGTATATAGATTTACAAGGTATGATACTGCGCATCTTTAAACGTCAAAATATTCAATATGGCGGATTTTACGAGACTGAAATGACAGCTTTTATTTTGTTTACATTTAGAAGTTTGTGAAATCAAAGATAAATTTGTGGTGAAAGAGCACCGTTTTTGTTAATTTAACAATAATATTTAAGACGAAATCGCTACTATAGATATTGCATCTAAATTTTGAATAAATTAAATGTAAAACTTCAACATTAGTAAAGAAGTGGAAGCATTTTTATGTGAACAAAATGCGTACAAAAACCGTTCAGATGTGTGTAACTCAATTTGTTGAACAAAATTTGAGTATTTATAAATAAATACAAAAGTTTACTCAATTTAAGGTATATTTATTTAATAAAAATAACATTTTACAAAGTAGTTTTCTTAGCTTTTCTTTTTTGACCAGGAATGTACATGGCTAGCTCTTTATTAAGCTTTTTCATCCTGAAGTACATTCGTGATCTGAAAAATCATCTTTGACATGGTGTCCGACATCTTATTTATAATATTCATTTGTTCAGATATTGCCATACCAAACGCAGAGGTTCGATCACGACTATCTTTCCTTGGTAGTCGAACATTAAGACAATCAAACCAGTCGTTAACCTTTAATGAAATAAAATATTGTTATTTTCCTGCAATAATGAAGACAATAATGTTAACTTACCAATTTAAAAAATTCTGAACACGTCAATGCATTTGGTGCTTGTAAGTCACCGATAATAGCAGCACCAGCACTATGTATTGCTATGCCATTTGCTGTCATCATGGGACCAATGAAGGTTCTTGCCAGGTTGCTCTAACCTTTTCATCTGACCAGGTGTAAATATTTTACCAAGAGCCTTCAAAATAGATTTACTTTGGTTCACCTTTCCCTCGAGTAACTTAATTTTAGCTTCCAGTTCTGCTATACGTTTGTTTAGCACAGCATTTTCTAAAAGTAACTTACTATCATTATAATTCGTACTAGAAAATGACTCAATTCTAAAATATATTTATTAGTAACATGACAATAATGATTAAAAACAAAAACTTACTCATTTGAACTATGGACTTCATTATTGCCTTGATTATTATCAGCATAATTTTCAACAATGTTATCGGTAAATCGATCTATTCTGTAATAAATATATTATTAACAAAACAACAATGATTAAAAACAACACTTACTTGTTTAAACTATCAGTTTTGGCTTCATTAAAACTATCGGTTTCATTATCGACTTGATTATTATCGGTAGAATTATAATCATCAACATTGTCAGTCAATCTCTCAATTCTATAATAAATATATTATTAACAAAACCATGATTTAAAACTAAAAACTTACTCGTTTGATGTTTTACTTTCATTTCTTTTTTGAAGTCGATCATGTCGCATTGAACTTTCTTGTACTAATTTTTGTCGAGGTAAATACTTTGTTGGTACTGCATCACCTTTTAATTTTTCAAATTGTTTATGGATACCATACCTTGCTAATAGAGAATCTACTTGGTAGTCTTCTTCAACAAAATGAATTGAACATACCCGAGCAGTTGCAACGTTAAATTTGTCACTTCTTCCACATAAATGCACCCACTTTTTCAGTGATGTTTGATTTTTAGGAAACATATGATACTTTACACCTGCAGTAGCGTTTATACCTTGATTGGTATTATTACAACCGAATATTGCACACCTCATTTTAACACAACACAGTTTTAGATTTTCATAAAATTTCATATTTGTTTTGATAATACAAGTATTATGCACACCATGGCTTGTTACCAACTTCTCCATTTTATTAAAGATTAATTATTATTTTAAAATTTAAAGAATTATTATTTAAAAACGGTGATTTATACTGACGTTCTAAATGTAAACAATTCAGAGCTGTCTCGATGGGTACGCCATATTTGAATGCGCAGTAAATGACGAGTTTTGGTTCGCATATAGATCATACCTTGTAAATCTATATACCTTGGTGGTGTGTAGCTTGCATAGTCAGCTTTATAAAAATAGTATACGAAAGATTAGAAATCGTTTAATTAAATCGAACAGTGAAAATAAATTAACGGTAAGTTTTATTTTTTTTTAATTTGTTACAAATTAATTGCAAATATTATAAACGTAAACGTTCCTTTTTTCAGCTAATTCAAAATGGCAAATATCGAGCATTCAGATAAAACCAACTTAAGGAATTTGTTAGCTTCATTGTCCGATCCTTTGGTGAAGCACACTGATTACCTCTATGATGGTAAGCTAAAATAAGTTTTACACTAGCGCACTCAGTAAAAACGTAAAATTGTTTCAGAAACCGAAATTACAATCGAAATTTTGGAAATGATGGAATTGTACCATATCGAAAAATTAGTCGAGTTCACTCTCTTTACAATTGTCTGTTAAACAAAACGATGAGATTGTGAAGGAAATTCTAGAAATTTTTCCCACCGAAAGACCGGTAAGCATCAGTTAAAGCTAATTACTTTATGTGTTTTTTATAACTATTTTTGCAGAGTCTATATGGGAATGGTCGTGGGAAAATATACAACAAGTATCAAAATGTGAAGAAGAAATGGAAACCCATTACAGAGATGCTTAAAGATGTTAGTGCTAGTCCCAAAACTAGCAAAAAGAGAGACTTTGGAGAATTTAGTAAGCAGTTCGTTGCATCTAGCTTTGTTTTTAATTAAAAAAATATTATTAGTTGCAGAACAAGATGCCGAAGAAGCAGTTCGATTATTAAAATTCAGCCGCCTCACTGCTGAAGATTACGATAGGACTTGGCAAGCATGTCGGGAGTACCGCCTTGGTGACATAAAAAATATGTCTTTAGAAGAAATCTTCAAAAAGTGGCCACAATATAAATTTACGACAGGCGATCGCTTAGTAAGTATACATCATTTTCTTATTCCATTTTGTAAAAGTACTTACTTATTTTATTTTATTTTGCAGGTTTCACTAGATTTTAACGGTCTTAAAATTGAAAAAAATTCCGATGGGCTCTTGGATGGGTGGCATTTATCGTTGGAATCGTTGGAATATCGTTGAAAGCTACAAGAGCTTGTAAATTTGTTGCAGCCAACCACGCAGTAATTTATTGTTAATGATTATTTAATAAGAAATAAATATTTTATTATTGCATACTTTTACTTTTATTTTTTAATAATAATAATATTAACGAAAAACGTAGTAACTGTTACGAATATATTCGTAAGTATTACTACTCTTACTGCAGTAATATTAACGAAAAACGTGGTAATTATTACGAATATATTCGTAAATATTATTACTACTACCGCAATAATATTAAAGAAAAACGTAGTAATTTTGACGAATATATTCGTCAATATTACTACTACTAGCGTGGTAATATTAACGAAAAACGTAGTAACTGTTACGAATATATTCGTAAATATTACTACTATTACCGTAGTAATTACTACTATTACTACTATTACCTATTACCGTAGTAATATTAACGAAATGCTTGTCGTAATATTAACGAAAAGTTTCATAGGATCAAAATGTAGTAGTATTAACGAAAAACGTAGTAACTGTTACGAATATATTCGTAAATATTACTACTATTACCGTAGTAATATTAACAAAATGCTTGTCGTAATATTAACGAAAAGTTTCATAGGATCAAAATATAGTAGTATTAACGAAAAACGTAGTAACTGTTACGAATATATTCGTAAATATTACTACTATTACCATAGTAATATTAACGAAATGCTTGTCGTAATATTAACGAAAAGTTTCATAGGATCAAAATGTAGTAGTATTAACGAAAAACGTAGTAACTGTTACGAATATATTCGTAAATATTACTACTATTACCATAGTAATATTAACGAAATGCTTGTCGTAATATTAACGAAAAGTTTCATAGGATCAAAATGTAGTAGTATTAACTACGAATTTCGTTAAATACACACCACTTTTTTTTTCTGTGTAAGGTAAGTTTTCTTAGAGTTACTTTTATTAATTTTGACTATATTTTAATCTTTTGTCGCATTGAGCCCACGTAACCTTAGGGAAAATTTTGAGTGTTCCCGTTAGTTGCGAGCTGCCGATGCCGGTGTACTTTTTGGAGGTATCTCGCCGGTATCACTTCAGTATATAAAAACTTTCTTTTTCTCAATTTTCGTGAATGAGGTGTAGTGAGGTCATCACGTTGCATCCCCCAGCAATAATCAGCCATCATATGTTGATCCCATCGGCCTTGGTATCTTTCTTCTATAATTTTTAAGTCTTGGTGAAACCGCTACCCTTGTTCTTTGCTGTAGGATCCAAGATTGTCTGGGAATTGGTCAATATTTGCTTTAGATCAACACAAATACTCTATTAGTGTTTGCAAAGACGTGCCCATGGGAGGAGGGGCTGTAGACGGTATTCCTTTGAAATTACTGGCGCTACTCACTTTATTAAAAATTTCTTCCAATGATGGTTCACGATAGAAAAAAATGTTTAAGCAGGCACTTCCTTTGAATGTGGTAAGGGTCTTCTAGCCAAATCTAAGTCTGAATAAATTTTTTTTTAACGTTAACACCACGTAAATTAACACAGTAGAAGTAACAGTTATCGTAGAAAAAAAATAAAAATTATTTTTAGTGTTGCTAATGCACACTTAACACAAAACAACTAACAATATTTTGGCACCAATTTTTTTTTTTTGATATTGTTGACCTGTGTAATCGATCTTGCCGTGCCTTCTGGAGACCCATTTGTTGATTTGACGCTTGAGCCTGCGCACGCACCTACCCGAAGTGATTTCTTGCCCCTTTTCCGGCCTGAAGGTCAATTGTCACCATATTGGCTAGTACCAGCGGTTTCACGAAAAACTGTTCTATAAGCGCTTGCCACTCTTAAAGCTGGGCGTCTCTAAATGCTAAAAAATCGTTCTTTGTTTTTTGTTTTTGGAGGGCCGTGTACCATACCGGGGCTGCGTGCAGCATAATCGCTTTTGCGACTAGTGCTATAACCATTCTTTTGGTAGACTTTAGCCCTCCTAAGTTGGGTATCAATCGAGTTATTGTTAATGTATTTGTTGCCGCTTTGGCTGCCGTGTCCCGGAATTTTGAGTAAAGTTCAAGTAATTGTCAAACTTCACTCCAAGTATGGCGATGAACTTCTTTAGATTGATTAGGGATCCGTTCATTTAGATATTAATCCCCGGTACCATTCTCTTTCTTGAGATCATTATCGCCTCCGACTTGGCCGAGACCAGGGCCAGCCTCTTTTCTTCTACCCATAGTGGGGTGGTTTTTATGACCTAGTTTTCTTTGGCCTACACATATTTTGCATCTTTATCTTGAATGGTAAGCCTCAAATCGTCGGCGAATCTTAGCAGAGTAGAATCAATTAACTAATCTGGAAAACTTAAAGTTTCAATAATCCTCAACAGTAATATCAACTTTTTTCACATACACCTGCAATAGTTTAGTATTAGTGAAAATAGTGGGTTCCGGAAGTCTTCAGGATAAAAAAGTGTTTTAAATGTTTTTAATACATCTCACCAATAGATAAAAACCAGGAATGAGTCATAGCTTACATTATAAAATTATATTTTTTAACAGAACATTAAAAATGAATATTTACATACAGTAATTGTTCCTCTCCCATCAGCATGAGTTGGTTCAATGTTCTCGTTGTATATTTTTTGCTGCTCTAAACGTCAATGAAATTATTTGTAAAGAAAACTTCACAATGAATATTCTTCGAACGGGTTTCTCAATATTTTTGGTGAAGGTTGTTAAGTTTTCAAGTATTTAAATTGCGTCAAAATTAAAATGTATCAAACGTTTGAATCTGGTACTCCAGATATACAAAAACTTAACAATGGAAAACGTCATTAAGTTGTGAATTTTATTCTTTACAAATATTCAATCTATCTTTTAACTTGTTAACTATAATTTATTTTATTTTTCCATACAATAATTAGATTAAATTAAAAAAACAGGTTTTTTTTGTTATTTACAATACAATTCGTGTTTTTATAACAAGTTTATAAATATAAAAGAATAAATTGAGCTGCACATAACTAAAAGAGTAATTGAAAGAATTCAAGCAGGTCTTTTAGTGTAGTTTTGGTTTCTTATGATGTAAATGATATTTTCTGGTGCGTTGGTATAATAATAATTATCAGGATAAAATGTCTCTTCAAAAGTGTTAAACAATTACTCCATCAAAGATAATACAATTTTGTTTTTAAGCTATTAGTTTTTGAAACCTACTCAGGAACATTGATAAAAATAATTTTAAGGTATGTTTTTAATTTCATTATAGACGCCAATATTTTCATTTCCAAAAAAGTTTTTTAATAATTTTTTTTTAGATGTTTACAAAAAATACAATTAGTACGATACCAATTTTATTATTTTCACTAATAATTAACCATACTTATGCAACAAACAAAATAACTCTACTTAAGGTAATTATTAAGAATTTTCAAACGTGTTTTGAAAACAGCACTAGTTTTCTTTGACATTTTTCTCTAAAATGGTTTTAAAGGAAAATTTCAAATTATAAAAATTTCCATTTTAACACTGCGTGACCCCTCAAATTTAATTAATTGTAAATTATCGTTCCTTTTATTGTACGTTTTAGTATCCTGAAATTGCTAATTGCGGACATCCTTACGAGGAGCACACTGTTGTAACGCCCGACGGTTACATATTAACTGTTCTAAGAGTAAGTGATGGTAGCAGTAGCAACAATATTACAAATAAACCTGCAGTAATATTTGTACCGGGACTTACTTGTAGTGCCAGTGTATGGGTCAATTTTGGACCAGAAAATAGTTTACCATGTATTCTGGCAAAGAACGGTTATGATTCCTGGCTTGTAAACTATCGAGGAACTACTTGGTCGAGAAAGCATACGACACTGGATCCCGACATTGATAGGAAACAATATTGGAATTACAAGTAAGAAAAATGCTTACAACTTTGTAAAAATTTAACTAATTTTGAAAATTTAGTTTACACGAAATTTCTTATTACGATATCCCTGCAGTTATTGACTATGTTTTAAACGTAACAAACCAGAAATCAGTTTACTATGTTGGTCATTCACAAGGGAACCCAATTTTCTTTATGATGGCTGCATTTAGAGAGGAATATGCTAACAAAGTCAGACTTCAAGTTTCACTAGCTCCTTCCGTTTTTGTTGGAAATGGAGTTACACCAATTGCAGAATTACTTGGATTAGCTAAAGATTTAATTAATGTAAGAGTTGAAAAAATTTAATGAATGGTATTAATTTATTTGTTTTAGAAACTTACCAAATACTATGATGTTTATGAGCTAGTACCTAACAGTTCAGGTTTAGTGCAATCTATTCAAATGGCATGCAGTGAGCTTTCACCTTTTCAACCACTTTGTATATTTGCCTATTTAACTCTACTAGGCAATACTCCACATCAAGTTAACAGAGTATTATTTTAGAAAATATAAACTATGTTTTTCAACTATATTTATGTTAAAATTATTTCAGACTTTACTGCCCTTAGTAATAACAAATTTTCCAGCTGGAACATCTGTCGATGCACTTCATCACTCTATGCAACTGGTAGGCAGTAAGTAATTTTTTAAGATAATTTAAAGTTTTATTTATTTAATTTGTTTGCTAGGAAAGCTTGAAAGGTATGACTATGGGAAAAGAGAAAACTTGAAAAGATATGGGCAAGAAATACCACCTGTATATGATATCACCCAAATTAAGACCCCAATTGCATTGTACTACAGCAAAACGGATCATTTAATAAATGTTGAGGTAAATTTATAATCTACAATAACATTTGTAATTCAAAATTTATTATAAGGTTAATCAATTTATTATATAATATTCAAACTATATTTTTTTTTTAGAATATAGACTTCTTAGTTACTCAATTGCCTAATGTAGTTCTAAAGAAGTTGATGAAAGGTTTTAACCATATGGACTTCTTATTTGGAAGGGAAGCAGCGCCAGTTCTTTTCAAACATGTACTGGGCCTTATGAACAACTATAAATAAAATACGAATACAACAACTTCTACATGTGATGTTTAGATATAATTAAAATTACAGTTAAAATATTTATTATTAAATTTAATTATTAAGGTAAATTAAAATTAATCCATGCAAAATTTTTAAGAATTACCTAACGAAATTAATTTACAAGGGGACCTGCAACATTAGGTAGTACCAATTTTTATTTGGCAACTAAATTTTTGGTCAGTATTTTTATCATTAAATGGTCAGTATTTAATAATATTTTGGTCAGTATAAATATTTAAGTATCAGTATTAAATTGAATTTTGGTTAGTATAATTTATTATTTTGGTCAGTATATTTTTGTTATTGTGCTCAGTACACTCTACTGTAAGATTTTGTTTGATTATTAGGTATATTTTTATTTTATTACTTAGCTAATTTTTGTTGTCAGTAATCATTTTTAATAATACCTATAAAAAATTTAAATAATTATTGTAAAAATTTTATTTCATTAATTGATAAATTGAAATACGTAATTACATTTTTTTATTTTTATAATTTATTATAATATAGAAATCATACATAAAATATTTAGAAGATTGCAATTAAAAAATGTATGTTAGAATAAGTGAGGATTACTAAACCTGAACCCGGACCTGTATATGACGTTAATGAAATACTCTGCCCTGACCATCGATCTTATATTACACTAGATGATGGATACAGGTACTAATATTGAAGCCACTTTTTAATTGTTTACCTGCTGTTTGTTTACAAAGTCCCTGGAACTGATTGGTACTTTCAAGTTTGTTGTTGTTTACCTGGCCCCTCTCCACCAATCAGATCCAAGGACTTTGTAAACAAACAGAAAGTAAACAAAGAAAAACTGGCTTCACAACAACCTATGCTATTTGAATAGGAATCCACCATCTAGTGAAATAACTGATCTAAGGCCCTGACTAATAATTTTAAATAAATGCGTTGAGTAAGTAATACCAACCTAATTTGGTATTATTAGGTTGGTAATCAACTATAACAGTATTACTATATCAAAACACAGTTTATCATAGGTGTGTGAAGACAGTAGAAGAACCTAAATATAGAAAATCGAGAAGAATATTATTTTAGCTTCATTTATTGCAAATATTTTGGCTCACGCTAACATCAGAAGTGGAATTTGAACCAACGTTTAACTGCAAACGGATAAGTTTTTTTTTGTCGTGTTTTTTTTTTTGTTTTTGTTGGTTTTGTGTTTTATTTTTTCTCTCGTTTGGTTTAAAATGAATCAAAATACAGAAGATTCCCAAAATGCAATTCAAAATCCGGACGGATATCCGATGGACTTAGAACAAACGCACGATGCCGTTAATAGCAAATTTTTGATTGATGAATAATGGATTGAACAAATAAACGATTTAAAGAAACGAACTAAAATATCCAATTTCATTATGATATTGAAAGAGGGAGACGCTCTACGAGAAAATGAAAAATAAAGTTTTTCGATGGATGGAAACCATTTGATAGGAGTTGGAATAATTTGTGTATGACTTTTGAATAACGTTCCCCAAACAAGAAACATGGCACACGAAGCTAAACAAGGCAGCTAATATAGAAAGTTCAAACCTTGTTAGTTTATGTGAATACGGAATAGAGAAAATACGTAGTACCAACCTCAACTGGAATGGCAGAAAGTAATACGTTCCATTGGTGGAATAAATAACGATATTATTCGACAAAGAATACGAATAAATGTGCCAAAGAATCAACAAGATCTTAAAGCTTTACTTCGACAATATGATAGCGAAATCAAAGATGATCATCGAAGAGTACCAAAACAACTCAAGCTAGATACTATGGAATCGTATGAGAAAAACGGAAATTATCAAAAAAGTGTTTCAACTGTAAAAAAAATAGGTCATTCAAAGAAAGACTGTAAATATTCAGAAAACCCGAAGCATGCAATGAAAGAAATCTAAATTAAGAAGCAAAAGAAGTCTTATAATAGTAAAGAAATTCAACTTGTAGCTGAGGATTGCAAAATTGGCTTTGAGTCTACCGCCTTGCAAGCTCCTGGAAGAGAAGTCGATAGACAGTAGTTGTATTCCTGGCGTAGATGGCGTAAATCATGGGCTCCCAACCGGTGGTACGCGTACCACTGGTGGAACGTTTCAGGTGGTACGCGTAAGTGATGTGTGCAAGAGTGAAGATAAGTTCCATTACTCCTAATGTTGATATTTTAAATTTTAATCTTTAAAATATCGTTAAAAACTCGCTATTCTAGCTCCAGTTTTTAAAAAATTTTTCCCAGGTGGTACGCAGGTGCAAAAAGGTTGGGAACCCCTGACGTAGATTGATTGGTTGGAAGACGATTCGGCGTCCCGGATTGTGCGTTGTCATGGGAAATTATGGATTGAACTTGGCGTAGTTCTCAATGATGAGACCCCGAATTTGATATGTACTGGATAGTGATATAAGTGTGTTGTCAGGAATGGACGAAGAGTGGAAAGGTGGAGTCCCGAGCGTTGGATGATTTTTGTATATTGGTGAATGCACCGTAATCTTGGTTGTGATTGGCGCATTTTTGAAGTATCCGTATATTTGCTCTCGTAGAGAACAAAACTTCTAAACAGTCTATGGTTACTTTGGGTTTTTTGTTTAAACGAGCTGGCATCCAGGGGCAGTCATGACTGATAAAGCGGAAATTTTCACTTCATCGGAATTCGTTAATTGTTTTAAACGAGAAGATGTTGAATTGCACCTTAAAAATGTGGGAGTGCCCAGAGGTGGCGGACAGGTAAAATCAGTGATAAAAGTCTTGTCTGATCTAGTGAAAAGTGCGTTGAACAACAGAAAGGAGATTGAATGGTTTGCAATATTGACCGGAATTGAAGCAGTACTTAATGAAGGTAAAAGTTTGGCAACTTGATATACGTCGGATGCATTTATGTTCTGAGGGAAGAATCGCGCAAGTGGAAATAGGATTTGGCAACAGTAAGATTTGGAAAGCTAAGCGGGAAGTTTTTGGGACTAAGCAAAATTATAGAAATGCTGGCTAACGAACGTTGCGTATTTGGAGGTTGGAGAAACTAGTGAAAGAGGCTACTTATGAACAGTTGAGAGGCTGGTTTAACAGACAATTTTGAGGAAAATATGACTAGTGAAGCAATTTGATTCATTGCTTTTCTTTGGTAAGTACATTTATACTATAATGTACATTTTCACATATACAAAACAATACTGAAAGTAGCTGTTTACAGTACAGAAACGTAAAATTTTACTTTATAGTACAGAAATGTCAAAACCTCAATTGTTTTATGTGCAATCCTACTAAAATGTACACTTTGACATATATTTTTGACGTATTTTGTGAATTTTAAATATTTTATTGCTTAGCAACATACGTATTTCGTTAAATTATTATCGTACATTTTTTTTGCAGAAAATGTGCATTTCATTCCAATTACACATAAAATAGTTTATGCGCTTTATCCTTAAGGTGCCTTTTTGGCATTTGCGTGGTTATAGACTTCGTCTGCGCCTCAGTCTATAATTTTCCGCGCTCATGCCAAGAAGATGCACTTTCAGGACTTGGTGCATAAATAACTATTACGGACGGTAGAACCAAGTTATTTAAGGCGTTGCGGCCGAGTTATTTAAGGCGTTGCGGCCGAGTTATTTAAGGCGTTGCGGCCGAATTATTTAAGGCGTTGCGGCCGAATTATTTAAGGCGTTGCGGCCGAATTATTTAAGGCGTTGCGGCCGAATTATTTAAGGCGTTGCGGCCGAGTTATTTAAGGCGTTGCGGCCGAGTTATTTAAGGCGTTGCGGCCGAGTTATTTAAGGCGTTGCGGCCGAGTTATTTAAGGCGTTGCGGCCGAGTTATTTAAGGCGTTGCGGCCGAGTTATTTAAGGCGTTGCGGCCGAGTTATTTAAGGCGTTGTGGCCGAGTTATTTAAGGCGTTGCGGCCGAGTTATTTATGGCGTTATTCAAAATTCAAAAAAAAAAAAAAAAAAAAAAAAAAAAAAAAAAAAAAAAATGTCACGGGGACGCGACAATTGCAGGAAGGCCGTGTTAGAATAAGTGAGGATTACTAAACCTGAACCCGGACCTGTATATGACGTTAATGAAATACTCTGCCCTGACTAATAATTTTAAATAAATGCGTTGAGTAAGTAATACCAACCTAATTTGGTATTATTAGGTTGGTAATCAACTATAACAGTATTACTATATCAAAACACAGTTTATCATAGGTGTGTGAAGACAGTAGAAGAACCTAAATATAGAAAATCGAGAAGAATATTATTTTAGCTTCATTTATTGCAAATATTTTGGCTCACGCTAACATGTATACAAATAAATTATAATAGTAAAGGAAATGTTATATAATTAATCCACTAGAAGAGCTCGAGTAACTAATTTTGGCCTTCCCCTTGAACGTTTTTCACCCATAGGTATTTGTTTAGCTGCTGGGGAGGTTTGACATATTTTAAACATATAGCCAAGCCTATTATATGCTTGCATATATATTTCTTAAAAAAATCTGGACAAGTGCAGCGGCCATGGATCCAATTTTCTGTTTGTTTTGAGAGATTCACAAACCATACTTTAAATGCTCTTCGTTCGAACTGATCAAAAGTGTTCCAACGCATTTCTGATACGGCTGAAATTTCCTCCTCCGTAACAGTAAGTTCTTCATTGGATGGAGAAAAATATTGAATTGAATCTTCGCATGTCATTGATGAAATTCGGATCTAAAAGGGGGGGGGGACTGCAAGGGTGTCTGTCCCGAGTGGTAGCTAAAAGAGATCCAAATTCATATATTTGAACTTTTACAATTACTTGATCTTCAAACTCAAATGATGGAGAAAGGAGAAGCAAATAAAAGGGAAAAAATATTTAAAAAATAAGAAATAATATTTCGCAAGTAGTGGCCATTTTCTGTTCCGCACATTCATGCTCATTTCATACATTTTCCATAACTTTTGCTTTTTATGTGTTTTTAATTTAAATGTTGTTTTTTCAGCTCGGACATGGTTGCTGGCTTATTGACGTACAACTGTTTCTTTCAAATAAAAGCATTCAAACCATAACAATTCTTTTGCGTCACTCTGTATATACTGATATGTTTAAAATAATGACAACTTATTTAAAATACTGACCATTTATTTAAAATACTGACCATTTATTTAAACTACTGACCATTTAATTTAAAATACTGACCGTTTAATTTAAAAGACTGACCATTTATTTAACATACTGACAATTTATTAAAAATACTGACCATTTATTAAAAATACTGACCAAAAGTATTATAAAATACTGACCAAGTAAATACAAGCCTTTTTATCTTTATGCGTGTTGTCCATAATTAGAACTTTATTCGGTGAAAATTTAAAAATCCTGAAATCAATCAACTTTAAGAAAATCGATTCTGAAGAACGATAAATGTCAATTATTATAAATGCATATATAACATTTCCAACGCTATTATTTGTAAGTGAAATTGTTTTCACAGACAGGAAAATCTTGCTTTGTATATGTTACCGGCAATCTGCAAAATCGGTAAATTTGCACAATGCCTAGATAATGTGCAAACCGACTAAGTCGTAAGGTATTGTGCAAATTCACTAGTACTTTAGGCAATCTGCAAAATGGCTACGATGTTTCAGGCAATGTGCACATTGCCTATATTGTTAGTTAATGTGAGTTTTGAATATGCGCGTACTTCACATAGCCTAGACATTGTGCGAGATGGCGATCGTCAAAGACGAGATATTTCTTGAAAATGTGAACATGTGGACAAACAATTTAGTAAAATATTATGCATTTCTATTGTAGGTACAACTTTCTTAATTTGTAGATATTTAAAATGATTTGTAACTCTTGCATTTAAATGCTTTAAATGCAACGACGAAGAATAAACAGCTAAACATGTACTTTGTTATTGTCCGGGGTTAACTTCAATAAGAGGATTTGTGTTGGAAGGCTTCTGGTTCGACATAGCCAGAATCAGCAGCACTCCGACTGCCAAAATCTTATAGTTTATTCTACAGCTAGAGTAGCTTTAGGAGTAGCAAGATCGGTTTAAATCTAAAAACCGAAGTTAGTACAATGAACTTTATTGAAAGGCCTAAGCGCGTGTGAGTTTATCTTACGCTCTGTAATAAATGCAGAAGTATAAATGTCTTAAAATGCCATATTATGGATTATACTACAAAAATTCTGAATATTGTTTACATTTGCAACAACACGGACAAGTCTTTTGGCACAATTTTTTTGTTCTTTTTCTTGTAGATCAATCTTGACCACCGACATACTGTCCAATTTTAAATTAAATAGGTATTGCAAGCAGCCATGATGGTAGCGCTACATTGATTTATTGGTTTTTGACAATCACTGTTTTATTGTCATTCCATTATTGAAGTGAAAAAAGAAAAGATTGATGTCGATTAAAGCGAGCAATCCAGGTGTCTTCAAAATTATTTAAAATATTTTGTATATATGATCTGGAATAACAGTTTCTTTGCAAATGTTATTAAAATACATTTTGACTGGATACACAGGAGAGTGATGTGATCGCCGGTTGAGTATAGAGCGGAAATTCTTTGTTCAAATCGCGGATTGCGCAGAATTTCTTCGCTCAACGTTCCTGTGAGCATTCACACTCTGTGGTGATCCCTGATGTTTGTGTCGACGTCATTACCCTTGATACCGCTGCGTCACACACGAGAATTTACAAGACAGGTTAGTTAGGCAGGGAATGAATCCAAGGCCTGTAGAGCTATAATATACAGGGTGAATGAGACCACCCGTATCAGTAATTTTTTTCAAAAACGGTTAGTCGTGGAGAGTTGGGTTAAAAAATTTTATTATAAAAGCCGTAATAAAGAATCAAATGGTGATATTATTATTTCGGGGAAAAGTCGGCATCCCGGTTAGTTCGCTCCAGAATTTTAAATAGCAAGTTTTGTAGGAAATTTTTTTTTTATTACTGCTACCCATTTTAAGTAATATCTAATTGAAATTAATCATGATTTCTTTCCAACAGAAGTCAAATAATAAAACAAATTGCGCAAACAAAATTTTAAAGAATTTTCCTTTTCAACTTAAAATAAATTCATTGTTTAAAATATAATTAAAAAAATAACATGACAATATATAGTGTCGTGAAACGACTTTAAAAAAATCAATTTTTAACAGAATTAAGTCGAAATTGATAATTTTGTTTTTTTTTCAATTTTTTATGTTATTTACGAATTATCAAAGAGACACCTAAAAAGGAAAGTTTATTGTAACTCATAACACAAACAACAAACTTATTTTTATTTAAAAAATTTTAAAGTTATGAATTTATTTTGTATTGCAAATTATTTTAAAAGTTTTGAAAGTGAGCGCGCCATAAAATTGTTCGTAGAACGCAAGTTCGGGCGTTATCAGAAATGGACAAGAACGAAAATAATTGCTAGAAAAGTTAATCGACCAACGGTCGTGAGAGAGAGAGTTGACATTTTGGTCAATTATTTGAGTTGGTTTTGGCCGCCGAAAGGGGCGGCGTTGATTTTGAGTGTTTTGATCGGTGAAATCGTCTTGGTCTTCTGAGGACCAGAATTTTATGAAGTTTGGATTGGCGTTTTTTTTAATGATCAAGAGTTCTTTGGTCAACAATTTGGAATTTTTGAATAGTCTGTCCCGAGTTTGAGCGGCGATTATTTTTGATTTGTAATTTTTGGATGGTGAGTGATTCTGGTTCCATGAGTACATTTGAGGAAGAATAGATTGTGAATTATTGGTCAATGGTTCGACATTCCTGCATATGGAACGAGGAGCTCCAGTTGTATCGATTTTATAAAGGTATTTAAGCTCAAATAAAAATTATTTAACATTTGATAAATTTTTCGCATTAAGTGTATTTTAAAGTTTCGGGGCGCCGAATAACAATTTCTTTAAAGTTCACATATTTGATAAACAATTTTTTTGATTAATCTTTTGGTAAAGTTTATTTGATTTTGATTTACAATAAACTTGTTATAATATAAACTTTTTATGTTACATGAATACACCGTAGTGGGTGCGAATGCGTTGTTTTGCTATTCTCGATTGTTTAATTTTAAATTGTAATAGCGCATTCGTATTTGCTAACACCAATTACACCAATACTTTCAAAAGCTCAAAATTGTGAGTTCAAAGGAGTCTTTTTGATAAAAATTTTATTATTAATTTAGAATAAACTACATTTTATTATTCTATTATTAATTTCGACTTTTATTCATCTTTTTGACGCTCAACGTAATATTTTGATTTCGACTTGAAAATTTCATTTCATCGTGAAGCCACATACCCTGGGAAGGATTTTTGAGTGTTCCCATTTTGAGAGCTGCCGGCGCGCTTTTGAGAGGTATCTCGCTGAGATCACTTCAATAGATATACAGGAACAAATGCTAGACCAGCAATCATTCTAACTTTCAGTAAAAATTCTGAATCAGTGTCATATACTCCACTTGATGACCATTAAACTGCATCTTGTACCGTAAAGCCATTAACGGACACTGAAAATACACCCTCATTTTTTTGAACTCCAAATTTAATGTAGTAGTACACACGCCTAGTTTTAATTGCTTTATAGCACTTAGAAGTTCAATACAATGCCGCTCACTTTTGTTAGAAAGCTAAGCATAACGATGCATGGCGTTTGAAATCTTGAATTGTGTAAAGCTGTTTGAAAAGAAATGAAACCGTCTCGAAAGTTCTATCTGTGCAAAATTTTCTTCTTTTTCTGCTTCTTCTTAAAGTGCCGTTTTCTATCGGAGCGGAGGTTGGCGAGAATTTGAAATGCTACATTTTGGCAGATTACTCTTGGTAGTTTGCCATTGCCTTCCGAGAGAAGAGGGTCATAATGAAGTTGGATACATTTTGCAGCCAGGTTGGGAATTGAACTTAGGGCTTCTAGCCTAGAGTCTGGTCCTTAGCCCGTCCACTTAGCTTACCTCTAAGTGCAAGAGTTTAAGGTGGCTAAAAGTTGAAGATTACAATTCTGTGTTTCACCTGAACAGTTCCAATCTAACAGTAAAAACGGTTTATTTTTCCTGTAGCACTACACCAAAACTATGATTTACTCCAATATTTCTTACAGTTTTTTTCAGAGACTTTATAATTAGGCAATCTTAAACTTACGGCATTAAGAACAATCAGCGAAGCACTGGATAAGATATAATGGGAAGACTATGTCTCCTAAAAACTTTTAGAGCTTCTCAAGTGGTGTTTTATAATTTTTCGGATACGATCATAATATTATATTATTTAATAAACATAAGAATGAATATTTAAAGCAATAATTGTTTCTCTCCTACCACCAAGAGAAGGTTTAATGTTTTTGTAGTTTACTTTTTATTGCGTCAATGCAAATTAGTATTAATTGAAACATTACAATGGATTTTCCTTGAACGTGTTTCTCATAATTTATGATAATGGTTGTTAAGTATTCAAATATTTACATCAGCTCAAAGAACTAAAGACAATAACATTACAATTTATGAAATTTTTGGATCTGGTACTCCAGATATTAGGGGAGACCGAGGAGAGTTGAAACAGTTTTTACAGTATCTAGTATATTTTAGCCAAAAATGGTTCTACCTCTATGAATTATAGAATTCCATATAGCCAGTTCTATACACTATATGAATCAAATATAAAAATAAGTAAAAATAATTAAGGTTTATGAAAAAATCGACGAAAACTAAAATAACTCCCAGTGTTACAACTCTCCTAGTACCGAGGTGAGTTGTAACAGACGGCGAGGTGAGTTGTAACAAGTAGGTATTTGTGTTTAAATTTAATTTAAACGTTACTTTTTGTGAATAAAATAAACTTTAATAATAAAAGTGAATAAAACAAATATTATACTGCTTTGTTTTTGTTTGAAATTTAGTCCTAAAGGAAATTGTGACAAATATATTAGAGCTCTTCTCCAGTGTAAGCTTTATATGACCATTTTTTGCATTCCATACACTGAACCTACTTTTTTTTTAAATTTGCTGTTGAAATAGAGCTCGAGGCAACACAAGCAAAAATAATTATTGCCGGTTTTAATTTTTTTTTTTTGATCATTATGTATTAATAGGGAACTAGGAGAGTTGAAACAAGCTGTTACAACTCTCCTCGGTCTCCTTTATTTAGAATAATGTCTGTTAATTCCAAAACACGTATCGAACCCAAAAAAACCATATTATGCCATCAAACTTTAATATTTAATGTATATTAAAAATTATGTTGCAATAGTATTTACCTGATATTTATTGAATAACAGGCTATCGAAATATTTGTCAAAAATTTACATTTGTCAATTTTTTTCACGTGCACGTCGTATTTACTAAACCATCCGCAGTACAATTTCGATGTAAACTGCATTAAATAACACGTCAAAAAAGCAATAAATTTTCGCGTTGCCAGTTCTCTAACGGGAATAGGTTCCACAAAATCGACGCTGTTTCAACTCACCTCTGTTTCAACTCTCCTCGGTCTCCCCTACTGTAAAAAATCCTTCTTAACAAAAATGGAAAATGTTATCAAGTTATGATGGAGTTCTATTCTTTACAAATATATCAACTATTATAAGTTATAACTTGTCGACGATAAGTTATAAAATAAAAATTTTATAATTTACCTATATATTTATATTTTTATATAATTTTTTTATTATTTTTATTAATATTATTTTACTTAAAATCTCACATTTACAGTGGTAGAAATATAGAATGGGGGATTTAGATCCAACCATTTTACATTATGTGTTACATTTTTTTATTATGTTACAGCATTTAAAAATTTTCTAACAGGTGGCATGTTTCTAAAATTATGGCTTTTTGCATCTAGAGGAATAATTTTGAAGAAAGGCTTAAACGGGAAAGATGGGTTTTAAATTTGGAAGATACCACACCAGTAGCCGATATTACTATTGGTATTATAGAGATTTTTGTTAGACCCGATACACTCATCATTTCCATCGCTAGTGCCGCGTAATTACTGATTTTCTCTTTTTCTGTATTCAATACGTTTTGGGACAAAGGCACAGCAACATCAACAAGATGGTTGCATTTTTGTCTCGCTGGTTTATTAAAAGAATGTCAGGTCTATTATTATGACTAATTTCCCTATCCGTTAACCCATATAAACCTGAAACTTTTTTTTTTGAAATTTAAAATTTTTTGTTTTGTATATTGGTCACTTTATTATGCTGAATCTCAGAAAAATACTAAAAAAATTCTAAAAGTGTTGTAAATGACCGAAACATAGTGTCCTTTTAAAAGGACGGTAGGGTTATCCACTACTATGGCATAATAGTAAAAAAAAGTAAATACTAGTTAATTTTCACTAATGCTAGACAAAACTGTCACAAATTTTGTTAAAAAAATATTTACACTAATTTATTGTCCAAAAGCAGCAAATAGTTAATTTGAACTATTGGAAAAAAAATTTTTAATTATAAAATTCACTTCAGCTTTGATTTACTTTAAAAACAAACGTCTTAACTCGAGCACATATCGTCACAGGATTACAGAATCCACTTGCAGCCTCTCGATAACAGAAATGACCATATTTGAATGCCTTACGACCTTCCGTTCCGCCACATGTGTTATTTTACAAATTTAAGACACCCTAATTTACAAGTTTCTAGCCATTCAGAACAAAAATAGCTAACACTAATTAAAATTTTTGTATTTGCCTTTTCATAAACTATGTTTCTACTTATTTATAATGTAGATAATATCTTACAAACTTGCTTATGTCTTCGAAGGTAGTCAGTAGGAGCCAGATATGAGCAACCGGCTATTATGTGTTTTATTATTTTGTTGAGGACGTTACATTTACGACAGTGATCTGCAACCTCCAAATTCATGATGTGTTTTTTGTAATTGTTCGTTGCAATAACTCCATCTTAAATAGCGCGCATAAATCCTTCGGTTTCTAAATGTAACAATCTTTTTTTAAGCCATTCTACTGACATCTGTTTATCAATTCCATTGGAATCTAAAATTGTCAGATGTTTGCCATGCAGAACTTTATTTTTCCAATTTACATTTAAATCACATTTTAGTTCACAATTAAAATTTCTATTCTTTAAATTTAGACCGCTAAAATGTTTAATTCCCAGAAGTTATCAAACTTTCATTAAAGATAAGGTATGTACAAGCTTGATAACATTTTTGGAGCACATTTTTATTAAATCTTAATTCTTTCCAAAAAAATTGGTAGTTTTGTGTTAACTATACATTGATGATATTTTGTAACTTCTTACTTTTTTTGCCCATGGATTTTTTTAGATAACTCTTGTTTATAAAATGTCTTGTACTGAATTTTGAAAAGTTCTCTTTTTCCGCTCTCACTATTGTAATATCTTTCTAAGTTACTTTTTCCTTATTAGAGTTTGTGATAAAATTATTTCCAATTTTAGTACATAGGTCAATTATATCTTTTGTGGAAACTTCATCTACTGCATACAGAGTTCCTTTCTTTATTGCAATACCAACTATACGATACTCAATTAGAACTGCATCAAAATTGTTCCACTTTTACGCATTCATCAGTTTACCTCTTTTTCAATAGCAACATGCACACTCTCACCTTCATTCTGGATATGACCAACAAGAAATTTGTGAAATTTAGTATTCTCCATAATTTGTATTTTCTTTTTTTTTTTCTTGGCGTAATATTTAATATTTTTTATTAGTTTAGCTAATAATTAATTTCAAAGTTTCCAATTTTGGTTAAATATTGACCTCTATTGACTCATTGTGTTGGCACTTCATATATTTCTGCCTTTGAATTCTTGGTGTTGGTGTTACCTTTCTCTTTTGTCGGGCCCTTCTCGGTGTCCCGACGCCATGTTCTCGGAGGTTACCGTTGCATCAATCATTTCAAAATTTCGAATTCAATCAAATTTATACAAAAGTTGATTATTGTCTTGCGCAGGTAAACACTCGACTTTGTTGCGTGCTGAGGCTCTATGCTTGCTTTAGTATATTCATACTAATTATACCATCCACTCGATGTTCTTAGACGTTGAAGGAAGTAAAGGAGGCTTTTGGCTTCAAATAAACTTTGTTTACAAAATAATGCTATGGAGATCGTAGGGGCACTTTTAGTAGTACCTACACCATCGTACAGTTAACGTCGAGCAAATTTCACTTTTTAGGGGTATTTTTGGCTTAAATTTTATCAAAAAAATAGTAACAAACACCCCCTTTATAGGAGCACCTTTGCCTAGTTAGAAGGCCCCCAAGGATATCGAAAAAAAAAAGTTACATTGGCACCCTTCTTAGTAGCATTTTTACCAAGCTGGAAAACTTTAAAGGATACTTATTACCTAAAACATCAGCGTTTGTCAAAATTATATCTGATTTCTGATGATAGCTTGGACTACATCTCAACGGCCTTGTCTCTGAACTTATAGAGAACTGGTCTGCTTCTTTCAAGGCTAAACAAGTAAAACAGGTTTTCTCCAGTTTGCGACAAACTCCGGTCTTTGTTTGGGTCAAAACCTCCTCATTAGGGGTTGCGGCTCAGAGGTTAGTTTTTGTTTCACATGCTCTTTGTGATTCAGTATAACGGCGACCGATGATGGTAATTCCTACTGGAAAATTCAATTATACTTTAGTAAAAATGTGGAAATTATTTACTGTTTGCTTCAAACTTGATGACAATTACTACATAGAAAGAAATAAATTCATGTTGAATTTATTCAGCTATAAAAACGGAACCATTACAAAAGTAACAAGTCGAGTTATTAATTTATCACTTTGAATATAAAATATCAAATTTCAGAATGGATTCAACAGTCAGCATTTCACTTTAGCCATTTTGTGTATTTGCTTATTTAAATATGTATAACAGTTGTACAATTAATTATGTATTTCTAGTCCAAAAATGATTTAGTAAATTATTATTCAAATATTATTACAAAATCGAATGAGTATTATATAATATTTAAACTTTATTTTTTAGTATACTACCTATAAATTTCTTAGTTACTCAATTGCCAAATGTAGTTCTAAAAAAATGATGAAAGGTTTTAATCACGTGAATCTCTTATGTAGAAGGGAATCATCACCAGTTCTTTTCAATCATGTTATGAGCGTTATGAACAATTATTATAAATAAAAACGAGAACCACATACCCTCTATATCAGTGGTGCTCAACCTTTTATATAACTTGATCTAATTATCAATATCTGAAACTCTTGAAGATCTACCTTTTCTACTATATCAAAATACTGTGGTCGACCAATTTACAAATTTTGGAGAAAGGGACTGTAATTCGGGTTTTCGTACAAACACAGATGTTACATATGAACAAAACATTTATTATTTTTTTATTATTTATTTAATCAGTTTGAATGAAATTTTCTTGGGATCTACTGAAATTAGCTTTGCGATCGACGGGTTGAGCATCGCTACTCTATATTATGTGAAGTTTATATATCGATAACAGTAAACTACTGATTTTATTGTTTAAATATTTATTTTTAAATTTAATTATTATTGTAAAAGAATCCATAATTTTTTTTAATTAACAATCAAAATTAACTCATTGCCATAATTCATACAAACGGAGTTTTCAGCTTTCCAAGTTTTCTCAGATAGAAAATAACAGTAAAATAAACTGTTGTATTGGTGTGCAAGTTAGACAATCTAAAAAGCATACAATCATTGAGAACTAAAAGTTTCGATAAATCTACCTTGTATCGAAGGTTACTTCGCACAAGTATCTAAATTAAACATAGTAGGTACTACGAGCAGTAGCACGAATAGTCAAATCGGCCAGGTAACATTTTTCAAAAAAGTAAAATATCCATGTGGAGAAGCTGGTAAAATGAAAACCTTTTTTTAGCTTTCGTTTAGGGCGATTTGATTTTAAACATCCCAGGAACTTTCATCTTGTTTGTCAAATAATATTATGATTCCTAGAGAAGTAGACTATTACTGGATACATGCAATCGTTGGATCGAGCTAACGTTAGATCGTATTAGAGACAGCTCAGTTGCAAGTTTACCTTACCTGCGTATACATGCATTTAGTTGGTCTAAACTAAAAGCAGTGTTATCAAAACATCAGTTTACCTGACTGATCGAACCAAGGTAGAACTGCGCGTAGTTAGATTAAATAACATCACATTAATTTTACGATCAACTTGATCTCCTAGCCCACGTTTTAAGATCGGTCCAACTGTATGCTTTTCAAGTGTATGCTTGAAATGACTAATTAGCTCGAGCCGAGTTAAGGCGACGTAGCGACTGCATTATATACCTGTGCATGACAAAAATGCTCAAATTTTCTTGTCTCTATTGCAATACTTTCCTCAATTTGTTTAATAAGAAAGTAAAAAATAATTGGTTTAATTGGATAAAAGTGAGAGAAAGAAACAACAATAAATTAATTTAATAAAGATCAAAAGTATAAAAAAAAATTCAAAATTTAATGTAGCACGTAAATTTTTATGATAATTTAAACAAAGCACAGCTGCATGAAGTATTTCATTGTGTCGCTACTTAACAGCGGTTAGCGTGCAAAATAAAATTTTAACAATGAATTATTTAATAAAATTAAAGAATAGGTAGGTACATTGAAAAATAGAAATTCATTGGATGGTTGATTTGTTTCCTAGAAGTGAAGCTTTTGTAGAGCAGTTTCTGTATCTTTCGACTTGTGAAGTAAAAATTTCCCCTTTATTTCCTAAAAAATTTTCCCATTTTTTTGATAACTTTCTTTAATTTACATAATAATTGTGTATTATAACAACAACCGCATTATAACTAGAAGATGATAGTAAACGGTCCAAAAAGTAATTATTAAAAAAAATGGTGATTATTGCAAATTGGCCCTAAAATTTGTAAAAAAATTAAAAAATACATAAACTGGCATTTAGGCCCACGCAATTCCTCAACCAAAATTTTTGAAAATGTGAATTAACCCTGCGTTTAACTTGTAGCCGTAGCCTTTAGCCACGCGCCACAGCTTATTAAATGCGTCATAAGGTCGAAATTTGCGTAAAAATTTACATTTTTTAATATTTTAAATTGACCTTTACCTTAAACAATTTACTTTAATGTTCTTTTAAATAGCGTTGAAATTTCTTTAATAAAAAATATAACTACAACCCAACTACATATTACATCCTCTTAACAAGCCAGGACTTTGAGGAAATAAATCAACCATCTTGACATCTAAACCAGGTTTAATTGAAATATATTCCCAAAAGTAATAATTATAAGCCAGGTATAGCATATCATTTTTATGATCAATAAATTGTGACCGTAGTCTTATAAAGAATATAGTTTGAATTTTGAAAATAACAGTTGGCTGTTTTTTTTTCAATTTACTGCATAGATTCGTTTTTGGATTTAAAGTTATGATAAGCAATTGATACCTGACCACCAATTACAACGTAATTTAAACTTTTTCACGATTTACTCATGCACATGTTCAAAAATTGTCTAGAAGTTTCGGTTTGGCATTGTTTCTGATCAGATGACAGTAAACGCAAAATTCATCTTACACTTAAATTTATGACATAAAAATGATCTTGTAAAATAGTAGTGAAACCACAATATAATAAATTGAAATCTTATATTTTCACATTAGGTCATAGGTACAACGTTCATTAACATACTTTCCATGCATTTTTGGGTTAACTGCATCTGCTAGACGATTAGTAGTAGTTCTAAAGATTCTTGTCCAGTTTTTCACAATAGGTCCGCCACTAGACACATTAAATATTAAAACCAAAATCAGTAGAATGCATATTATTTATTTTTATATAATATGTTCTATAGTTAGATTGAACTTAAGAGTAAATTAATTATTTACAATTCAAGGCAAGTCGACGTGCTAAAAAATAAAACCATCAACTTTCACTGTCAAGATACATCCATTCCAGATCACATTTCTGAATTATTAAATAATTAATAATAAATTTAATCGTTATAATATGGTTCGCTTGTAAAGCAGGAATGCACATTTCAGATTTTACTATATACTAAATATATCTAACATTAAAATTTAATTATATTGTTTTAAATTAATTATCATAATCAGATGCTACAATAACCAGGCGCCTAACTCTAGTACAGTAAGAATAGTTTAACCTTGACCTTATACTGTTGTAATATTATGATGACTTTCATGATCACTTTTTTAAAATTGTTACATAAATTAGAAAACTGATATGAATATTTTTGTTATGAAATTACTCATCAATTAATCAAGTATATATCAATAATAAATCAATTTTATAAAATTGAAGGAAGTGTTAGATATACAATATAATATTACCATATTTATTACTTAGGTAAAGTTCAAAGTAAGTGATCCGTTGAAGAAGTTCATGGTACAATTTATTGTGTATCTCAATTTAAGATAATATAAGTGCTTAGTGGAGCCTTCTTGGAGCAATAGGTAAAATTGATTTTCAGGAAACTCTGAAGAAAACAACTTTATTGTAATTTTATCGTAATAGTAACAAAATTGAAAAATAAAAACAAAAAATTGAAATTTCATAATTTTATAATTTTGCACTGATAAGTTGTCCATCAAAATGTTATTCTCAATTACTAAATTATATCAATACTCAAATATTTAATATCAGATAGATGCTAGGAAATTGCCTTTTGTGCCGATATAATAACGCGCAACTGGTAATTGCCAATAATATAACAGAACTTCATTTCAATTAGGATATATAAATAAGATAATTTTAATATTATATTGATAATTAAAATTATAATTGATTAACTATGTAATTAATAGCTTCCGGAGTTTTGCAAGCAAAGTATATCACAAATTCTAAATTAATAAAATTAGCATTTTGATAAGATAATAACATCAGTGACTTGTCAATATAACCACTGTTTACTCAGAGCGAAATTTACGAGTTTGATTCCTGGCCATTTATTAGGTACCTACTTAAACTTACTTTAGAAGCTAAAAAATGAAAAAATGTGATAATCTAGAGTGGTAATGTCGGTAGTTACTCTGCTTATGCATAATATTTCAGAGGCAAACGATATTCACATTTAGGAATTTCTGTCAAACTTACTGGTGTTCAACATAGGGTAGATTTCAGTGTTGGTTCATCATTCAACTTAAATTATCTCTTTTAGCTTTATTGTTTTATTTAAATATTCTAGTCCTATGTAATTAAAATAGTAGGTTTAATTGTTTTCAGATAGTAGCTTTTACAAATTTTGCAAAACAAAATTTATTAATTAGTTAGCCACTGTTGAACAAAATATGTGAAATTTGGAGATTAGATGGCAAAATCTTTTTTTTTTTATTGAATTCTATTTATTTACAATCTGTCAAATAACGATAAGTAAAAGATGTGATTGATGAAGCTAGACATAGAAGGTACTCGCCCAATAGCAAACACCTTAGGTAATTAGGTATAATAGTTTATCTGTTATCATTATCACTAAAGCGGTGCGGAAGGTTGAGGTGATCTCTAACACAATCTTGGTAACTGGTACTAAGTGTTTGGACACATTCCTCAATGGTAGGTATTTGGAGATCACGATGGATTACGTGGTTTGGTACATACCAGGGGGCATCAGTAACAATCCTGAGGATTTTTGATTGGAACCGTTGGATCTTGGCAATGTTAGAATTTTTGGCTGCTCCCCAGAGCTAGATGCCGTATGCCCAAATTGTTTCACAAGTTTCACAAGTGTTTCCTTAAAGAGTGTCCCAGTTGTAATCTTTTGTTCCATACATGTTTACTCCAGGTCAGACGTTGATCAAGATGCACACCCAAATATTTGACGTCTTTTTTTGATGGATAATTCTTTCATTTAGCCTAACGGATGGACAGGTGTCTCTTCTGTTTGTGAATGTTACATACTCCGATTTTTGTGTGTTAGCTTTAATTTGCCATTTTCTCAACCAAATTTTGATTTTATTTAGGTTTGTCTGTAGATTGCCTGATTTTCAGGTTGCAGTTTTCGCATCGCGACCAAAGGCCAAAATGGTTGTGTTGTCGACGAAGGTTGCAATAAATGTATTGACGTTCGTTGGTAGGTCAGATGTGTAAATCAGAAAAAGTATTGGGTCCAAAGCGCTACTCTGCGGAACTCCAAAGCTGATTTCAAAAAGCCCCAATATCTCGTCTCCACACTTTACAAAGAAGAATTTTTTGGCAAAATCTTGGAAAATTTTATTAAAAAACACATGATAAGTACTATAGAAAAAATCAAGAGTAAGTAATTAAAAACTAATATCGTATTGCAGATGGAACGTGAGTTAGCATTTATGATCAGCTTATTGCCTTTGAATGTTAAATTTAAACCAAAAGTTTAATTTTGTTTAACTTTTTACTTCCACTTTCTGATTTGATTTTTGTTTTGGTTATATTGTAACACAAATTGCTCAAATTTGGGCCATTTGGTCGCTACTTTTTTGGCATCCGATTTTTTCTGGTAGTCAACACTATCCTGATAATCAGTTGTAGGACCGTTTTCAATCTCGGGAATCTCGCGACATCTTTTAAGATCCATGATATCGAAAAAACTGATGCTAGAGTTTGTTTTAATTTTTTTTTTACTCAAAGGTTAAGTTAGGGACTCAAACGGGTTAACGTTCTATTTAACATAAGAAGCTAACTACATTGTTTTTTCTCGACTTGTTTGATTATTTTCACTATTTTATCATTCATTTGGTGATTACATTCTGTTTGAATCCAAAGTTTTAAAATTTTGTTCAATATTTCAATTTTGATCTATTCAAAAAGACTATAATTACAGAATTCTGTTTAGAAAAACCATACCAAAATACAATCAATAGTCAATCAATTCATGTTCTAATATGTGTTCTATCCGCATTAGATTATCTTGTACTGTCTCGCAATTATTACGGTACAGTTAGGCAACCTATGTCGTAATATATTGCATTGTGTTGCATAATACTCAAAAGCTTTTCAGAACTTAATAAAAGTAGTTTAAAATGAAATTTGAATTTCATAAAAACGTGTTATAGTTGACCTTAAACAAAATAAACGGAAATTTATAGTTGAGAAGAGGTCTAAGAAATGATCTACAAAGTAGATATTTAATTTATACTTCTTACAGAATTTATAACACAACAGTAATAAATATAGTCAGGACCGTCATCAGGATTCAAAGTCCATTGAAATAATTAGCAAACAAATTATAAAATCAAAAGACACCTTATCGGATTACATGTTTCAATCTAATCCACGATTCTACTCGTGAAACTGATATCATCAGATCCGCACTGGTTTTATGAAGATATAAGTTACTTACCAATTTTTCAAAAAAACTTGGATCCTTTTGGTCTTGACTGTACAACTACTTTTGTGATAATAAATCTGTTAGAAATTGCAGGTACCCTTTTTTAAGTTTAGGGTTATTTAACCTGCTGTTTTTGCCCACCTCGTGGAAATTAATAAAAGTAGTTTAAAATGAAATTTGAATTTCATAAAAACGTGTTATAGTTGACCTTAAACAAAATAAACGGAAATTTATAGTTGAGAAGAGGTCTAAGAAATGATCTACAAAGTAGATATTTAATTTATACTTCTTACAGAATTTATAACACAACAGTAATAAATATAGTCAGGACCGTCATCAGGATTCAAAGTCCATTGAAATAATTAGCAAACAAATTATAAAATCAAAAGACACCTTATCGGATTACATGTTTCAATCTAATCCACGATTCTACTCGTGAAACTGATATCATCAGATCCGCACTGGTTTTATGAAGATATAAGTTACTTACCAATTTTTCAAAAAAACTTGGATCCTTTTGGTCTTGACTGTACAACTACTTTTGTGATAATAAATCTGTTAGAAATTGCAGGTACCCTTTTTTAAGTTTAGGGTTATTTAACCTGCTGTTTTTGCCCACCTCGTGGAAATTAATAAAAGTAGTTTAAAATGAAATTTGAATTTCATAAAAACGTGTTATAGTTGACCTTAAACAAAATAAACGGAAATTTATAGTTGAGAAGAGGTCTAAGAAATGATCTACAAAGTAGATATTTAATTTATACTTCTTACAGAATTTATAACACAACAGTAATAAATATAGTCAGGACCGTCATCAGGATTCAAAGTCCATTGAAATAATTAGCAAACAAATTATAAAATCAAAAGACACCTTATCGGATTACATGTTTCAATCTAATCCACGATTCTACTCGTGAAACTGATATCATCAGATCCGCACTGGTTTTATGAAGATATAAGTTACTTACCAATTTTTCAAAAAAACTTGGATCCTTTTGGTCTTGACTGTACAACTACTTTTGTGATAATAAATCTGTTAGAAATTGCAGGTACCCTTTTTTAAGTTTAGGGTTATTTAACCTGCTGTTTTTGCCCACCTCGTGGAAATTAATAAAAGTAGTTTAAAATGAAATTTGAATTTCATAAAAACGTGTTATAGTTGACCTTAAACAAAATAAACGGAAATTTATAGTTGAGAAGAGGTCTAAGAAATGATCTACAAAGTAGATATTTAATTTATACTTCTTACAGAATTTATAACACAACAGTAATAAATATAGTCAGGACCGTCATCAGGATTCAAAGTCCATTGAAATAATTAGCAAACAAATTATAAAATCAAAAGACACCTTATCGGATTACATGTTTCAATCTAATCCACGATTCTACTCGTGAAACTGATATCATCAGATCCGCACTGGTTTTATGAAGATATAAGTTACTTACCAATTTTTCAAAAAAACTTGGATCCTTTTGGTCTTGACTGTACAACTACTTTTGTGATAATAAATCTGTTAGAAATTGCAGGTACCCTTTTTTAAGTTTAGGGTTATTTAACCTGCTGTTTTTGCCCACCTCGTGGAAATTAATAAAAGTAGTTTAAAATGAAATTTGAATTTCATAAAAACGTGTTATAGTTGACCTTAAACAAAATAAACGGAAATTTATAGTTGAGAAGAGGTCTAAGAAATGATCTACAAAGTAGATATTTAATTTATACTTCTTACAGAATTTATAACACAACAGTAATAAATATAGTCAGGACCGTCATCAGGATTCAAAGTCCATTGAAATAATTAGCAAACAAATTATAAAATCAAAAGACACCTTATCGGATTACATGTTTCAATCTAATCCACGATTCTACTCGTGAAACTGATATCATCAGATCCGCACTGGTTTTATGAAGATATAAGTTACTTACCAATTTTTCAAAAAAACTTGGATCCTTTTGGTCTTGACTGTACAACTACTTTTGTGATAATAAATCTGTTAGAAATTGCAGGTACCCTTTTTTAAGTTTAGGGTTATTTAACCTGCTGTTTTTGCCCACCTCGTGGAAATTAATAAAAGTAGTTTAAAATGAAATTTGAATTTCATAAAAACGTGTTATAGTTGACCTTAAACAAAATAAACGGAAATTTATAGTTGAGAAGAGGTCTAAGAAATGATCTACAAAGTAGATATTTAATTTATACTTCTTACAGAATTTATAACACAACAGTAATAAATATAGTCAGGACCGTCATCAGGATTCAAAGTCCATTGAAATAATTAGCAAACAAATTATAAAATCAAAAGACACCTTATCGGATTACATGTTTCAATCTAATCCACGATTCTACTCGTGAAACTGATATCATCAGATCCGCACTGGTTTTATGAAGATATAAGTTACTTACCAATTTTTCAAAAAAACTTGGATCCTTTTGGTCTTGACTGTACAACTACTTTTGTGATAATAAATCTGTTAGAAATTGCAGGTACCCTTTTTTAAGTTTAGGGTTATTTAACCTGCTGTTTTTGCCCACCTCGTGGAAATTAATAAAAGTAGTTTAAAATGAAATTTGAATTTCATAAAAACGTGTTATAGTTGACCTTAAACAAAATAAACGGAAATTTATAGTTGAGAAGAGGTCTAAGAAATGATCTACAAAGTAGATATTTAATTTATACTTCTTACAGAATTTATAACACAACAGTAATAAATATAGTCAGGACCGTCATCAGGATTCAAAGTCCATTGAAATAATTAGCAAACAAATTATAAAATCAAAAGACACCTTATCGGATTACATGTTTCAATCTAATCCACGATTCTACTCGTGAAACTGATATCATCAGATCCGCACTGGTTTTATGAAGATATAAGTTACTTACCAATTTTTCAAAAAAACTTGGATCCTTTTGGTCTTGACTGTACAACTACTTTTGTGATAATAAATCTGTTAGAAATTGCAGGTACCCTTTTTTAAGTTTAGGGTTATTTAACCTGCTGTTTTTGCCCACCTCGTGGAAATTAATAAAAGTAGTTTAAAATGAAATTTGAATTTCATAAAAACGTGTTATAGTTGACCTTAAACAAAATAAACGGAAATTTATAGTTGAGAAGAGGTCTAAGAAATGATCTACAAAGTAGATATTTAATTTATACTTCTTACAGAATTTATAACACAACAGTAATAAATATAGTCAGGACCGTCATCAGGATTCAAAGTCCATTGAAATAATTAGCAAACAAATTATAAAATCAAAAGACACCTTATCGGATTACATGTTTCAATCTAATCCACGATTCTACTCGTGAAACTGATATCATCAGATCCGCACTGGTTTTATGAAGATATAAGTTACTTACCAATTTTTCAAAAAAACTTGGATCCTTTTGGTCTTGACTGTACAACTACTTTTGTGATAATAAATCTGTTAGAAATTGCAGGTACCCTTTTTTAAGTTTAGGGTTATTTAACCTGCTGTTTTTGCCCACCTCGTGGAAATTAATAAAAGTAGTTTAAAATGAAATTTGAATTTCATAAAAACGTGTTATAGTTGACCTTAAACAAAATAAACGGAAATTTATAGTTGAGAAGAGGTCTAAGAAATGATCTACAAAGTAGATATTTAATTTATACTTCTTACAGAATTTATAACACAACAGTAATAAATATAGTCAGGACCGTCATCAGGATTCAAAGTCCATTGAAATAATTAGCAAACAAATTATAAAATCAAAAGACACCTTATCGGATTACATGTTTCAATCTAATCCACGATTCTACTCGTGAAACTGATATCATCAGATCCGCACTGGTTTTATGAAGATATAAGTTACTTACCAATTTTTCAAAAAAACTTGGATCCTTTTGGTCTTGACTGTACAACTACTTTTGTGATAATAAATCTGTTAGAAATTGCAGGTACCCTTTTTTAAGTTTAGGGTTATTTAACCTGCTGTTTTTGCCCACCTCGTGGAAATTAATAAAAGTAGTTTAAAATGAAATTTGAATTTCATAAAAACGTGTTATAGTTGACCTTAAACAAAATAAACGGAAATTTATAGTTGAGAAGAGGTCTAAGAAATGATCTACAAAGTAGATATTTAATTTATACTTCTTACAGAATTTATAACACAACAGTAATAAATATAGTCAGGACCGTCATCAGGATTCAAAGTCCATTGAAATAATTAGCAAACAAATTATAAAATCAAAAGACACCTTATCGGATTACATGTTTCAATCTAATCCACGATTCTACTCGTGAAACTGATATCATCAGATCCGCACTGGTTTTATGAAGATATAAGTTACTTACCAATTTTTCAAAAAAACTTGGATCCTTTTGGTCTTGACTGTACAACTACTTTTGTGATAATAAATCTGTTAGAAATTGCAGGTACCCTTTTTTAAGTTTAGGGTTATTTAACCTGCTGTTTTTGCCCACCTCGTGGAAATTAATAAAAGTAGTTTAAAATGAAATTTGAATTTCATAAAAACGTGTTATAGTTGACCTTAAACAAAATAAACGGAAATTTATAGTTGAGAAGAGGTCTAAGAAATGATCTACAAAGTAGATATTTAATTTATACTTCTTACAGAATTTATAACACAACAGTAATAAATATAGTCAGGACCGTCATCAGGATTCAAAGTCCATTGAAATAATTAGCAAACAAATTATAAAATCAAAAGACACCTTATCGGATTACATGTTTCAATCTAATCCACGATTCTACTCGTGAAACTGATATCATCAGATCCGCACTGGTTTTATGAAGATATAAGTTACTTACCAATTTTTCAAAAAAACTTGGATCCTTTTGGTCTTGACTGTACAACTACTTTTGTGATAATAAATCTGTTAGAAATTGCAGGTACCCTTTTTTAAGTTTAGGGTTATTTAACCTGCTGTTTTTGCCCACCTCGTGGAAATTAATAAAAGTAGTTTAAAATGAAATTTGAATTTCATAAAAACGTGTTATAGTTGACCTTAAACAAAATAAACGGAAATTTATAGTTGAGAAGAGGTCTAAGAAATGATCTACAAAGTAGATATTTAATTTATACTTCTTACAGAATTTATAACACAACAGTAATAAATATAGTCAGGACCGTCATCAGGATTCAAAGTCCATTGAAATAATTAGCAAACAAATTATAAAATCAAAAGACACCTTATCGGATTACATGTTTCAATCTAATCCACGATTCTACTCGTGAAACTGATATCATCAGATCCGCACTGGTTTTATGAAGATATAAGTTACTTACCAATTTTTCAAAAAAACTTGGATCCTTTTGGTCTTGACTGTACAACTACTTTTGTGATAATAAATCTGTTAGAAATTGCAGGTACCCTTTTTTAAGTTTAGGGTTATTTAACCTGCTGTTTTTGCCCACCTCGTGGAAATTAATAAAAGTAGTTTAAAATGAAATTTGAATTTCATAAAAACGTGTTATAGTTGACCTTAAACAAAATAAACGGAAATTTATAGTTGAGAAGAGGTCTAAGAAATGATCTACAAAGTAGATATTTAATTTATACTTCTTACAGAATTTATAACACAACAGTAATAAATATAGTCAGGACCGTCATCAGGATTCAAAGTCCATTGAAATAATTAGCAAACAAATTATAAAATCAAAAGACACCTTATCGGATTACATGTTTCAATCTAATCCACGATTCTACTCGTGAAACTGATATCATCAGATCCGCACTGGTTTTATGAAGATATAAGTTACTTACCAATTTTTCAAAAAAACTTGGATCCTTTTGGTCTTGACTGTACAACTACTTTTGTGATAATAAATCTGTTAGAAATTGCAGGTACCCTTTTTTAAGTTTAGGGTTATTTAACCTGCTGTTTTTGCCCACCTCGTGGAAATTAATAAAAGTAGTTTAAAATGAAATTTGAATTTCATAAAAACGTGTTATAGTTGACCTTAAACAAAATAAACGGAAATTTATAGTTGAGAAGAGGTCTAAGAAATGATCTACAAAGTAGATATTTAATTTATACTTCTTACAGAATTTATAACACAACAGTAATAAATATAGTCAGGACCGTCATCAGGATTCAAAGTCCATTGAAATAATTAGCAAACAAATTATAAAATCAAAAGACACCTTATCGGATTACATGTTTCAATCTAATCCACGATTCTACTCGTGAAACTGATATCATCAGATCCGCACTGGTTTTATGAAGATATAAGTTACTTACCAATTTTTCAAAAAAACTTGGATCCTTTTGGTCTTGACTGTACAACTACTTTTGTGATAATAAATCTGTTAGAAATTGCAGGTACCCTTTTTTAAGTTTAGGGTTATTTAACCTGCTGTTTTTGCCCACCTCGTGGAAATTAATAAAAGTAGTTTAAAATGAAATTTGAATTTCATAAAAACGTGTTATAGTTGACCTTAAACAAAATAAACGGAAATTTATAGTTGAGAAGAGGTCTAAGAAATGATCTACAAAGTAGATATTTAATTTATACTTCTTACAGAATTTATAACACAACAGTAATAAATATAGTCAGGACCGTCATCAGGATTCAAAGTCCATTGAAATAATTAGCAAACAAATTATAAAATCAAAAGACACCTTATCGGATTACATGTTTCAATCTAATCCACGATTCTACTCGTGAAACTGATATCATCAGATCCGCACTGGTTTTATGAAGATATAAGTTACTTACCAATTTTTCAAAAAAACTTGGATCCTTTTGGTCTTGACTGTACAACTACTTTTGTGATAATAAATCTGTTAGAAATTTTGTTTAAGGTCAACTATAACACGTTTTTATGAAATTCAAATTTCATTTTAAACTACTTTTATTAATTTCCACGAGGTGGGCAAAAACAGCAGGTTAAATAACCCTAAACTTAAAAAAGGGTACCTGCAATTTCTAACAGATTTATTATCACAAAAGTAGTTGTACAGTCAAGACCAAAAGGATCCAAGTTTTTTTGAAAAATTGGTAAGTAACTTATATCTTCATAAAACCAGTGCGGATCTGATGATATCAGTTTCACGAGTAGAATCGTGGATTAGATTGAAACATGTAATCCGATAAGGTGTCTTTTGATTTTATAATTTGTTTGCTAATTATTTCAATGGACTTTGAATCCTGATGACGGTCCTGACTATATTTATTACTGTTGTGTTATAAATTCTGTAAGAAGTATAAATTAAATATCTACTTTGTAGATCATTTCTTAGACCTCTTCTCAACTATAAATTTCCGTTTATTTTGTTTAAGGTCAACTATAACACGTTTTTATGAAATTCAAATTTCATTTTAAACTACTTTTATTAATTTCCACGAGGTGGGCAAAAACAGCAGGTTAAATAACCCTAAACTTAAAAAAGGGTACCTGCAATTTCTAACAGATTTATTATCACAAAAGTAGTTGTACAGTCAAGACCAAAAGGATCCAAGTTTTTTTGAAAAATTGGTAAGTAACTTATATCTTCATAAAACCAGTGCGGATCTGATGATATCAGTTTCACGAGTAGAATCGTGGATTAGATTGAAACATGTAATCCGATAAGGTGTCTTTTGATTTTATAATTTGTTTGCTAATTATTTCAATGGACTTTGAATCCTGATGACGGTCCTGACTATATTTATTACTGTTGTGTTATAAATTCTGTAAGAAGTATAAATTAAATATCTACTTTGTAGATCATTTCTTAGACCTCTTCTCAACTATAAATTTCCGTTTATTTTGTTTAAGGTCAACTATAACACGTTTTTATGAAATTCAAATTTCATTTTAAACTACTTTTATTAATTTCCACGAGGTGGGCAAAAACAGCAGGTTAAATAACCCTAAACTTAAAAAAAGGGTACCTGCAATTTCTAACAGATTTATTATCACAAAAGTAGTTGTACAGTCAAGACCAAAAGGATCCAAGTTTTTTTGAAAAATTGGTAAGTAACTTATATCTTCATAAAACCAGTGCGGATCTGATGATATCAGTTTCACGAGTAGAATCGTGGATTAGATTGAAACATGTAATCCGATAAGGTGTCTTTTGATTTTATAATTTGTTTGCTAATTATTTCAATGGACTTTGAATCCTGATGACGGTCCTGACTATATTTATTACTGTTGTGTTATAAATTCTGTAAGAAGTATAAATTAAATATCTACTTTGTAGATCATTTCTTAGACCTCTTCTCAACTATAAATTTCCGTTTATTTTGTTTAAGGTCAACTATAACACGTTTTTATGAAATTCAAATTTCATTTTAAACTACTTTTATTAATTTCCACGAGGTGGGCAAAAACAGCAGGTTAAATAACCCTAAACTTAAAAAAGGGTACCTGCAATTTCTAACAGATTTATTATCACAAAAGTAGTTGTACAGTCAAGACCAAAAGGATCCAAGTTTTTTTTGAAAAATTGGTAAGTAACTTATATCTTCATAAAACCAGTGCGGATCTGATGATATCAGTTTCACGAGTAGAATCGTGGATTAGATTGAAACATGTAATCCGATAAGGTGTCTTTTGATTTTATAATTTGTTTGCTAATTATTTCAATGGACTTTGAATCCTGATGACGGTCCTGACTATATTTATTACTGTTGTGTTATAAATTCTGTAAGAAGTATAAATTAAATATCTACTTTGTAGATCATTTCTTAGACCTCTTCTCAACTATAAATTTCCGTTTATTTTGTTTAAGGTCAACTATAACACGTTTTTATGAAATTCAAATTTCATTTTAAACTACTTTTATTAATTTCCACGAGGTGGGCAAAAACAGCAGGTTAAATAACCCTAAACTTAAAAAAGGGTACCTGCAATTTCTAACAGATTTATTATCACAAAAGTAGTTGTACAGTCAAGACCAAAAGGATCCAAGTTTTTTTGAAAAATTGGTAAGTAACTTATATCTTCATAAAACCAGTGCGGATCTGATGATATCAGTTTCACGAGTAGAATCGTGGATTAGATTGAAACATGTAATCCGATAAGGTGTCTTTTGATTTTATAATTTGTTTGCTAATTATTTCAATGGACTTTGAATCCTGATGACGGTCCTGACTATATTTATTACTGTTGTGTTATAAATTCTGTAAGAAGTATAAATTAAATATCTACTTTGTAGATCATTTCTTAGACCTCTTCTCAACTATAAATTTCCGTTTACTTTTCAGAACTGCTATAAGTGTTGATTTTTTGTTTATAACCCTTTTAATTAGATTTTCAGGAATTTAATCTTACCAGTAAAGCATAGAATGCTTCTGAAAGATTTGATATTTTATACTTTTAATTAGGTTTTCAGGAATTCAATCTTGTCGGCAAAGCATAGAATGTTTTTAAAAGTTTTTTTGCAACTCCTTCGGTATCAGTTTTGGTGTCTCAAATAGTTTAGTCTAAGTGAAGCTAAAGCTTGATAACTTTTAGCAGCCTTTTAGCATCTGCAGATATGCATTCTACAAATCTTTTTGCTTGTCCTTGACTTGGTTTGTTGTAAAAAAAAGTTTTCTTGCTCTCCACTTTCCACTTTTGAATTTACACCTTTCCGTGTGTTTTGGATAGCTCACAAAATGATCTAGCAAAGTTCAATTTTATTGTACTTAGGCAGCTTTTTGAAAGATTGTCTGCATTCATATACAGATAAAGACTTAAAACTATTCGATTTCAGTTCTTTTATTTTGATAGTGCATTCAAAAAGTTTTAGGACTGCTTTCAGTAAGACAGTACGAGTACAAACAGCATCACGTAGCAGAAACATTAGCGGTTAGACCACACTCATACCAAGTTTTATTCATTTCTAATAATTCTAACTTGCCGCTGTTGACTTGAGTAGAACGAGTTTTGAATGCTATTGTAATTGTGAAAAAATTGAATAACAAAAATACATTACACTTTGCTTAAAATTGGACAGCCTTGTTCTCCGCAATTTTCATTGAGAGCTGATCTAGAACATGTACAGATGTAAGGATTGTGACAATCTGGATTCCTCTCATTAGAAGTTGCGTTTCAAAGCTACGGTTTGTGTTACAAAATATTAAATTAAAAGATGTTTTTTAATTTATTTCGAAATTATGCGAGTTTGTTCTACAAAGACCACCCATTAGACAAAAATCATATTACCTGCGAAGGTAATCATCAATCCTATTAACCTAGATAAAATTCAATGATTGAACCAAAAATAGTTGATGGTTAATAATCGTTCCTGTCTTGAAGTTATTTCGATTAGATGAAATAAAAATATAAGCCGTACTCAAACTATAGATAAAGAAATCTTGCAAAAGAAGTGGCTCTACTATAATCATTCCTCTTTTAAAGGAAGCTTAAATTAAGCGATTAAGTAAAAGAGGTGAAGATAAGAAACCAAAATAGCTGTAGCTATCTTAACTATTCTCATATCTAACTCATTTATGCAAATGAAAGGAGGCTGCAACTGATTAACAAATGCGTAATTTCCACGCCATTTAACATTCCTCGTAATCATCATTGATTGAAAATTAAAGTTTAACGTCCAAAACAACAAGTTGGATAAAGCTATTAAATTGTCGAGTGTTACAAATTTGTGTTCGATGAGAATAAAATGTTAATTATATAACCACAGACAAATATTAAAATTTGATTGAAAGTAAACCACTCTATTTACAACTGTTTATGGCTTTCTAAACTAAAATAAATGAAAAATAATATGATTTAGTGCTCGTTCACTCGTTTATCAACAAATTTGGTAGTGGCGCTTCTGACAGCTCTCGCTTGTTAAAGTGCTTGTTAAAGTAGTATTAGTAACAAGTCGTATCTGAAATAATTTGACGTCAACATTTACCTTGCAAATTAAGTTAATTTATTAAAGGTTTACTTAATAATATAATTAATTATCCAGCGGAAAATATTTGACAATAATTATTAATTTCAGTTTAATTTCTAATAAATTTAAAAGAAAATATGGCTCGTTATTATAATATGGGTAATATTAATATTACAATATTTAATATTTCCATAATATTAAATTAATTTACTTTCCTCAGCACATACAAAGCTCTACAAACCTAGATGTTTAGTGTTAATGTAAATGATTGTTACGATAAACGATTAAAGTATAGACTAGGCAATTTAAATAGTGCACGACGTGTTAGAAAATTAACGAAATCTTAAATGAGTAATTAGAAAATTAGAGTTAATTACGATGATATTTTATACATTTGAATTCGATATTTAAAAAAATTTTTAACTAAACACGCCAACAATTAAAGTTAAATATCAATTTTTCATATTTAAAAAACCTGCTAACTTCATCAAATGAGTGGTGTGCAAAGTTTTTTTAATGCAGGTCGCATATTATGCAATTATTAATTTTCTTAATTAGGAAACTGAACAGCAAATTCTTTAGTAGTATTAAGAGACTGATTTTAGTCGTAACATTTTATAAAAAACATAAACACAGAACTACAGTGATAATGAAACATATTCCCTCGAAGGTCACCCATCCAAGTACCAAACATGCTACTCACTGTTTCACTGCAGTGTTATAAATTATTATAAAATTTATTTTCTTAAGTAGAGAGCTAATCGACACAATCTTGAAAAGAATTTTTCTCTTTTTATTATTTGACAATAAATTAAAAATTATATTGATAAAATCTAAACAATTAACACGTTCTTGTCTTTAGCAACAACTTAATTATAATTTCTAGACATTATTGTATTTAAATGATTTATTTAGTTTTAATGTGATTTTGAAACACACCTACCTACATTTTAAATTTACGTAAATAATTGATTGTGTAAGTAAAATTTGGTGGATTGCTATAATTAGATACAACTGAATAATTCAAGGAGATTTTTCAAAACTAAGTACATTAGTCATTATAGTCGCTAAAAAGGTAATAGTGGGTACTTACTGCATATTTGAATCATAATATTATTCTAAGTACCTACTACCTAAATAATACTACATATCCCAATGATAGTTTGGTGTGTCAATTTTTAGAAAAACGGAGCGTTTAACAAACTTGAAAAAAAATTTAGATTGATTTTTCGCTAGCCAGTAGAAATGAGAATGAGTTCGTTCCATGTTAGGATTATAAGCCTGTCATTTACTAAGAAGTAAGAGTCAAGGTTAAAAAAAGAATTATACCAAAATAAATTATTTAAAAAAATGCTGTTGTTGACATTAAAATAGTATAATTATAATTTTTCGTGTAGTTTTAGTTGCATCCAAAGTTAACAATAAATTATTCCTATACATAAGTATTATATCAAAATCAATGGCCACAATGGTTCAATTTACACATAAACTTACATTAAATTAATATAATGTGCCTTCCACTATTCACCAAATATTTTTGAAATGCAAAATGCCAACTTTTCACAATTAACTGCATGCTAGTTACATCCATGCATTAAACTTGGTAGGTAATTAAGATTTTGATGAGTCAATAATAGCAATCAAATTCTAAAATGAATAATTAACGTTTCTACATAATCACCTAGACACCCCAATAACATTTAATTATTGACTGCAATCGTTGACAAAATTTTCTTATGCAATTGCCCAACATCATAAATTTGGTTAAATAAGCTGGTCAAAAATAAATTTTCAACTGTCATTAAAGTGATCCAACAAATAACATGCAATTTTCTAGCTTACAGCTAAAATATAAGAGCATTATCCAGAAGGATGTGCAATTTCTTTAAAGAGTGGTGTGATATTTAGCAGAGATGGTATAAATATGAAGATTTCTCCTCAAGCACAACATACGAAACGAAGACAGTGTTGAATCATCATGAAGCTTTTGGTAAGTTACATTTACCTTTCACTCCGTTTAACCTTTGATTTTTAATTTAGTTTTACAAACGTTATGTAAGTCAATACTTTCATTCTCTAAGTGGGTGGTACAGATTCTTGGGATGGGTCAGGTCGATTAAATAACAAGTCGATTATTTAATATATTCGTGGTTATTAATAAACAATATCTGGGCCGCCAATAAAAAAAGTTTACTCAATCGTCGTACGGTAATGCAATCAAGTACTAACTTTTAATTAAATTAAATGTTAACGTGTTAATAAATTTAACTAATTAAATAAAAAAACAAATTTTTTTAATTAAACAATTGAAATTTTTTTTAAACGTATTTAAAAAATATATAGTAAACTCGTTTCATTTCTGATTATTAAATGCAATGAATTGGAATAAGTGTTTATTTGAGAGGATCAACAGGATTATAAAAACTATGAATCTCTCATCAAAAGGCTTACTAATAATAAAAAATTAAAAAATTATAAAATTAGATAAATCAATCAAAACTTTTATGAGCTTTCATATAGTAAAATTTTAATTCATTTAATCTGGAAACCCAAACTTTTATAAAGGATGAGTTACAAAATAAAATTTTTTTATTAAAAAAATTTAAATAGTTACAGAGGTTCTGTAGTTCATTTAATAAATCCAAATCTGATGTTACAGTTTTAATCGAATAATAAGTTAAGATAAATTGTTTAAGTCATCATATTTAGTAATAACAATATTGTGAATTTAAAATTAGATTCTTATGAAACAATTTGTTGCAGATCATTGCAACAGCGCTTATAGGTGCGTGCCTTGCACAAGCCAACCCTCAGGCAAGAAGACTAAATGTACAAAGTGATGATTACCAACAACCACAAGCGCAACCACAACCAAGTCGTCATGAAGCAACCACTTATATTCCAATCATCCGATTCGCTAAAGAGCAAGGTGAAGCTGGAAGTTACAAAGCTTTGTAAGTATTTTCTTTTTAGATGCAATGTAACGTAATTTATAATTTAAATATTTAATATACATTAAATGAGAAAAATTATAAGTCAAGGTTAATTGTTATTAAAAGAAGAGGCATTGAAAACGTTACGTGCATTAGAAATTAACCATGAAAAATATGTGTTACTTATCTTTGCTACTTTCTATTGAAAATTAATTACCGTATGCTGTTTAGTAGAAATCATATTATAGAGGTAATAGCAATAATTACCTTTTAATGCATGTTCATGTTCATATAATAATGGATTAGAAATTAAAGTAAACATTTTGTTAAAAAATTTATAGATGGGAAACTGGAAATAATATCCTAGCTCAAGAAGAAGGTTTCTTAAAAGACTTAGGACCTGATCCAGATGCGAAAGGAGAACAACTCCAAGCCCAAGTTCAACAAGGTTCCTACGAATACACAGCTCCAAATGGAGAAATCATCAAAACCATATACACTGCAGATGAGACTGGTTTCCATGTACAAGGAGATCATCTCCCAACTCCTCCTCCAGTAAGCCCAGAAGTACAAAAAGGTTTAGATTTAATCTATGCTGGAATCAAAAGACAAGAAGAACTCGATGCTAAAGAGTTCACATTGGAACAACAAAATGCAGGAAGACAGAAAAATGCAATTCCTCAAGAATATAACAACAACAATTACCGCAATCAACAACAATAGAAAATCCTTTTTGGTATAAATTTTTCATTGCCCTGTGATTATTGTAAGATAATTCCCCCCAAAAAATCATAAAAATTAAATTTTATTAAAAAAATTAAAAATTAATTTTTATGATGTTTTATACAAAAATAGTTTTTATAAATACATTATTTATTGATAATTGCGTAAATGCACCATTACCACAAAACCACTGTAAATTAAAAAAATAAAAAAATTAAGTAAACTTTGTTTTTCAATTCTAACTAACACTTAAGAAATGCTATTGGTTATCTTCCAACGTTTAATTCAATGACACAGTTTTCGTCTATATTGAGTAACAAAATTTAATGTAATCTATAAAGTCAATGGGTTAATGACCCTAAATTTATCGTTACGATGATGACACAAACTTCTTTAGAAGAATAATATTTAAATTATAAAATTGTGCAGTTGACAATATAGTAATATTTTTTTTACGAGACGTTTTTAAATAAAGTTTTTATAGAAAGTAAGAAAATCATTTAAAGAGAAGATGACAATCATAAGGTGTTCTTTAGATAAGCATCTATGCTTCAATATGAAAGTGTATTGATTCAGTTTTTACATATTATTATTATAATTGAACTATTCTTAAGCCGAACTAGGTAATACTTTTGGCTCTGTTAATATAGCTTTCAGTTGTTACATAGCAGACTAAATTATTTAATTAGCGTTTTACTACTTTTTTATATTTGTCAATTTTTGGACAAACGCCACTTGCATTTCACATATTTTCTTCAGCATTATTAGCTGAAGCTGATTTTTTAAGAAGAAAAGTTCCAGCATTCAAATCCCACTGCTACAGCTGAACTAAATTGAGGATTTGTGTATAGTTGGGTGCACCATTATTAACTTTAATTTCTCGTATCAAATTAAGTAGTTTAGCTGGAATTTTTGGTTTAAGAGTTTGCTTTAATTATACGAAAATTTGAGAACACAAAAGTTTTAAGAGGATTTTAGTAAGACATATCGATCAATTTAAGATTATGAAAAAGAAATTGTTTTAGTACGAAAAATTGAAATTCGATTAAAAGAACTGATTAAAATTTTATTGATAATTAATTTAGCATTCAATTTAATGAAAAATTTAATTAAGAAACAGCTTCTGTATTTGATTAACTTGGTTAAACTTTATTTAAAAGATTTGTGTGATTTTAAAAAGAAACTTTTAGGCTTCGATTTTTTTTGAGAAAGTTGGTTCTTCATCCTAAAGATACAACTTTTTGAATTTTTCTGTAAATACCTTTTGGATATATCCAAAGATCAGAAGAGGATGTTGTAGGTATTATTTTGGAATGAAGAAAATTGACAGTTTTCAAATGTTATTGTAAAAATGTTATATTTAACATTTTTGAAAATTTTGGAATTGTACGCGACACCCCTAGTATGTTCAAGAAGGTCAAGGTGGGGTTTTTGGATAAAGAGAGGCAGGCAACCAAAGGTGCCGCATAGCGTATAAAAGCGTATAATTTTTTAATTTTGTGCAAACATTTGATTGATTTTTTAAAGATTATAAAATAAAATTCATCAAAAAGTTGGTGTTATTCTTTTAGGTATTTTTGGAAAAATAAAATTTTTATACAATAAATAAAATTAGCAATCTAAAAAATTTTAAATTAGAGAAGTACAAGGACCCAAGATAAGGATGGTGCAAGCGATAAGTGACGAATAAGCTAAGCTGTGGCATATTGGCTCGCTAAGTTCAACAATTTTTAGGTACTACATGTTAAAAAAATTTAATTTTGAAGAGCTTTTGGTTTAATTGCAAATTGTCGAGTTAAATTTAGCGACTGCAATACATACGTCATTATTAATGGGGTAAATCTAAAATTTTTTTTTATATTTTTCTAAGAGCAAATAGTTGCCTATTATTAGTAAACTGCAAGTAAATTATAGATTTTAATAAAAATATGGTGGTCTGAGCATATCAGTTAAGTACGTTGACTTGAAATGCCTGGTTTGAATCCGGACTAAAGTAAAAACGAGGGACCCCTACTGCAAACGTACTTTGTTCCAAAAGAGCAGTATCTCTTAAAATCTATCATTAACATCTACTATGATGTGACAAAAATAATTGTTCATGATGAATACTATCACGATACCCGGACTCAAGCGTACCGATCCAGAAGAAGATATAGTGAAAACAAAAAATGAATAATAGCACATAGGAGCAATTGAGGAGCAGAATTTCTACATATAGTTTGTTTAATGCAAAAAACACAAAATGCAGTTTGTTCAATATATTTTTTAGCTGTTTTGCAAAACCGTCAATCGAATATTTGCCCCATGCATGAATACCTTATAGCGTAATTTTTTCTGTATTTTTGCAAAAATTACTTTTTTGATAACTTATCATATAAACCTGTGGTGGTTTTTCTGCTCTCCTCCTTAAAATTTCAGAAAATGGACAAACTGCATATAGAAATAGTCTGCTTCTCTTTTGTTTTTTCTGTTTTAAATGTGGTACAATGAAGCTATTTCTACGAAACAATGCACACAGGACCTTATTGTCGTTTCATTTTTATATTATGTTATTGCAATTTTTACTCACAGATTCACATTTTTAAATTTTAATATGTTCATCAATGTTCATCGATGTTCGATAACACAGGTCAACAAAATCAAAAAAAAATGTTGATAAAGATTTTAAACAGGCTTTTAACAAAGTTAGCACCTGAACTTGTTGAAACAATGCAAGAAATGAAGGTTCCAAGTAAACTAGTACGACTAACACGCATGACCTTTGAAGACACTACAGCATGTATTAGAACAGCAAACGGCGAAACAAAAAACTTCCAGATCAATAGCGGAGTGAGCAAGGAGACTCGATGTCATCAACCCTGTTTAACATAATTCTAAAAAAAATAATCAGAAACCTAAATATCAACGGTACCATAAGCAGCAAAGAAGTGCAAGTGATTGCCTATGCTGATGATATAGTCATAATATCTAGAACACTATTAAAATTAATTGAAACCCTAATGAACATCAAAAGCGCCGCAGAAAAATGGGACTATTGATAAATCAAGAGAAAACAAAGTATATGAAATGCCAAAGAAGAAGTACGAGCAAAACAAACAATTTAAGAATAGGAGGAGGAATATATGAAGAAGTGAATAGTTTTGTATATCTGGGAGTGCAAAATAAATAATAAAAACAAGCGACAGGTAGAACTAAAAAGGCGAATACAACAAGGAAACAAAGCCTCTCACGCAAATAAACACCTGCTGTGCGATAAACAGTTATCAAAGGCAACCAGAATCAAAATACATAAGACTTTAATAAGACCGATCCTCACCTATGCGGCGGAAACCATGTGCTTCAGCAAGAAAGAAGATGAGGAATTGATAATTTTTGAAAGAAAGATACTTAGGAAAGTATCTTAGAAAAGGAATTTCTATTAATTACACGCGTCTGCTTATTTCTCTAACAAGAGGAGTATAGTGAGTATGTCGCCAATGGAGATCCCAATTTTTTTTGGGTGATTCTAAGAACTAAAAAATTATCACCTTTTCAGCGTTTAGTCGATTGTCTCCTAGTTTTTGAATTATGAATTTTTGAAAATATTATACATAATGGTTGAACTATAGGATAATCAGCTATTGGAATAGCAAAGCGTAGATCCGCATCAGTTCGATCCTCACATGAGGAAATTTTTTTTTCTGAATATAACGGAATTTATTATTAGAATTTATATATTTATTAAAACACTTTCTGAAAATCTGTTATTTTTAAAAAAGCGCAAAAGATTGTTTTGTTCTGTGTCCCTGTGGCACCTCACAGGGATAAGTTACACAACCGCTGTAGTTGCGTGAAATCGTCTATAAATACCTACGGTTGTAAAACAATGGTTGTTTAAAAACATACGGTTGTAATACCCGTGCATCAGCAGACGTAGAATTAATAGAAATGCCTTTTTCACATGTACATTGTACATAGGATCAACCCATAGATACTTTTTCTTTTGTGGTTCATCAACACAGATTACTTTAGTACCACCTAATGCTTGTTTATACGTAGTGTTTCACAATAATATCGTCATCCCAATGCAATAACTAGATAACTCGAAAATTGGCAATTTTGAGTTATCTATATTAAAATGTCAAACAAAAATTTTTCTTTCAAACGCCATAACTAAATATCTCATAGCTTTGACGGTTACCTCAAAATTCAGTGCCAGATTTACATGTATGTCAAATTATTTTATTTTTATAAAATGCTATAACTAGATAAGTATTTAATTAATTAATTAATAAAATCAAATACGCATAACTAATTTAAAAATTATAGTTATTCTCAAGGTTATTCTAACAAAAAAATTTCTATACATACACACACACAAATCACAAGGTGCAATGGTTTTGCTGACTTCTAATCCCGATTTGATCTTGTTTCTTAAGGCTGTGTTCTCACTTAGAATGAAAATTTGATTTTAAATAGAAAATGGACTATTTGGTGTACAATAATAGTAGCTGACCAAAAACGTACAATAAAAAATAAAGTAATGTGTAAAAAAATTCACGAATGCAAGAGATACGCGCATTTTAGCGTTAATTTTTAACGCTAATTTTTGCGTTAATTTTTACAGTATATCTAAAACGTTATTTTTAATATTATGTCGGAGCCAAAATTTTTTTAAAATTGCGTTAAAAAATTTTTTTTTGCGATTTATTTATTCGCGATGAAAGCGCTCCGACATAATATTGTAAATAACATTTCAGACATACTGTAAAAATTTTTACTCGTTATTTTCAAAAATAAAGTCAGAAAATTGTAAATAAAAAAGTAGTTGCGAGAGAACAGCCTTAATTATTTCAAAACTATCAAAATCAAGTTACCTAGTTATTGCATTGGGGTGACGATATGTAGTTGACTATTCATATGACGTCACAACTTTGAATAGAATTTTGCATTTTTGATGCAGACGCAGGCGGAATTTTGAAATTTTTTTTTTTTTAATTTGTAGGGAATTCAAAGCAGAATCATGTGAAACTTTTTTTAGAATAGTACAAATATTCTAAAATAGTTAAATAAATTTTTGAAAAGTTGATACATTTTTTTTGTGGAATTTAATTGTGAAATAATTCCAAAATATTATTTTTATATTTTTTGGTACATTTTTGATTTTTATGAATTTTTTGAGATTTTTCGGACAGCTTTTAGTACAAGAAAAATGAAGAAATCGAGAAAGTGGTGAAAAAACAGTTTTTTCCTTATAAATTCGAATTAAATTAAAAAGCTGAAATTTTGCATAGGACTGTTTTTTTACATAAGAAACTTTGTAAAAAATTCCCACCGTGAAATTCAAAAAAGGCACTTTTAACATACTTATCCGGCTAGACCCTTTGGGAAATTCTCAGTAAGTACAATTTATAGAGATACTATGTACAAAATACAAAGATTTAAAGAAAATCCCTTAGTGCCGATATACAATAATATGCTTCAAGAGTTATTCCTAGTTATTCAAAATAAAAATAATTAAATATTTTGACTAAAAAGGCATGAACACTGTTATAGTGGCGCTTCAAAGTGGCAAAATTACATACTGTCATGTTTTGAAATCACTGTTTCTATTAAAGCAAATTAGTATGAAATTAACGATTAAATTATTAAAATTATAATAAATTATTTTAATTAAAAATAAATTATTAAATTATAATATAAATTAGCAAGTAATTAGCAGTTACTATGTAATTTAACTGTTATTACTTACATACATATGATTATCAGTTACAAGTTGAAGATACGACCATCATTACAATAATTAAAAAACAACCAAAGTTACTTTGAAAACAGTAAAATTGATTACTAAATTAATGCGGTGTATGTTGTTCATACATGGTTGTAATTCATATGTTCGTTGATACATGTTTGTACATAACAATGTATTTATATTAGGAAATATATTGTTGAGGTTTTAGGTCTCATTAAGACAATTCAAAATTGTCCGACGATTCGGACCATTTAGGTCCATTTTCAAGGCTGTGAACATCATATCAATCATAACCAAAAATACAACAACGACAGACATGTTTTGATCTTATTAGATCTCATCAGTGCCGTATAGTTGTAAATTTGGTTATAACTGACTAGATGTTTACTTAATATATAGCATTTTACTGGTACCAAATGAAAAATATATAAATTTTTCATCTGATAATCCAGTAATTTGCGCAATGCCAATGACAGCTTTGATATTCGTAGCGTTTTCTCCTCTCTGCCATTGAATACGTTTAAGAATAAATTAATTAAATAAATATAAATATGAATATAAATATAAATAGGTCAACTATTTAATTAATTTACTCTTAAACGTATACAATGTATTTACTTTGTAACTATAAAGTACATTTATAATAATTCAAATATAAAAATGAAATAATTTTAACTTAATTTTTAAGCCGGACCAACAGCCGACTGGGGAATTTAATCTTACATCTACTTATTCATATTTGCATATTATGTTTCTCTCCATGTCGCACTGTTGGGTTTGAAAATATTAAAATTTATACAACTGAAACGCACACGGGAATATTGATCAAAGTCACCAAGTCTTTGACCAAAAGTCAAAGATTTTTTTATGGAAACCAATGCGCTCCGTGCCAATCTGACCGAACGATCAATTTCAGATGAAGCAAAACCGCTAGTACAGAAAAAACCTGGAGGCGAATGATTTTAACTTGGAAGAGCAGTTATATGGTCTTGGGATATCCGAATAAAGGTAAAAAATTGACTAAGTGATATGTTTAAAATTTTATATAAAAAAATGGTTTTCAATTTTGAAACGCGTTTATCTCAAAATCGCGTTTTTAAAATTAGCACGCGGTAGAACTCAAACAATTTTAATTATATTGATATAAAATTTTAATTGCAGCTTTTCAGATAGATTTTCTATCAAGGTACACACTAGTTTTACCATTGATAAATAGTTGCAATTTTTATAAACAAATTAAGATCGATTTTTTTGTTAAAAATTCAAATTTTTGTACAAACTTTTGTCAAATTTACAAAAATCAATATTTTTAATATCCACGTGTACTTCGGTGACAAAAAATAATGTAGATTATAAGAAATCCAAGTTTTGTTTAAATAATTCAACTTATTAATCAAAATGAAAAAATAAATTAAGTTGATTTTTGTCCAGTTTTTAATGGGAGACCTAAAGGATTTCTGGGCAAGCCGCTACAGGGAGCACACTTATTTAAAAGCCGTCTAAAAATGTATCTTCTTAATCATGAAGTTTTTAATCATGAAGAAAAAGACATATTAAAAAGACAAAATTACATATAAAGATAATAATTATTCTTGAAAATAAGAATTTATTGAATTTACCATGAGTACAATTGGTAATTTGCTCTTGGTTAATTATTATTATTTTCAAATAAACAAGAATTTGAAATAATTATCTAAAAATAAAAAAAGTTCAAAAAAAGTATTTATACATTTAAAAATTTTGATTTTTATTCTAAATATCTACAAAGAAACTAAAAAAGCCTTTAAATTTTTTCTTAATATTTTACCACTAACAGTTCTTGGTATTTCTTCAATAAATTTAACACCACCATATAATTGTTTCTGGATAGATATATTTTCTAAAATAAATTTCATGTTATTATACATAACTATCCATTATAAAAAAAATATAATTACCTGCTACAAATTTAACAATTTCTTCTTCAGTTATATCCATATTTTCTTTCTTGACGACAAATGCAAACGGTAATTCACCAGCCCTTTCATCTGGTTTACCCAAAACTACGCACTCCTTCACAGCTGGGTGTTTCGCAATTAAATTCTCTAGTTCCGTTGGAGCAACCTTAAAATTAAAAGGATAATTTATCAAAAAACAATTTTAAATAATTTACTAACTTGGAAACCTTTATATTTAATTAATTCTTTAATTCTATCAATAATAAAAAAATTATTCTCGTGATCGTAATAACCCAAATCTCCTGTATGATAAAAACCATCTTCATCGAAACAATCCTGAATTAAACCATTATTGCCGATGTAGCCTTTCATCATAGCGGTACTTTTAAAACATAATTCTCCAATTCCTAGTGGTTTCAATGGTTCACCGCTGTCTGGATTGCATACTTTTGACGACATACCTGGAGAAACTACTCCAACACTTCCTGGTTTCTTAGCTCCATGTAGCGGTTGTATCGTCATTATTCCACCTAATTCAGTCATTGCATATACTTGACCAACTGTTATCGTTTTTATCCTAAGTAAATTTTTTATTACAAAAGCTCTTTCTTTATTTGCCGCATTAACCTACTTTCGTTCAAGTTCTTCTACAATTTCTATTCTTAATGGTGCTCCTCCTACTAGAATATGCTTAATGGACGATATATCATATTTGGTAATCAAAGGTGTTTTAGCTAAAAATACTACAAGAGGAGGCACAACAAATAGTCTTGTAACTTTGTGATCTTGAATACTTTTCAGATACACGTCTGGTTTAAATTTATTTAATAGTACAATTTTCACAGAGCGGGCAATAGATAATAAATGAACCGTGAGTCCGAATAAGTGAAAAAATGGAATAACTTGCAGAGTAACGTCGGTTGACTTTAAATCACCTAAATTTGGAACACTACAATATTAAAATTTCTACATTATCACACTCGTGATGTTCTAGATGCGTACCTGTGATAGCCAATACAATGTCGAATACCTTGTTGGTTTAATAAAACAGCTTTAGGACAACCAGTAGTTCCCGATGACATTAGAATAAAAGCATCGTCTTTGATATAATCGATATCTTCTGGTTGATAGAGATCTATTGGATCAATTATTGTTTGGAGAGCTTTATCGAGGAAACTTGCACTTATATCTTCATTGCTTGGCTGGTTTAATAACAGTACATCTTTAATATATTCTACTTCGTCTTTTATTTTCAGCACCAGAGAAAGAACTTGCTGGGAACAAAAGACAAGTTGTGGTTTTGAATATGACAGTGTATTTTGAAGTTCACCTGAATAATAGTAGAAATATAACTTAATAAATTTATGAAAAGTGATCAACATACTTAAGGTGTATAAAGGATTTATAGGGCATAGTACAATTCCAGAATATAAACTGGATAAAATTGGAATACAATAGTTTATTGTATTTTCACTAATTATTGCAACTCTATCACCCTTTTTTAACCCATAATTTTTAAACAGGTATGTTAATTTTACGCTATCTTCCAAACATTTCTGACTTGTTAGAAATTCTCCTGTCACGGCATCAACCTGAGAAACATAAATATTGGTAGAATTTTTTGGTTAGTTTTAAAATTTTCTATTTAATATTCTGTGCAGAAAACAATAATTTAGTTTTCAAGACATTGTGCAAAATGTGATCAAAATTAAATTTAATCTACTAAATGTAATTATTTCCAGGTTATTGCTTTAAATTCTGTCAAAGTTTTTTTATATAAAATTTGATACATAGCATCACTAAAATTTTAGTAAAATAAATAAAAAAAGAACTTACGTTAATTATATTGTTGGAATCTTGATTACACAAAATGTTATACAAATACTTCCCTATGGATTCCTTAGGTATATGGTCGTAATCTTGGTTATTATAATGTACGTAAGACATTTTAATTTTATTAAAATTCACCCAACTAAAGAATAAAAATTTAATGTAGTTTAGCCCTAAGTAATTTATCTATTGATATAAATAGGAACTATGAACTTTGTATTTACTTATTGGTACAACTATTTGAAAATAATTTGATATTTATAATAATTGTCGATAACTAGGCCTATTGATAAATAATTTTCGTTAAACCTTAAGTTAAAGATTAATTTTCTACTATTAGTTTAGATCAGAGATTCTCAACCTGGGTCAAATGGCTTCTTGGAAGAAATGAAATACTTCAAAAGGGGCCGAAGTGAAATTAGAAGTCGAAATAGAGCTGTTCATTTTTCTTTTAAACTATTTGTAACTCTTATTGACTTAAAAATTAAAAGTTCAAGTTACTAGAGAAATGTAATAAAAATTTAATATGATAACAGGAAGCGCAAATAGAAAAAGATTGAGAAGCACTGGATTACGTTACTTTGAATGTTGGTCGTAACTATTGGGTTGCTGGGTTATTAGGCTGGGTTAGCATTAGCAGTTCCGGCTGAACAAAATGCTGGGTAAACGTTTTAACAGTAGAAATATCGTACGATTTGATTGGCAGCGGCTGTAAATTTACCTGTTTGACATATTATGTTTGTAGGTTAAATTTTCGCTTATGTTAGATCAATTATCAAGAAATTGTAAAAATGAATTTTTAATATTAAAGCACATCATTTAGTCTTCACCCACTATTTCTTGTAAAATCACTAAATTTCCAAAAACATTGTTTGTAATATTTTTAGGTTATGTACACTGAAAACTCTCGACGCATCATTCAGTCAAATTCTTTGTGCCACAATAAAGCATACTCAGCTGTTTTACTGATGTAACCCAACAGTTGGCAACAGTTGAACGTGTCTATTGTAATTTTATTAATATATTATAACATACTGAAGTCGAATAATCCACCCACTTCAGTTCGTTCAAAAATAAAAGTGTAAAAAAAATCAAGAATATCCACTACATTCAAACCAGCTATTTGTTATTTCCCACGCGGCGTTTATCTCGTAGCCTTGCAACTTTTAATTTTTTACTAAAATTAAAAAAAAACTAAAATTATTTTTCAAAACGAATAATTCAAACATTTCAACAACTAAAAATTTTCTCCAGCTTATGCTACTAAAAGAAATACTTAATACTCAAAAATTCTATTAAGTTGTATTTTACGGAACTTGTCAAGTTTCTTTTTTAAAAAGAAGTTGGAATTTTCTACTACATTTGACGTGCCCATGACCATTAAGTGGAGCAAATTTGATAAAGATAAAGCGTTTTACACAAAAACTTACTGATAAACCCTGAAATTAAATAATTTGTTAGACGTCTGTTTCAATTTGAATTATTACTTAAAATCATCAAATTAAATCTGGATATCGTGCTTTTAAATATTGATAATGTAGAGATTGTTGTCTATGATGGATGAAAAATTAGATTTAAATGATCAAAAACAAGAATAAAAAGTCAAAATAAACAAAAAAGAATTGCCGAAAGTAAAGGTGGATACAACTAAACTGAATGACTCTCAAATAGCACGACAAAAACATTAAAAACAGAAAACTGATTGAGCTAATACAATAACGTTAAAAAAATTTTCACAAAGTTTTGTAAAGTTTTCCTTTTTAAAATTCTTTGAAATGTTCTAATTTTCTACTACAATATATCCTAAACTTACCAGAAAAAGGCACTAAGTCAGAAATGATAGTTTTCAGTAATCTAAAGTTTGCTTTAACTTTTAATTGATTACTTTCTGGAAATGCTATATGATGACAAATTACATCTGATATGATTTAGTGTGCAAGACAATCTCTTTTGTGCTCCGGCCAGCTTAATTAGACTCTAAATTTTTGTTATTGATCTAGAAAATTAAGATAAGTGATTTTTTTGTAACTAAATAAAATAAACCTTGTTAAATTGCAAACAATTTTAATTATAAAATGCATAATTTTATGTAGTTTAGCTTTATACAACTTAACTCACTTGTGAGGCTTTTTAAAAATAACAGTTTGTTACCAATTATTTGACAATTATTAATTTAATTATTTGACAAGTTTACCACTTAATTAAGGAAATGCACATGCATTAACAACGTTTACAAATTATTGAAATTTATTATCAAAAATCAAGTTCTGTTATTTTGACTTTACGTCAAATAACTTAAATTTTTGGTTGTTATTGAAGTTAAACGTTTAGTTAAAAGGTAAAAAAATGATTCAAAATTTCATATGAAAATCATTCTCAGCGATGATTATACTCTACTGGACTTCTTTCTGTAAAGATGCGTATAGTAATTGGATTTCTACACTACACTAAAGAAACTGCACTTGAGGGAAAAACCGTACATCAAAATGTAAAGTTATGTTTTAATATTTTTTTCATTCAATAAATTTACAATAAATTCATACAAATTTTTACAAGGCTGAGTCTTAATAATACTTTCCCCTAGTAATGCCTTTTTTCTAGAAAACAATATATTGTCGTGTTTCATTTTATTCTTAGCTTGTAACCGCTAAAATAACAAAATAAAAAAAAATAAGATTTGTTGTTTTTAAAAATTTTGATAATTTATTGTCATAAAAATAGAATAAACACAATATGATGCTTGTTATTTTTCAGTGCTTTAAAGTTTAATATGTTGTATTTCCTATAGAAGAACAAGGTGCACCTTATAAAATTATCAAGTACTCATTGTGCACAAATAAAAATGTTGAATCGAAATATGAACTGCAAGAAATTAATTTTTATTTTATTTTTAAATTGGCCATTTGTAAATAGTTAAAATATTGCGTCACTACTTGAAAAGTTTGAATACTGCACAATTTTTCGCAATTTTTGAATAGTGAATAATTATTCTACTTTGATCTGTTATTGCATCACACGAGATAAATACGATGAGGCTGTAATTAATTTTATTGGAAAAATAACAAAATTTAGGAGGTTATGGTTTGACTAGTTTTACCGGACTATATCGTATGATTTTTTGTGACTTATGGATAGAAGTTACACAGTTACCATTCGATGATATTTTATATTATTAATTTTATCACCGTAATTAACTTTTAAAACTGGAATAAGTGGCAATAATTGTGGCGCATAAATAAAAATTTAACAGTTTTGCTCATTTAATAAAATTGCACTTGCGTACATAATCTTTTTGTTTAGTAACTTTTTTTGTTTCTAATAAAGTTTAGATTTTTACGAGTAGAAAAAAGATTAAGTCCTATTTATTTTGATTTACCCTGAGTTAGCTGGCACTAGAGTGCGATCTACAGTTTAGGGTAGATTATTTCTTCCAGCGTTATTTTACATTTTTTCAAATCTATCCTTTATTAAAACTTGCAATGAGATCTAAATATTATATTAAAGCAATTTGTAATGCTATAAAAATGACGTGGAAATGGGATTATTTTCGCTCTTTTTGTATTTTAATTTTTTAAAGTCGTTATTTTTTATCAGAATGGCAAGAAAATTGTAGCTAAAAATATAAAAACCTGCATACACATTAACAGGAATAAAATAATGAAACCATCAAATTAACCAGATTCAAGAGTCTACAGAATGCAGATACGTTATAAATTTATAAATCAACTGCTAAAATTAACATTAACAAAGTTAAATGAAATAAAACACAGATAGTAAAGTGTAATATAAAATAAAATAAAATGTAGAGTCGAAGATGTTATCTGATATTAATAAAATTAATTACCTATCTAATTCTTCTTGGCCACCTCCTTTTCTCTCTTTTCGGGTAGTTCAAATAGCAACAAATCTCTTCGCAGGATCTTTAATTATGGCTAAATTTATCAACAAGTTGTATTTAAAAATTATACTTGTAATAAAAACTATCACAAGGTACTTGATTCTGGTTCTTAAAATGCCATACGACGCTATTATAATAAACTGCACCAACAAATTCTAGGTATAATATAAAAATTCCACAAGATTATATAAAATGATTGACAACCTATCGAATTGTAATCACTGCTACTATTAACAATTCAAAATGGAAGAGGTGAGTATAATGGTGATAATTAAAACATTAAGAGCTTAATAAATTGCAATGCGTTTTAATTATTCTATTAAATAACGATAAAGATGAAGTAATTATTAGTTATTTAATAATTAGATTTTGATACTGACGTGTAGAATATTATTCAAACTTTGAAAAATTTCTAAATTTGTTAATACATTTAGATGAAAAATTAATTTAAATCTCTCGAGTTACAATAAAAAAAAAGAATCTTTAAGCGTTTGATCTCAAAGATTGAAAATACAAAATAGGTACTTTCCCTAACAAAACATACAACATTGCATCTTTTCTATGAAAATCTTTCAAATTTTCTAAGTAATTTTATTAATTTACTACTTTATTGGCTGACTGGTGAAGACCATACGATGTACAATACCAGCAGCAGAAAAATAATCAGCATTCCTAAATACTGGAATGCGCATACAAGATAACGTAAAATTATTTAAAATATAAGCTGCGAAAACATTACTTTAACCAATAGACGAATAGTATCAGATAATTCCGTTGGAATAGTTTATTGGGTGTGTTGCATTTGACAGAATGTTGGAAGATTAGTATAATTATGTAAACGACTAAACGATTTAGCTTTGATATATTTTTTAACGATGTAAAGATAACATAAAAGGAGAGTTTGATTTAATCGTTGAATGTTTCTATCAATTATCCTGTTAATTCATAATAAAATGCTCTGCTGTACCATCAAATTCATCCTCTCAGCAGGCGGTCTTGGCGCTTTTGTTTAAAAGCAAAATATATGACATACTATATGTACATATTTATGTTAATTTCTAACACAAAATTTAAACTCACACTATAAAATAACTTTTTTTTAGTAATAAATTGTTACAAGTATATTGCACATAACGTTAAATTGGCAAAAGAAAAATTTCCTAAGTGGACAATCATTAATGTGGTATTTTTGCATAATTAGAGAATATACGTTAATATAATTGAGCAAAATTAATTACATAAGAAAGAATATAAACCTTATTTGATAAAAATGCTAATTGCATTTGATATTATTTTAGTATTTATAAATGAATAAAATAGTAAACAAAATTTCAACTCTATAAAATTAATTTATGGTAATAAATTAACAACAATATTAATGCTTAATTATATAACAATGCGGTGAGAGTGGAATTATTATATCGATGGTGACATTTGACCCGTATATTAGATATAGATTTAATTAATTTATTATGAAAATAAATTCACGACAAAGGACTACTAATAGCTTTGACCTAAGAAATTTCCGCATCCTCCCTAATTTAAATCAAAAATAAATAAATAACATCATTAATATCATTGCAGTTTTGACAACTTTATTGCTGCAAATTTTTCAATATTAATTACATGCATTAGCCGAATTAAGGTAATCGATTATTATTGATTAATAATTTTTATTTTGCAATTTTACATAGCAATTTTTCTATTATAATATTAGCAATTTTAGAGGTTAGTCTACATTTCGACAGTAACATTAGAAAACATTGTAATAGTGCTTTATTATTAGAGGTAAGATTAAAGATGTCACATGCAAAAAAGAGACGGGAGTAATAGTTTAGTATAAATATTAGAACTTCCCTTGCACACTACGTTTTATAATCTAAGTCAACATGATGATGGTAAGTGTGTTCACAGTATCTAAACTTTAAAATTTAACAGTTTAGTACTAACAGTAAGTAAATTTTTAATTAATAATAACAAAAACCGTTTCAGATTCGCTGTTTTCTTATACCTTTAATAGCAGTGGTAGTTTCGGGAGCACAAATTGCCATCTTACGGCAAGAAAATTCTGGAGTAAATGCCGATGGTTCTTACATACATAGGTTAGTTTATCAATTACTAAATAAAAATTACTAAAATTTTATTTTATAGTTTTGAGACTGAAAATGGAATTTCTGTTAAGGAAGAAGGAAGAGTAAAAGAACCCGATAGTTACGAAGTTGTTGGTTACTATCAATACACATCGGTAGAAGGAAAACCGATATCAGTATTATATTTAGCAAATGAAAATGGTTTCCAAGTTCAGAGCGATGCAATTCCTACTCCTCCCCCAATTCCTCCACTGATCTTAAAATCTCTCGCGTATAATGCTGCACATCCAGAAGAAGATGTTCAAGATGTACAAAAACCGCCATTTCAAATAAGAGCGTAAAAAATGTATATTATTGTAATTTTTATCAACCTCATTTAATAAGTCATTACATATTCTCCATATTATTATAAGTGTAAATTAATATAAAATTGTGTTCATAAATATAATCAATTTTTTTAAATTTTGTTTTTCTTTTCTTCTGAAAGCGTTATTATATTTTTCGAAAGTAGTGCAGATATGCGTCTCTTGTTAGCATGTAAAAATAAATTAATTTTGGTAAAACAAATAAGAATGGCAACTTATGGTTACTGTAAATTTAAATAAAAGCTAACTTATCTTTTCTAAAATTAAAAAATAGCCGAAGCATCTACCTGCGAGTAGATGCGTATACTGTTGGAAACAAATTGTTTGGTATATTTTGATTGGATACGTAATTTTAAAAAATTTACAATAAATTAATTAGAATCTGGGTTTTACTCTCATTTTGCCCCACTCATAAAGTTGCTCTAATAGCATTTCAGCAGTTGAAAAGTTCACAACACGCCTAAAACAGCGTTCCGCAATAATAGTCGACATAATATCGATGAAATGGTCAAACTATAAATATTTGTGAATGTAAATCATTGTAATAAATTAATAAAGAGATTAACAATAATAAAAAAAAAATTTTTTCTATTAGAATTCTTTTGAGATAAAAAATTTAAGCTGGTATAAATTATTTTTGACAATTATAATGAAGATGGTAAAATTGATCAGCTCATGTTCAAAGTCAACTACCTACCAACAAAATGTACGGTAGCTGAGACATCGATGATAAGGCATAGAGCTAAATATTAAAACAACTCTTGGATATGATTTGAAAAACGGTAAAATATTAAATTAACTTCCACGCATTACTTTAAAATTCATACCACAGATTTTCAATGTAATCTTAAGGGGTTACGTACAGTCATGAATTTTTTTATATAGTTATATTTATTTAAAAGTTTTTCTACATGAAAGAGCAACATTTAAAGAACATTTTAAAATTTTACTTTTATAAAACGTGGACAATTAAACCATTGGTGGTAGATTAATAAAAATTCGCCACAGGATTATCCAAAATGAAAAACGTAAAAATATTTGCTTAATATATTAGTTTATTTCTAGACTGAACGATTCCATTTTAAAAAATATAAGAAATTCCATTTTTAGGGATGGTGTTGAAATAAAAGTGACGATTTTTACCCAAAAACTTGGCTTATAATTACTTGTAAAAAGAAATAGAAATCAAAAAGAAAAAAAAGTAATTGTTCAGTTTCGAGAATCATTTAAAAATTTAACAGGTGTGTAAAGTTAAAGTAAAGTGTAAATTTGTTAGCAAATTTACAAATATTCAAATAGTTTATCAGTGCGAAGTTCACAGTGCATGCGGCTATATAAATAAATCAATTATCGCTGACCTCAGTATAGTATTAATATTCTTTAGTTGGGTGAATTTTTTTAACATCAATATGTCTTATGTTCACTATAATAACTTAGATTACGATCATATACCTAAAGAATCCGTAGGGAAATATCTGTATAAGATTTTGCGTAATCAAGATCCTGAAAATATATTAAATGTAAGTTTTTTAACGTACTAAATGTAACAAAAAAATATTTAACAATATTTAATTTAACTAGGTACTAATAACAGCATTATATTATATTAATTTGTCTAATAAATAATTAACAATTTTTTGTTCATAATTAACATAATATTTCGTGCTTTTCAGGTCGATTCCGAAACTGGTAAATTTTTAACAAGTCAAGAATATTTGGAAGATACCATCAAGTTAACTTTTTTATTTAAAAATTATGGCTTAAAAAAGGGCGATAAAGTTGCAATAATTAGCGAAAATACATTAAACTACTTCATTCCGTTTTTATCCTGTTTATATTCAGGAATTGTAATATGCCCGATAAACCCTTTATATACCTTAAGTATGTTGATCACTGTTGATGAATTTATTCAAATATATTTTATTTATTTTTTTATTATTTAGGCGAACTGCATCACGCATTATCATATTCAAAACCACACATTGTTTTTTGTTCCGAACAAGTTCTTCCTTTGGTACAGAAAATAAAAGACGATGTAGAATATATTAAAGATGTACTGCTATTAAACGAGCCAACCAATGAAGAGATAAGTGTAAGTTACCTTAACAAAGCTCTTGAAAAAATAGTGAATCCAATCGATGCCTTTCAACCAGATGATATCGATTACATAAAAGATGATGCTTTTATTCTAATGTCATCAGGAACCACTGGTTGTCCTAAAGGTGTTTTATTAAATCAAGAAAGCATTCGACGTTGTATTGGATATTTCCGGTAGTACATAATTATTACAGTATCACAAATTTTCTATTAAAAACATCTTAATTTTAGTGATCCAACTTTAGGTGATTTAAATTCCACCGAAGTAATTCTCCAAGTAATTCCAATGTATCACATTTTTGGACTTATGGTTCAATTATTTTCATTTGCTTGCTCTGCAAAAGTTGTTCATATGAACAAATTTAAACCAGATGCGTATTTGAAAAATATCCAAGACTACAAAGTTACAAGACTATTTGCAGTGCCTTCTCTCATGGTATTTTTGGCTAAAACTCCTTTAATCACCAAATATAATGTATCATCTATCAAGCAAATTCTAGTAGGAGGAGCTCCATTAAGTACAGGAATTGTAGAGGAACTTGAAGAAAAGTAAGTTTTTTTAATGTAAAAAAGAGAAATAATCTTTCTAATAGAAATAAACACTATTTAGGATAAAATCTGTAACAATTTCTCAAGTGTATGGAATGACTGAATTAGGTGGCTTGGTGACAACTCAATCACTTTATGGACCTAATAAGCCTGGAAGTATTGGAATAGTTGCACCAGGTATATCTTCAAAAGTTTGCAATCCAGATAGCGGATTACCACTAAAACCACTTGATCGTGGAGAGCTATGTTTTAAAAGTACCGCTATGATGAAAGGGTACATCAGCAATAAAGGTTTAATTCGGGATTGTTTTGATGAAGATGGTTTCTACCACAGTGGAGATTTGGGTTACTACGACCAAGACAATAATTTTTATATTATTGATAGAATAAAAGAATTAATTAAATACAAAGGCTTCCAAGTAATTAAATTATTTTAAATGTTTTTGATTTAATTGACTATTGAATTTTAAGGTAGCACCCGCAGAACTGGAGAATATAATTGAAACACATCCAGCTGTAAAAGAGTGCGTGGTTACGGCTAAACCAGACGAAAGAGCTGGTGAATTACCGCTTGCACTTGTCGTCAAAAAGGAAAATATGGATGTAACTGAAGAAGAAATTGTAAAATTTGTTGCAGGTAACTGTTTATTTTGTAATTGATAATTATGATATAAGCCACAGCAGTGGAGTGATGTGATCGCTGGTTGAGTATAGAGCGGAAATTCTGGGTTCAAATCGCGGATTGCACAGAATTTCTTGGCTCGGCCTTCCGGTGGGCATCTACACTCCTGTGGTGATCCCTGATGATTGTGTCGATGTCATTACCGTTGATACGGCTGCGTCACACACGAGAGTTTACAAGACAGGTTAAGGTAGACAGGGAATGAAGCCATGGGCCTTCTAGACCTGTAGAGCTGTAATATATATATATAATTATGATATAATTTGAAATACATTTTAGAAAGAATATCCGTTCAGAAACAATTACATGGTGGCGTTAAATTTATTGATGAAATACCAAAAACTTCAAGCGGTAAAATATTAAGAAGAAATCTAAAGGAACTTGCAGCTTCTCTGTAAACATTAGAATACTTAAGAATGTAAGATTTTTAGTTATAAAAATAAAGTTTTACTTGTAATATTTTATAATATTTCTGTTGGTTTGTATGTACCATAGAATGTTAATGTGGTAAAGTTTGTAATTATATGCAGGGTGTCATCGGATAAACTTTACATAACTTAAATAGTGATAGAGGATACTTTTCTGAGAAAAATATTTAACAAATTTCTAAATTCAAACTCTCGAGTTAGGTCTTCTAAGCATTTTGTAAAATTTTTATCTTCACTTGGTCATAGCCCATAAAATATTAATTTTTCAGTAAAAATGGTTTAGTACTTTCTTACAAAGTGTGAAATAATCTACAAACTAAATTTAAACCTTCAATTGTCTAAAATCAACGGCATTTTGAGTTATAAAGTAAAGTAAGTTAAAAAGTGTTCAAAAATTCAAGCTCTCTTCTTTTGTTTTTTTTTCAAAACCATACATCTTTTAAACAAATCATTTTACAAAAATCTGACGGCCTACTCAGAATAGAAAATTTAATGGACTACAACTTTTGTCTAGTAAAAATATTTTTAAATCTAGAAAGGAAATGACTCCCTCAGACCATTTTTCATGTTTTTAATATGGTCTATAAAATCCAACTTTCAATACACGTCATAGTCATTGATGACGTCAGATTCGAACATTGTTGTCACAATTTTCATGGAAATTTGAGGTTATAAGACAGAAATAAAACACCTATAATGTCGCTATAAGTTGATATTTTTATAAATATTTAATATTAACAATATTTATATTGTTGGTGTAACATTTTGCTATATGTTTCATTCTATTCAATATTCTTAAAATAGTCACTTCGGCAGAAATATCAGACTACGATGATAGTGTAAAATGGAGTAAAATTAATGAATTTTAGAGAACATCACATTTAAATTTTAATTTTTTACAAAATAAAACAAAGTAAGATTAAATGTGATTAAAGAAATTTAGTAATGTAAAAAATTATTAAAATGTAATGCATTTAATTACCGTAAACTGTGGCCACTCAACTTTAGAAGAAAACTTAATCAGTATTTTTAAAGAAATATTTGTAACGTACACACAAAAGAACGTGAAATTGGTTCAAAAAATCGTACTCTCTTTAAAACCACACTTGGCGTTTCCATTAAACCTCTTCTAAGATCGTCTTTTTTAAATCGAAAACCTATGTTTTTCAAAACAGTGTAAAGCGATTGACAACATCCTGAAAAAATTCCATCTTGCAACAATTTCTCTCCTAAAGATTTTAATGTTATTTGTTCATCTGTAAAAATAACATTAGGTAGTATAGAAAATATTTGAATTTTATCGATCGATTACTTACGGTTTTCGTCCATTCTGTAGATAATATTTTGAGTAATTTTTACAACAATAATTAATATTATTTATAACAGCAGTGTAACTGGTATAAATCCTTTTTAGAGTACAAAAACTTACAGGTTAACTTTAAACTTTGTAAACAACTCAACTACTGACAACAGTGTATATGACATTTCATCAAAACAAACTTCTAGACTCAAAAATAACTAAACTATCAAATTTTGTATTATAAGATAAATTGAAATTTAATTTTTATGTGGTGGTTATGATCGACATCATCAAATTTGAATATGTGACGTGTATTGAAACAACTGTTGTAAATACCATATTTGACTAGTTTCTTAATCCATATTTTGTTCTTTTTTGAAAATTTGGTAATGATTAAAGTATATCCGAAGCTAGTCGACGTATTCCCGTGTGTTTTTTTTCTTGAGTTTCCCTGTGCCCAAGAGTTCATTTACTGGTGTAACTCAATATTCACTAAGCCATTTTGCAAACAATTAGTAATTTCGGTCGTACACTTTCTTAGTCTTTCGTGGCACTAAAGCTATATCTGCTTTAGCAGCTTTTAATAATATTTTCTTTTATTAAGTCACATGAATTAGTTTTATGTTTTATATCATAATAATTATCAGTTTTTATAGTGACCAGATATGATGTTTGCATTCAAAATAGTGACCTCACACTTTTACTACCAAGACACTCAATCTATTTAAAGTAAATTTTAGTTAATGGGATTCACATAAAATAAGATACCGAAAAGACCAACAACTTATAAATATTACCACTAATATAATCTTTTGTTGTTTATTGCATTAATACCTGCATACTAAAATTTTATTTCAATTTTTTTCAATTCAATTTTATCATCTAATTAAATCTTTAAGGTAGTACTGTCGATACTGCAAGAGTCAAATATATACACTATCTCGTTTGACTTAAGCAGTATTTTGACTAGGCAACGTCGCGATGGTGTGACAGAGGTAGAGGTTATGTGTATAGCTTAGATCAGGGATGAGCAAACTTTTTTTACAATGGACCAAAATACAAATTTAAAAATGTTGTGCCGCATCTATGAAACTTTTTGTATTAAAAAACTGAAATAATCTCTTTATTAACTGAATACATCTAGAGAAGCACTGTAGGAATTTTTAAAAGTTAAAAAATATAAAATCTTTGAAGGGCACCACGGGAAAGTGTGTTGGGCCGCTCATCCTGGCTTCTCTTCAGCCGTTTTCTGTCCACTTCTGAACAAAGTCCTTCAAATCAAAGACAAGATAGGGTTTTGGTCAGAATTCGCCGCGATCGCTAAACGGGTTGGCAAGTGTAGTTCGCAGATCGATTTGTGACTATAGTTGTATTGGTTTTCAGATGTCCCTGAATGATATTCAGATAGGGCAATAGATGCCCTATTTTTTGTTAATAGTAGTAATTCATCAATTTGGGGGGACCTTCGGCTTAACGTGCTCTCCAAAGCACGAAACGTGAATTTGATAAAGCCCATGATGCTCTTCATGATGTAGGTCCATTTCCCCAGCCCCCCCCCCCCCATTTTGATTTTTGGATCACTTTTTAAGTCATTCGTTTGTGCATCGTTTGTGTACGTTTGTGCAATTATTTTTTTCGTTTGTGCATTCATCGTTCGCGAATTATTTAACAAATAAGTTTGGGGGGCTGGAGAAATGCCAGCCCCCCCCATCGTGAATTTTGGGTCAAAATTGGTGTCAATCGTTTGTGCATCGTTTGTGCACGTTTGTGCATTCAATATTTTCGTTTGTGCAAGCACGGTTAGCGAAATATCTTCAATTGAATAACCGGCCATCATTTCTCCAGCCCCCCCCCCCATCACGAATTTTGGGTCAGAATTGGTGTCAATCGTTTATGCATCGTTTGTGTACGTTTGTGCATTTATTATTTTTGTTTGAGCAAGCACGGTTAGCGAAATATTTTGAATTAAATAACCGGCAAACATTTCTCTAGGCTCCCCCCCTTTTCGCCTTTTGGATCAATTTTTGTGTCACTCGTCTGTAAATATACCTTTAGGCATTCACTATTCTCGTTTGTGAATTTACAGTTCGTGAATTATTTACAAATAAATATTTATAAATATCCGAGCAATAACTGCCATAGTATCTAGATTGCAATTTATTCTAGTCTACTGAAGAATATGCTGAAAATATTTTAATTTTCCGGAAATCGTCATCGAAACAACACTTCTCTGCGTATCTACGCGCAGGGAAATTGAATTATACTGACTAGTCCGGTAATATCAGTAATTGATTTTTGCTGTTTTGACACATTGTTAATAACTATGTAGTCAACAAATTGACAAATTTGATTTTTGCTCATTTTAAAAATGTTATTCAATTAGTGTTTTAAAATTTCGATTTTATCGAAATTAGCAGTAAAACTATATTTTTAATACTTAGCGGAAAATAAACTGCAACAAGCAAATTTTCTCTTCAAAATACGTAAGAATTTGTCAAAAAAGCTGTAGTTTTAGGTGCATGTCAGTGCCCCCCCCCCCCGCTTTCGAATTTTCGAATTTAGTGTCAAACGTTAGAGCATCGATTAAGCCTTAATAAACTTCTATTATTTTCGTTTGAGCCTCTAAGGTCGCGAAGTTATTTGCAAAAAACTAGTTGGGGGCCGTAAACATGTTTTGCAATTTTTCTTCTCATTTTGAATTTATGTGTGCAATTGATGTCAATCGATAGAGCTCCGTTTGAGCCTGAATAAGTTTCAGAGAGCAACAGTTTAAGTTAATTTTTTACAAAGTTATGTATAGTTGTAATTTTCGACTAAACTCCGAACAGCATGCGTTAAATCTCAAGTTTTTAAAGCTCTTAAGCTGGTAATCTACATACTTTGGATATATAAATTCTTGAAATAAGCAACATTTTATTCTTTACAAATATAAAATTTTTTAAATAGAAGTAATTTATCTAAATATAGAAATCATGCCGATAAAATCTAATATTGATTTGAAGCAGCTTAACGTTGTTGTTGCTAATAAAGAAAAAATTTATGATCCAATGGCTTAAAGTTTTGGGGCCTTTCAATTATGTGTTTGTCGGAAATAGTAAAGCATTGGGTAATACTACCGTTTATCCGAAATAAAACTTTTTAAGAACCTTACGATTTAACGCATGTTGCTCGGAGTTTAGTCGAAAATTTCAACTATCCATAACTTTGTAAAAAATTAACATAAAGTCTTGCTTTCTGAAGCTCATTCAGGCTCAAACGAAGCTCTATCGATTGACATCAATTGCACATACAAATTTAAAATTATTAGGAAAATTACAAAACATGTCTACAACCCCTACAATAGAAGAGTATCTACTTATATGCTTAATTATTTTTGAATTTTATTCATACAATTCCGAGAAAAATTTCAAAATTATGAGTATATACTTCATGCTCACTTTTATTCATAACCCCCATTGTGGCAAAACAGCAAAAATCAATTGCTGATATTGCCGGACTAGTCAGTATAATTCAATTTCCCTGCGCGTAGATACGCAGAGAAGTGTTGTTTCGATGACGATTTCCGGAAAATTAAAATATTTTCAGCATATTCTTCAGTAGACTAGAATAAATTGCAATCTAGATACTATGGCAGTTGTTGCTCGGAGATTTATAAATATTTATTTGTTAAATAATTTACAAACTGTGAATTCACAAATGAGAATAGTGAATGCACAAAGGTATATTTACAGACGAGTAACACAAAAATTGATCCAAAAGTCGAAAAAGGTGGGGGCTAGAGAAATGTTCGCCGGTTATTTAATTCAAAATAATTTGCTAACCGTGCTTGCTCAAACAAAAATAATAAATGCACAAACGTACACAAACGATGCATAAACGATTGACACCAATTCTGACCCAAAATTCGTGATGGGGGGGGGGGCTGGAGAAATGATAGCCGGTTATTCAATTGAAGATATTTCGCTAACCGTGCTTCCACAAACGAAAATATTGAATGCACAAACGTGCACAAACGTGCACAAACGATGCACAAACGATTAACACCAATTTTGACCCAAAATTCGCGATGGGGGGGCTGGCATTTCTCCAGCCCCCCCCCCATTTGAATTGTAAATATTTCGCGAACGGTGTTTGCACAAACGAAAATATTGAATGCACAAACGTACACAAACGATGCACAAACGATTGACACTAATTTTGACCCAAAATTCGCGATGGGGGGGGCTGGCATTTCTCCAACCCCCCAAGTTTATTTGTTAAATAATTCGCGAACGGTGAATGCACAAACGAAAAAAATAATTGCACAAACGTACACAAACGATGCACAAACGAATGACTTAAAAAGTGATCCAAAAATCAAAATGGGGGGGGGGGCCTGGGGAAATGGACCTTCATGACGTGGTCATGTTGGATCAAGTTTTAAACAAATTAAACATTTCGAACGATGATTTACTCGGTTCTTTTTTCAATTGGAACGATGCGTGTGATAAAATAAAGTTTTTGTAGAATTTGTCTAGTGCTATGAAAGGATTACATTTATTAAAACACTGTGTATCAATAGGTATTAGGAAAAAAATGGTCGCCGCAAACGTGACTTACGAAATGGTTGAAGAAGCATATAAAAAAAAACAAATATAATGGTTTATTACAAATTTTAGGCAAAGTGAGAATGGCGCTGTCAAAGTTACCAAAAGCAAAAAAATAATAAAAAACATTTTTACTTTTTTCGAAAATGAAGAACAAAAATAACAGCAATGTTTTATGAAAATAAAATATTACATTATATTTATTATAAAATATTATATACCTATATAAAACCTCGTTCATGTTATTGTTAGTAAAGAATTTTTATGAAACCTATAGATATTTTTATATTCCAAGCATTTTTAAATTTTGCGCGCGTTGTAACCTCTGTTACGACGTTGCCACAGGTAAAACACTACGATACAAAAAGTACATTTTTGAAATTTATTTGCTAATTACTACTATCACATGCTGTAAACGAGTACTTTTAAGTGTCTAAAATGTTTAACGTATTACTTTCTCTCGTTGACTCTATTTTTATTGAAATCTCAACGATAGTTTTTGTAAAATTTAATAAAACATGTGATTTCCCATAAGGTTCAATGTTAAATGCATGAAATTTCAAATGTCTATATTTTGTAACTGGTTCTCAGTAGCTGTTCAAAAATTTAACTGCATGATTATCCTATCATAATCTACTAATATTCTAAATTTCGTTAAATTCTGAACGTTAATTCTAAAACCGACAGTACTACCTTAATATCAGTTTTATTATAAATCAGAACTGATCAGGATCTCGCAAAATCATCTTACACGTTAATATCCTATGTTCGCCTAACTCATGCAGCACCCGGTATATAATTATTAATTGCTAAGTTTTTTAATGTATTAGTTTATTTTTTATTAATTTAGTGAAAAAAAAACTTACATTAAGTATATTATTGCTATCTTGATTACTTAAAATGTTAAATAGATACTTTCCCATAGAATCCTTAGGTATATGATCGAAACCTCGATTATCATAGTGAAGGTAAGACATATTTATTTTAATTATATTCACCTATCAAAAAATGGAAATATATTAATTTTAATTGATTTACTTATATACGTGTACCTACTATTGAACTTATATTTATGATACAACTATACTATTTGAGTACCTATACTGTTACTTCAATTATTGTAAGTAAATTAACTTAAATCAATTACTTAGTTTCGGATGTGATAAGTAGTTTAAAGTATAACATACGATTATACTAAATTAATAAACAATTATCTATTATTGCTACTATAATAGCTAGTATAAATTACTGCAGTTTTCAACGTGTGAAAATAATTGTATTATGGATTATTTTAAATATTATTTAGTAACTTAACAATTTATTTACAATAATTACAGTAAAAACACCCGAATTACAAAATGCATATTACAAGAAAAAAAAAAAATTTTAGTGCTATGAATTAAAGGGTACATTATTTTATTAGTAATTCAAAAAAAGTCTTAAAATTATATTACCAAGAGAACCAAGTATGCAAATTTATTTTTATAGTACAACACTAGTTAACAGATCAACAAATAGACAACTACGAGTTAAAATCTATTTGATATTTGGTTATTTCAAAAATGAAGGCCAACAAGTGCAGCAATTTTTACAAAAAACTGAAGCCACTTAGAAAAAGTAAAAAGAAAGGTCAAAACAATCGATGAATTTTGGTTTCCAATAATAAATAATTATAATATAATTATACCATGAATAACCAGATATCAAATAGATTTTAACTCGTAGTTGTCTATTTGTTGATCTGTTAACTAGTGTTGTACTATAAAAATAAATTTGCATACTTGGTTCTCTTGGTAATATAATTTTAAGACTTTTTTTGAATTACTAATAAAATAATGTACCCTTTAATTCATAGCACTAAAATTTTTTTTTTTCTTGTAATATGCATTTTGTAATTCGGGTGTTTTTACTGTAATTATTGTAAATAAATTGTTAAGTTACTAAATAATATTTAAAATAATCCATAATATAATTATTTTCACACGTTGAAAACTGCAGTAATTTATACTAGCTATTATAGTAGCAATAATAGATAATTGTTTATTAATTTAGTATAATCGTATGTTATACTTTAAACTACTTATCACATCCGAAACTAAGTAATTGATTTAAGTTAATTTACTTACAATAATTGAAGTAACAGTATAGGTACTCAAATAGTATAGTTGTATCATAAATATAAGTTCAATAGTAGGTACACGTATATAAGTAAATCAATTAAAATTAATATATTTCCATTTTTTGATAGGTGAATATATTTAAAATAAATATGTCTTACCTTCACTATGATAATCGAGGTTTCGATCATATACCTAAGGATTCTATGGGAAAGTATCTATTTAACATTTTAAGTAATCAAGATAGCAACAATATACTTAATGTAAGTTTTTTTTTCACTAAATTAATAAAAAATAAACTAATACATTAAAAAACTTAGCAATTAATAATTATATACCGGGTGCTGAATGAGTTAGGCGAACATAGGATATTAACGTAAAAAAACTTATTTTTTGCAAATTTCTGATTCCCTAATTATTTTATAGAAAAATTTAAAGACACAAATATAACGTAGAAATAGAAACTACGAGCGATAAGAGCATTAGATTAAACAAACATCTGCACACTATGGGACTGGTTCAAAGCCCATTATGTCGCGGATGTGAAGAAGAAGATGAAACAGTGGAGCATGTGCTTTGCAACTGCCCAGTGTTAGCATCGAAAAGAGGATCCATGTTGGGGAACTTCTGGCCTAGCATGGCCAGTATTAGTGGCACACCGCCCTCTAAAGTACTTGAGTTCGCCCTGAGTTTGGGGCAGGGTTGTAATGTTTAAAACATTTTGTTTTAAACAAGGTGTTTTAAACATGTTTAAAACAAAATTCATTTAAAACATCATTTTGTTTTAAACATGTTTTAAATGTGTTTAAAACAGGTGTTTAATTTGGTGTATGTTTAAAACATGTTTTTTTTTTACATTTTCCAATTTTTTTTACATTTTTCAATTTTTTTTTACATTTTCCAATTTTTTTTTAATTAAAAATAATAATTTATTCAAAATTTATAAAAAAATATAAAAATTTGACGACTTCTTCAATCTTCTTCAAAAATTGAGGAATTTTTATTTAGGGCTCTCATAATAGACACAAGCTTTGATGCTTTTTCTGTCCCTAGTCTATTACGGACAGGGTTGCAAAAAAACATGTTTTTTTTAAATAAAACAAAACAAACGTTTTTTTTATGTTTAAAACAGTTTTTTTTGTTTAAAACGGTTTTTTATTACCTTAGAAAAAAAAACATGTTTTAAACAGAAAAACATGTTTAAAACGATGTTTAAAACTAAAAAAAAAAAACGTGTTCTTATCTTTCATTAGCTCTATACTACTTTAAATTTATTTAAAATGTTAAATTATTAACATATTACTTTAATTTTATGATACTAATAATAAAAAGGTATCCGTTGATTCATTGAGAAGGAATTACTTCTTGAGAAAACTCTATAAGGGCCAGTTGAGTTGTACAAAAGGGGATAATCGCTGACCATGGATTAAACTTCAAATTAAACCAATAGAAAAATTAAAATAAAATTTTTTCTGTTCTGATTGGTATAAATTAGAGTTTAATCTATGTCAAAGATTATCCTCTTTTATACAACTGGCCCTGAAGGTGGTGGTGATCATCCGGTAATTAATACCAACCGAATATTAATATTATAAATTATATAAGTTAAAAAAAATATTATTAGATGCATAAAAGAATTGTGCACACATAGACAAACATTGAAAAATATATATTTAGAAGAAGTTTCAGAAGAAGAATTTAAACATGAGTGGAACTGGAAGAAGATTAGATCCGATTTGGCAAAACTTTGATAAGACAAAAGATGCTAAAACATCTTGTACAAGAGCAAGATGTAAAATATGTAAAAAGGAAATGGCTGCATTGGTAGCTCGTATGAAAACTCACTTAATGAAATGCAAAAATTTTATATCACGAGATGAAGACGTTAACAGCTCTAACGAAAGTAGTGACGATAATGATATTGATAGAAACATGGATGAAAACCGCCAAAAAATACGCAAGACGAATTCTTCAATTTCGATTGCGTCTGCTTCCTTTTTACCAAAATCGTCATCCAAGCAAGCAGCAGTAGGGGTTCTGGATTCTTTTGTTACCAAAACTACCCTTGCCGAAAAGCACAAAATAGATTTGCAAATGGCAAGATTTATTTATTCTACGAATTCAGCATTCCGGCTTGTAGATCATCCAGAATTTCAAAAATTGATTAATATTTTACGACCTGGATACACCCCTCCAAATCGAGCACAAATTTCCAGCCATTTGCTGGATGATGTGCATAGTTCCATATGGTTAGATGTTCAAAAAACGCTAAAGGACAAAACGGTATGCATGGCACTGGATGGATGGAGCAACATCCATAATGAACCAATCGTATGTGTGTCGGTAACAGATGTTTCTCAGGAGGCTATCCATTTAATAGAAACAATAGATACAGATGATGCAAGCCATACTTCAGAATATCTATTGAAATTAACTGTAGATGCAGTAAAAAAATGTCAAAAGTTTGGTTGTACCATTGGAAGTATTGTTACAGACAATGCAAGTAATATGAAAAAAATGAGAATTGAATTATCTAAATGTGCAGAACTTGGTATGCCCGATATATTAAGCTATGGTTGCGCGGCCCACATGTTAAATTTATTAGCAAAAGATATTGATACGCCATCCCTTAATATTAAAGACAGCATAAAAAAAATCATAAAATATTTTAAATATCACCACTTCCCAGCAGCTAAATATAAACAAGCTGGTGGGGCTAAACTGAAACTTCCACAAGATGTTCGTTGGAATACCTTAGCTGATTGTTTGGAATCGTACTTGGATAACTGGCCGTTTTTGTCGAAAGTATGTACAGAAAATCCCGTTGCGATTGAAACAAATATATCTAAACTTGTTAATGATTTAAGTTTAAAAAGCAACACATACAATTATTTACAAAAATTAAAAATAATATCTACTTCGTTGGACAAAGTACAAGCAGAGACGTGCTCAATCGGAGAAGCCACAGAAGTATGGATTGAAATGTTAAACAAAGCAAGGGATCTTTTTGACGAACATGAATTTGAATGCTGCGAGAAGCGATTTAATATGGTTATGACACCAGCCCATTACTTGGCCAACTTATTGGATCATCGATTTAGAGGACAAAATCTAAATCAAAATCAATTGGAAGAAGCATTGGAGTACGTAGGTGCATATCATTCAAAAGCACTTTCATTTGTAATTCAATACCAAGCCAAAGCATCACCGTTCAAAAATTATTTATTTTTGGAAGATACCGTCGTTAATGTAACCCCATTGGCTTGGTGGAATTCCCTACAAAGGAGTATAAATGCAGAAATGCATAATTTAGCAATTCAGTTGCATTCTGCTGTAGCTTCTTCTGCCGGAATTGAAAGATTATTTTCTTCATTTGGACTGGTGCACAGTAAACTCCGTAATCAGGGTTGTAATGTTTAAAACATTTTGTTTTAAACAAGGTGTTTTAAACATGTTTAAAACAAAATTCATTTAAAACATCATTTTGTTTTAAACATGTTTTAAATGTGTTTAAAACAGGTGTTTAATTTGGTGTATGTTTAAAACATGTTTTTTTTTTACATTTTCCAATTTTTTTTACATTTTTCAATTTTTTTTTACATTTTCCAATTTTTTTTTAATTAAAAATAATAATTTATTCAAAATTTATAAAAAAATATAAAAATTTGACGACTTCTTCAATCTTCTTCAAAAATTGAGGAATTTTTATTTAGGGCTCTCATAATAGACACAAGCTTTGATGCTTTTTCTGTCCCTAGTCTATTACGGAGTTTACTGTGCACCAGTCCAAATGAAGAAAATAATCTTTCAATTCCGGCAGAAGAAGCTACAGCAGAATGCAACTGAATTGCTAAATTATGCATTTCTGCATTTATACTCCTTTGTAGGGAATTCCACCAAGCCAATGGGGTTACATTAACGACGGTATCTTCCAAAAATAAATAATTTTTGAACGGTGATGCTTTGGCTTGGTATTGAATTACAAATGAAAGTGCTTTTGAATGATATGCACCTACGTACTCCAATGCTTCTTCCAATTGATTTTGATTTAGATTTTGTCCTCTAAATCGATGATCCAATAAGTTGGCCAAGTAATGGGCTGGTGTCATAACCATATTAAATCGCTTCTCGCAGCATTCAAATTCATGTTCGTCAAAAAGATCCCTTGCTTTGTTTAACATTTCAATCCATACTTCTGTGGCTTCTCCGATTGAGCACGTCTCTGCTTGTACTTTGTCCAACGAAGTAGATATTATTTTTAATTTTTGTAAATAATTGTATGTGTTGCTTTTTAAACTTAAATCATTAACAAGTTTAGATATATTTGTTTCAATCGCAACGGGATTTTCTGTACATACTTTCGACAAAAACGGCCAGTTATCCAAGTACGATTCCAAACAATCAGCTAAGGTATTCCAACGAACATCTTGTGGAAGTTTCAGTTTAGCCCCACCAGCTTGTTTATATTTAGCTGCTGGGAAGTGGTGATATTTAAAATATTTTATGATTTTTTTTATGCTGTCTTTAATATTAAGGGATGGCGTATCAATATCTTTTGCTAATAAATTTAACATGTGGGCCGCGCAACCATAGCTTAATATATCGGGCATACCAAGTTCTGCACATTTAGATAATTCAATTCTCATTTTTTTCATATTACTTGCATTGTCTGTAACAATACTTCCAATGGTACAACCAAACTTTTGACATTTTTTTACTGCATCTACAGTTAATTTCAATAGATATTCTGAAGTATGGCTTGCATCATCTGTATCTATTGTTTCTATTAAATGGATAGCCTCCTGAGAAACATCTGTTACCGACACACATACGATTGGTTCATTATGGATGTTGCTCCATCCATCCAGTGCCATGCATACCGTTTTGTCCTTTAGCGTTTTTTGAACATCTAACCATATGGAACTATGCACATCATCCAGCAAATGGCTGGAAATTTGTGCTCGATTTGGAGGGGTGTATCCAGGTCGTAAAATATTAATCAATTTTTGAAATTCTGGATGATCTACAAGCCGGAATGCTGAATTCGTAGAATAAATAAATCTTGCCATTTGCAAATCTATTTTGTGCTTTTCGGCAAGGGTAGTTTTGGTAACAAAAGAATCCAGAACCCCTACTGCTGCTTGCTTGGATGACGATTTTGGTAAAAAGGAAGCAGACGCAATCGAAATTGAAGAATTCGTCTTGCGTATTTTTTGGCGGTTTTCATCCATGTTTCTATCAATATCATTATCGTCACTACTTTCGTTAGAGCTGTTAACGTCTTCATCTCGTGATATAAAATTTTTGCATTTCATTAAGTGAGTTTTCATACGAGCTACCAATGCAGCCATTTCCTTTTTACATATTTTACATCTTGCTCTTGTACAAGATGTTTTAGCATCTTTTGTCTTATCAAAGTTTTGCCAAATCGGATCTAATCTTCTTCCAGTTCCACTCATGTTTAAATTCTTCTTCTGAAACTTCTTCTAAATATATATTTTTCAATGTTTGTCTATGTGTGCACAATTCTTTTATGCATCTAATAATATTTTTTTTAACTTATATAATTTATAATATTAATATTCGGTTGGTATTAATTACCGGATGATCACCACCACCTTCAGGGCCAGTTGTATAAAAGAGGATAATCTTTGACATAGATTAAACTCTAATTTATACCAATCAGAACAGAAAAAATTTTATTTTAATTTTTCTATTGGTTTAATTTGAAGTTTAATCCATGGTCAGCGATTATCCCCTTTTGTACAACTCAACTGGCCCTTATAGAGTTTTCTCAAGAAGTAATTCCTTCTCAATGAATCAACGGATACCTTTTTATTATTAGTATCATAAAATTAAAGTAATATGTTAATAATTTAACATTTTAAATAAATTTAAAGTAGTATAGAGCTAATGAAAGATAAGAACACGTTTTTTTTTTTTAGTTTTAAACATCGTTTTAAACATGTTTTTCTGTTTAAAACATGTTTTTTTTTCTAAGGTAATAAAAAACCGTTTTAAACAAAAAAAACTGTTTTAAACATAAAAAAAACGTTTGTTTTGTTTTATTTAAAAAAAACATGTTTTTTTGCAACCCTGGTTTGGGGTGGCTTGAGGAATAGGAGGCTGGTGGGCTGCTAACATTGGAGGTAGCATAATGGGCCCGATTATGTGGCCTGAGTGCGTGTGAACCATTGTTTGCCCTCCACATCCAATCCAGAGCATTAGATTTTATCTAGGTTTTACCTAAAAGGTTAAAAAATTCTTTTAAAATTGTTAAAATTTTGATTTATCAGACTGGCCATGTATGTTTCCAAGGTAATATTCCATTTTATGAATATAAAATTTAATAACGTGCAAAACATTTAAACAACGCGTTGTTAATTTTTATTACTTATCAAAAATAATTACCTTGGAAACTTATATGGCCAGTGTAATAAATCAAAATTTTTACAATTTTAAAAAAAATTTTTTACCTTCTAAGTAAAAGGTAGCTAAAATTTAATGCTCTTATCATTCGCAGTTTATATTTCTACATAATCAGGGGTATTATGTATCACCAACGTTATCATAAAGGTGACCGTTATAACATATTTCGGTAAATCGTATTGATTTCATTGGTAGGATTTACCAAAAAATTTTATTTTATGTTATAACTATCACCTTTATGATAACGTTGGTGATACATAATACCCCTGTATATTTGTGTCTTTCAATTTTTCTCTAAAATAATTAGGGAAGCAGGAATTTGCATAAATAAATTTTTACACGTTAATATCCTATGTTTGCCTAACTCATTCAGCACCCTGTATAGGTATTAATAAATTGTTAATTTAATAAAAAATAATTTATTAATGTTTGAAATTTGTTTACAAGTTTTAATAACAAATAAAAATTATAGTTCGTAGATTACTACTACAGCTAATCGAAACAGTTTCTGACTGCTGCAAATAATTTTATTTCATAAATTTTTTAGATTGATGCCATAACTGGTGAATTTATTACAACTAAGAAATATTTAGAAAGCAGCATCAAATTAACATACATATTAAAGGATTATGGTTTAAAAAAGGGCGACCGAGTTGCAATAATTAGCGAAAACACATTAAATTATTGCATTCCGGTATTATCCTGTTTATATTCTGGAATTGTAATATGTCCGATAAACCCTTCATACACTTTAAGTATAATGAAAACTATTCATTAATTTATTAAACTAAGTTTAAAATTGATTCTCTAACTTATAGGTGAATTGCAATATACACTGTCATGTTCAAAACCAAAATTTGTTTTTTGCTCCGAACAAGTTCTTTCTCTTGTACTGAAAATAAAGGACGAGGTAGAATTTATTAAAGATGTACTATTACTAAATATGCCAAGTAACGAAGAGATAAAGATAAGTTTCCTTGACAAAGCTCTTCTAACAACATCAAATCCAGTAAATAACTACGAACCAGATGATATTGATTTCATTAAGGATGACGCATTAATCCTAATGTCATCAGGAACTACCGGTTGTCCTAAAGGTGTTTTATTAAACCAACAAAGTATTCGACAATTTATTGGCTGTTTCAGGTAGTTTACTACTAAAACATGACAAATATGTTAAAAAAAAATTTTAATTGCAGTGATCCAAATTGGAATGGTTTACATTCTACTGATGTAACTCTCCAGATTATTCCAATGTTTCACATATTTGGACTCATGATTCAATTATTTTCTTTTGCTTGCTCTGTAAAAGTTGTATTTTTAAACAAATTCATGCCGGATACCTATCTAAAAACTATTCAAGATTACAAAGTTACAAGACTATTTGCAGTACCTCCACTTATTGTATTTTTGGCTAAAACTCCTTTGCTCACCAAATATGATATATCATCTATTAAGCAAATTTTAGTGGGAGCTGCTCCTTTAAGTGTAGGACTTCTAGAAGAACTTCAAGAAAAGTAAATAGATGTGAAGAGAAAATATTGTTTCTAATACTATAAAAAAATACTACTTAGGATAAAATACCTAACAGTTTCCCAAGGGTATGGAATGACAGAATTGGGTGGATTGATGACGATGCAACCAATGTGTGAATCTAATAAAGCTGGTAGCGTAGGATTAGCTATCCCAGGGGTATCTTCAAAAATTTATAATCCAGTGAGTGGTTTGCCATTAAAACCACTAGAAGCTGGTGAATTATGTTTTAAAAGTACCGCTATGATGAAAGGATATGTCAGCAATGAAGGTCTAACCCCTATTTGTTTGGATAAGGATGGTTTCTACCATACAGGAGATTTGGGTTATTACGATCACGACAATAATTTTTTTATAATTGATAGAATTAAAGAATTAATTAAATATAAAGGTTTCCAGGTAATTAAGTTATTTTGTATAATATTAAGCTGTTACTACTTTATTATATTTTAAGGTTGCTCCTGCAGAACTTGAGAATGTAATTACAAAACATCCAGCTGTAAAAGATTGCGGAGTTGTGGGGAAACCAGACGAAAGAGCTGGTGAATTGCCGTTTGCATTTGTGGTTAAGAAAGAAAATGTTGATGTAACTGAAGAAGAAATTGTTAAATTTGTTGCAGGTAATTTTATTCTTTTATATAATAGGTAATCAAGCATTTTATAGCATGAATTTAAATTTATTTTAGAAAATATATCCATTCAGAAACAATTATATGGTGGTGTTAAATTTGTTGATCAAATACCGAAAAATGCTAGTGGTAAAATATTGAGAAAAAGCTTAAAAGAGCTATTAGCTTTCTTGGATATAGAGGAAAGTTGCAGATATCGTACCACAACCTAAATTCTACATTCATGTCAGGTAAACCATATAATTAGTTATCGGACAGTTAAGCATTTTTTTTTTGTAATTCATATCTTTCTTACTTTTTGGTACTTCTTAACCAAATTAATTTTTAAGTAAGTTCGACCTTGCATGTTAACGTTGCTTAATTAAATTTTTGATTCTGACAACTCAATTTAATAAGAAAGGAACAATAGTAAAAGTATGCAAATATGTATAGTTACTGAACACTTTTTATAGTTACTGGGCAGGTTATAGCTCAGTGGTTGGACGGGGTTAAAGATGACCAGAAACATTTTCTTTCAATAAAAATATTTAAAATACAATCTTGGATTATAAATATAGTGGTTATAGTTTAAAACAAGTAGATATTTTAATAAAGATCTATAAGTAGCATTGGGAAATAGAGAGCAAGTACTTCTATTGGTTAACTCATTAAGCAAGTGCCATTTTATTTCCCTAAAAAAATTTTAATTTTCTTCATTAAGAACTGTAGAAAGACCATAGTACTGTTTTGATCTAGATTTAATTTAAAATTTTATGGTAGAGATTTTGGTATCCCATATTTCCGTTTTGCTGATCGCTACGAATCCCTTTTATTTTGAACATCGCTAATGGCTTGATCTGGAGTCTACATTGTCATAATCTTGCTTTTTAAGCATCTTTAATTTTCTAAAAACTTATTGCACTGTTAAACAATAAAATTACAATTTATTGAACACCTGTCCAGTAACTGATTAAGTAAAGTTTGCAAAAAATTTTATTATTGGACGGGCGTCCAAAAATAGAATTTCAAGTATATTTGTAATACAATGGTCGGACACGTCTTTTTGGGTAAATATTTTAAATTTAATTAAAAAACGTTTTCTTTAGCATTTCCGAGACATTCGTACCTCAATATAGACGTATAAATTATATTATTAAGTTAGACAATAAAAGCTGTAAAAAAATTTTTTGCATCTTACATTTCTTAAGAAAATATTAAGAATACATCCCGAACTGTCTCATTAAAATTTAAAAAAATCAGAACAATGTTGAGATTGGAAATTAATTCTCGCATGCTTTTCCTTAACACCTATGCACTATACACTTACGGTGTTATTCATAAAAATTTTAAACATTTTACAACAGTCTTATAAAGCCTTAATAAGGGATTTGTCAAAAAACACTATTCATAAACGTTCATTAGCCTTAAAAGTCTATTGTAAACCCTTCGTAACTTAGCAATATTTATAGTGGGTGCCTACCTACTATAACAGTATTTTAAATCCGATTCTATGTAAACCTAACCTCTTTTTTATAAATATTGATATTACAAATTTCATTAATTTGTTGATTGTGTGGCAGCATCGTTCATTTTTTAATTAATAATTTTGATCAAGTAATTAAAAATATAAAATAAAAGATTTTTGATTTGTTACTAGGATATAATAAAATTATTATTGTTTTTGTTTTTTCGGTAGACATATTTAAAAAAAAGCTTGTAATTTTATTTAATTTGAAAATACCATATAATTTAAAAAATACTTCATGAATAAACAGCAACAACATCAAAAATTGATTTTAATTATTTATGTGGTGAAACACGCCACAATTGTAAAAAACAGTGTTTATAAATTTATGAAATGGATGCAATATATACATTAGCATTAGAGGCCTTGAAGACCCATAGCTTCGTTTACTATCTTCTTCCACTCCTTCCTGTTTCTTGCTTTATCTTTCTAATTTGTCACTTTAAGTCGTTGTATGTCCTCATTCACATCGTCTTTCCATTCAAGTGTTGGTCTTCTTCTCCGTCTTCTACCATCTATTTGACTCTTCCACACTTTGAATGTTACTCTATTCTTTCCTATTCTCGTCACGTGTTCAAGCCATCTCAATCTCTGCGCTCTTATCACATCCACTATTTCCAGTTTACCGTATAGTTCTCTTAAGTCTTTGTTTGTTCGTCTCCTCCACGTTTCTCCTACCTTTACACCGCCAAAAATCTTTCTTAGCATCTTCTTTTTCCATACTCCCAACATCGTCTGGTCTTGCTTTTTTAGCGTCCATACCTCACATGCGTAGGTCACCACCGGTCTTACTATTGTTTGGTAGATTCTGGTTTTCACCGTTCTAGACATCATCTTCTTCGACAAAATTCTATGTAGTGCAGCTATGCTTTTATTTCCTGAATTATCCTAGCTCTGATTTCTTTGCTACTACCTGGCTTTCTAGTTAATGGATGCAATAACAGCTATTAATAATATTAACGCGATAAGTGGTGTTTATGAACGAAACATATTTAAAACGTTGTTTATCTTTAGTGAGCGTTGTAGCTAAAATACGTATACAACACTTTTTTAAATATTTCTATGAATAGCACCGTTACTATTTATCTACTATTTGTTTATATAGCCTTAGAAATAGTTTTATTTTTAAAGTTTATAAGTGCAGTGTCCGATAACTGTCATGTGTCCAGTGACTGTATGGTTTACCCCATTCAGATGATAGGATTTTACGGTTTGAACAGAGTTACGTTTAAATTTTATCGGGAACCTTGACCTACTTAATAATTATCTACAATGTAATTGTAATTAAACTTTACACATTCAATGTATTATTGTTGTCATTTTATACGAAATAGATATTAAGATGTTTTAAAAATTATGTTTTGATGTTAGATCCTTATTATGTGTGATCCTTAAACATCAAAATCTCGCATAAAATCACCACCTTTTGTATTTTTTTACATACCCCTAGTGTTTAAGTGATTGTCATTATTAATGTGTTGGATCTTTCAAAGCAGCTGTGTTTGATGCACTGCGTATTAGAGATATATAGGTAGGTACTTCATGGTATTATTTATTACTCCTATGGGACGTAAATTAACCATTTCGATTAGTGAAGTGATTTTGACATTAAATTTAGATAAAAATAAACTTTTTGATTAAAAAACGTAAAGATACAACATCTACGCCTCAGTTGAAGTCACAGACAAATGCAAATAGAAGATTTCTTATTGAAAGTAGTTATAACAAAAGAAAGCTAAGTTATCAAAATCATCATGTTTCAAAATCTTTTGATAATTCTTCAGAAAATTATAAAATATTAATAATAATTCGTAATTGATTACTAAAATATTTTACAATTAACTTGAACGAGAACTAAACAAAAGTCAAAATAAAGCAGAAACTGCCAAGAATATTAAAATTATTCGAAAAGGGGTACCAGAAATTAACGTAATACTCGCAAATAACAAAACGAAAACTAGTCAAGAACAAGATGGGGAAGTTATTGTAAATTGTCGAATATATTATGTTCTACATAAATTTGATTCCTTGTATCATTTTTAAAAAATGCTTAATGTAATTGAGATTTTTCAAATGTTTATCAACACATCAAAATACAATTCAAAAATAAAACAAATAGAACTTGTACACCTACTTCAAAACAATCTCCAATTACATATTTTTTTGATATCAGTTAAAGAAAATGCTAATAACCGACAACAGCTTTCAAGTTTCTCAATTCTTGATCTTGAGTCAACTTCAATGCCATTGAGTAATAAAGACAACATTTTAAACCCAGCTTTATTAGATTTTGGTTCTGAAATATTTAATGCACAGAATCAGAATTTTAAAACAATAAAATAATTACAAATTTTAAGAAAATTAAGAATGGAATAAGCGCCTAGCGCACATTTTTACCTTGATCTCACTCGGGACGAACTGTAGTACCGTTAAGTCGCTTTTACCTCAGCGTATGAATGAATAGACTAACAAACTCGAGCTAAGTTAGGTCGCGTTAACGAGTGTAATCTAGAGACTAAAGCAATCTGGAAATTAGTAAAAAAGGAAACTGTAAGCCAAATTCCAAAAGTAAATACAGAACTTCATTGATGCAAAATTACATATTTTCACAGATTGAGTAAAAGATTAACCTTAATACATGATAATATACTGTAAAATTTTTAAACTTCTCATATACTTTAATTTCCTTTTGGACAACCTGAAGTTGTATTAGTTTTTATAAAAAATGCGGCATCTGTTGACCTTCATTTCCCAAATAACTAGAAATTAAATGTATTTAATTCGTAATTGACTGATTATTGAGCTATTTTCTAGTGTTGCATTATAAAAATAAATTTTCAAACTTGATTTTCTTGGTGATATAACTTTAAGATTTTCTTGAATTACCAATAAACTGTATACCATTTTATTCAAAATGCTAAAATATTTTTTTTCTTTAGTTTGTATTTTGTACTTGGGTGCAAATATAATATGTGTGTGCTTTATAATATTTTAGTGCACAATTATTAAACTTATATCCATATTATTATGAATTATTATAAGTAAATTCTAAGTGCATGTTAATGTAATAAATATTTAATATAATTCATATTATAATTTTCATAAGTTGAAAACTCATATTAACTTATTGACTTAGCAACTATAATATGGATTTAATTGTTTAATGATTTAGTATAATCGTAGGTTATACTTTAAATCATTTGTCACATCCGCCACTAAGTAATTGATTTAAGTAATTTGATTTATAATTAATTGAAGTAACAATTTATACTCAAATAATAGTTGTATCATAAAGATAAGTGCATAGAACAAGTATATATAAGTAAATCAATTATAACTGAACTTAATATATTTCCATTATCTGATAAGTGAATTTAATTAGAATTAAAATGTCTTACCTTCATTGTAATAATCGAGATTACGATCATATACCTAAAGAATCCATAGGGAAGTATATATTTAATATTTTATGTAATCAAGATCGCAACAAAATACTTAATGTAAGTTTTTTTTTTATTAAATTAATTATAAATAAATGATTTAAATAAAAAACTTAACCATTAGAATAATTACAATATTAACCGTAAAAATTTTTAAATGTCTTAAATTTGTTTCCAAGTTTTAATAATAAATAAAAATTATAGTTTAAAGATTACTTCTACAGCTAATCAAAACAGTTTCTGGTTGCAGCTAATAATTTTATTGTATAAATTCTTTAGAGTGATGCCATAACTGGTGAATTTATTACAACTCAGAAATATTTGGAAAGCAGCGTCAAGTTGACCTACGTATTGAAACATTATGGTTTACAAAAGGGCGATCGAGTTGCAATAGTTAGCGAAAACACATTAAATTATTGCATTCCGGTATTATCCTGTTTATATTCTGGAATTGTAATATGTCCGATAAACCCTTCATACACTTTAAGTATAATGAAAACTCTTTATTAATTTATTAAACTAAATTTAAAATTAATTCTTTAAATTACAGGCGAATTGCAATATACACTGTCATGTTCAAAACCAAAAGTAATTTTTTGTTCCGAACAAGTTCTTTCTCTTGTTCTGAAAATAAAGGATGAGGTAGAATATATTAAAGATGTACTATTATTAAATATGCCAAGTAAAGAAGATATAAAGGTAAGTTTTCTTGACAAAGCTCTTCTAACAACATCAAATCCAGTAAATAACTACGAACCAGAAGATATTGATTACATTAAGGATGACGCACTTATTCTAATGTCATCAGGAACTACCGGTTGTCCTAAAGGTGTTTTATTGAACCAACAAAGCATTCGACAATTTATTGGCTGTTTGAGGTACTTATTATTACATTTTGATAACTTTGATAAAAAAAAATTTAATTGCAGTCATCCCAATTTTGGTGGTTTAAATTCTACTGATGTAACTCTTCAGATTATTCCAATGTTTCACATATTTGGATTCATGATGCAGTTGTCATCTATTGCTTGTTCTATAAAAGTTGTACTTTTAAACAAATTCAAGCCGGATACCTATTTGAAAACTATTCAAGATCAAAAAGTTACAAGACTATATACAGTACCTTCACTTATTGTATTTCTGGCTAAAACTCCTTTACTTGCCAAATATGATATATCATCTATTAAGCAAATTGCAGTAGGAGCTGCTCCAGTAAGTGCAGGAGTTGTAGAAGAACTTAAGGAAAAGTTAGTAGATGTGAAAAGAAAATATTTTTTGTAATAGTAATAATATAATATTTTTAATATATTAATAGTAATGTAATAATATTTTTTGTAATAACTTAGGATAAAATCAATAACAATTAGCCAAGGGTATGGAATGACTGAATTGGGTGGATTGATAACAATGCAACCAATGTGCAAATCTGTTAAAACTGGTAGCGTTGGATTAACTATCCCAGGTGTATCTTCAAAAATATCTAATCCAGAAAGTGGTCTAGCATTAAAACCACTAGAAACTGGTGAATTATGTTTTGAAAGTACGGCTATGATGAAAGGATACGTCAGTAATGAAGGTCTAACGCCTATTTGTTTGGATGAGGATGGTTTCTACCATACAGGAGATTTGGGTTACTACGATCACGACAATAATTTTTTTGTAATTGATAGAATTAAAGAATTAATTAAATATAAAGGTTTTCAAGTAATTATACATTATTTTGTATGATATAATGCTGTTACAAGTTCATTAAATTTTAAGGTTGCTCCTGCAGAACTTGAAAATGTAATTGCAAAACACCCAGATGTAAAGGATTGCGGAGTTACTGGTAAACCAGACGAAAGAGCTGGTGAATTGCCGTTTGCATTTGTGGTTAAGAAAGAAAATGTGGATGTAACTGAAGAAGAAATTATTAAATTTGTTGCAGGTAAAAATATAATTTTTAATAATAGATAATTAAGCATTATTAAATTCAAATTTTTTTTAGAAAATATATCCATTCAGAAACAATTATATGGTGGTGTTAAATTTATTAATGAGGTACCGAGAAATGCTAGTGGTAAAATTTTAAGAAAGAGTTTAAAGGAACTGTTGGCTTCTCTGGATATAGATGAAAGTTGCCGATATCGTACCACAGCCTAAATTCTACATTACATGTATTCAGATTGTCGGACTGTACGATTTGTGCAGGGTATTTCTAAATTTTATCGGATATCTTCACCTACATCATATCTACAATGTAATTTGTTTCAACAATAAATATTTAAATGGTTGTTAAGGCTATTGTAATTTTATACGATATTGATAAAAAGCTGTAATATGTGATCTCCATCTTAAAGTGGGATCTTCAAACACTAAAATCTCCCATATATTTATAATTTTAATATATAATCTTATATTACATATGAGAAGCAGACTTTCTATATGCAGTTTGTCCATTTTTATAAATTTTTAGATTAACATGGCATTGTAAACTATAGGTAAAATACCACATATTTTAATTACAAAAGGGCTTTCTAAAAAGCATCTATCCAGGGTAAAAAAATTGTTGAAATTACAAAGACAATCTAAATGCAGTTTGTCCAGCGCTGTTGTACTAACATAAAAGCACTATGTCCTTCATACGTAGATTTAGCCGCTGTTTTTCACGTGTATGCGCTCTCCGATCTAATATTAAGTCTTTATCAATAGGTTTATTATTGTTATTAGACCTAATGGTATTAATAAATAAAGAATAATACGGAAGGTGAACATGTGGGCGATGTTAATCGAAAAAGCAGAAAAAAAAAACGAAATATTGCAAGAAAAGATCGTAAGAAGGAATGTAAAATTCTTTCTACTAATAAGATTTTTTTGTAGTATAAGATTTATACTATTTTTTTGTCTTGAAATAGGCAAGAAGCGACAAATTTCTGGTTTTAAAGACAAACAAAGTGCAGTTTGTCCAATGTAGACAAAGTGGAGTATGTCCAATACATTTTTGAATTTTTTTGCCAAACCGTCAATCGAATATTTTCCGCATTCATGATACTTCATAGTGTATTTTTTTCTGTATTTTTGCAAAAATTACTTTTTTGATAACTTATCATGTAAACCTGTGGTAGTTTTTCTGCTCTCCTGAAAATCTAAGAAAATGGACATACTGCATATAGATTATAAATATAATCCCATATAGGCATTTATAAGCTATTTATAATTTTTTTATATAGGTACCCATCGAAATTTTTAGTGTTTACGAAGCTGCAATTTCTAATCTTTTGGATTTTAACTTTTCAAAACAGCTGTGTTTGATATAAGCTCGTTTTCAGCAAACGCAAGGGCGTTTTCCCTTTCATCAGTAAGTTTTTTTTTTCAGTAATTACATTAAATAAAATAATAGTTTTTCATACTTTTGCAAAAAACTTTTCTATTGCAAAATAGAATTAACGAATATTTACATTTTGATTTTCTATTGATAAAATTATCAAGTAATATGCAGGTAATTTTACACAAATTTGAATGTTATATTTACATATTTCTTTGCAGTGGTGTAAGTTGCATATCGATCCTCCTTTTAAGAAATCTTTCATTAGTTAAAAAAAACATATTTGATAATATATTTTCTGCTAAGTTACTTTTACTGGGCATTTTATTTTACAAAATTTTCCGATTATAATCTTTTTATTTTAATTAAAATTTAAAAAATACATCTCCTAAATAACTTAAACTTTATTTTTCGCTTTATTTAGATATAAGTTCAAATAATATTTTAATTTATTTAATTGTGTTTTAGTCTAAATGACAAAATTTTAAAATTGTATTTATGATTAATTTGACAAGATCAAATATTATCTTAAATTTGAGGCGTTAACCTAACGCAAAATATATTTTAAACTTTATTCAGGCTACAATATGAGAATTTTCTCCATCCAAGATAAACTCACACATACTTAAGCGTTTAAATTGGTCCGATTGTACTATATCCGGTTTTCAGCTCAATTTCCATACAATTGTAGAATAAACTCCAGAAGCTTTGAAGCTTAGCAGACAAAGTGTAAATAATTCAGGTCAAAAGACCCCCAACACAGATCCTTTTAAGCTAACGTCAAACAGGAACAAAGTACATATTCAGCTGTTTTTGTCTATTCTTTACATCCACCATATATAGGGTCATATGCATACCCCTATCATGTGTTTATTTAATCTGCAATGTCTAGTTGAGATCCTTGTGATTGTCCTCTGATTGAGTCCAGATAGCTTCATATAGTATTTCGCATGTTTCCACGAAAGAACACGTATTGCAGCTCTTACGTGGTTGCCTAAAGTTTCTTATACCCACCTGCAAGTGTGCAGTTCTGGAGGGTATTGTTTCAGAAGCGATAAATCGATAAAAAGCGATAAAAATTTAAACAGATGTTACCCCTTATAATGCAATTTAATATTTTAAGTGCGTGGATGAACTGCATATTATTTATTTGTTTATCGCTATGATTCTCCGCGCAATCAACGCATACTTTTTTGCTTTTGTACAATCCGGCACAATTGTAACATCTTGTATTAGCGTACTTTTGTGCACTCTTAATTTTTCTTATAACTTCTTTGTAATAATTAGTTTGCATCAGTTTCCCATATGATACTGCCAATTTCTTTCTCGCTTTCTTCACATACTTTGTTTTTTTGTTTTCAAAATTATTTTGTTTGGTTATAACATCACAATTTCAACTTGTTGCAGATTTACCAATTCTTCATACACTCGTTTGATTTATAAAGTCAAAAAGTAACTTAAGGGGTTTGCTGAAGTACATGACCTAAAAAACAAGAATTTCAGAAATTTTAATTCGAAAACAATGAATTTTATTTGTTTAAAATTGCTTTATGGAAAAGTGGAAAATAACCATATTTTTTAAATACCAAACATTGTTCTAACAGTCTATAAGTTAGCCGAAGACATACCTTTCGCCCAATGACATACCATTCTTTGCCCGGAATTATATGAATATATTTTTGAGATATGATAATATACTAAGTTTTAGGCTACGAAGTAAAGAGAAAATAATAGAATAGAGATCATTTCTCATTTGGCAAAGATAATTGGAAGGAAAGATCTTTAATAAAATTGTGCACCTAAATGGTTTTTTCCAGCACAGTAGCGAGTTTGGGGTTAATTTCTTTAATTTTAAATTATAATTATTTTTGATTAGGTTTTTATTTTTAATAACAGAGATAAGGAAATAATTTGTATAATTTCTACAGAAATTTAACTTTCCATATCGGCAAATAATTACAAACTCCAAGAGAAATCAAATTTCCATAATTTACAAAAAATAATTTTGTTCTTAGCTTACAAACAAACCGTGTATAAAAGTGTCACAATTGATTTTATCATATTATTGTTATGACGTTGTGATCAATTCAATTTTTTTTTTAAATATTAAATAATAAGAAATATTGCATACTTATTTTAAATTCAAAATCTGCATTATGTGTCTTCATGGTGCATATTATATTATTACAATAATTTTAAAATTATTATTTTTAATTAAAATTAAATTTAAAGTTGTTAATAAAATATTTTTAACAATAAAACCTTTAATAAACGATTAATGTGTTTTATTAATCCAACAGCACAAGGGAGGTCTCTAAGGGCTCGATGCATAATATGAACATACATACATACTATGTACCTTTTTGATACAAAGATAAATTATTTTAAATCACACTATACAATTAATTTAATGATATGACCAAATAATTTTATACACAATTTTGATATGGGACTCTGGATCATCTAAACTCTTTACATTCTAATTTTGGAGTATGTTAATTTAATAGCAGAAAAAATAAAATAAAATTATATTTTTTTTTGTTCACGTATTATAACTTCGTTACCATAAGATATACATATGTATTTAATTTAATTCATATTATTATTGGTATCTGTATAAAACATAAGACGACCAAAGAGCCTTCCTTTGACCGTTTTACATGAAATTTGTAAAATCAATTCACTTCTGTAATTAAGAAATTTACATTAAATCTTTTCACTGTTCGACATTTTTAACTTTTGGGCTAAAAATAATATGTAAATTTACATGCGGATAGCATGTGAAGCAAGTTTTCCATTAACAATATTTTACAAATGTACAGTTTATATTCAAAATTTTTTATATTTCTGATACTTCCAAAATTATATATTTTATGAGGATATCTACATATAACCTTAACACTCCATCTAATTTATACATAGATATAATTTTTAAAATGAACAAAAGTTTTCCTTAAAATGTAAATTATACTTAAAGGGTAAAGCATCTGCGTGTTAAAAACTTGTTTTATAATAATGGTTTTTAATTATTCAAATGGTAACACAATCACTTTATTGACTGATTTGTCAATTTTGATTAAATTAAATAAAAATTAATTAAATAGAAAATAAAGCAATATAATATAATAATTTATTACTGAAAACCGCATATACAAACATTTTCTATGACTAGTTATTTGTTAAAGTTAAATTTAATGTGGTCCACAGCAAAGCTGGAAGCTAAAATTCTAATGGAAACCATGCAGCTAAAGAATATGTTCAACTTCAAATGAAAAATTACTCTAACTATTTATGATTAAAAATTTTAGTAAAAATTAAAATGATATGAAAAAATTGAGATTCGCCCTTAGATGTGCAATATCTTTATCTTCCATTATACTTTTATCAGTGATTTCAGCATGGGAAATAAATATTTATTACTAAACACAGCTTCCTATCGGGAATTCCAACAAGCATGTTAAGTCATAAGAGCCTTCACATAAAATGTTAAAAGTTATTCTAAGCACAATAAAATTAATTGAAAATTTAGCTTTTGAATTGTTTGAGATCTAAAAGAGATTCATTACACCAACTTCTTTCATTGACCAGATGAAATATTTATGTAAACCAAAAGTTGATTACAAACCCCAGTACTTATTTGCAATGTATGTGCCTTATGTTAAGTAACAGAAATTCAAATATAATTTAACATTTATTTTCTTAACCTCGACATTATGACATTTGCTTGACTGCAACTTGTTTTCTATATAGGAATCTTCAGTTATATTTTTACTTAATTTTAATTAAAAAAAAATTAAGTAGCGTGACATTGAACGGTGAAAGAAGGATCATCCCAATCACATCAAGTATTTCTAGAATTTATGATAATAAGGTACTTTAAAATAGATGCTCTTGCGTAACATATTATATTACAATTCATTAAAATACAATAAAAAATTTTGACGAATTTCTTTTGGAATCTTTAATTTAATTTTTATAATTTCTAATTAAAAATCTATAACTTTGCTATACCACCCATTCACACATCATGTGGATGGTAAGTGGGTATTGACATCTAATAAAATTTTAGTGCATAAATTTATTTTTATGTTGTCATAAAACGTTGCATCCACATTTTAATAATTTAATCATTAATTAATATATTTATTGCACTTTGGTACCAGAAGTATTTTAAAGGTGGGTGGGTACCTAACATTACTAAACTGCATATTTATATTTAGCTGCATCCTATCAAGTATTGAAATATGAACCATTTCCAAATATTCAAAAATTAAATGGCATATTCGGAACCTTGTATGACATTACTACTAAAATAATTTTACATTTAAAAATCATTCATTATAATATGAGTAGGGATGACTTAATCAGTAGTATATATAGCTCAGAAATCTTCTTCACAGTCAATTAGTACACAATCTAATCTTACAAACATGAAATTCGTAAGTATTTCATTAAACAAACTTATATTAAATAGTTTTATGGTATTATACTTGATTACCACATTACCAATTTTAGGCAATCTTCGCACTCTTCGCTCTTGCCACCGTGGCTTTCGCTGAAAAAGACCAACATGTCATTGTCAAATTGGTAAATGAAGGTGTAAATCCCGATGGATCCGCCGAATACAGGTTAGACCCATTTTAATATTAACGTTACAAAATAATAAATTGATAATTTTAATAGCTATGAAACATCCAATGGAATCCAATTCGAAGAAAAAGGATACATGAAGACCCCAGAAACCCGTGAAGTCCAAGGACGTTATGTGTACAAAAGCCCCGAAGGACAAGTTATTGAAACTGGATACGTCGCCAACGAAAATGGATTCCAACCTACCGGAAACGCCATCCCAACAGCTTTACCTTACCCAGCTTGGTTAATCAAGACTTTGGCTTACTTGGCCGAACACGCTAAAGATGAAGAACGAAGAGAAATCAAGAAATTCTAAATTTCTGCCTAAGTGTTATTTAAAATGTTGAAACTTACAAATGTTAATTAATATAGGATGAAAATAAATGTTTGAAATATTTATATTTGAATTTTATTGTCTCTTTTATGTTTAATTTATTACAAATAGCAAACTTTCGTACAAATTAGTACCCTTTAATATCGTTCAATTGCTTAGAAAGTTTTTGATTTCTTGTAAAGAAACAATCATAAACTTTATGCTATTACTTAATGTGGTCTTAATGCCATGGCATTCTACTTCACGAAAAGTGGAATTTTCGTGACATTTTTATCCTGCAATTAAGGTTGCCTATTTTTCAATTATCTTATGGTACCTAATTAAAGAATTTCAAATTTCTAAAAAAATAAACTTACATAGAAAATCAATTATTATATTATCGTAGGCACAACATTTTAGTTCCTGAATTTAAATCTACGTTATGCTCTAATTTACTTAATTGATTAGAAATTACAATATTACGTGAAGTAATATCTAAAAGCCTTAATTTAAATACACAAAAAAGCCAAGAATAATTTTAAAAATATAAGTTGCTCTTATTGCAAAAAACAAAGAATTAATTTAGTTTTATCTCATTGACCCCATCCTCAAGTATTAAACTTTCAATGTCAAATTGAAGGTTGTCAAGTTGGTGGTTTTAATATTGGTAAATTGCGGTAGGTAATTTTTAAGTAATATGATCTAAAAAAAAAAATTATAATAATTCATTAAATATCTGTACAGAATAGATGGGTTTATATGCGCCTCCAGCACCAAAACTGAAGTAGGAACTAGACTTTAAATTATGCCTTGTCAAAACTAAAATTATAATTGCAATTATTATAATAAAGTAACTGAAGTAGAAACTTAAGTAGAAACTGAAGTAGAACATAATTATCCAATTCAAGATCAGTCTTTTTATTAGGTTACTTACAATTATATAAAATCAATAATTTAAAAGCATTCTTTTACAATTTTGCCTTTTTTGAAATCTTTTATGCATATTCATTATGAGATAACCGTAAATTTGAAAGTTACATATTGCACGCTATTTCTGGTATAGATACAGACAATTGAGCTACTATAGCTCGATCCAGTAGCGTTTCCATAGCATAATTTACTATAAAGAAAAATAATAATATTATACTGAAAGACAAAAGTCAAAGACTGCATTGATAGAAAATCATCATTCTATGTATAGGCCACTGAAAATAGCGTTTATGACAGAAGTAATTTATAAAAACCTGCTTTTCTGCAATTTTATGGTTAGGTATTCTTTTGTTTTCTGCGATTATTTGTAACATATGAGTTCATATAAAAAAAATTCGATTGGATAATTTGTTTAGATATCGATGGAAAACCTTAGCTATACGGCCTTATGTATGTATACATTATATCTTTGAGGTAATCTATAAAACATTTTTTTAATCATCTCCAAATGGTTATAGCACCAAAACCAACGCTTTAAAGTAAAAGTAGTTGAGCGCTTGTTTAAAGTGCTTACAATTATTTACAAACCAATTTCTGACATCTCATTGCCTAAAATCAATAGCCTTTCTGTTATCAAGTGAAATAAGTAAATAAATATTAAAAATTTACAGTTGAATTGTTTGAAAATAGTGTATTTTATAAACTAAATGTTGTCGCAGTCTTTTAGTTAAAGAAAGGTCCGGAGCTCAGACTGATTCTACGGAAGCTGCGATCGTGGGTTAATAATTTCAGTTTTAAAATTAAACAAAGTAAATGTATTTATCTAACCTTTAAATTGTGTGTGGATGTTGTGGACCATAAAGATGTTAAATATTAAAGATGTTCTCCAAGAGGAGGATTACTACTGATCTTCATCGATAAACAAAATTAACATAAACGAACTTCTGGATGTTGACTTTTAAACCAGAACTGGAAGGTCTGCTATAGGCTGATTTATTCAATTTCCAAAAAAGTATCAATTAGAAACCATTACAAACAGGTGGAGGTTTTTCATAGATAGTGAAAAAGTGGCAATCAAGTTATCTATTGCACAACAAAACAACAACCTACAAACCTACAAAATATTAGAACATGTTGTCAGAGGAAACTTATGAAATAAAATAAGAATTTTCTTACCAGATGGACGGTTCCAGACTTTTATAAAGTTAACAGTCCTTCTACAAAACGCGTGTAGATGTTATAAAAATTGGGACAAACCACAAAAACTTCATTCGCCGATTTTTTAAAACCAACCTCTGTTTCGAAATTAAGGCAATCATACTTGTAGCGTCATCCTTTCATCAGACGTCCAACATCGGAAACTGCACTTTCCATCGGAAACTGCATCGGAACTGCGTATAGGTTGGATAAAAAAAAACTCTAAAACGTTTTACACAAATTATGTCATGGTTTTGGAAGGAAAATTTAATGGGCTATAAAAAGTGAACTTTGAAAGATCAAATAATTCCACTCAAAAATTATAACTATAAATTGCAAAATTAAAGGAGAGGTAGGTATACTCTTGACGCATGAATGAAACCTTAATGCATTCTAAAAAAGCATATTTTAAATAAGAGAATTAACTATGGAAGAAGGCCTTAAAAGAACTATTTTTTTCAAAAATTGAATTTAAGAAAGGTCGATTTTTATAGCAAATTTTAACCCAAGTCTCTCGTGATTGGTGAATCACATGAATTGCTGTGGCTGTTTACATTTTTCTCAGTAATTCGTACGAAATGCTAGCAAATCTGTACTCCTCTTAGGACCAAAATTACTCTAGAAAATTGGATCCTTCTCGTGCCATGGTGGTTTTTATAAAAATTAACTCTACGCAGCCTTCGGCCGCTTCGGGCCATTTTTATGAAAACTACACTTGTTATAAAAATATCCCTAGGGCCACAGGTGCAGGAAAAGGTGGATCATTGAGAGATAAAACTCGTTTTTGGCGACGCCCAGTACCCAGTGTCTTGAGCATTTCTTGGCAGTGTTTAATAGCTGCCTTGCAAAGAGGGAGTTCCCAGCTGAATGAAAGATTGCTAAGCTAGTGCTCATCCGCAAGGGCATGAAGCCGCCAGAAAACCCGTTGTTCTATAGACTGATTTGCCTGATAAACCACGTTGCAAAGCTCTTGGAGAAGATATTGCAAACCGCATCCAAAAAGAGTTCGAACTCAGCGGAAACCTCTTCGATAATCAGCACAGCTTCCGGTCTGGAAGATCTACCACGGGCGTCCTAAACAAAATCATCGATGCAGACTCTTTCAATAGCGCAGTGTGAAAGCATATGCTGGTGGCGATGAGAAAAAATACGACTGGAAACCCACAACATTCTGGTTAGTTACCTCAATGACAGGCGCCTACTGCTAGGTTTAGAGGACAACGAGGACGGCACGCCGATTGTAATTACCAGCGGAGTCCCACAGGGGTTAGTCCTGGGTCTCTTGCTGTAAAACATTATGTACGACGGCATATTAAGATAGTGGGTTTTGGGGACAATATTACGTTGATTGTCAAAGGCGTGGAGGATGAGCAGCTTGAGAGAAAAGCCAACGAGGCCATCCGCATAGTGGCAAAGTGGGTCCATGGCCTGAGTCTTAAGCTTGTTCACAAAAATTCCAAAACAGTCGTGGTGTGTGGCCGCCGCCGAAAACCGGAAGTTAACTTCCAATTAAATGGCAAACCTATCGGCGTCAAAAAAGAGGTTACCATCTTTAGTTTGGTAATAGATAAATATCTAAACTTTCGATACCACATCAGGACGATTACAGCAAAGACGCAGTCGATAATCACCTCACTCGCCCATCTGATGCCCAACATCGGAGGACCTAAAACTATAAGGAGGATGATGAAGGAGTGGCCCAGTCTGTCCTACTATATGCAGCGCCGGTGTGCAGCGGCAGTTGACCGTGTACGGCACAGCGAGAAACCGCAATAGACTTTGGAGTGTGCAGCGGCAAATGGCCTTGAGAACGGTGCGCAGATGCAGAACTATGTCTAAAAACGCCGCCTTGGTTCTTGTTTCTATGGCCTCGCTGGATTTTTGGGTGCTCGAAAAGGCGCAGGTGGTGGATGACCGGTCGAGTGCAAGTATCGCTATGGGTCGGGAGTGGGCTCGGGGAGTTGAACTACCACTTGACCCAGATTGTTTCCGGCCAAGGTTGGTTCAACGCGTATCTGAACCGTTTTGGATTAAAATCACAAGACACCTGCCGCTACTGCAGCGAGAGTGACACCTCCAAACATACGTTTTTTGGATGTTGAAGATTGGAACAACATCGCCAGCTCCTGTCCCTGGAGTTCGGGGAAATGCTCACCCCGAACAACATTGTGTCATACATGCTGAGGCACGAAGAGAGCTGGCAAAAAGTGGAAAACTTTGTGGCAGGGGTAATGAAAAAGAAGGAGTCGGACGAGAAGCTAGAGCAAGGCCAGAGAAATCAAAGAAGACAACACGGTTAACGATGAGTCAGCTGGCGACAGACAAACAGGGCTGTAGACAGTTTTTTCTCGCAAAGTCTGAAGGAATGCCGGAACGTATTACCGGGCTAGCGGGAGATAGGGAAGTGAGTTCAGAGAGTGAAACCCTACACTCTCGAGTCTGTTAAACCCGGAGTCTTTTTTAAGATTCTCACCTCTCGCAAATGCATAAAAACTAGTTTTTGATTGGATTTTACAAGAACCGTGGTTGTGCAAGTAAAAATTGACTGGATGAACTCTACGCTTTGCTTTGAGCGCCTCCAGCCATTTTTACTGCACAATAACTATTTGAAAAACATGATTTTTGCTTGAAATGCACTGTCAAACCATATGAATGCTAGTTTCGCTCCTGTTATCACTAACCACGAGCAACTTAGCTTAAAATTTGCTATGAAAAAACTTTGATTTTTGAAAAAACTGGTGGTTTTAAGGCCTTCATCAATTCTCTTATTTAAAATATGCTCTTTCATTATTCATCGAGGTTTCAATCGTAAAATTGTTATTTTCACGTCAAGACTACTTACCTCTCACCCAAAATTAATAATGTAGTTTTCATGTTTAACAGCATCACTGCATTCATATGCACGAAGCAGAAAACAACTGCTCAGTTTTGCTGTGAAATTGTATTGATTTTCATATAGAATCTACCTAGTGTATTAAAAATTTGGAAATCAGTTCGAGCCGCAGGCGACAATTTTTAGTTAACTAAATAAATAACATCTGACAGAATAGTAGCGAAATAATTTACATAAAATCATAACCAGTTAAAATAAATATATTTCTTAATTAATTATTAAATTAAATACCTAGCTACTTATTATTAAGCTTATTACAGCTCTGCTTACTTTATAAATCAAGATGGACGGCTGTTCTATAGTGACAAATTGAGCATAAATTGTATTTTATTTAATATCGTTAATACGATAATTATCGTTTTCAATCAATTTGACACACTAGACTTTCCGTTGAGTTTTAATAAAATTCTTCGATTTTACATCAAAATTATCATCAGGTGCCATTAATTTTTATGGAAATGTTTGTGTTAATAATTTAGATGTTCAATCTCTTTAAATAAATTCTATAAACTTAAATTATTAGAGGTAAATTGGATTTCGCGGACTACAACATTTTTTAATAGTGAGCGAAAGTGAATTTTCGCTTACTAGTGAATAAAATCCCACTTTGGTTGCTTGGAAATGGCAATGTAATAGTAATTTATAGGACTAGTGCGTAAAGATACATTTTATTCACGAACGGAAAGTTTAGCATACGAGGCAACGCCGAGTATGCTATCTTCCGTAAGTGGATAAAAATATCTTTACTCAAGAGTGGCATACGACATTTTATCCAAAACCTGCAAGTAAAATAAAAATTTCAAAATCAAAAATTTGAAATGACATTATAATTTTGTGGCAGTAATCAATTGTGCACACTAGACTTTTCGTTGAGTTTTAATAAAATTCTGCGATTTTACATCAAAATTATCATCAGGTGCCATTAATTTTCATAGAAATGTTGGTGTTAATAATTTAGATGTTCAATCTCTTTAAATAAATTCTTTAAACTTAAATTATTAGAGGTAAATTGGATTTCGCGAACTAAAACATTTTTCACCAGTGAGCGAAAGTGAATTTTCGCTCACTAGTGAATAAAATTCCACTTTGGTTGCTTGGAAATGGCAATGTGAAACTTATTTTAATTGCAGGTATTGGATAAAATTATATAAAGTACGGTTGATCGTCATTTGAAATTCCAACAAGCAAATTTTCAATATTGTTACCACAGTTATCATCTGTTGTTTCTTCAACATTCAATCCAATGTAATAGTTTTCAATTGCAAAATGCTTAGAATTCGCGCTCTACTTGTTATTAAAAGACACAAAAATTAATTGTTTAAATAACCTTGAATAAATTGATTTTTTTCAGTAGCTATTGTAATGAAAATTCACATGATGTTATAATGAATTAATTCTATAAACTAATTTTATGGACTGTTACTTATAATTTAGTCAATTATTTATTTTAGTTCATTATAAGCGGAATCTACTCTGTCTTCCCTTAAAACCGTGAATTGTGTGATAGTCAGTTACGACGAAAATGTTATAAGTAATTCTTTTATTTTATCCAGCGTACTTAAATTTACTGTTGGAATTTTAATTTTAAATATTAGGTACTTAATATTTATTTTATAATAAGGAATAATAATAAAATTAATTTTTGTTGATTAAGTCATTAAATTAAGAAGAAACAGAAACTTCTCTTTTGTTACTTGTTAAAATCATGTACCTACCTAACTTTACTTGGTCACATCAGAGTAAAAATAAGACAAACTATTTGATTACAATCAGTAGCTTTTCTAACACAGATCTTCACGATATGACGCAAGGATCTCAACTAACCAAATTTTTATTCACTATTTTGACTAATTCCAATGTTAGAATTCAAATTTGAGTGATCCTTGCAATGGATGCGGATGAGCAAACTGTAATCTCTTATTACACGTTAGAATTATTTTAATTTGCAATGAAATATCTGTCCGGTTCCCATCTTGGTTTGTGTTGAGTTACATTAATAATATTGAAAGGACATGATGCTGGTAAGCCGACACCAACAAACCTTCCTTTGCACAGAAGCACACTAAAGTACGAAACGGTTGAGTAATCAGAACTTTGCTGGATTGACGAATGACTGAAAATTTCCAAAAAGCGTTGTTCTCATTTTTAAATGAGCTCCCACTTGACCTCTCTATTTAAGAGTTTTAAGTGAAATAATAAATTAATAATTACCTACTTCAATCAAATTTTGATGAAAATGAAAAAGTTTATATAGATAGTTTTAGATAGGTAAATTTATAAAATTCTTTTAAGGAATGATACATGCTCTGCACAAAATAAATAAAATTATAATCATTTTTATTACATCAATATTTGTTGTATTTCCTGATTTTGAAAGAAAGAATGCGATTTTTAGAAAAAAATTTCCTTAATAAAGTAATTTAATTTATATAGTAAATCAAGTTAAAATTAATTAATACCTTTCTATGTACAACACGGATATCTCACTTCACTTTGCATAAAAATAAATATTTAACAACGGCTGAACCGAAACTTTAGAATAATTTTCTAATGTCAACTGCACATATTATGTTATAGGTATTAAAAAGAAATTTCTTTCTACTTTCTTATACTTCGTGGTAGTGGTAAGATTTAATGTTTATTCTAAATTCTCCAATCAACACAGGGCTCTTTATATAAAGAAGAATATCGGTTCCTGAAAATTATATTTGTGCAGTGACTTTTGTATAGTTAGGATCAAATATAATATCAATATGATTTCCAATGTAAGTATAATTATATTCAAGTAGATTACCTTTGTTAATATATTTTTGGTTTTAGTTAACACTAGCTCTGGTCATCTCAGTTTTTGGCTTGGCATGTGCTATTAAAATTCAACATTATCACCACGACTTATCGGATCACCATGAAGAATTGGAGCATTACGAGCCAATAGAGCATTATGCCGCAGTAGAGCACAAGGAGAAACATCATATAATTCCTATTATAAAGCACGAATTCAAACAGAGTAAAGACGGTTATTCATTCAGGTAAGTTTAAAACTTTTCAAAACATAATAAAAACCCAGGATTTCTTAGTAAGAAATCCCAATCTTTTAGTATTTTTATATTATGTAAAACAATTTTTTGTGATATAATCTTCAAAATACGCTATTAAAGTAAGATTTACTACACCTAAACAGAGTTTATGGTAACAGGACTTTTTTTTGATAAAAATGTTAATGCATTTAAATTCTGTGAGGTGTTAATAAAACTTTTAATTATTCCAAAATATTAATTTGTCAACTTTTATCACCGGAAGGTCACGCGCATTGTTTTTTGTAATTTTAATTAAAACAAATCGGCATAATTACAAAGAGGAATGCAGTGAAACCGATGAGGAGAAAACACTGTTGCTTTTAAAGCAAAATGCAAAATTACAGATCCACTTTCACAACATCTGTTGTATCCATGATATATTTTATCTAAATCAAATTTATAAATTATGTAGTCGTAGAAAGCGTCAATTAACGTTATAATTACATATTATAAATTTGATACTATCATAACATTTCATAATATAAATTAAGACAATATTTAGGATTGAATAATTGGGCTAATTTAATTTGCTATAATTAAATTTATTCTTTACTTCCTTTACGCTTTGTTTTCTAATGTTATATTTTTTATTAATAGTTACGAAGGTGGAAATGGAATACATGCTGAAGAAAGTGGATACGTAAAGGATTCAGACGAAAAACATGGATCATTGGTACAAAAAGGAAGTATATCTTACCATGATGAACATGGTCATCCAATTCACCTCACCTATATTGCTGATGAGCATGGTTTCCGTCCACAGGGCGATCATTTACCAACCCCTCCACCATTACCCATTGAACATTTAAAAGCAATTGCAGAACATAACGCTCATAATGCTCATTCTGGTCATCAAGAAGAAGTTTCCCAATATGGAGGAGGAGAAGAACTACATCACCATTATGGTCACTTGTAAACAATAAACACGTTATATTAGTATGTAGCTATAAATGTGATCTTATTACTTTGACTGAATCATTTTCTTGTTATCTAGTTTTGTTTATATTTCTAATAAAATGTCTTTATTACGTTATTTTTTAAATTAACAAAAATTAGAATTCCTAGTGACCAAACTTTTTGCAAAATTAAACATTCTTTTTGAATATTATATTGATACATTTGCCTAAAGCAAACCTTCCATAATTGTAATGAAATCAATGAGCAGGGCAGAAATCCCAAATTAGTCTTTTGAGTTACAATAAAAATAATAATTTGGTAACTAATAAAAAGTGTAAAAAGTTTATAAATTAGAAACTCTCAAAATAATCTTTAAAATAGGAGTAATGTTTGGTAAATCGAAAAGAAAGTTACCAAAATTTTCAGATTACAGAACAGAGAAGTTCAGATTATCGATTTCATTTTTGATACAATTGGAGTGTTTGGAACTTAATAATATTGATTTTGTAACAATAGAGAGCATATTGATTTTATAACATAAATTTATGAATTTAAGTTGTTAATTAAACCAAAAAATATAATTTATTCTTATAAGCATTCAATATTGGTTGGTGGTATCAGCTGATAATTTAATTATATAAAAACTACATGGAAACTGAAATACCAGATAATTTATTTAAGAGAATGAAAACAATCGCCATTTTTAATTTAAATGTGATTTCAATGTTAATTTTACAGTTAAAAAATCTGTTATGTTTTAAATTATTTTGAAAAACAATACGAAAGGGTTGCTTCTTATTACTATAGTGTAAAAATTGAAATACGTTTAATTATTAATTTTAGACAATAATTCTAAATTTTAGTACAAGGACGTGAACCAATTTTTAAATTTCACAAGAAATCGACAGAACACTTCATTGTAGTAAGAAATTTTGCATAATTATCAAGTCGATCTTTAATCGTACCTATATCTTAAACGAAACAATAGCTAAAAGGTTTTAATAACAGGAAGTTAACTTCTTGGGTATTTCTATATATACGAATTCTAAGAAAAGTACCATCAGATGTAAATTGAGAGTCAAGTAAAATAATTATACACGATGAAGTTGGTTAGTGTAAAGAGGGTGTATTTCACCCTATATCAGTGTGATTTTTGTATTTTATCGTATTTATTTTTTAGGTTTATTTTGTTTTACTGTCCGTAGTTGTTTGTGTTATTTATGGTAAACCTCAATACAGGAAAAATCAACGAGACTCCCGAACAGCCACTATCTTACGTTTAGAAAATAATAATATTGGGGTGGGAAATTATGATTTTGCGTAAGTACTACAATTTTTTTAGTTATAAAAAAATAATTCCATGAGTTTAAATTAATTATTTTTTGCTTAATGATTATAGTAAAGAATATAAGATAAATTAATTTATTAAACTACTTTTAAAAAAAACGCTATATTTCTTAGTTTTAAACAAATATTGCATGATAAATTTCAGATATTTTTATATAACAATTTTAGTTTAACTATTACTATTGGTATAGTAATACCCACGAGAGCTCGAGCTTTACTCAAAAAGATCATAGGTACTTAGAGTAGTCCGCAGTATTAAAAAAATTTAAGCTTCAAATTATTAAATTTTGGATTGACTTTAATTTTTAAAAATAAATAGGAAAGCTGCCCCATTCATAAATATGACCATTGATCATTTTCATAATAAGTTTATAATGAATTTATTAGTAAATTCCATTCTTGCAAATTAATGAAAAAAATTTCAGTGAATAGTTTAGTTAATTTATGAAAAAGATGGTTCTAGACATCTTTTTTGGTGTAGCAACGTTGCTTCAAAAAAAGTTTGGCTTAATTTAAAAGTGTGGATTATTTTAATTTAGGTTACCTTGGTTTTCTTGCTTTAAAGAGGAAAGTTATACTTTTTATAGTACCTATAGAAAAGTTTTCTAGTGCTTCCTGTATGTTGATTTTGATTTTTATACAAATTTTTTATAGAGAAACATGACGGAATAGCAAAATCATATGCATATATTTATTAAATACTTATTAAATTTTAATTTCTCCTAAGGTGATTAATGCCCTTGGTTAAATCGTCTCGAATTGAATTTCATCCGTGGGAGGAATTGCTATGCAAATATCTGCATACATAATATTCTGTAATCCAATAATGAAATTCATTTTTGTTGTGTGAAGACAAAAGGTTATAAGTCGACTTATACATTTTCATTAATTACAATCCTGGAGGGTAAAATTTCTGCTTTAATTCTTATTTCTCTGTTTAAGAAAGAGAATTTTATTAAAAATGCAAATTAGAATTAAAGTTGCAATTTCATCCTCTATGATTGCAAATAAATGGTAATGTTAAACTCCACTTCTAACCTATTGTCATTACACCACAGATTTTATATTAAAAATTACTATAAAATCACGTTATTTTAGGCCGAACATAAGCGTACTAAATAGCGCAGTATATTTCAATATTTTAATGAATAAATAAATTGTAGGTAAACATAAAAGTAGTAGAAAAAGACTAAATTGGCAATAAAGTTATGCAACCCAATATACACTACCTGAAGCTACCCTGAAAAAATTGTAAAATTTAGTATTTTAAACAGCCAAAATTTTTCAATTATAGTAAATATTAACAAATAATTTTATTGAAATGTTGTGTAAATATAATAGATTAATGAATTTTTTTTTGAATATGATTTGTACAGTCTAGCAGCTCAATTTCAACATTTCACTCATAACCTCAATGCTAGTAAAGTAAATGACTAACATTTTTTATTAATTATACTAGTCAAATAAAATAATAATAATCTTAGCGTTATAATTCTTATCTCACATAGCTATTGAGCTAAACTAGAGTGTCGCCATTTACATCCAGATTATAATATTTAAAAAAATTGTACTGCAATGTTTGAGTAAAATAATTATATATTTCTTTATGGGCATTAAAGTACCATGAAGTCATTAGAGGAACTGCAAAGCTGCTTGAAATATTACAAACATTTTGTTGTCTTGAGGACCCAAACACAATTTTAAATTATTAGATTTTGAATTATGAAATAGCCCATATAGCTTACAATGTTAGCCCAATTTTGATCCAATATTGAAATCAATATTGCGCCAATATCGAGATGTGAACATTTTTCAAAATTGGTGCAAAATTGGTTTTCAATATTTTCAATATATAATGGTTATATATTGGGTAAATATTGGCGGACAATATTGATTATATAATATTGCCTTAATATTGGAAAACAATATTGGACCAATATTGGCTAAATCTTGCAATATTGTGCAAACATTGTGTGCTATATGGAAAACGACTGCTTTATGCAGTTGAACGATATCTATGAAATATAATAGAAAATGAACCACAAGTTATTTGTTCAGAATATCAGTATAAAAAATAGTTATCTATTTACTTGTAACTTTTAATTTGTTAATTATTACAATAATTCCTTTTGTGGAACAGACTCCAGATGCCATATTATTAAAGCCAATAATTTTTAAATCGCATTAATTCATTTAATAAATTATATACATAATTTTTAACAAAACTATTTTTAGTTACCAAACAAGTGATGGAACGTCAAGAGAAGAACAAGCAGAATTTAAAAATGCTGGATCAAAAAATCCAAGTTACGTAGTAAAAGGGTCGTACAGTTACATAGGAGATGATGGTGAAACTTATACTGTTAACTATATTGCAGACGAAAATGGTTATAGAGCTGTAGGAAGTCATTTACCAAAAGCTTAACAACATTTTATGAAATTTATTCCTTTATTTATTTAAAAGAAATTAAAAATTTTAATGTAAATATTCCAATATAAAAATAAACTTATTTTATTCATTTGGTGTATAATTTATAATAAAAGCTTTGTCTTAAAATGAAACTAGCTGAATTTTATTACATTCTTGTTCGTGATACATAAATATAAAAAATTTTTAAATATATAATGTCGTGTTCTGACGAACAACTCTTTAAATCCCGTAGCTGTTATAGTCGGAAGTTTGCATTATTTAAGACTCTCTCAGTTAGTGAATTCCAGGGTATGCATAAATTATCCACAATAAATGAAACAATAATTTTACCGGGCATCAATAAAATTTTACTCAAACGAAATTTAGTTATCATTAAATTTTATCATAAGCAGAAAACAGAATTTTAGCTAAATCAAAATTCGACAATGAATAAATCAGATATAGACGAGATTTATCTACAAGTTCCCACATTTACTTTAAATTTAATCAAACAAAATGCAGTCTTATCTGATTAATTCAACTTTTTAGGCTTCTGGAACAAATTATCCACCATAAAAAATCCTGTTTTCTTGGTAACAAGCAAAATTATTAATAAAAGAGAAAAACCATTCAACTTGTCCGAGTAAAATTCAAAATCATACAAAATTCAATAAATGGACGGATCAACATCAATTGTGGATACTTTAAACTTTTGGTAATTTGCTCGGCACACGTCAATAAATTAAATTTGAATTTTAATTGAACTATGCTATTATAACAATGTTTGTAATATTACAAGTTGAAGAAAAAATGAATTTTTGAATTACTTACATCAAATACAAGTTAAATTTGTTCTGAAGTAATTAAAAACAAAACAAAACAAATTTGACTTATCCCTGGTGCTTTCACAACTTTTGTCAATTTACAAAATATTTGATCCTGGCAATATAATAGAGCAACCTCTTTATCTATTCCTGAAGAAATAGTTGTTTAGTTGCTTTTTAAACAAAAAAATATATAACCATCAATTAAATTAAATAATAATAAAAATAAAATATGAAATTCTTCATAAAATTATGAGCTATCATTTTAGAAGTAATTGTTAAACAAATATTTTACAGAATAAAATTTTGGTTAAATTTACACTACGGTAATTTTGTAGTAAAAGCAACAAATATTGTAAAGCACATGTTTAGTTAAAAGATGAATAAGTTCATTTAGGAACGAACTATTTTGGATATTTTATTCTAAAACTAATAAATAAAGCTTTTGTATTAATTATATTAAGTGTCTTTCTTTACTGTTGATTATTTACAGCTTTGTAGTTTTTTTGTTAACGACCCAATCCACCTCCAGCTAAAGTAGCAATCAATCCGCCTCCAGCTATAAAATACCTTGGAGGCGATGGAACATCAACTTGGGGTGGTTTTCTTCTAGCATTTGCAGAATTAGGTAGGTGCTCACCTTCAGCCTGGTATCCATTTTTATCTGATTTATATGCAACTAAAATTTTCTTGCCATCTTCGCCAGGATACGAATAATATCCCTCTACAACTGCTTCTTCGTATTTAGTGTTAGGATTTATTACTTTTCTTGATTCATATCTTTTTTGGCCATCACTTGTTTCCACTCTAAAATATAATTTAATATTAGGTATAATTTATTGATAAATTGCTTTTATAGAAAATAAATCTTAAAAGCAAAATTTCTGAGTTAGGTGTAATGTAAAATATAAAATTAAACAAAAACTTAACCAAATGTTAAAATATTAGTATTTTAACCATAAGTAAAGTACAATACAAGAAATATACGTATTACAAGAAATACAAGTAACATACAAGAAATTTTATTAAGAAAACACTTTAAAGAATATTTTTAAATTTTTGTGACAAAGTACAACTAGAAAAATATTTGAAATTATGACTAAAATTTGAAAAACGAGAGGGGAGAAAGAAGAAAAACGTGGTATTTAAAAAATTGAAAAATATACTAAAATGATTGTAAAATTCAGAGTAGTAATACGATATGGCGCCATTTCAAGGTAATTGCCTATCTTCAGTCGTCTGTAACAAAAAAAAAATGAATAAAAATGAAAAATACCACGCGTTTCTTCTCTCCCTTTCCCCCGTTTTTAAAACTATATTTACAAATATTTTTCTAGTTGTACTTTGTCACAAAAGGTTAAAAATGTTCTTTAAATATTCTTTTCTTGATAAAATTTCTTATATGTTGTTTTTTAGTTATGGTTAAAATACTAATATTTTAACGTTTAGTTAAGTTTTTGTTTATTTTTATAAATTACTTTTAGTCTCTCACTTACTAATTAATATAATAAATCAAATTAGCTTCATATAATACCTAATAATAATAAAACTTGAAACTTCATGTAAATAGGTACATCTAGATTTGGCATTAGAAAGTGTTCGGTCTATTAATGTTTGATAATAATTATATTAATTATAATACAATTTATTATCTATAATTTATTTTTGACATATTTTTTAAAGTGTTTCTTCAAGTTTTCTTCAGAATAATTTGATGCCGCAGATAAGTATTTTTAGAAAATATGTGACCTTTCAGTTGCCAGTTAAATAAAAATCTATTGATGATTTAGTTTTTTTTTTATTGATTTTAATAAAGTTAGAATGTGGCAATTTCAAGTTTGCAGAAAAGTTGTAAAACTATTTAACAACCAAGTTGTTATACATTTGCGTTTAGAAAAAATTTTGTGAAAAAATTGATAAGCAAGTTGACCTTTAAGATAAGAAAGAAAATGTCAAATTAAAATGTATTATTTTAATCAAATTAAAGGTTAAAGAATAATTTTCTTCAATACGAATATAATAAATGCATTATGGGCAAATGTGATAAAATATATCGCTTTAATGTAATGTCTATTATGCCAATTCCACAATTTTTTTAAACCAATACTTCACCATTTTGCTCATACTAAACGATACTTCATTCAAATGTATAAATGAAGATGTGACAACATGACGATTCCTCCAACATTTATTTCAAACATATAAAATATTAATATGCGTTTTATTATGATTACCACAATATAATTTTTATGAACCATTGTTTAGGTATTTTAAATTTTTATTAAAGAAAAGTAACCGAAAGCATATTTCGTTGTGCTTAACCATTTAACAAATATAAAATTTCAGTGTTGCTAAAAAATAATAATAAAATTTTATTCGCTTACTTGTAGGTGTATTCTCCTAACTCATTCCTAGTATTGTCAAATTTTGTAATTCTGGCCAATGCTGAATGAGATGATGTTAATCCTTGAGGCCTACCATGTACGGCGGTTATCAGGACCACTACAAGTAATACCTAAAATAAAGATTTATAAACATGAATAACTGGCAATTAAAAACAAACAATGAAACGTCTTTATTTAAATATAAAATGTTCAAGGATCTGTCAATTTATTTCTACAGAGAAAATTAATAATTTATATACCTAAATACTTGTTAAGTTTAACAATTTGAATAATTACGAGACAATTTAATAATTATTGTTTTTTTGTCAATTATTTTTCTTTGATTATTATCAGTCTTATTAACGAGGGCTAATTATTTTGATATCATTAAAAAAATATTTTAATGACAAAACCTTAAGCAAGCATGTAATTTTTACTTACAATTTTCATGGTGAGTGAGTGGCTAATAACCAAAGATGTTATACGTTGGCAGGTAACTTTTATATCCAACTCCATCTCCATTAAGAATTTGAAGAAGTTTATAAAAAATCCAAAATATTCTTATATGAAGCTAACATGGTGTATGGTAATATTAAATTTATAATGCAGTAAAACAAAATCTCGTGCTTTAATTGTTTTTTATTTTTATCAATTTATTTTATGGTAATACCTTCCATTCTTAAGTCTTCCATTTACTACTGCATTTTAGTATTATTTTTTTGTAAAGTTGTTGTTAAATTTAACGATATACAACACACATTATAACATAAACTGCACATAAAATCTGGTTTGATACATACAAGAAATACCAGTTTTTTCACAAAAATTTTTTCGCAAATTTATAGAAGATAACTTTTTTAATTGTTAACTTGAACCTGTCATTGACCGTAACTCCAAGGAAAGTAATCAAACGGCATCAAATTTCACATTGTTGTTTGCTAGTGGATAATATTATTTAATGAAATTAATGACCAGACAATTTGGTTTATAATGTAATAATGGTTTTGTGAGCTCTATAACAAGTGGCGCCTTTCTGTTAAAAGGGCATATCGTTCAAGATCATATTATCAGTAACTTCTTGAACATGGTGAACTTGAACAAGCTGCACTGATACCACGTTTACTTTGATGGTTTTGCTGATATCGAGAAGATCATGATGTATTTTACGAAATTTACTTCTAAAATTCATTGTCGTAAGTAGAGACAAGTTCGCTACTTAAAATCGATTTTCTCCAAGAAAAAAATAACCAAATTTTAAATTTTTAATTGATGAGGTCGTAATTATGATCTACACATAAGTACATATAGCGATAATGGTGCAAATCGGTTACTATTTGAAGCAAAAGTTGACTTTCTCTTTGTAAGTCGTTTTAAAATTGTTCTTCTACTATAAGTTGTTCTGGTCATTAAAATTAGAAAAATTTCAGAATTTAAGGTATGTACTGTAGCACAGGCTCTATCATAGGAACTCCTAAAAATGGTTATGATGGGCAATTACACAAAGATGTCTGTCATTTGTGCAAAACTGAAAAAATGTATGTAATAAACTTATACAGGGTGGCCTGTATACAGACGAAACAGACGGGTTTGTGGTCAGCAGAATTTTTTTTTTAAGAAATGCAAAAACATGTCAACGTTATCATCGAGGGGGACAACTTTTGCAACCAATGTCACTCTCGTATTGTTTCATCTCTTCGCGCTGTCATGACAACCCCTGAAATGTTAATAAGGATGATAATGGCAAGTAACACCTTATTTGAAAAGTCTTTTTTCCCTGAATTCAGTGCTATAATTTTTTTAAAGTTTTATCAATTATTCAACAAAAAAATTGAAGTTGCAAAATGCGAAATAAATCCGATATTTCAAGACTTTTAAGAATAAAAAAGAGAAAAACGCTTGGACAAGTTGATTTTAATTTTAAAAAGGCTACTTTTACTGTTATAATGTTATTCATAAACATTGACAGTTCAACCCTTGAAGTGAAGGGTGAACCACCCTTACAGTCTTAAATGCAATAAGAAATTGAAACAATTCTTCCATTATTTCATAAACTTCTGTAAGCATCAAAGCTAAAGTTGCAAAAACGCATTTCACTTTTCTGATCAAAAATAAACCCATCTTTTATTCAAAATTCCAAGAGTGGTTTGCCCTTTATCTTAAGGGTTGAACTGTCAATGTTTATGAATAGCAGTAAAAATAGCTCTCTTAAAATTAAAATCAACTTGTCCAAGCGTTTTTTACTTTTTTATTCTTAAATGTCTTGAAATATCAAATTTTTTTTTTGTCGAATAATTGATAAAACTTTAAACAAATTATAGCACTGAATTCAGGGAAGAAAGACCTTTCAAATGAGGTGTTACTTGCCATATCATCCCTATTAATATTTTAAGGGTTGTCATGAGAGCGCAAAGGGATGAAACAATACGGGAGTGACATTACTCGCAAAAGTTGTCCCCCTTGACAATAAAATTGACGTGTTTTTGCATTTCTTAAAAAAAAAATTCTGCTGGTCACAATCCCGTCTGTTTCGTTTTCAAAGGTATGTATGTGATTTGAACATAAAAAATACCATAAAATTATTGTAGGAAAAATTTCGTATGATTTTTTAAATTTCTTCTTTGCTTAAAATCAAATAAATTACCTACTGCTGTAAATATAATAATTTGATTTTTGCTCAAAATTGTGTCAATTTAAATTGAAGGTACCCGGTACCTTATTCAGATGATACGAGTTAGGAATGGGTAAGATTGTATTTTTAAAAATGTAATAACTTCCAAAATAACTCGGAACCGTTTAGAAATATTTTTTATAAGACGACATTTTCTTTAAAATGCTGTCTGTATAAACAAAACTTACCTATTTAAGAATTTACACTATTATAAATACTAGATTCAGAAAACTTTTCCAGCAACCCACGTATTGTTATTTCACTTCATTAGTAGATATGTACCATCATTATTATTTTTGATACTTACGGCCAACGCAAGTCATCACTTGCTCGAAAACTATAGCTTATCCTTTAAAACAGGATTCTTTCATGAAAGTTAAAGTTTAATTTTGAGGAAATGAATTATTAAAATTTTAAATGTAAACAGAAATTGACTCCTCTTGGTTTTATATTATTTAATAATTATCACGAGATAATAAGTGAAAATATTTTCATAAATTAAAATATTATCGATTTAATATTATTAAGTACGTTACCCTTAAAATATTGTACGGCAATGCTACAATATTTGGTCAATTTATTTAAATTATTATTTATGGCCATAAAATCGTCATGAAGTCATCAGAGGGACTGGCGTGTTGCTTAAAATATGACAAAAAAAGAAATTATTTTTGATTTTTTTTCGCCTTGAGAACCTAAAAACAATTTTAAATAATTAGATTTTGAATTATGAAACAGACGATTGTTTTATGCAGTTGATCGATCTCTATGAAATATAGCAAGAAAATGGACCACAAGTTATTTTGTTAAAAACGTGAATATAGAAAATAGTAGTTATATATGTATATTCCTTTGTGGCACAGTAGATAATTTTTAAGAAAAAATATTTTTAAGTTACCAAACCAGTGATGGAACTAGGTAAGCGAAGAACAAGCAGAATTTAAAAATCCTTGATCAAGAAATCCAAGTTACGTAGTGCAAGGATTTTACAGTTATTTATGATATATGGTTTTTTTTATATATTTAAAAGATATTAAATTTAATAATGCAATTAATTATTCTATTAACAAAATTAACCATTTTTCATTCATTTAGTGTGTAATAAAGTTATCTGAATTTTATTCGATTCTTGTTTGTGATGGATAAATTAATATTAAAAAATATAAAATTTTTCAAATATAAGTTAAATTTTAATAATATAATGTTAATTACATTAATTAAAACAATTAATAGTTTTATACAGGGTGCTCAACTTTTTACTTTGTCGTTGTAGCAATGTTAGCGATATTAAAAATTGAAAAAAAAATAAATTTTTGAAATGCATCAATTACAAGTCAAATTTTTTCTGAGGCAATTAAACACAAAATAAATTTAATTAATTTGTGGTACCTTTTCTATTCTGGTAAAAGTAAGCCATTTTATGTAACTGATTTATGGACTTGTGACCCAAAGTAACTCATGCTGAGAAGAGAGCAGTTTCTTTATGTATGAAGAATTAGTTTGTAATTTTGATTTGCAACGAAATATAAATTAATTTCTATACAAAATTATGTACTACTCTTAAAAAGTTGTGGTTAAATTTACAATGACGTAATACGTTTGTTAAAAGCAACAAATAGTGTCAAGCTAAATCCACAGGTAAGGCAAAACTATTTTAGATGATTTGTTATAAAATTAATAAATACGGCTTAACTTAATACTTTTCATTTAACTAACGAAAGGTCAAGTCCAAAATCCCCAAGTTGGATAAAGTTGAGCGCACTGCATTATTACAACGTATTAGGTATTATAATTATTAATAAACTGATAACAATTTTTCATGTATATCAATCACAACTAAAAATTTAGTGGTTTATTTACATTGCAGTTTAATATGTACATCTAAAAATAGGAAGTATATCATGCTTATTGTAAATCTATTGTTAATTTATTATTTACAGCTTTGAATTTTTTCTTAACGACCTAATCCACCTCCAGCTAAAGTAGAAATGGCTGATGATGGAATACCAACTTGGGGTGGTCTTCTTCTAGCATTTGCAGAATTAGGTAGGTGCTCACCTTCAGCTTGGTATCCATCTTTATCTGATTTATATCCAACTAAAACTTCCTTGCCATCTTCGCCAGGATACGAATAATATCCTTCTACCACTGCTTCTTCGTCTTTAGTACCAGGATTTATTACTTTTCTTGATTCATATCGTCTTTGACCATCGCTCGTTTCCACACTAAAATTTAATTGAATATTAATAAATTAATGTTATAGGTTCTGAACTCAATATTTATACTATAATTAATATGCTAATAAAATTAGCATAAAATACAGTGAAAGAGTAATACTTCAAATAATATACCTAAATTTGACATAATCAAGTGCTTTACCTATTAACCTTGGATAATAATAATTATGATACAATTTATTATAATTTACTTTTGACATACTTTTTAACGTGTTTTTCTTAAAAATTTCCTTCAGACAAATTTGTTTTGAATTAATATGGCTAGATGTGACCTTTCACTTGCAAGTATTTAAATAAGATTTTATAATTCTATTGATGATTGAGTTCTTTTTATCGACTTTAATAAAGTCTAATTAAATTGGAATGTGGCAACTCCAGGTGTGCAAAGAAGTTGTAAAACTATTCAATACGAAATATTTTTTTTACATTAATTAAATTACGTTCAGCAAAAATTTTGTGAAAGAATCAATGGGCTAGATGACATTTAAGATGGACGGCTAAGCTAGGAAATGTCAAATTAAAATGGTTTATTATAATAAAATTACAAATTTAAATGAACGTTAACACATTCATCGATTATTATAATCGACATTCTGCTGATTTTGAAATATTTACGTCTTTGATCAATTCATAAATTTGCAGAATAAACCATTTAGATGTCCACTAATAGCATCAGAATAGTAGTTATCATAATAAAAAATAATTAACCTTTTATATAAGTAGGTACTACCTATTATAAGGTATAAATATTATGATAATCTCATATTATGTATGTATGCACAATAAAAGTATTTTTTATTATAATAAATACTAAACATTATTTTTTATTATCTTCTAATTTGAATAAAATTATTAACTTACTATGTCTTACAATTAAATTATTTTTTCTAATTATTGCTAGATTTCATTTTAAAAGAATTACTAAATTTACTGGTAGACAGAATTACTGGTAATTTTTACACTTTATTCAAATATCTAAAATGTAGATGTTACAACATGAAGATTCCTCCAACATCTATTTCGCAAATATATATCCATATTTCAAATGCGTGTTATTAAAATTATCAAAACATAATTTTTCTCAAGAATTGTTTTGCAATTTAAAATTTTTGTTGAAGAAAAATTCAGATAATCACATTTCTTTGTAGTAATCCCTTTTTTCAAAATAAAATATCATTGTTACTTTCCAAGGTTACAGAATAATTTCCGTTAAAAAAAGGAATTTCCTTCCAATGTTTTTTTAAGTTAAATTTTAATATAAAAACTGTAAAGGCACGCTAATTGAAGGTACCAGTACGCATCATGTAATTCTTGAACTTAAGATTAAATGATGCGTAAAAATTCTACAAGGTTGTTTAAAAATTAATAAAATAATTTTTTCTACTTACTTGTAGACGTATTCTCCTAATTCATTCCTAACATCATCAAATTTTGTAATACTAGCCAATGCTGACTTAGCCAATGATGTTAATCCTTGAGGCCTTCCATGTACTGCGGCTATCAGGACTACTGCAATTAATACCTAAAATAAAGGTTCAATAACATTAATAACTGGCAATTAAAAATAAATAATGAAACGTCTTTATTTTAAATACAAAATGTTCAAGGATCAGTAACATTATTTCTAAGAAAAAAATTATCAATTTGCATACTGAAAAGGAATAATTTAATAATTACTAAACAATTTAATAATATTGTTAATTAGTCTATTATTTTTCCTATATTATTATCAGTCTTATTAGCGATGGTTAATTATTTTGATATTATTAAGAAAATATGTTAATGACAAACTTAAACAAGCAGGTAATTTTTACTTACAATTTTCATGGTGAGTGAGTGGCAAATAACTAAAGATGTAATACGGTGACAGGTAACTTTTATATCCAACTCCATCTCCATTAATAATTTTAAGAAGTTTATAAATGCCAAAATATTTTAATATGGAGTAAACATTGTGTATTGTAAGAACATGGAAAAGATCAAGGTCTCCAAAGGGTCTCAATGTCATCAAAAATGCAACCAAAGATTTAATTGTGTTATGCTTTCATTTCAACACTTGACAATTAATTACTGGAAACTATCGCTAATATAGGATTATATTATGTATATTATAATGGTAAATAAAACAGCTGAAATTTTTACAGAAACTGAAGCAAAACATTTAGTATTATATTCTGTCATTTAGTAACATCCGAAACATTTTATGTTTTTGAGTGTTATTTCTCTTAGTTATTTTATTATATATTGACCATAGGCAGAAAATTAAATTTTCATTTACAGTATTTATGGGGAAACCCAAGCTTTGACCGTTTTTTATATCTTTATCCTATGATAATCATAATTACTAAGAAGAATGGCAAACTTCCGTTGTGACGATAAATTAACCTTGTTTAACAGGAAAAATAATTGCATAATCAACATTTTCAATTTGAACTTTACGAGTAAATTCAAAATTTCTTCAATACGTAAATAACACAATTAGTTTGATTCGCATTAAACGTGATTTCCTCATTTCTTTAAAGGTATTAGGCACAGCTGAAGGTAAACTTATTGATAATGAGTTAGCTTTGCAAACCTGCAGGGAAAAAATCTCTTATTCTAGATATTTCTAATCGCATCGTTTTATTTTATGCGAACACCGTTGTAAGTTATTTTCTTTTTTTTATGATTATAAAATGCATAAGAGTGAGTAGGTAGTTTATACTCAAAGTTTTGAAGAAAACACTTCAGTATTTTATAAAAAAAATTATAGTATGTACTACCCAAGATAAGTAAAATACCCTGAGCATCTGCTTTTGAGTTTTATTGTTATGACTTTATTACATACAAATTTTGTGTCCTTACTTTATTCATATCGCCCAATAAGTATTCTGATCCCTAAAACTAATTCCGAATTTAATTCGTAAGAATTTTTCCTAATATAGGCTATTCATCTTCGTAATTATCATTACAATATTTATTTAGCTTATAATGCTCCGCACCGTAAATATCACGATTAATTTCATCGATTTGAATAAATTAGCAATAAACAATTTTCATAATTACCAAATATTTTTTTAAATGTTTGTTAAATTGTAACGAATCACTGACACATATAATGTAAACTGCACAGAGAATCTGGTTCTGTACATACAAGAAATACCAGTTTTATTATACCAAATTATTAGCAATCATTAAAGTGCATTTTGAATAATACTACGATAATCTCTTTCTATTGTTGATATAGACCTGTCATTGAACGTAACCCTAAAGACAGTATTCAAATGGTGTCATATTACATCATACAGCCTGCCAATTGATGTCACTATTTATAGAAATTAATGAGATAAAAATTTGGTTTACAATGGAGTCATGGTTACAGGAGTTGTGTCATGTTGCACCGTCCTATTGAAACCATATATAGTCAGGGTTTATATCTGTAATTTCAGTTCACAAAACTATCAAAATTGTCTCACAATTTGGCACACCATTAATGGTCACTGCTCATTCTCAAGAGATCTTTTGATGCATTTTCGCTTTCTTGAACAAACACAATATTTTTACTTGAACAAGTTGCACGAGCATGTATTGCCGTTTTAATGTTTCATACAGTCACAGTATATTCAAAAAGTTTTTATTGAACTTTGGAACTGCATAAATCAGTACTGCTGCCTTAGATTAACATGACAAGCATCTAGATCAACATAAAGGATAGTCGTTATTAAGATTTTTATTTATGGAGAAGGTACAAATAGAATTGAGTGTAAGTTGTCGATTAAATGATTTTGAATTTCTGATACTTGAAAATTATCAAAGAAATTTTTAAATTTATTTCTTCAGGAGATTGAAGAGATCATAAAATGATAAAAAACGCACAAATGGTGGCTCACTGAATAGAGAAGAATCGTGACATTTGAGACATTGAGAGCTTTGGAGCACGCAAAATCGGTGCGTCCTCTTATTTCCAGAAAAGTCACAAGAGTAAATGACTTAATTGTGTAAATTTTTAAACATAGGGCTACTCTTAACTCTGAATCCATTATAGCCCTAAAACTATTTATTTTTTTAATTCAAAATATTTTGTTTTGATTGTTGATCAGTTTATTCAAATCTTACAAAAATATTAAAAAATTCTGAAAATGTTGTAAGTGGCCGAAACACTGTGTGCTTTTAGAAGAATATCATTTCTTTTTTTTTCATCATTTTATAATTTGGATAAATAATTTGAAAATGAATAAAACACATTTATTAGATCTTTTGTGTATCTAAACTTGATATACATAATCTAATCAAAACTACTAATAACAATTTCAATAAATTACTACCGATGACCTCGTGTGGCGTTATGAGTTGACGAACAGCTTATTAAAGAACATAAAAAATTTAATAAAATTCAAACATTTTAAGCAACAAATATTACCTACTAATAAATAGATTTTCAATACTTCCAAATATCAAGTATAACCTTAATAATTGTATTTATATTAATTATGTTAATTTAACGATAATTTATTTCTGCGTTCTTTTAAAAGGATAGTATAAGTTTATATTGGTTAATATTGACGGAAATAAAAGTAATTTGCTTTAGTAGGCATCAAAACAAAACAAAGCAGAATTGAAGTTTAAAAACAAAACATTTACTGTTTTCCATTTATTACCAGAACTGAGTTTCCGCAAACAGAAAAATAACCGGTGCAGAAGTTCTTCGCATTCTTTGCACCATCAATAATTGCTATGCCTATAGACATGCGACTTCTAAACATAGTATATTTTGATTAATTTTAACGTCGAAAACTTTGTTTTGCATGGCCACCGGCAAAGTTAAAAAAATTAGACAAATTGCCTTTTTCAATTTTGTACTTCCATAGTTCGTTATGGTTATAAGTAGTTTTATCAAAAAATATTATAAGGTATGTTACTACCAATTATTATATTTATGTAAAATAAAAGTAATAAGCCTAATTTAAACTTGATTTCTGATCAGAAAATCAGTTGTTAAGCTTGTTAAAGCAAACGCTTTAAACTTAATTTTAACCTTAATAATTTTAGCCTTAATTGCTATGTAGATTTTTCTGTAATTGCCTACTTTTGGTTTCAACTTTCAATTGTGGTTTTATGTGAAAAAGATAGATGTGTGGTAGTTAATCGTGCATCTCGTATTTTGTCTACCACAATATGGTTTATAATATAAATTGATTGTTTTATTTTACTTTAACGTCTTCGTCAAATAGCAGTGACCTTAGTTAACCTGATGTTATAAAATTTTGATTTTTGGGGTTATGTCTTCAGTATGGATAAGTGCGGACGAGATAATTGGTTAGGCTCGATTCGTTACATAGTTTATATCGCCAGAAAATTGTGTACTACCAGTTCCAACATCAAGGACTTTTTTGTCATAGCTGTATCTTAAGTCCCCGTCACTATTTCATTTTTTCCTTTATCAGTTTTTTACGTTTTTTCTTGAATATAACCAACTTATCCCTATCTTGATGTTTTATTTAATGAACTAGCACCCATTTATTTTTTCTAGTTAGCTACCAGACAAGCACTTAAAAACATAATCTACGACGGCTTCCAAACCACCAAAGCTTTCAAGGTTGGATTTAGGTAATGGTTAGCCACCCTTTTTCATCAAAATGGTCTACAAGGCAGTGTATACATATGGTTAACCTCTGTTTGTTGCTGTAGTCTTGGAAAACTACCTTATGGGTACCACTAATGTGATTAAAAAAATGTTACGTATTTAAACTTGATAAGTTGTTAATCTACCAAGGATTAGAATTTAGATTACTCGAACAAAAGCTATATAAATCGCAAGTCTTGAACAAATCAATTACGACATTCTAGACTCTCAACATATTTAGTATCCAGAATGAACAATCATGAGGTTTATCATATTTAAAGGTTATGAAGCAACAAACCAGCAGGTTATGAGTCAAAAAATAAGAAATTGGGGATCTACATGCATAATATGCAGATTTCGAGAAGCTTCCTCTGGTACAAAAAAATGTAAAATTTGAAGGATACATTAACAAAATTCAAAATAATTAAATTAATTATTGTAATATAAACTAAATTCTTTTTAAATTAAAAAAAATCTTTAATTGAATATGACATTTACGAGAAACACGGCTGGAATGAATCTAATTCACTATGACTCGACATATTATTTCCAATGAAATTAAGCTTATTAAACTTTTACTTTATATTAAAATTACGGATGTAATAAATTTTCATACTAGACAAAAAAAAGATCTACCATAGAAAAATAAAAATTTTACGTTATTAGGTTTTAGTAGAATCACAACTAAAGAATTTATAAAAATGTCGGTCTAACAACGTGTTAGGTTTTTACCAAGTAATTCGGTGAATTATTCCAGTTACCTTTTTTATTAATAGGGTGATTTCAAATGGTTTTCCGATAGAATATTAAATATTACACGGATACGGTTTTTATGAGTTTTCAAAATAATTGAATTTTTAACTAGTTTTTACCACAAAAGTATTTTTTTTTTTATTATTTTTATTTGCTAAGCAATGTTATTACCGACGTATTGACAAGTTTCGTAATATAAATTCAATTTTTTTTATGGTTAAACTATTTTACAACCAGGATAAACCCGTAATACTAGTCATTGACGAACTGTAGTTTAACGTGAAATACGAACTGTGGCAGAAGTAAGTATGGATTTGGAGTTCGCTTGAGATTCGAACAATGGACCTTTTCATCCAAAGTCGGTTACTTGATTCAGCTCAATGAAAACTATCGATTGTTTATAATATAATAGGTGCATTAATTTACAATTCATACTTTTACTATCTTCAGGGGTCTTGAGCAAACACGAAAATGACTTCTCAATTCTAGTAGCCACTGGATGTCTTAACCAATCGGCTACGCTCTTGGAAACTCACTCATATCCTACCTAACTATTAGTTTTTTTCCTTTTACCTGAAAAAATTCAAAAATGCTATTAAGCTTTTCTTTAATACAAATCACAATATGCGCTCCAAAGGCGAAAATTAACTCCAAAGTAACAATAATGTTAAAACACGTATTGACTATTTATATATGATAGGGGGTTTTACTTAAGATAAATCATCACTAATTTAGTATTCTACTAAGAAATTCTAATGACGTAAAGTCAAGATGCAGTGGCATTATTATGAATCAAATAACACTGTGCAACACTAAAAAATTTACCAATATCTTGAATAGTGGTTCGCATTAGGTATACCTAGTATATGTAAAAAAGCAAATTTTTTTTTTATATATCACATCTCAAAACATAAATATGCAGTGTTTTGTTTTATGTACTCTACACAATACCTGCTTGAAATTAGTCATCCAAATATCATATTTCTGAGTACAAATGTCATCAAAACAGTTAAACTACCCATAAATAAATTTTTTACATTCTCATTTAAAGTTTTATCCGGAAAATAAGACTGTTAGTACAAAATATGGCGAGCTTTTTTGCTAGGAAATCGACTTTATTAGAGAGACGTCAAAACGCTTAGATATAAGCCCCCCATACTAAACAAATTTGAATCAGTGTTAATGCTCATATGCTTATATGCACTGATTCCATTTGGTAGGCTTATTTTTGACGTCATCACTAATGGAGTTAATACCAGACTTTAAGAAGCGTTATGAGGGTAGATGAGAACCAGCAATGTCTGCAGACTTTTTTTAATAATTCACAGAGATACTGTGAAGACTGACTGCAAGAAAAAAAGTCAATAGTTCTAAAACATATAAGTATTTTACTAAAAAATAAAGTTTTTTGTCGTTAATTTACTATAATTGTTAAAAATCAATCAATGCTTTTTACTATGAAACCTGACGTGATGGCACTATTTTATTTACAAACTTTCATTGAGTTTGGAATGAGGTATCATTATTACATACTGTAAACCCAGTAAAAAAAATTTTTTATTTTGTTGCACAGTGTAATTATTCCAATTTATAATAATAAATAATAATTATTAGTACCTACTAATATATTTTAGTGCTCAATAGACTAAAAACACATTCATAATTATACATATTTTTTATTTAATAATTAATCAAAATATAGTATATTTTATCAGTAAATGCAACAATTAAGGTATGGTATCCGGTGCGCTTGAGGTTTTTATATTTATTATTTATTGCCTTGCAATTTAAAATAGTATTTTAAAAAGATTGCATATGCCCTTCGGAATAATATTTTAGTAAAAGTGGATTACGGATTTCACCACATTTTGAGTCTTGATTCCAAAATAGTCTAAATTATTGATACTTTAATTTTTTCTGATTCTATTCTTTTCATTTGTACCTAAATAGTTTTTAAAATATATCAAGAATTTCGTAGAATAGCCTAGCAAAATGTTTGCCCAATTCGTTTTAAATCCAAAATAATTTGTATTGTTTGCTCTTTGTTTTTGTAGCCCCTTTATTTTAAACAACAATTAAACAATTGTTTCAAGTATGAAAACTGAAAGCTCAAGCGTAATTCTTTCAAGTGAGTCAGTACCAACAGATAGAAATAAGTAAAAACGATTTAGACTATCTTGGCTTTAAATTATAGCAAACTAATAATAAGTTTTAGCCACAGCAGTGGAGTGATGTGATCGCTGGTTGAGTATAAAGCGGAAATTCTGGGTTCAAATCCCGGATTGCACAGAATTTCTTGGCTCGTCCTTCCGGTGGGCATCCACACTCCTGTGGTGATCCCTGATAGTTGTGTCGACGTCATTACCGTTGATACGGATGCGTCACACACGAGAGTTTACAAGACAGGTTAGGTAGGCAGGGAATGAAGCCATGGGCCTTCTAGGCCTGTAGAGCTGTAATATAATAATAAGTTTTACTATTTTTCTATTATACTGGACTACTACTATTACATTAAAATAAAAAAAAATTAAAAATTTTTTGTAAATACAAGGAGACTTTATTTATAATAATTTTATTATTATCCTTATTTTTTATGTTACTGATTTGCAGCACTTCAACTAAAAGTAATTTGATTTTAGTAATTTTTGAAGCCAATTTTCAAATTTATTTACTGCATTCTTTCTTCTTGAACCATTTTGAATAAGTTTTTAAAAATTGTATAATCTGAATGAATTACATATTAACAAGAGGTTACAAGGAAAAAGGGAGAGAATTTTCTTGTAAATCTGAATTAACACACGGAACATTCATGAAGTTGCTATGTGTTTGTCTCGATTAGTTTTTTCGATTGCCTAAAAACGTTTCAGTGCATATAAAAGGCTAATATTAAAGAAAATTGCTAAAAGTTTTAAAATAAATTTCTTTGTAAAAATAATTATTTTTATGGGTATAACTAGGCAACACATTTTACTGTAAGTTGAATACATAATAGTGGTTTTGGTGGGAGACTTGAAATAAATAAATAAGATTGCTTGCTTTTACGTGATCACATCTGACATTTCTCTTATTAATTTAATCAATCTACACTAATAAGTACTAACAAGTAAAATTTGTTTACATAAACTACAGTATTAACCGTAGTCAATTTTACACAAATGTTGCAGCAAAAATAAAACAAGTGAAAAATATGAATGAGAAACTGTGAAGGATTTGGATGTCTAGTCAAATAAAATTTTGTCAAGAAATAAAGTAACAAAGCTGTTAAATTGATGGTATGTGGTACCTGAAAGCACCAGGATTAAATATCAAAGAAGTTCACTTCTGGATGGTGGGTTTTTGAAAACCACCTTAAATTTTGAAAACAACACCAAAAATTTATTTTCTGCCATTATTTGGAAGAAGAAGCACCTGACAAAAAACATAGAGCGCTACAAAAAATGTTAGATAAAAATCTGAATAAAAAGGATAGTATGCGTGCTTTCAAAGTATACTAAAATTATAAGCGCATAATTCAATATTGAAAAATTGTGAAAAAATTATTGAAATGACGTTAAAAAATTAGTATTACTTGTCATAGTCATCCAGTCTGTCAAAGTTTTCATCTAATATTTCTTCAATAAGACAACTTTTATTCTGACAATTAAAGCACATTACGGTGCATTTTAATTTAGCTTTTACACAACCACAACGTTAATCACATCTTATCTTTGAAAGAATGAACAATCAGCTACAGGACGATAGCTGGTGCTTCAGTAACATAACCAAGTAATAAAGGATTAGCTCCTCTTTTCCAACGCCTTGTTCTGATTTTGAACTTTTTCTTTGTCATGTTTGTATTAGAGTGTTGTCGTGCAGCTGTAGAAATTGGAAGATGCCAAGATAAAAGAAGAGCAAGTCACAGATTCGTTGCAACACACTTATCTATAGTAATTATTATTTAAGCATTTTTCGAATAATGTAGTCTTGTATAATGCAAGAACTGATGGTTTTGATGTTTTTCGTGTTAATTTTGGTTATAACCAGAAGCGGAACACAAGAGAGCATTTTTTTAAGTAATAGATAAAAACAATTTATTTTTATAAAAACTTGATAATTTCTTGTGCAACTTTAATAAATTATGACCTCATCATAAATGAAAAAATTAATTAAATTTTATTAACTCTAGGAATTGTGGTTCCTAACATAAGTTCATATTTTTGCACGTTTTTCTCCATTCTTTAACTCCCATAACCTCGAGATCCTCCACAACTTCATTAATCCATCTAGCTGAAATTCTTTTTTTATTTCTTGTTTTGCTTGGTTTCCAGTCCGTAATTAATTTGAGTATATCTTCAGGCTTCTTCCTCATTAGATGACCAAGCCAGGCTATTTTTTGCGCCTTTACACATCTTACCAAATTTTCATCAGCAATTATATCTTTTACCTCAGTGTTTCTTCTTACTTGGTATTCATTATCGTTTATTTTCTTTGGGCCCATGATAATTCCTATGACCTTTTTTTCAAAGACTTTCAGCTTCTCCTTCTCTTTCTTTGTTATGTTCATCACTTTCGCTGCGTTTGTTATCACTGGTTTAATAAACGTTTTATATACTCTTACTCTTTTGTTCGTATGGTTCCTCTGCAGTTTGATTTTCTTATAATTTTCTACATTACAAGATTAAAGAGAAGAACCAACAGAGCATCTCCCTACCTCACTCCGCCGTTAATTTTGAAGTTCTCTATTTCTGTGGTTCCTACCTTGCGGTTCCTATTCTTGTTTCCAGTAGTTGTTCCCTTTCCCACTTTTCTTAAAAAAGAAAACTTATTTTCTGTTTAAATACATTCCTCAGTTCTTGCATTTCCTTTGTAATTTTTAATGAATTTTCCTTCATTTCGCTTATCATTGTTTCAAACATTTGCTTCAGCTTGTTCTTATCTATGTTGTGATCTTTAATTTTACTTTTTTCTGTTTTTACTCGTTTTTAATCTGATCATTTTCTTTTTGTTTCTGTCAAAAAATAATTTTTTTTTTCTTCTGCTTGGTCTACTTTCAATTTTCTTACTCTTCTTCTTGTCTCGTCACTCATTTGCAGCTGCTGGTGGTTTTTTTTTCTATTACGAGTCGTATTGTGTGTTGCTTATTCTAATTTTTAATATTTCTCACCTTTGTGTTGCCTTGTGTGTCCAAACGACACTTTTGCACTGCTTTGGTTCGTTTTTTCGAACCAAATTTTTTAGCTGTTAATTCCCGCTTTTTTTTCGTTTTCTCTTTCTTCCGTAGCCTACCACTCTTCGCCACAACTAAATAATAAATGGCAATTTTTTAATTTATCTTTAAAAATTAAATAACTTTTTTAAAGGTAGGTATATTTTACTTTTTTATTTATTTTTGTTGGGATTATTTACCGCTTTGTATTATTTACTCCCTGAAGTTAAAATTGCCCTAGGAATATTTTATCCTTGTTAAAAATTAAAAAATATACTAATATACTGTTAAAACATACTAACTTATATCGGCTCCTATTAGTGCTTTTATAAAAATCATTTCAACATGCGTTGTCCAAATTGCATTTGTGGCAATTTTAAAATTATGCTTTTTATTTAATTTATAACAACGGAAAACAAATCAAATTTTTCATATTTATGTTTATTCATAAATTCTGTTATCGCCTTCGGTAGTTCTTCGGAGTCATTTTCACTACTGGTAATGCACAAAGATGTCCATTTAAAAATAAAAATTTTACCTGCATAATTTTACGTCTATAACAGGGTGAAGTGGTTACAGCACAAATTGTTTTAAGAAGCTTATTTTTATCGTTCTATTTTGCCTTACTACAAATCCATTACTTTAAGGATGATAAGCAGACGTTACACTTTGCTGCGTTTTTGTTAACATAATATGGTAATCCATATCTTGATTATTTATTTTTATTGATATAAACGAATGTTTACAAATAAATTCAAATAAATATTGAGCACCAACTGCGGCAGCTTTTTTCTTTACTACCTTGATTTCTGACTACTTAGTAAAGTAGTAAATTGCTACAATTATATATTTAAATCTACTTACTTCGAAAGTGTAGATATAAATCTATTTTAATTTCACTAAGGTCAATGCATATTCCTGGTTACACTGGCGCCGTCATTAAACAGTTACAATTCAATTATGACCGCCAAAATTTTAAATATTCTTTGAAATTCATTGTGACTCATGAGTATCCACTCTGCTAATTTTTATTTTAAATATCTGTCGATATTACAGTAATTAAAACTGAAAAATTAGTTATCAAGTCATCACAAAAACTTATTTTGAAATATTTTCTCAAATAATTTTATATAAGGTTCTCAAATACTTTTTGTAATACGGTAGCTCGGAAATATATCGATTGATTTTAATAAAATCAATGTAATGAATTTAATAAAATTCAATTATCAAATATTCCAGAGTTATTTGTCAACCAGGAAGATATCACAACGGGTTGCATCAATATAGGTTTTGTAAACTTTAATGAAGAAGCTAAAACTTATATTAGACTATTATAGACACCCAGTTTCCTGCTTGATCGAAATTGAAATCGAAACATTTACTTTGCAGAAATTCATATGGAATATTTGGAATCTCTAAGAAATGCGTAACTTCCTAGTCTAACCTCAAATTACGTAACTCTGCAGTAGTTTATTTCGCCTGTTTACTCCAATTCAGAGTCTTTAAAAAAACCATACAAATCACAGAGCAACAATTATTATTTTTTTAACTTCCACAATACGTAATTCAAGAACCAAATAAAAAGTTATCTTTCTGTTAAACACTTTTTTTTTGCCATTTGGCTTTGTCGTTTTGTCAATTAGCCAGAACAAAATCACTACAGTATGGTCCGTTGTAAAACAATAAAAGAAATTTGGCGGAGTTAAAATTTACATTGAACTATAATCAAATTACCAAAGTATTGCGGAATGAACGTTATCTTATCTTTGTTAATGAATTAGGTAATTCATTTTCTACCTTATTTTCATGAATATGTTTTGGTCAACTTGCAAGCAGATTTAATCAGGAAACTTTTCCTATCAAAATATAGAAATGAATTGCGATGTTATTACACAATGTAACATAAAATCGTTTTTTAAAATTAGTGATGCAAATTATAAGCCATCTTACGTCTGCCATATTATACATATGTGCAAATTCTAAGATTCTCATATTATTAGGTTCCTGTACATAACAAGTGTGTCGAAATAATTCATCTAGCATAACTCATCTTCCGATGCTATAATGTATTACTCAATACAAATTAAAATAATGTGTTTAATAACTTCCAATACAATATCAATTAAAATATCACAATCAATCTTCTTCTGACCTACATGTGTTTAACTTACACTCCATTGATAAAATTTGAATAGTTTGCACGTAATCATAAAGGAGAAAGTAATACCTGCAGATCTTGTTGCCAAAAATAAAGCCGATGATTCATGTAATCTTCAACTATGTAACCAAATTGAATTCAAACCAATAAAGAAATGCTGTGTTCATGTCAACCAAAACCGACTTGACGTATATTCATTTATTAAATAAAAACTTGATCCTACAGATTGCCTAAATTATTGCAATAAAAAATAAAACGAGTGATAGTTTGAAATACTTAATTTATTAATGAATAACACTTAAAATTACCTGTATTACATCTTAATACTGAACACACATTATACATAATATATTAATAATTACATTATGTAATATTAGCTGGGCATAGCAAAACCTTGGGGCTTTAAAATAAAGTAAATTATATTTGCTGGATTTGCAAATTTATTCATATTACTATCTGGATTTGTTATTTCATATTTTGCTTCTCGTTTTTGATTTTCGGAAATTTGATTAGAACTAACTGATAATTGATGTATGCCCGGTGGATTTTTTGGTTGATTTTCAGTAAATAATAAATCGTTGTTTATATTTTTAGGAATATTTGGATCAATCAATAATTTTTTATTATTAAGATATGGTGGAAGGTATGTAGTGTCTGGAGGAGGAATGTATGTGTTTGTCACACTCACAACGTTCGAACCTGTATCAGTAGATACTACATCTCCAGTAGAAGAGGTATTAACTTGAAGATTGGAAACACCAGCATTTTCTACAGAAAATTCGTTTAAAGTTGATATTGAGGAAATAGAGTTACCGCCAGAAGTATCCATAATTGACAGTTGACCCTGATCACTATCTGTAATCACTCCTTTATTACCGGTACCTGAATCTGATAAGCTTGAGTCAAATTCGTCTAAAGTATTTGAGGAAGGCCATGGAACTACTGGAGGTACTTTTATGTGATCACCAGTAGGATAAAATCCTGTGGCATTAGCTACATATCGAACCTCATATATTTTACCATCCGTACCCGGATACGAATAGCTTCCCACAACTTCAATCAATAATTCTTCCACATTTTTCGTTGCAATTGCGTTTGATTTTTCGGATTGCTTTATACCATTACTGGTTTCGAATCTAAAAAACAGCACTCCATTAAAGGTAAATACGCAAATACTTTCACTTATTAAATTGCAAGAAAATTCCAAAAAATTAACGGCGTAATTAAATAATGCTTACGAATAGTTATAAGGTCCTAATCCATCGTTATTCCAAGCTCTGTTTAAAATTGTTGCACTACCATCGCCATTATTGTCAGCGCACTGCACTAATGTAACGCTCAACACACAATACTAAAATGTAATGATTAGATAACGATTATGTTACATCTTGAGAATACTTACGGAAAATATTACTAAAGTTATCATTATAATATCTCGAATTAACTAATAAGATAGCAAGAATCTCGAACATTTATATACTCTCCCCGAAACATTACCGACTTTCGCCAAAAATTCTGTTGGACAATAGGAAGATAGTAAAGATATAAATAAGGTAACGGCCTACAGTGGTATTGGTTATTACATGAAATACACTATAATATCCGCTAAACTTGTTTTAAACTGAAACATCGTATAAATATTTTATTCATATAGTTCATTTCCTATTTTGTGTAATCCGTTTAGCATAATACGAATATTTTCATAATTTATAACAACTGCATAATAGAGACAGGTGACTTACTAAACAAAAACAAATTTTTTGGCTATTTAAATAGCGAAGTAAATAGTTAATTAAATTATAATCAGTTATAAAAGATGCAGTCAAATTATTATTAACATTATTGTGCACAATTTATGATTTATTTACTTTTAATGTGCTTTAATAGAGTCACGAGAAGAAAAGAAGAGAAAATTAATATAATTTATTGTAATTTATTATTACTCTCAATTTAGTTTTTAATAAATTTCCGATGTTATTGTTCAATAATTTTACTAAACTTATTAGGCAAGGTCATGTCCTAATAATATTACAGTTTCAAAATTACTAAATTATTATAACAAATATTATTCAATAGATATGTGTGATGTCTAGTCAAACAATATTCTATTGTTATTTAAATTAAGAAGAACGTTAAGATTTATATTATATAACAAGTGCGTTACCGAATATGAAATCATCCATGTATGTGATCTTTTATTACTGCTTTGCTTTTTAATATGGGAGTTTTATAGAAAATTATATAACTAACAGAATGGACCTATTATTAAGTACTATTTATTACATAACGAGTTTTTCGTTACTTTTATCTTAAGTAAAATCTAAAATTTTCACTCCAATTTGATTGTACTATTTTGTAAACAAGCGCCAGGTTCTGACTTGAGATAAGAATGTTGTAACCAGCTTCCTCGGAGTAGTTGATCTGGTGAAAATAATGCTTTTTTGGGTAGCTATCGGATACAAAGATAAGAACCAATCTTTCCATATAAATAAGAGGTAATTCAGAAGCACTAAAAGGATGCGTTTTAGAGAAGGCGGCGATGGCAGATGTTGAAATGAGCACCGTGCAGTTTATTAACACCCTGTGCATCGCAAAATTAATCGTGTGGATTACTGCTGGAGAGAAAGGACTAGGTTAATTACCATGAGTAGGTAGTCAAGTGATACGCTTGTTTCTTAGATTTATTGATAAATAAAATTTACAGTAGGTATTCTCGCACTGTCATAATTATTTAATAAAAATAAAATTGATTAATGAGTCGCCACTCGCTGTTAAGTTGTAAAAAAGCTCTTTAACAAGATATTACCTCACATCAGTACGAGTGTGTAAACTACAATATTATACTGGGTGTACATAATGTTAACCCTGTTGTTCTGTTTGGGTTACTTTACCTAAATTGAAATAATTCATAAGTCATAATTATTTCTTTCACATAAATAGGAAACCTTAGATCTTCGTGTAGCTGTGCGTTTTGTATGAACAATAAGTGAATCAGTGACTTGCATAACAATGAAAAACAATTGATTTGTAACTTTAATTTATGATTATTTATTAAAAGGTAAAGTTGAACCGATTTATCTTTACACTTTTGTAGTTTGGTGTTGATGTGAATTTTTCAGGACAAATCGATAGTACAAGCAAATGCCTCATTCGAATTCCTTCAAATTCCTGCAAATTGTTTCGTCATAAATTTTTAAGTGCTGCAGCATTAAATGCTATTTGCAAAATTCGATCACACAAGCAAAGTTTGAACGATATTTCACGCAAAACCCAGTGAGTGATGGCAGTGATAACTAACAACAATTGCGTAGTTGGTGTGGAGAGAGAACGTTCGAGTGGTATCGTTATAGGGATATATTAAATTTGTTTCTGCACATCGCGTCATCGATACCATCGCTACCATCACTAGCCAGGTTTGGTTCCATCACCATCACTAGCCCATTTGACTCGGCAACTTGGGTAACGTCTAAATCCAAAACATTCATTCAAGCAAGTTTTTACATATTTTTCTTGTAACTTCCAAAATTACCAAAAAAATGGACGATACTTAAATGTCCTATTCATTAATTATTTTATAATAATTTGACACTAATCACTTGAGTAAAGAGAAATTTCTTACTGATCATTAAATTTTAAATTTAATGATATTACTACATTTTTAATGTATAAATGTTAAACTTTGTAACTGCAATAATAATTAAATAACGCTTAAATGGATATAGCTACCGTTTAGAGCGGTAAGGTGTAAGAAATTAAAAAACTTACTGTATCAAATTTCCCCCGGTATAACCTACTAACAATTCATTTGTAATATCATAATTTATTGTAAGTATTGTGGCTTCAAAATAATTAAATTTCGAATTACACTTATTTAATTTACATAATATGGTATAGTATAATAATATATAATTATAATAATGGATTTGTATTATAAAGTTCGAGTTCATTATCCATCATTTGCGGCACTAAAAAGTTTCATAACCTTCCTTAAATTTTTTTTACTGCTTAAGGGCTAACTGTTGAAAAAAATTATTTAGATAGGAAAAAATACACTTGAAATATTTGTAAAATATAAATATTTCACAAGTTCCGCCTATTACTGACAATTATGCTTTTCTAAATTTTCTTGCTATTCTATATTATATAATTTAGGGCAACCTTTTCTATATTTTTATAAAATTTGTCATACAGTAAGATTTTTTAAAAGCAACTTATTTAAATATTATTAAAAATCATGAAATTTAAACATCCGTGCACTATTTAAAATTATAGAAAACAACTAAGGTGTATTATCTGCCGAATGACATCAGCAAAGTTCACTTCACTTGGGCTTTTTTAATTCTTTTCATAACTTTTATCAGCCTCTGGAATTTACTCGAATGATTTTGATAAGTGACTTTTTTTATGTGATATCCGATATTTATAATATTTTATAGGATACGAAAATTGCAAACAATTTTATACAACAAAGCCAAAATCGAGTTGCTGCAATTTTTTTACTAATTTTGTTAGGTAGTTGTCCGTAGTCATACTAAAAGTCACAGTGTCTAGATCGTGGCATCTTAGCAATTTCCAAGTCTGAACTTGGAATGTGAAAAATCGCCAATATATTATGTAGTTTTCAAACAAATTTTCTCCCGTTTATTAATTACTAGATTTTTGTTCTAAGAATAAACAAAACCAACCAATAAAATTTGTTCTAAAATGAATTATACATTTTATTATACAGTTTGTGCTTTCAATAATTCTACTTATGGTCATATTTTCAGCTTAATATTTTATTGAAAATATGCATAGCCGAATCTTCCGACCAAGAGACCAAATCTAATAACCATTTTCTGCGATGTTTTAATGAGTAAACCTAATTTTTTTTATTTTTTTTTATATAAAGCTAGCATCACTATAATTTTTGTTATTAGTAAATTACATCAAAATTGGCCTACTTGGTATAGCAGCAGACACTGCTCTTAAAATTTTGTTTTATTAAGTAATAAATAACATTCTCCAGAAGTAGCTATCGATAGGTTTGTTTTCATACGTGGTTATGTGTAAGTCCTTTTATGGATTAAAACAATAATAATAGATCTTTTAATATTAATAATGTAATTGGCAATATTCAAGTCAACTCAACAATATTTTATTTTTAATTTATATCCGGACGGCCTTTTAAATTGTCAAATGCCCGAGGACACTAAACTGGGACGCAAACCGGAAAATACTTATTTGCCTGATTGTTTTCAAACCATCCCAGATGGTAGCAAAAACAGAACTATTCATATTTTAAATTTTGTAACCTCATAATTTCATCTGGCAGTTCCAAAACCACCGACCACTCTATTTTGGATAATAACTTGGTCATATTATCTAATTTGTAAACAAAATATTTGATTAAGAAAATTTTTAGTGAACATAATTTAGATTGTTGCCTTGAAATACTACTAAAATGGGTTATTTATTTTTTAGTTAGGTTCAGAGCAAATAATATTTTTAGAATTCGATGAAAGCTCTGAGATAACATTTTATGGTAGCTGATATTTTACAATATAATACAGCCAGTATAAGTTAAGATTTCGATTGTGTAGGTTTTGTTAATTTCACCGGTATTTTAAGATTATTTATTTGGTTACTTATTTGGTAAAAACCCGATTTGAAGTAACCGCGACGAAATGGTAACATTGAAATTACACATAATAAAAAGCAGTTACGTCACAAAGTCCTAACCGACCTTCTCTTTTTTGCTATAATCACTTACAACACCTGAAACGCACGTCTTTGACTTTACACGTTTACTGCAGAAAATATTATCATCTACCTAATATGTAACATAAGGTAGATGTGAAAAAACTCACAATGGTTAAGGTAAACCCATCTGTATTGAAAATGATTTAATAATTAAATCTCAATTTGAATCAAAGATTATTTTTTAGGAATTTACAAAAGCTTAGATACCTTATATTTCAATTGTCTTTGGTACGTCATCGGCACGAACAACTTAATCTAAATAATATAAGCAAATCTAATGTCAAGACTTTCTCCAAAAAATTTAGATGACATAAATAATAATTATTCTTATGCGACCGAGTGATTATTTCTATCACTATACCTGATTAACGAATATCAAATCTTTGGTATCTTCTTTGTCGCAAAGTTCCAGAAGCAGAATTTTGAAGGCTGATTTTAAAATAAATTGTTACAGCTATTGTATATTTTGCTACGCGCAAAATATATTTCATTCAAAATTAGCATTTACTTTTAAAAGCATATTATATAACACATTTTGGCTTTTTATAATATATTGTCATGCTATTTTTGGGAAGTAAAGACAATTGATAAGTTGTCGGTTTTGTTGTTTTAACGACAATTTATTAGTGTTATATCTTGTGTTAATTATACAGGAGTACCAAATGCGTCAAGTTTGGAGTGTCTTATCGACTTATAATATTTAATTAGTATATCGTCTGAATAGACAATTATCTCCTCTTCGATCATCTTATATTTATTTTTCTTGCGATACTCTCCATTACAATGTTGAAAAATAGCGCCTACAATGCGTCTCCCTGTCACACTTTTGTTTATCATGAAGTTCTTGGTTTCTCCTTTTGTTGGTCAGATACTTGCCATTGTTTTATTTATTACGTAATTTGTATGAATCCATTATGATTAGTTTGTTCAAAACCGCTATTTCTTCCATCATCCTAAATAATTCTTCTCTGTCCACACTGTCAAATGCTTGTTGGAAGTCCACGAACAGCATGTACAGCTCAATGTCATGATTTGCCGTTTTTTCCGGTGTTTGGCTCATTATGTGACTTGTGCTTACCGTGGGTTTTCTCTTTGTGAAACCGAACTGATAATCTCCTATTCTATCCTTCACCTGTTTTTTTTTCTTTCAAATATCAAAGTTGACTGTATCTTGTATGTCGTATTGAGCAACGTTATGATTTTGTAATTTATGCATTTCTTGGGGTCTGGAGCCTTTCTATTTTTGATTCTTTGAATTGTATTTATTATTTCTTTATATGTAGAAGTGGTTATTTCTTGGTTACTGTCAGCTACTATTATCCTTGAATTGACGTTCTCGTCTTGTTGTCCATTTGTTCAGTTTTTGAAAATGCCTCATCCATATTTGCTTCACCTTTTCAGTATTATGTTGTACTTTTCTTTCCTCGTATTTCATTCTTTTAGGTATTAATTTGTTTAGTGGTTTTTAGTTTTTTAAGATTTTGTATGAGATCTTTGTGTTACTAAACTTATTGTTATTTTTTTTGTTTATTTTACTTGTTTTTCTTTTGCTTATACGTTTTTTTTATCAGTACAAAGCATTTCCTGTAGCTGTATTTATAACTTTTCCTGTGTTTCCGTTTTCAACCATTCCTTTCTTCTCTCTACTTTTGTTTTGCTGCATTCCATACACTCACTGTCAAACCATTCCTTATCTATACTTCTCAATCTGTATCCTAGTGCTTCAATTGCTGTTTTGTATATACCTATTATGATTTTGCTTATCTTTTTCTCAATGTTTATTACCCTTCTAGTCACTAAGCAGCTGTTCTCTCAGACTTTCCTCGTTTTGTATTCTTTCTTCACTGTTTTTAACTTTAGCCCAGTCAATAGGTTGCAAAAGATATAAGAAAGTTCATATTTGGCATGATTGTTTAGTTAGGTAAGTTATATAAAATTCCAAGTTTTCGACCTTGAGGGGGTGCCGCTCGCGCCGCCATCTTGGTTTGAAGGAGTAGAAAATCGCTTTTTTGCTACTATCTTGTTACCGCTACTAGATACGTTAATTATAAGGTTATTATAAAAATTGTAGAGTGTGCGATTCTGCATATTTTTTGTTTTAATAATTTTTTTTCTAAAATTAATAGTTTTAGAGTTATAACGCTTTGAAAATGAGCGTTTCCATCAATTTCAAAGTATTAATGGTCATTTTAGAAAATTTTTTTTTTTTTGATATATTAATTTTGATAGTATTTTTTTTAGTTTTAAATAAATACTTGTCACTTTAATTTAACAATAGTCTTTTCATTTGAATTCCTGATTATTTTAATAATTTCACAAAAAGCTTGTAATAAGCTCATTTTATAATAAAAAATAGCTATATCTTTTTTCTAAAATAAAATATAGCAAATGGTTATAAAATTTCGAAAACTGTACTAAACCAGCAATTTTTTAAAATAACTTACTAGGTTAGTGTGATACATTTTTTTTACAAAATGAAGTGTCGAAGTTAGCAAATAAAACGTTAATTCCTGAGTAGGGCAAAAACATTTTTTTTTAAACTATGGCACCATTAGTTTTATTTTTATTTGTGATCAATAGCAGGGCTACTCAGGATTACTTAACCAAAATTAGAACCTTATAACAAAAATTTCGTACCTGTGGCACACGTAACTCATTTAATGTGTAGCTTTTCACCAAATTCATAAAAGTACGAATATTTCAAAAACCAACAATTTTTTACTAAGGTCATATTTTGATTTTCTGGTCAGCCATAAGCTGGATAAGCTGGTCTATCAGCCCTCCAAAGGATAACGTTGAGTTTTGCAACACACTGTATAAGGGATGATAAGATTTCTAATAGATCTCATGATGCAATTTTTTTATATAGAAAAACTACAACACTTACAATTAGTTGCAATGGAGAGATTAATAAACAAGGTCTTACAACTGATATGAGTAAATGAGATGAAGCGGTACATTTAAATAACCATTTTTTTAATAAACCCCGCTTGTTTTTCAATATGACCATCAATACTTTGAAATTGACAAAAATGCTCATTTTCTACGCGTTATAACTCTGTAACTATTAATTTTATAGTTTTTTTATAATTTTTATAATAACCTTAGTTGACGTATTTAAGACCAGTAACGAGATAATAGCAAAAAAGCGATTTTTTATCTCTTCAAACCAAGTTGACGGCGCAAGCGGCACCCCCTCAAGGTCGAAAACTTGGAATTTATATAAGTTATATAAGTGGAGTGATGTGACCGCTGGTTGAGATGCGGAGCGGAAATTCTGGGTTCAAATCGCGGATCTCGCAGAATTTCTTAGCTCGGCCTTCCAGAGGACATCTGCATCATGGCTGTGATGAAGTGCTAATAACCCAGTAGTTGATGCACTTCAAAACCCTCAGCCACAGAGGTCTTAAAATCAACCCCCAGCCACAGGGGTTAAAATAACAAAAAAAAATCATGTTCCTCTCAAAACGAATTACTTTTTTAATAGTAAATCATCTTTATTACTTTTCTAATTTATTGTATACCTACAATAAGATTTTATACTTTATTATTTGATTTTAAATTATGTTATAATCTTATAATCATTGAGGTGCATCAAAGTGACATAATGCGTTTATTATTCTTCATTAACATAATATTATAGTTTCCTCTCCATGGCGTTATGCCGATGTATACTTAACACCATGCTGCTGATCTTCTGATTTAATTTACATAATTATATGCTTCATAACGATTACTTCTTTCAAAAATCAATTTTTGTATTAACAGTAAGTTATGTAAGTTTAATTTTCTTAATTTCATTAAATTAACGAGGATTTTATAAAGTATTCCTTATCTTTAGCAAATAGAAATGAGGTCAACGTTAAACCGAAAGTAACAAATATGAAAATTCATCAAATTTGTTTATTAAGGAATATGGAAATATCAAATTCAAAAACTCAAAAATTGATAACAAATTTAATCACAAAAATTGTTACTCTAAAGTAGGGGAAGAGTAATTCTCGTTATCGTCCAGATACGATTTCATATAAAACCGTTGTATTAGGTAGGTAAGAAAATCTTGAAATTTTACACGAGTAAGTAAACCGTTATTACTTTTCCGGTTAGATAGAAAACTTAGTAACACCAACTAAAAAAAATTGTGATAAATTAAATTATTTTAACATAACATAGAAGATTTTAACATAACACGTAAAGGTGTGGTAATTATAATACAATTTTAAAATTATAATTTTATATTACTTACCATAAATATTACGCTGCAATTTTCAAAATCATCTTATTTGCAAACACAAAATAGCATAAATAAAATGCAGGAATAATTTCTGTCTAAGTAATAATGATTAATTAAATAAAATACTATAATGATATATTATAAGCAGAACAAGAATTTTACTGCCTAGGGTATCTTTTTTTCAAAGATGGCAGATCATGGATAAATCTTGATCTATTGACTAAAACAATTTCTGTCTGTAGAACAATTATTGTCTTTTCCGAAAAGTTTATCAAATTAAATAAATTTTTAAAAATGTAGTCTGTTCGATATTAAATATTTCCTATAAAATATGTTATTAGATAATTATCAAAAACCAAAATTGCGTTTCGACCAACTTAATTTTTTGAGTTTTTACCAAGATATATCTAAAGTCCCATTATTTTGAACGGTTTCTACACACACTTCCAATAACAAATACACTCTTTCATAAAATTTTTTTTTTTTTTACAAAAATGTAAAGTTATAATTATAAATTCGTAAATTTTTGTGTGCCAAAAAGTGTCCATTGTCGAAAAATAAAGTACTATGGTTTATTTTTAATAGAAAATAAATTTTTTTACTCTTGATATTTTTTATGTAATACTTAACCAAACAACGATAAAAATGTTATTAAATATTTTAATTAAATTGTATGACGACACCATAGGCATAATATATGGGTTAATTATTATAGAAATCAAATACATTATCGCATTTTAGGGCAAATTAACTTTCAATTAGAAAATTTATAATCAATTATATAGTGGAGGTGTATTAAAGTATTATTAGTTTCTTCAATACCTGCATAGTGAATTTTAACTATAAATTGCACAATTTTAGTGCAATATGAGTAATATTATTAAAATTATTCAAATTAAAAATTATAACTCTTGAAAGTAATATTTTCATAAGCCGCTAATATGAACATCTAAAATTTTAATAATATTTTAAAAAGAAAATGTGCTACATAATAATATTTTAATAAATTTTATAACAACAAAACGTATGTATATTTTAAGGGTATGCAAACATTCTTAACATTTATTTCATGTGATATAATAAATTATAACATTAATAAATAACAGAATAAAAACAAATAATAATAAATAAATGAATAGTGATTATGTAAATAATGGCACTTATAATAGTAATAAAACAAAATTCAATAATATTAACCAAAATTAATTTAAATTATATTATCCTGGTGGACCCGTCAGTGTAATTATTACATTTGTTCCAATTCTATTTCCTACAGTTGGTATTTTATTTGTATTATTCAAATTATCAGTTTCTTTTTTGTTGATAGCATTAATGCTTTTCTCAGGTGTTAATTTATTTTCGTATATTCTGCCGTCTACATTTTGTGGATGAAGAAATTCTTTGGTTTTATTTTCATTTCCAGTCAGAAATTTATCTTCTGTTGCAGAAGTTACATTTTTATTTAGACGGGTAGATATTTTTGAGTCATTTTGGGTACCACCAGGAAAAATTAAGTTTTCAGTTAGGTTTCTGTTTATTGATTTATCTACTGTTGCAAAAGTTTGATTTATATTAAGAACAATAGATTTTTTTGAATTATTTAGTAGGTTAGTTAACTCAATAACAGTAAAGTTTTGAATTATATTTCCATTTAACGATTTATCTCTTGTTGAAGAAGTTTGATTTATATTTGAAATGGTGGAGTGTTCCCAGTTATTTTCAGGTTTATTTGACTCAAAAAGTGTTATATTTTGAGTTATGTTACCATTTAATGATTTATCTTTTATTGCAGTAGTTTGACTCATATTTAGAACGGTAGAATTTCTCGAGTTACTTTGTAGACTAGTTAATTCAAGAAGAGTTGTGTTTTGAGAAGTAGAAATATTTTTGGATTCTTCATGGGTGTTATTAAATCGAAGTTGAGATCTAAAATAATAAAAACAGTTAATACTACTTAGAGAGGATGAATTTGTTATCGGCATACGGGAAAGTGATGACTGATGAGTTATGTAAGTTAAATTATTTTCTTTTCCAAAAATAGAATATGATATTTTGAATTTTTTAAACACATGCAAAACAAAATTAAATAATTTAAATATCATAGTTGAACTATTATAATACTTATTATGTGGGCAGGTACGTTAATAAAACAATAAAAAGATATGTAATTATGTTACATTACATAGTAATTTTAATTTAAAGAGAAATAATATTCTAATACTATTCAAATTCCTTGCAATTTATAAATCGTATGACTATAACTTTCCGAAAGCAATATTTAATCACTGCACTTTTTGATCAATACTCGTTTTAGCTGGTGCCAGATGTTCAACGAATTTTGAAGTGGTGCATGTTGTCTCCCACACGATGCATACATTTATACAACTTTCGCACTAAGACGCATTTCCCTAAACATTCGATATCGTTCTCACGCTACTATAAAGTAAATGTCTACAATTTGCATAATCTTCGAGAAGAAATTTGCTATATACTGTTCATAATTCCATACTGTTCCATTTGGACTGATGCAATTAAAAATGATTGCCTTAAGACCATCAAAAGATGTCAGCAGTTAAAAACCAATTAAAATGATTAGGGGAGTATTCGACTGATGTAACTGCAAAGTATGCGTCATTAGCCTTTGTATGGTATTCATATCGTTGAGTTTGGAGAACAACAATCACAAGAGCTATATATCTGAAAGACACCGTAGGCGGACAAATAAAATTTCTTTTTTACGTGACAAGAACAAATGCATAAGTATGTGATTGTGACTAGGTGCATAATAGTATAGACCAGCTTTCTGAAGAGTGGTTTAAGATATTCAAATTATCTCTGATGAGATTATCCTTATATTGTCGCATTTTGATCCTCAGCAACGTAACGGTGCACATTTAACATATTTGTTTAGAGGAGGACGGTCGAGACTTGGAATCGGAACCTCAGCCCTTCACAAAATTGTTTATGCCAGCTTTTTGTTACAATGTTTTTTACGCATAGTAACTTTTTTTAACTAAGTTTTGCATCAAATTTTTTCACGAATATGGAGTTTTGACCTGGAACTTTTATTATTGTCTTGTTCATTGTTTACCAATATTTTTTAACTTTATTTTTCTTGGTGCGGAAGAACCGCTTGGGAGCGGCTTAATACACGCATCATCTGGAACCGACTTTAACACAATATACCTTATATAGCTTTAGCACCTTTATTTACACTAACTCAATAAATTTCTACTTGAAAAATATTGCTATACCACCCAGTAGCGTATTTAAATTTCCCATGAAATACAAAAATTCCAAAACTTGATGTTGAAAGTCAATGTCAGTTTTATCAAGGAAGGACGACCAGAGGAATTACTTTAAAATCTTTTTAAGTGGGTACCTTGATAAGCAAAAAGACTTTGAATCATTAATTTGGTAGGTAATTAGCCTAAAATCTTTAATTTAAACACAAATACTTCTATTTCTTTAATTACGTAGTAGTTATTTTAAAATTTTGTTTGCACCATTAATGTAAGTAACAAAAAATATATTATGTTATTATAAACAACAAAATTATATTTACATCTATTTCAATATCCGCATACAATTTTTTGTAGTGTGATTTTTAAAATTACTCAAGTTCTTGATAAACCAGTTAAGCTATCCTGCTCGACTTGACCGTTTATAATTTGAACTTAACACAATTTGGAATCTTTAAATCATTTAAATAACACATTCAAAATAAAATATTTACGATTTTCTAATTAAGGCTAAAGTTTTCAAAACATTTGTACAGTAAAACATAGTTTTACTTACTCATATCTATAATTGTCCTTATCGTCCTTATTCAATTCCTCTTCAGGTATGTGTCTACTTCTACTGTCTGTTGATATTATAATTACATAAAAAACAATTAAAAGTATTAACATCTGCAATTTAAATTATAAGTTATAACTTTTATCTATTCAACTTCAAAGTTATAAAAACTTGCCTTTAACATTTTAGTTGATAGAAAATAGCAAAATCAAATGTTACTTCGACCTATGAGGTCCATGACTTGCACTACACTGCAGAATTAAATAACATGGTTTGATGGTAATAGGTGGGATTCCGTATTAGTAGTATTAATATTTATTAAAAAAATATTTAACATAATAATAATAAATTTCCTTTACAATACATTCAGAATTATCACGAAAAATATGTAAATCATTTTTAACCCATTCCACCTCCTGCTAAAGTTGCAATTGCAGTTGTTGGTAAACGATTTTTCAATAAATCGATAATTTCTACCTTTGGTCTAAAGCCATTAATGTCAGCTACATAAATAGTTCGATATAGAATTGCATCTTTGATAAATGAATACATCCCTTCAATAACAAGATTTTCATTTTCGGTATCCTTATTTACTACTTTCACTGATTCTTCACGAGCTGACCCATCGCTTAGCGTATACCTTTAAATTAATCTTGTTTAGCAATCTGAGTTATAACCTTAAATTAAATTTATTACTACTTACTTGAAGTTTGAATTTCCTAGTCCATCATTATTGTTTTCATAATTTGTTATTGTTATGTCATCATCAGCACTCGATTTCAATACAATGCCACTTATGATCATCAAACAAATGCACCAGTAATTCATTTTTCACAGAATCTACAGAGTAGTAAATCTTATGTGCATCATGCGAATATAAAAAGTGAAATGTCCGTGTCATTAAATGAACTGAAGGTTCTTTTAAAATTCACGATTTGCGAAACTTATTGTGTTTACTTATCATCACCTAAATTGTAAACCAAATTTTCTCCAATAGAAATTTGAACCTACCTTGTAAAGTATTTGAATCTTGGTAAGTACGGTATTTTGAAACTGGTAAAGTAATGTAGCTAAAATCTAATGCGAAGGTTATATAAAATTTTATAAAATTATTTTGATGTTTATAATATCTACCTACATACTTAATGGAAATTTTAATAATTAGCAAGACTTTGAATACATTACTCGTTAGTAAAAAAAATTATTAGTTATTATTTCATATTAATTTACGTAGTTTTATTAAGTACTTCCTGATATATAATACAATTTTTTCAATCTTCTTGATTCATAATTAATTGATTTGGCAAAAAAATTTACAAAATGAGATCAAGTATTTTAATTCTATCGTGAACATGTAATAATGACATAATTATAAAATAGCAAAGACCAATCAAGAGAGAACTGATCATTTTATTTTCTAAATCAAAGATTAAATGTCTCAAAAATTACTGTGTAATAAATATTTTTTTAACTGATCAACTTTAGAGATCTACATACATATCAATCGAATCAAAACGCAGGTTTGGATCAACAGTGCACATGAATATTTATTTGTTATATTTATACGTGTTTAAATTTGTACTATTAATTTTTTGACCTTACCTTGTATCTGAAATTAATTATAACTTATTGGGTAATTGCGAGACTTTATGAGTAATGTTAGATTTTTTTGTTGGAACTATGCATTTCCGTTCAAGGTTTGGCGCGACAAAGAAGAACAACAACAGAGCAATGAGTTGACAATTTTTTTATTGAGAAGATTTGGATTAGTGAGTTTAGTTAATTGCTTTGAAGGAATAGAACATTTATTTAAAAATTGCAAGTAGTGCACCTCATTTTATCTAATGACAATTTTCTTAAATTGAAAATACGGCGGTGTACAGTTACCAAAAAGCATTTTAAGAAGAAAAACTTTTGATAATTAACTTTTACCCAAAATTATTGCTGGAATATTATTGCTTTTGATACATTATAGCCAAAATTTTTTACATTTTTAAATACTCTACAATTCCTAAAACTTGAAGTTTTTCTAAGAAATCAAAATCTTTTGCATTTCGTTTTTTAGTTTGTGCCTTAAATAATGATATGTTATAATAATTTTAAATTGTTTTTAAAACTGACCGAATCATTGAAATTTTTATTAAAATCGTGTTATCTTTTGTACCATTTTCGCTTCGCAGGACCACCAAACACTTTTTGCGTTAGCTTTGGTACTTTCATCTGCTTCCAAATGCTTTCTTATGTTTTGGTTAGTCGGCGAAAACGTGGCGTATAGTGGCAAAATTGGAAAATAATTTGAATTTAATTTTGATTTGCTTTATTTTTTTATACATTCAACCACGTACTGATAATTAACAAAAAAAATCAGTTCAGTGTATCCCATGACCAGTATTTTAGTATTTTAAAGTGAAATAAGTATGACAATTATATAATTATGTCATTGATCAAGTAACAAACTGGAAAAGGTAGGTGTGGTAGCGAAGATAAAATAAATTATGTTAGATGCCAACCCTCAAACGTTAACAGCAAATTTAAATTTTATACATAGCAACGCTAAAGCACCGATTGCTTTGGGAAGCATAACAGTGAGCATTTTTTCAAACCCAACGCAAACTTTGGCAGTGATAGAAATGTCACAGTGAACACAGCTTCTGAAATAATAGCATTAGTTTACTTTATATTTTCTAATGATAGTACTACAACCTCTATGGGCGTTGGTCGATAAAACTCACATAAGTGTGTGATAACAAAGTTCGGGAATCTTAAAAATTGCCTTATTTTACTTTCCCAAGCTGACAAAAAGATGTTGATGTATTATTTTTCTTAATCTTTACGTCTAAAATTGAATTATTATTTTTATGTCCGACTGTATTATAATAGCATGATTACAATATTACTTAATATGGCCATAAGATACCTTTTTATGGGACTAGTCCCTTTTACTTTATTGATAAAATAAAACGGCCGCTTGTCAATGTCAACTTACAGTAACCATAGAAAAAGCGAAAAAGCACTCTTGAAAATTATACAATTTTTAAATGTCAAAGTGAATTTTTATTATTACGTCAAAATTTAAAAGAAAATCTTCTACGGTGCAGTCGAACATAAAGCTATGTATGTCTTTCGCACATAATTCGGCTTTTTGGACTCAGCCTAGTTATGGCCTCGCTCGCAAGCTCGCTCAGCCATAAACCTAGGCTTCGTCCGATAAAGACCTATATTATGTACTCATGACATAAATAGCTATTATATACATTTTTTTGAGTATGTAAAAAAATAAAACATAATTTATAAAATAAATATATTTTGCAAAAGTGTAATAAATCTTGCGGACCGGATAAATGTTTAGACGGATGGCATGCGGGCCGCAGATTGGTCACCCCTGCTCTATATCATATTATTCATAGCTTTTCTCTATGATCTGTTCCACTATATGCAACGCATTGACGGTCTATTTGCCTTTTCTGAAACGATACTAAAAGTTTCCGATTATTTTATTTGTGTAAGCAGTCACACGGCTATGTATGCACGGATAAAATTTTATATGCCACATTCAGGAGTGTTTTTCATCGGTAGTTGTTGCATTCTTCTGTTTTTCTTTCTTCTCTACTGTCAAAATTACTCCTTCTTTCTATTTTTGTGGCATTTCTTCTCTTCGTTTCAGAAGTGAATTTGGGTTAATTTTTATTTTTCGGATTCAAAACTTCAACCATGAGTTTGGAAAAAGATTGTTGTTAGATTGTGTAAATTTTGCAAAGAACTTAGTGTAAATTGAACTTTGTTTTTAAATCGAGTAATTACGACGTCTCTGTTTAAAGTAATTTTCTCAAATAGTAATTGTTAGAGATTACACTTGTGAGGTCCCTTGCCTTACATTTCTTTAATCATCTATTGATTTGGATAAAATAAAGTCATTTGCTGTGTCAATTGTTTTACACGGTTTAACTATTTACTTATCCCTACTAGTTTGAATTATTGCACTAATTACTCTAAACTGATAAGTTTGATAATTACATCAGACTGTTATTGCCTGAACTGCTATTTTCTTTCAGAACTCATGACCCAACAAAAAGAATAAGTTATACGACCATCAGGCAAAACAACACAGTTTTAACCGGTTTTATTATTAATTTGTTTTTCAACAACCCTTTCATTAGGGGTTTGTCAGTTGAGTGTTAATTTTTGTTTTAGCTCTGTTCAATGAAGTAATCCAGAACTCGTTTTTACATCGTACGCATGCGGATTTATACTATAGTATTTACAAGTTCAGATTAAATTACTTTTTGCTAAATTTACGTATTCATTCCGGATAAGTTTAAAATGTGTTCACTGCGATGCCCTTCAAAATTTTTGCTAGAATTTTTAATATCATCCATGCCCAGTCAATTTTTATTAAACAATTGCATAAAGCTTGTTTACCGACAGGAAGAGTTGTTGAATCGCAATACGTCAAAATAGTAAAAAATTAAATTTAAATTTGATTAGTCGAAAGAAACTTGGAAAAGTATAAAAGAAGAGTTAATGGTGAGTTTGGTTAAACATTATGGAGGGTCTGTTATGCTGTAGGGTTATTTATGTAGTAACACGGTAGGCAACTACCGTTTTTTAAAAGGTACAGACCAATTTTAGAAAAAAATATTTTATCTTCTAGAACGGGGCTCAAAGTAGAACTAGTTTTATTCTTCATAAAGAGAATCTCAAACATACGTTTAAAATTTTTATTTATTATTTAAAAGACATAAAGCGTCAGAAAACACTAAAAATGATGATGGTTTGATCACCCCAATCACCAGGATTGAACCCGATTTAATTACTCTATATAATCCTATATCTATAACAAATCTGTGGTCACTTCTTTAGCAAGAATGGGCAAAAATCTGGGGTAAGACGTTAGAAATATTATTAAACAAAATGCCAAAATTACGCAAAACTGTGATTAAAACTTGAGGTGGTTACATCGGCAAATTAAAAATTTAAAATTTCATAAGTATCGCTACTTAAATCTTTTTGTGCAAATAACCAAATTAAATATTGTTTTTATGAAGTGAGTAATAATTTTACTATTTTTTTTTTTTATTTACTTATATGTATTTATTTATATGTAGCTACTGGCTAAATACGAGTACTTATGAACGCTAGTGTGGATTTTGCAAAATAAAAAGTGAATTGTCCGTGTCATTTGATGAACCAAAGGTCCTTTAAAATTCGTGATATGTGAAACTTGTTATGTTTATTTACCATCAACGAAAATAGTAAACCAAATTTTCTATAAAGAAATTTGAATCTACCTTGTAAAGAATTTGATTCTTGGCATCATGCATGTAAAATGAAACTGGTAAGGTAATTGAGCTTGAATCTAATGTAAAGGTTAATTAATATAAATTTTATTAAAATCACTAAAACTTTGAATAAATACTACATTACACATTATTAAAATATATAGTATGTTTTTATTTGACACAGATTAAATGTCCATTGCAGAATAAATAAATAATTAATCCATTATAAGCATCATTTCAGTTTGTAGACTTTATGGAGATGCACTCGTACATACAGACCTTGTATGATGATGAAATGCAAGTTTAGATTATTATCGGTAAATTAATATCATTATTTATGTATAATATGTTACATTTTAATGCATTTGTATACATTTTTAATTTTAACATTAATTTTATTTAAATTTGTACTTTTACTTTGTTGTCTCTACCTCGTATACGAAATTTATTGGCAAATTGGAAGATGTCAAGATTAATGTTAGATTTGCGTTTATACCCAATATTTCGTGCACCAAAGTAGAACAACTGCACAGCAGTGAGCCGACCTTTGTTTTTAGAGAGATATTGGTTAGTGAGTTATGTTTTGCAGACTGCTAGAAATGCAATTCATTCTATCTCATCTTTACAATTTTCCAATATTGAAAAGTTTTGCTCCTAAATTTTGGCTGATTTTTACAACTTTTCCACAAACTCTTCTTATTGCCCAATGACAGCTTAATAATAATTAAAAAAAAATAGTAATAAAGTTAATTATTATTAAACTTTGTAATCACTATTTTTGTGTTAACACTTACCTTTTGAGAGGTATTTGAGTATAACTGATTATTTGACTTAGGATCAAAATAAAATAAAATAAATTAAGTGTCTCAAATAAAATTTTTCGCAGTTGTAGGATTAATGAGAATTTTTCACATTTAATTTAAAATGCTGTTCGGTATAGGAAAACTGGATACCAAGACAATTCGGCGCCAAGTCAATATTTTTTTAAATTTTCATTTATTATTTTATAGAAAAAAATTGCTTGTTTTATTGGAAACAACTTCAGCAATTGCAGTTAATGAATTGCCGTTGTTTTGATTCACGACCTGGATGAGAAAGCTGTTGATTATTTGATTCAAATGAATTACTTGATAAACTTTGATCACTTTTAAATTAATGTGAAGATAATTACATAGGAAAAGCAATCAGACGCAGAGATGGAAAGGAATTTAAACGACAATGATCGCATAAATAACCACGCAGAAGTTAGCCATAGGAGATTACAAGACGAATTGGCAATAATGAATTTTTCAACAATATGCATAATCGAAGGTTTTAAAAAAGTTCCGAAGTGGAGTGATTTATTTTATGAACAACTCGTGACAGGCAATGACCTCCAAAAAAAATTAAAAAAATTACAGTAATTGCGATGTACGAATTTTAAATATTGTTATAGATTATCAAAATTAAAATATTATTTAATTTTTACACGGTATAGCTCATAACAATCAAATGAATCAATAATATTTTTAATTCAGTTGTTTTCAATAAAAAACGGCCAATCTCGGCCTGTGCCGAGATGCTGCACCGAAATGATCTGCACCGAAATGATCTGCTCCAAGTTGGCCTGCACCAAGTTGGTTTGGAGCAGTATTGGCCTTGCACTAAGTTGTCTTACAGGACTTATGGTGCATATAAGGTCTAAATCAGTTTTCGAATTTTTCTGAAGTTTGGACTGTTTTGTGTCTATTTTGACTATTACAATCTTCTTGAAATTTACATTTTTTAAATTTACTTTTATTCTCATTTTTATTCAATTTTATAAAATTTATTTAAATTGTTAAAATTTGAATTTAAAATATATCAAGTAAAACAATATACTCGATATATTTCAAAATAACTTATTTACCTATATATAAAAATTATAAAAACTTGCTATTAGCATTTTAATCGATAGATTACTACGAAATCAAATATTACTCAACCTTACGAGGTCCACAATTTGCATTACAATACAGAAATAAATATTGTGGTTCGATGATGCTATTAGATGGAACTTCGTAGTTATTAGTAGTATTAATGTTTATTTTAAAAAATTTATTTAGCATAAGACAATACATTGCAAATTTTCTCGTCACTAACGTTTATAATTTAGAAAATAATAAAATATATTTAACCAAATCCACCTCCTTGCAATGTTGCGATTGCGCTTGATGGTATACGATTTCTTAATAATTTGACCATTTCTATTTGTGGTCTATATCCATTAATGTCAGCTACATAACGAACTCGATATTCAACTGAATTCTTAATAAATGTATACATCCCTTTTATTACAGGATACTCATTTTCTGTACCCTTATTTACTATATTTACTGATTCTTCACGAGTTGATCCATCGGTTAGCCGGTACCTTCAAGTTAAACTTGTTTTACAATCGGGATATTTAACCTTAACGTTATTATTACTTACTTAAAGTTTGAATTTCCCAGTCCATCATTATTGTTTTCATAATCTATTATTGTTATGCCATTATCAGCACTTGAATTCAATACAATTGCATTTGCAATTATTATCAAACACAGACACAATTTACTCATTTTTCACAGAACCTGTTCAAATACTAATAAATTTGACCGAGACGATGCTTATATACAAAGTGAACTGTCCGTGTCAGTAAATGAACTAAACATTTCTTTAAAATTCATGATTTGCGAAACTTATTGTGTTGATTTATCCTTGCTCGAATTATAAACCAAAAGTACTATCAAATAAAAAAAGTTCGGACCTACCTTGTACGAATTTGAACGTGGCATATAATGTGAAAATTGTAAGATAATTTAGTTTAAAATAATGCGAAGGTTAAATTTAATTATTTTAAAATTATTTTGATGTCGATTATACCTAGCTACTTAATAAAATTTTTATTAATTATAAAGACTTTGAGTAACTACATCACGCATTATTGCAAAACTTATTTTTTATAATTTGGATTCGCCTAGTACAAAGGAGGTAGAATTTTATTAAATCAACAATATGTTGCTTAGTTTTCGAATCCGAGAAATCTCGTACCTTATTAGAAAAAATTGTGGTTGTGGATCCCACCACTATTACGCAAAAACAAGTTGTAACTCGGATGACTGCGGTTCTTGGGCGTCTACGCATTTTTTGTGATTAATTTAGATATTTATAACACATGATCATTAAATCAAGAGATGAAATTCTATAAAAGAAAAGAAGGTGATCGTAGTAATCACAAGTAGTTGTAATAAATAGTCATTGTTTTTAAATGTCAGTAGAATAGAAATATTCTAACAATAAATAATAAGACATGAAAATGCAATAGAATACTATAAATCTTATATCAAATTTTTTTAATAAATTAAAGCAGTCGTACAAAATAAAAATAATTATAATACAATAGTATATTTATTGAAGCTATTGAGTATAGAGGTCAAGTTAGTTGACTTCAGTCAAATCTGGGTGAAGTAAGTACTTTATTCTGGCCGTCTCTCTGGTCTTTTAAGTTTAACCAAACTTCAATTCAACGAGGTTGAACTAAATTATCATTAATTTTTTGTAACTAAAATTAGCCTAATAGTCTAGCACAGGTCTAGCATTCTGAAATTTAAGTTATATTTATTTTGAATATTGTTGCAAAAAGGGATAAATTTAATAATGCAGTATTTTGTTTTCACCTTTGCATTATTAATTTTAAAGAATTTTTAACAGCATGGCAGATTGAGTAAGAATCATGTGTTTTCAAATTTTTGGATGGTCAACAAAAAAAAATATCTTTATTTTAATTTTGTATTCGTAAAAGTAAACATTTGTTGATTCCTAGAAAGTGAACAGTTAAAGTTAGATGTGCATGTACTTAGCACCGTCACTTTTGAAAATCACAAAAATTTTAATTGTGCTGGATTGTGCCCGGTGTGTGCCGCGTTGTGCCGTAATTTTTTTTTTGAAAATTTTTTTTTTCCGGATTTTATGGAGGTAGCCTATTTTGAGGGTGGTAGTTAGCACCGCCATTTTTGATAATCTTAAAAATTTTAATTGTGCTGAATTGTGCCCGTCGTGTGCCGCAGTGTGCCGTAAATCATAATATTTTATTTTGATAAATAAATTTTTTTTGAACCAAAACGTGTTTTATCGATGGTCGTTAGCACCGCCACTTTTGATAATTCTAAAAATTTTAGTTGTGCTGAATTGTGCTCGTCGTGTGCTACAATGTGCCGTAAATTTTAAAATTTTATTTTGAAAAATAAAATTTTTTTGGGCCAAAACGTGTTTTATCGAAAGTCGTTAGCACCGCCATTTTGGAGAATCCCAACAATTTTAATTGTACTGCATTGTGCCCGTTGTGTGCCATAGTGTGCCGTAAATTTTAAAATTTTATTTTCACAATTTTTTTTTTTTTTGAAAAATAAAATTTTTTTTGAACCTTTTTATTACAGGTAGATGAAAAAGGTAAAAGTTTTTAGAAGTAAGGATTATTTAGATTATCCTTTAAAGTAAAATAAAAATAAAAATGTATTAGTAACTAAAAAAATATTTTATCGATGTAAATTAACCCCGCCATTTTCGATAATTTAAAAAATTTTAAATTGTGTTGGATTTTACTCAATGCGTGCAGCTGTATGCAATAATCATATTATTAATAATCATATCTTGTATCAACCAACCGCAGATAATAAAAATAATATTAATTAAAGTATTATTGACTGAAATAATCTATCACCGTTGATAGGAAGGGGGGGGGGGAGGGGACTCGATATAATCTAGTCATCGATAAAAAGGACGATTCCTGGAAAATGACTCGATAATCTAATCGATCAATCTATCAGTGATTTGGAAAGCACGTTAAGCCGGTGGTAGCAGATGTAATAATTGCTTATAATGGTACATTCAATTCAAGATCTATCGGCCACTATACTGCATACTTGCAAATATACGAAAGATGGATAAAATTTGAATGAGATTACAAGGCAGGAAAGTCATCTAACGTTGCAAATTCTGCAAAAATTCATGTGTATTTATACAATAAATCAACTAAATACATATAATGTAAAATAAATTTAATAATAAATAAAATTTTATACATTTTAAATGTTTTTCTTTCTTCTTTTCAATCTTTCTCTATCCACTGTTTGATGTATTTATACAATAAATTAACCAAATATAATGTAAAATAAAAATGATAATAAATAAAATTTTATATATTTTAAATGTCTTTCTTTCATCTTTTCAATTTTTTTTCCTCTGTTGGATGTAGGCTTGCCTTTTAAACTCCCCCCCCCCCTCTAAGTGGGGGAAAAGGAGGTTTTGCCCATTACTCACTACGCTGGGCAGATGGATTGGCGAGTAGTCCGCAAATCAATTTTGGACTTTTTAGATCGCAGCACGTATCCGACACAACCAGGATTAGAACCGCGGTTTCCCACTCTCTAGTCTATCCGTTTGATTTACGGCAGACTGCTGCTTTATTTTAAATGTAATAATTGTAAATTGGATATGTGCTGTGATCTAAAAAGTCCAAAATTGATTAAAATTTTTTAAATTATCGAAAATGGCGAGGTTAATTTACATCGATAAAATATTTTTTGGCTCAAAAAATTTTATTTGTGAAATTAAAATTTTAAAATTTACGGCACACTATGGCACACAACGGGCACAATACAGTACAATTAAAATTGTTGGGATTCTCCAAAATGGCGGTGCTAACGACTTTCGTTAAAACACGTTTTGGCCCAAAAAAATTTTATTTTTCAAAATAAAATTTTAAAATTTTCGGCACACTGTAGCACACGACGAGCACAATTCAGCACAACTAAAATTTTTAGAATTATCAAAAGTGGCGGTGCTAACGACCATCGACAAAACACGTTTTGGTTCAAAAAAAATTTATTTATTAAAATAAAATATTATGATTTACGGCACACTGCGGCACACGACGGGCACAATTCAGCACAATTAAAATTTTTAAGATTATCAAAAATGGCGGTGCTAACTACCACCCTTAAAATAGGCTACCTCCATAAAATCCGGAAAAAAAAATTTTTCAAAAAAAAAAATACGGCACAACGCGGCACACACCGGGCACAAACCAGCACAATTAAAATTTTTGTGGTTTTCAAAAGTGGCGGTGCTAAGTACATGCACATTAAAGTTAGATAAAATATAAAAATTACTAAAAATTATAAGTAAATTTTGGAGTTTTGTGGTGGCCAAAATTTTCTTTTCTAAAATGGCATCAGAGTGGACAAATACGAATGTTTGTGCTTAAAGTGATTTTTTTAGTCCAATTTCGGTCTAAAATGCGATTTATGCGAAAGTAAATGCTATTTTTGAACAATTATTTAACGCACAAAGTGCCTTTGAATATGGGAAAGTATAAATTACTGATTGAAAAACTGAAAAAATCTTTATAATTTTTCTAATGAGCAAAGCGTTTTTGTTTTTGAAAGATTGGATGTTCCAAAATTTTAATTATCTTAAAATTTCCAATCGACCCTGCTGTGAATCGATGATGCTATATCGGTTTACATCTTTAGGGAACATAATATGTAAGTAATTTGAATAATTAAAAATTTAAAAAAAATTTTGGACGAAGAATAAGTTAAATGCAACCATTTTTAAAATAAAAATTAATTTTATTAAAAATAAACCATTTCACTTGTCCAGTGCAATTACAATAGGTTTATGCCTCGAAAGTGATTGGATTTGGATGATTCCGGATTTTTTGAATTTCTTATACTAAAAAGTAAAAAGTTTTCCTTTTGAAACCTTTAATGTTTTTTTAAGGGTTTTAACCCACTTTGTAACTAGAAAATATTCCAAAGTTAATAAAATTGTGACAGGTTATTTAGGAGTATTTTAGGATGTTTATCCCAAGTTTTTCACTTTAAGCGCCAGTTGTATAAATGAGGATCATCCTGACCATGCATCAAGCTCCAATTTAAACCAATCAGTACAGTTAAAATTTTATTTTAAGTTCTCTGTTGGTTTGAATTGAAGCTTGATCCATGGTCAAGGATGATTCTCTTTTATACAACTGACCCTAAGGATCTTGTGCTAGCTTAGGAGGAGCCAGAAACCTCAAAATTATTGGACTTTTTCAGTTTTTTATTTATTTCTTGTAAACTGAGCGTATTTTAGGTATCATAGTTTATTACAAAGTTATATAGCAGTAAATTTGCTAAAATTTGGTTAAAAAAACCATTTTAAAACCAAAAAAAAACCATTAAAAAAAAACAAAAAATTTGGTTAAGAAAACGACACTAATTTAAAAATTACCCCTAGGCCCGTGGATTAAGGAAAATGGTGGATCTTTGAGGGGTGAAACTCGTTTGAGTGGATTCTAAACGCAGGGTGGTTGTGCAAAGAAAAATTGACTTAAAGCACCCCTCGCTGCGCTCGGGCGCTTTAAGCCATTTTTCCTGCACATTTAGTATTGAAAACCATGATTTTCGCTCGACGTGCACTGCCAAAGCATTCCAATGTAAGTGTCGTTCCGGTTATCCCCGCTCTGCGCAAAGCTAAGACCAGTTCAAACTACACGGACTGTCAATAGAATGCATTGATTCACCAATCCCGAGCGACTTTGCTTAAAATTTACTGTGAAAATGGAAGTTTTTAAAATCGATTTTTGAAAGAACTGGTAGATTTAAAGCCTTCCGTCATAGTTAATATTTTTAATATATTTAATATTTGCTTATTCAGAATTCATCTAGGTTTCAATCGTAAAATTTGTATTTTCGGGACCTCGATAGCTACCTGCAACCGTCATAGATGTTTCAAGGTGTTGATATTGATGAGTGGTTAACATAATTAACATGAAAATGATGGTAATAAATAGTTATAGAGGCAAAACCTTTTTTCAGTCATTTTTTTAAACTTTGAGAAATTTTGTCTCACTTTGATAGGCTATACATCTCGGTTAATATTAAGTCCAAAATTTCGTCTTCTCTATCAAATTTTAGCAACTTTATTGCTTTACAACTTTATAATGCACTAAAATACAAAAAATATGCTTAGTTTTCGAGATATACCTAAGCAAAAAACACAAAAAATTATTGAATACTAAATGTTTACTGTCATCAATATCATAAAACGCCTGTTATCATAAGAAATTGAGTCAAGTAGCAACGATGACGTATCGGCAAGTAGAGGGTTGTGTTCCGTGATTCAAATGAGCATCACTTTAACTTAAAAATTAACTAACTAAACTAACTGAAAAAAGTGTAATTGGCCGTATTTCCACAAAGTTACTTCTATTCAGTTCCCCAAAATGAAATCAAAAACCCATGGAAATATCACAATAAATAAAAAAAAGGGTTTTTTACATAAAATATTGAAGTAGTTATCACAATAGTTATCAAGTAGTAAGCCTGAAAAATAAGTTAAAATTCAAAAATGCCGACAAGTAGGAAATCTTTAGTAGAAAAATTATCAATATTATAAAATTCTCTTAAAGTAAAATTCTCATTTTACTAATTAATTCCTGAGAGAAGATCTTTGTCAAATTGACGGTGATAATTAAAATAGTGTCGTTATTGAATAACAGAGGTCGTATGAAATAGTAGTAGAAGAAACAAGTAGTAAAAATTTTGGAGGTTAAGTTGTTGAAAAAAGAATGAATGATCGAGAATTAATTATATTATTATAAAATTATTAAATATAATTATTATAATTAATTAATAATAATTAACATTATATGATAAGATCTTTTCCGTCATGTCGGAAGTGAATAAGGTCGAAATTGAAAAGCTGGAAAATTTGGCTTTTTAAAGAAACAAAAATCCAACACTTATCTGGGTTACCGCTATTATATTTTTTATAAATATATAAATTATTAACTCGTTGATATTAGATAATATAAAACTTCAAAATATCGAGTTATTATTAAATTAAAAAATGTTAAAAGATTTATTTAGCTTTCAAACGAGATATCGTTCGTCATCAGAATAATATACAAATGTAATGAACATTTAACATTTAACATTTTTTAATTTAATAATAACTCGATATTTTGAAGTTTTATATTATTTTTTATAAACATTACTGAAAGTAAAAGTGATTGAATTTTTTTTAAAAAATTTTGGAAAGTTTATTTTCAAAAAAACAAGATAAATAATAGTTATTTATGTACCAAGTCCTGAAAGTGCATCTTTTTAGTATAAGCGTGGAAAATTATAGACTGAAGCGCAGCCAAAGTCTATGACCACGCAAATGCCAAAAAGACACTTTAAGGATAAGGTGCATACACTATTTTATGTGTAATTGGAATAAAATGCCCACTTTCTGCGAAAAATGTACGATAATAATTATGTTATTCGGAATAATTTAACGAAATACGTATGTAAAACAAGATAAATAATAGTTATTTATGTACCAAGTCCTGAAAGTGCATCTTTTTAGTATAAGCGTGGAAAATTATAGACTGAAGCGATCCAGTTACTAAGCAATGAAATATTTAAAATTCACAAAATATGTCAAAAATATTTGTCGAAGTGTACCTTTTAGTAGGATTGCACATGAAACATTTGAGGTTATGACATTTCTGTACTAAAAAGTAAAATTTGACATTTCTGTACTATAAACAGCTACTTTCAGTATTGTTTTGAATATGTCAAAATGTACATTTTAGTACGATTGCACATAAAAATGTTTTTTTACAAAACAGTTAGCTAAAATCTAAAAAATTATACTCATAATACAAAAAATAAACATTTTTAAAGAAACATAATTTTTGATGAAGAAAATTTACTAAATTCGCGTAATAAAAAAATGAGAGTGAGTGACTAACGGATAACGTACAGCCTAAACCGATGGGTTTAGAAGCGGAAAATTTAGCACATGAGCTCTTTAGACGTAAGTGAGCACTAAAAACTGATTTTATAGAAATCCTCTCCGAAAGGAATTTTTCACTTATTAATTAATTAGTGACGCTCATAAATTTGTTAACGAGATCTCACTATCATTTAGTGATGCGCCTGAATAACTTAACGAGATTTTTATAAAGAAGTTAAGCTAAAAGCTAAACAACCACACCCGACACTCAAATGAGATCAATGTTGCCGAAGGTCGCTGTACTTCCTAGTAATTAATCAAAATTAAATTAAAATATAAATGGCATCACATAAAACTGCCGTCTGAACGGGAGAAGCATTTTCGATAAATTAAAATAAGATCGAAAATTGATCAAAGCAAGTGAAAAACATAAAATTAAGTTTCTGTGTCAACCTCAGTTTATCCTACTTTTTATGTTTCTGTTGGTTTTATTTACACACTTATTGTTAATAATAGTAATTTATGGGACGAGTGAGTAAAGATACATTTTATCCACAAACGGATAGTTTAGCATACGAGGCAACGCCGAGTATGCTATCCTCCGTAAGTGGATAAAAATATCTTTACTCAAGAGTGGCATACATTTTATCCAAAACCTGCAAGTAAAATGAAAATTTCAAAATCAAAAATTTGAAATGACATTATAATTTTGTGACAGTAATCAATTTGACACACTAAACTTTTTGTTGAGTTTTAATAAAATTCTGTGATTTTACATCAAAATTATCATCAGGTGCTATTAATTTTCATGTAAATGTTGGTGTTAATAATTTAGATGTTCAATCTCTTTAAATAAATTCTATAAACTTAAATTATTAGAGTTTAATTGGATTTTGCGGGCTAAAACATTTTTCAGTATGAATAAGTAGTGAATAAAAACCCACTTTGGTTGCTTGGAAATAGCAATGTAAAACTTATTTTACTTGCAGGTATTAGATAAATATTATTGCATTAATATTATATGCTATAATAATAATAAGCAATACATTACAATACTTATTGATTGATGCTAATAAATTGGGTACATTTTATTTGGTTTATTATTGATTTTAAAATACTAGCGCCTGATAGCTATGCAACTTTATAATATTTAAGATACCATACCATACAAGTTTTCTTTGCTAGAGTAATGACTAATGACCTTATTCTATGGTATTATAGTTAATATTTTAATTCTGTTTGTTAATGAAAAAATGCAACAAAAAGTTGATGTGATCGGAATTTTAACTGTCCTCGATATTTTATTTGTAAAACTAAAACTCGAGACAATTTTTACTAATTTTTTTCATATTGCATTTTTCAATTTGAAAATTTTGTAAAGTTCATTAATTAAATTAAAGAAAAATTTGAATCCCTCATTCTAATACCACTTATGAGAATTTTTGGTAAAAATTAGGTTTTGATTGATACTAAATTAATTTTTCACATTCTAACCATTGTTTCTAAAACTACCTATCAGAAATAATTAAAACCACGTACATATGAGCTTAATTCAAATCCCCGCATCAGAAATTAAACAACTTTATCCACAAATGCCACGTATCAGCCCAACTTGAATACCTCGTATGAGGATAAATTTAATAATTTTGCTCCAAATAACACGCATCGCATCGACCCTAACTAAGGGCTTTTTTTCTGATGTAAAAAAACTTTATGGCTAGATATATAAATAAAAGGAATAAAAGTAAATACAAAAATAAAAATAATAAACGCGTTCAGAATTTTTTCAAAGAATTACCAAAACTTTGAAGTAACTACAGTAGACAGAGGACTTCCAAGTTATATTTGGAGCTCATAGTTTTGTCCAGGAAAACAAACAGGTGACGATGTGGTCACAGAATATGGAATGCCTTAAATACACTTTAAATAGTATTGCTGCTAAATTACATTACTACGATGATTATCACGATTATTAATCATTGAAGCAGAACCCCCAGCTATGTATAAGAAACCAATTCCAATTCAGTTTTCTAAATAGAAGCATCTTCAAGAATTAAAAACTGTAATACCCTCAGATTTTCATAGTTTTTGTGATAATCTTCCATACCTCTGATCAGACAGCAGTAACAAGAAAAAAAGAGAATACCGCATTATTGTATAAATTGTTAAGAATAAAATTATTAGAATATTGAAATTTACTTTTTATTCAAATAGTTACTTTTAGATTACTTGATAAAAATTATTACAACTTTTATTTAAAAATTTCGTACGACAATACAGTACCACGTATGTATTAGAACCTGTTTAGAGTTCTAGTATCATAAAAGTGATCCAATTAATTTTCGCACTTTTTTCATTTTTAATGTCATCTGAAACATTCTTAATAAAGAAACATTAACAGCCTTATGCATAGTCAACTTAGTGGCTACTAAAGCGCTACTAGTAGCTAACTATAAGCAAACCATATGCATAGTTGAGTTAAAAGGATACTAATCCTTAGTGGCTACTAAAAATTTTAGTGGCGAACTTGGGCATGTTTAAGACCATTTTAAGCTTACATTACATTACATTCGTGGTATTTGAATATTATTAAATAAAAATATTTTATAATACCTATAAATTATAAATATTGTGTTTTTTTATTAAGAAGCCTTAGTTTTCATCAGAAACGGTCATTTGCCTTGCAGGTAACGCGATCAACTGCGAATGCGAGGTACCGGGTTCAAATCCGGAGAAGGGTAAAACTTTCTAATGACTAGTCTCCGTGCTTCGGAAGACACGTTAAGCCGGTGGTCCTCCTGGGTTAATGAATTGCCACTATTAACATAAAAACCAAGATACAGGCACATCTGAAGGCTAGTCCAGCAAACTACCTTATCGTCGGTGAAACCTGAAAACGGTGTAAATTTTACAGGAGGTAATACAATTTTTTTATTTTTGAAAGTATTATAATGATTTAGTTGAAAATTTTAGTAGTGTTAAAAAATATATAAATGCATGCTGCTCACTTAATTTTTATTTTTATGATAGGTTCATTTTTACTCTTTAAATTGAAGATGAAGTTACTACTTTTCAAATTTATTAAAATAGAGTTACACCATTTTCTGGTTTCACCGACGTTATAAATGTAAAAATATTTATATGCTCATAGAACCAACACTGCCAAGGAAACGACGCAGATGTTGGAAATAACAAGCCTTAAAGGCTTAAATTAAGTTGAAGAAGAAGTTTTCATCATTGTCAAGAGTAAGTAATTGTATAAGAGAAGATTGATCAGAAGATACCCGTGTTTGGTTAATAACTAATTTAGAGACCATTTATCATAAATTCTATAATAAACCTGGTAAATTTCAAGCTTTGTTCTCAAATAAACACATATTAGCTGATTTTAAAAATTACTTCTATTTTTACGTAAGGTTTTTATAACATCCTACGATGTTTTTCGATTCATCTACGTTGTTCCTCTGGTTTTACCTTTGTATTTCTCCAAGTCCTCTTTCCGTCTTCTCTTTGTTAGTGCTTTCTCTCCAACCAAGCCTGGTTTTCCAAATTTTCTTCGATCTCGTGGCCTCCAAATAAGGATTTCTTTTTGGTATTCTGTTCTAGTTCATGTGTTGCACATGTCCGAACCATATTAGTTGTTTTGTTCTTATATCCCCCGTTGTTGTTTGTTCTACATGCATAATTTGTTAAATGCGGGTATTTGTAATTCTTTCTAATTTGCTTGTGCCAGCTGATTTTCAGAAGTCCATCTCTATAACATGTAGTGTATTTTCTCATTGTTTTTCCATTTGCCACACTTCTGACGCGTACGTTGTTATTGGCTTGATTATGCTGTTATATACTTCTTCTCATGCTAACTTTGGACATAGTTGATTGGTTCCACAGTATTTAATTCAGTACGCTGATCGCTTGATACGTCAAGTTCAGAAAGAAATATTAATTTTGTACAAAATCTTGCTGGGTGACATATTAAAAAAATAATTTTAAAATTTTATGGAAACTTTATTACAAGTTACTATAATCAATTTTTCTAAATTTAGTATAAAAAATTTACGTTTCTGGCAAATTAATTTTTATGTTCTATGATTTTTACCATAAGAAAGAAGGATATAACTGAGAAACTATTAACATAAAACACATAACTGTATACATTATTTTTGTATAAAAGTAAGATTTGTTTTCAATATTTATTATTATAACAGATATAATAGAATATCTCACTCCTACGTGGGCTAAACAAAAGGGGCATATTTTATTGCTAATTAATATACATAACACAATTATCAAACAGATATTAAATATTTATATAGTTGGAACAAATCATCATTTTTATAATAAGGTGTGTTTAAAAGGTTAATACCAACATATTAGTAAAGTTTATTAAATATAAAAATAAAACGTCAATATTTATAAATAAAAAATTCAGATTAATTTGATGAATTTATAGTCCAGTTAAGAATTAACAAAAATTATTCCATAACCGTTAAAAAATTTAGACACCTAATCAGAGTAACCGTTTTTTTTATTGAAAATTCAATTTTTGTTGGTTATAAATAATTAAGTATATGATAATAATAATAATAATTATAATAATAATAAGGTTTATACTTATTAATTAATATGTGTAATAATTTTTACAGCCTAGTAATGTATTATATTACAAGATTAATGCATATAAAACTAAAACAAATTGTAGCAAATCATTATAGTCTCAATATTTGACTATAGTTAAATAACAAATTTTCCAAGTAAAAGTCAGATATACATAGTAGGTATAAAATATAGTATTATTATACCTATTGCTACCTTCTTATAGCAATTAGAATACTTGTTATATTGAGTAATTTGATATTTACTATATACATACATATATGTCACTTATTTTCAGATTACAAAATTTGGTAATTAAGACTTGTGAGCTCAGTTTGTTGCTGATTGCTGCTATTATTGTCAAAATAACTTAAAATATTCTTAAAATATAGCAAATATTCAGGTCTATTATGGTCAGGTCTATTATGGTATTTAAAGTACATCGAATAATACAAATTAATTACTAAGTTCCTTCTTTTTCTGAACTCTCTTCTTAATTCTAACCAACACCACCACCTTGCAATGTAATAATAGCATTAGTTGGAAAATGTTGTTGCTGAGCGATTATGTTGTAAATTTTAACATGTGGTCGAAAGCCATTATGGTCCGCTTCGTAAGTTACACTGGTTACGATATTATCTTTTTGATAATTGTAACCGCCTTTCGCAAAAAGTTGATCCTTTTCTTTAACAGTATTTAATTCCTTAATATTTTGGCTATGATACGTACCATCATTTATTGTATATCTAAAAGTAATTAATTTAAACATTTTATATTAATTATTAAGAATAAGTTTTCGTTCATTTAATAATAATTAATTTATTGTTATTTTTTGGTTAGTAGACCATTAAATAATAATAATTAGATTTAAACAAAATAGTAAAACGTTGAAGATTTACAGATCCTGATTATTATTCTTATTATTTAATAGTTTTACTATTATACATTATTTAAAAAAGTAATTATAATTGCTTGTATATTGTTTATTAAAACTTTCTTTCACAAAAGAAATGTAAATTCTGAAAATATCTTACTCAAATCGACTTGTTCCTAAACCATCTTTTTCAATTTCATAAAATGTGAGCTCAGGATTAATTGGATCAGCATGGTTTATCACAATTAAAGATGAAAATATTACACATAAACTCGAGAAATACATCATTACGACACACAGCTGCTTCGGAAATCTTCCTAACACTAAATAATATACTCATAAATTGGTGAGTATATTAGTTTATTATAAACAATGTAAAACTGCAACGTAGTAACAGTTTTAACTAATCATAAAAAATTAATCGAACTTGTTTATATAACATGTATTTACTATTAAATGCTAGCAGGTTCGAATATAACTTAAAATGTTCGACAAGAGAAAGTTTTGGTATATTTGATTACCTATTATTAAAAATTTTCAGCATGTAGCATGATACGTTACCACTGATAATAATAATTTAAATTTGTATTAATTACATATTGTTATCTAACTATAATTGTTTGGTATTTTTAGAATATATTTTTTACATCTGTTCTGATCAAACAAAGCTGCTTAAGGTTACGAGTAATTCTTATTTTCTTAATACAAGAAATTCCATAATTTGGAAAGAAGTTTTGAAGCTTTTGTTTGTATGTACCTATTTTCAAGAACACTTATATCATTCAACATTTTGATGCAAATTGTCTCCAAAATGTGACACAGAAAAAATCATTTTTAAAAAATTGCATTATTTTGTACATAAATAATTATGCTTTTTATTTAAGGGGTTAAGCCTACTGCAACAATTTTACAAAAATAAAAACTGCTTATTATTAAAAAAAATTTTTTTTTTTATATATTTTAAGCAACTTTTCAGTTAGTACTGTTATCTTATCAGAGTACAAATGTTAACTATTTTCAAATTTTAAAAACATTAAATCAAAAAATCTAAATAAACTTCAAATGTTAGTTGTAATATCAAAAAAATACTAAAAAAATATTAAGAACTAAAACTTTCCGCATATCCAGTAAAACTGATAAAATTTGACGTGCAAAGGCTCTGGTGGTAAATGAACTTCCTCAAAAATAAAATCGGAGGCAAGGTGACGGGTTTGATCTATTGCTTCTAGAAGTATCAAAACAAAATAAATATTAAATAACTTTAATAAATGAACACAATAGCTACAAGAAATTACTGGTGATAATATTGCTGAAATAACCAAAATTTCTATCAGAAGGCACCACAGATGTCTAAAACACTGTACACCAATTGTCGTGGTGTCAAAATTTAACCCAAAACAGCTACAATGAGTTAAAATAAACTCAACAAAAGATTTTAAAGTGGTCACACAATATATTTCTACAAAGATACCTATTGTAGCTATCTCTTCTTTCTTCAGGTGTTGACTCCAGAACAGAACAGAAACTCCGCGAAATATTGTCTCCTGGTATAGCGGTTATCACACGGAACAGATGTTACGCAGGTTGCCAATGAAATCGAAATCAACGATAAACGTAAAATGGCCTTCTTGATATACTCTCAAAAAAACCAAGGTCACAGCCAAATAAATTCTTTCTTGGAGGAAAAAAACCATCAATAAAAATCACTGCAGGATGTAAAACTTAGGATAAGAAGTAAAAAACCGCTGTATTAATCCTAACAACTGCTCTAATTTCGAAATAACAATTCCGTCAAAAACGATTTCAAAATAATTATGAGCACTCATAAAAACAAAAAAAGGCGTTTCACGAAAATATCTGCTTCAAAAAAAATGCAAAAAGGTTATTGCAAATTCACGCAGACAACAAAATCGGAATTTGCACACCCGAATCTCAATGACAGAATTATCATTTGACAGAATATAATAAACATAAACGTCGCGCAAGGGGCTAATAGAGGGAATCCAGCGGCGTGCAAAATCGCAACGGAAAAGTTATGACTTTTCGTTACAAATTTAAAACTTCTATCGATAAGGGCTAGTTTTATTGAGTAAAGAATAAAAGTTATGTTAAAAATTGTAAACATTCTAATAAATAACCTATCGATACATCGAAAATAGTAAAACAACTTTACCGTTGCGGGGTCATTTTGAAGAAAAATGAAATCTAAACTATTTTTAAAAACTTATCGGTTAGAATTGTTTCACTATACTTTTATTATAATCAAAAGTTTCTTTCGCTAAAGGAAGCTTCTAATACCTGATTTCTTTAAGCGACTGTTGTAAAGTTAGAGGTAAATACTTACATCAATTTGTTTAATTTCTTTCAATTACATTGTTGAAACCACATTATTTGTTTACACTTCCTCTAAAAGTTTATGGCCAGCGGTAGTTTTCGGTCTCTACCAGGATAATATTTCACCCTTCCTATTTCTTCAAACATTCTTTTTGACTTAAATGGTACCGACAAATTGCCGATAAGTTTAATTGATTAAGCTTAATAAGTTTAATTTAAGAATAAGTTTAACAATCAAGTTGGCCTTTCAAAATCTTTTAATTTTAATTTTTCAATGAAAATTTAAGGGACCCAGTATAAATATACTTTCAAAATAATTTTCAGCACTCGTCAGCACTTCGCGAGCCTTTCCAAATGTCGCAAAATACTTCTAACTTTTAAAGTGTGGGGTACAACTTGACGGAACCTAATTAACCTTATAGCTTAAAACTAATTTTTACTTTTAAAATTACCAATAAAATATTTTTTACTGTTTGAGTTTCTCAAAAATTAGTATTTTTTTCTTTGAAAACAATGTTTTAGACACCTTTTTCTACCGTTTCATAAAATTTTCAAGTGGGATGACAATGGAATCATTGAAATAAGAAAAGGAATAAAAAATAATATTAATTGATTTCTATGCCCATATTTATTTAAATCGCTTACCGTCTTTTTTTATTTTACTAAAATTTTATTCTAACAATTAATGATAAATTAAAACTTAAATTAATATTTTAGTTTTTCAACAAATAGTAAATATAAGATATTAAGGATTGTTATTAAAAGTAATTAATTTCTAAAAAAAAAGTCACAAACGACGTCGATAACTACCATAACTATTGAAATCTTTTTATCAAATTTTGGAATTAAATATACATTATTGAAACACTGTGAACAAAATTTAAATAAAATTTGTTTACACCTAAAGTTGAAAAACTTGCAAAAATTGGTTAAAATTGTATTCTAACCGATTCCACCACCTTGCAATGTTATAATAGTACCAGTTGGTAAGTAAGGTGATTGAGGATTTTTTAATTCTTGGTTTTTATTGATTTTAATAAGATGTTTATTTCTATTATTTTCTGCCACATATTGCCTGGTTACAATATTTCCATTTTCATCTAAATAGCTATATTTTCCTACTGGTAAAACTCGATTTTCAATACCAGGTGGAATTACTTGAATATTTTGGTTTTGAAAATCTTTCAATTCATACCTGCAAAAAAGCATTATATTATTCAAAGTAATTGTATATGTGGCTTGAAGTTTAGGTTACAAATGAGATCAAGTTTTGATGAAATTTTATCTGGGGTTTCATGAACTTACTCAATACGTACAAATCGACTGGTGTGATAAGTATAATACTTAAGTTCCCGAGAAGGTGATGAAAATCAAAGTCTATAAAAATCAGACTTGAAAAATTCTATTCACATTGAAAATGAAAGTTGTCTGGCAACTGTAACCAATTTTTGCCTTTAAACTTTTTTATCAGTAAAACATATAATTTATTAGTTTATTCATGAGCTTAAAAAATTATAAAAGTATTAAAGAACTATTCGACCCTTATTAGAAAAATGTTGTGGTTGTAAAACAGCTGTAAAAAATGCTATCTTTTATGCAAAGAAATCGAAATCTGTAGATTTACAAAAAAAATTTTTTTAAAACAAGAAATATTTTATTGGTATTGTACCACCCTGTAAATACCCGTAGATGAAGTAACTTTACAAGTTTAAAAAAAAATACAGGGAGTAAGTCCCTAGGCCAGTCATAGAGACTTCAAAAGTAAAAAGTTAAACAAAAATTCCGAATGTTTTTCAAGCTTGAGACAACATTGGATAAGTTAAAAATATAATAAATTCGATTTTGCACACTTTTCTGTCCTCCGGAACATTATTAAGTTAACAAATAAATGAAAATTTACAATAACTTAAAAAAAAAATTCTTAAATTTACGCAATCTTTGCAGAACATTTTAATAATTATTACACATATTCTATGAAGTTTGCACCCTGCTACGATTACCGAAACACTAAAAATAAGTGTTTATTAATTTTATTTTGATATAATCAAGGGTATTATGTATCACCAACGTTATCATAAAGGTGACCGTTATAACATATTTCGGTAAATCGTATCGATTTCATTGGTAGGATTTGCCAAAAAACTTTATTTTATGTCATAACTGTCACCTTTATGATAACGTTGGTGATACATAATACCCCTAATTATCTCATCAAAAAAAAATTGCGAAAGTTATGAAAACAATTGTTTGTGTAACAGAAAAGAGTCACAAATTTAGTGCTAACTTTGCATAACTTTTTTAACTCGGAACTTTTGTATATAAGACACGGCGACGATTTTGACTATTTAAACAATAACTGGAAGGTCTAAATAATTTCGAAAGTCTTAAAACCGGGTTGCAAAAGATTGTGACACCAACAGATGCCATAACCTAAATTTGCAATTTTGTTTGTATCCCGGAATTTAATTAAATTACCTATTATTTAAATAATAAGAGTAGACTTATACTGTAGCATCAAAATCTATCACTATACAATTTTTAAATTTTTGTTATTGCAAGTTCATAATTATTATGTAATATGGATAACATGAAAAAACACTTGGGTTTAATACAAATTGTAATTTAAATATATCTTACGGAAAATTATTGTTTCCTAAATCAGTGTTCAAATTTTCTGGTCTCACATTCAATCCATTATAATCAGTCGGTGCAGAATTGACAACTATTAATGATGTAAAAATTGTACATAATACATAGAGATGCATTGTTTATCACTTTACAGTCTTTTTAATACTGCCAAATTCTTTGCAAGGTATGTTTATTTTATGTAGATAAGTTGCACAACAAGAATTCAATCTTTTCAAAAATAGGTAGGTAGAGTTAGCCCACCCCAGGAAAAAGCGGGAAGGAGAAGCTACCAACGCAGTAAATGTGGAGGAAGAATATGCCAGTGCCGCAGTATCGGATTAAGGCAGCGCAGGGCCCTTAGCAAATGTGGTTGAGGGCCCTCTTATTTTTTTAAACTATTTTTTTACCTATTTTATAACTAAAAACGCTAGTTTTTCTAATGCAGGAACTAGAATCATTTTTTTTATTCTACCCTTTCCTTAAATAAAAACACCTTTATGACAAGCGCGGGGCCCTCTGAGGCGCGGGGACCGGTGCATTTGCTACTTCTGCTACCGTGTTAAAATTAAATTTACTTCTGACAGTTACTATTCACTATGATAGTAAAACTTTGGAGATATTTTAACATAAAATTTGATTGGTGCAAAAGTATGCTTTATTTATTTTCATTAGGTGTTGAATCACTGAGTGACGTCATGTGCGGCAGAATCTAAAGTGCTTTTTCTAAGTGAGCATACCTTTAAAGTATTAGTACCATGCTATGCACTCATTTTTATTTTAAAATATAAAAAATATTTACTGCAAAAAAAATTCGTTTACTCTATTTTTGTACATTAATTTCTAATTAAATATCATCTGATTGTTTTTATTCATACTATAAATTAATTAATTTCTAATTAATTTTCATTTTAAAATTTAATTAAAAAACTAAATTTGTTATGATTTACTAAATAAAATAATATATTATTGTTTTCTGGGTAGGTATATTTCACAATTAATATCTGTTAATTAATTTACATTTTGAGGTGTGTTATTTTTATTTTAATTGTCCAATATACCCACAAAACAATGATTTATGTCAAGTAAGGACTCAATAAATGAAAATAAAAATACAAAATAAAATTATTTTTAACATAGCGTATTCGATAAAACAAAACGACTAAATAAGTAAAGTTATGACATAGTAATGGCAATCCTTAAATTTCAAGTTGGACTTGACTAGACGATTTTCGTATCTGCACATTATCACGTGATCGTTTATCGTAAAGTGACTTTACTTTATATGAATGTTTTTTTATTCAAAGATTTGTTACTCAATTTGTTGTCTTGCAGAACTTTCTTTTAAAATTATTATTTTTAAGACATTGATGAAGCGGTTGAACATCTAACTAAATCTATACAACAGGCTGCATGGCGTGCTACTACTGAAACGAAAAAATCAATAAAACCTGGTTTCGTACCAAACAATATAAAATCAAAACTCATCGAAAAAAGAAAACTTAGAAAACGGTGGCAAATCACTCGGGACCCAACCGATAAATCTAACCTAAATAAAGCCGTCAAGAACCTAAAAGAAACACTTGCTGACCACAAAAATCAAGGTGTCAAAACTTTTTTAGAAAACCTGTCTGCAACAAAATCAACCGATTACTCACTATGGAAGGTTGCACGAAAAATTAAGCAGCCACAGAAAACAGACCCCCCAGTCAGAAAAAGAGATGGAGATTGGACCCGGAGTGAACAAGAAAAGGCCGACGCATTTGCTGAACACCTTGGCAAGGTCTTCAAACCACATCAACAAGAGGTTCCTAGTGCCAAGGAACAACCAATCCACCAGTTACTAAATGCTCCATATCAGATGGAACTACCAATAAAACGTCTAAAAATTAAAGAAATTAAATATGTTCTAGTTCACAATATACATCCAAGGAAGGCCCCAGGCTACGACTTGATAACCGGAGAAATCCTGAAAAACTTACCAAAAATGGGCATCAGGGTAATTACCATGATCTTTAATGCAATTCTTAGACTTGGATACTTCCCAATGCAATGGAAGGTGGCACAGGTAATACTTATTCAAAAACCTGGAAAGAACCCATCAGAAGTTACATCTTATCGACCGATCAGCCTCCTGCCCATCCTCTCAAAGGTATTTGAAAAACTCTTTTTGGGAAAATTAAAACCTCTGTTGCGGAAACTAATCCCAAGACACCAATTCGGCTTTCGTCAACATCATGCAACAGTGGAACAGGTTCATCGAGTAGCAAGAATAATAAAAAACGACCTGGAATGCAAGCGGTACTGTACAGCGGCTTTCCTCGACATATCACAGGCCTTTGACAGGGTCTGGCATCAGGGCCTGATCTACAAGATGAAACTCAACCTTCCACATGAGTATAGTAGAATCCTCGAGTCATACCTTACTAACAGACATTTTCAGGTTAGACATGGTGAAGCCTATACCACTCTCGTACCAATAGAAGCAGGAGTCCCTCAAGGAAGTATTCTTGGCCCACTGCTATATCTGCTATATACATACGATTTGCCAACAACCGATGACACGGTAATTGCCACCTTTGCAGACGACACCGCCATAATGGCATCCCATCAAAATCCAGAAACGGCTTCTCGCCTGCTACAAATTCACCTAGATAAAATTGAAGAATGGTTGAAACTTTGGCGTATTAAGGTCAACAACAGCAAGTCAGCCCATATTACCTTTACCCTTAAGAGAAATACATGCCCTAATGTAACTTTACACAACAACCCCCTCCCACAAAAAGAAGAGGTAAAATACCTGGGAATTCACCTAGACAAGAGACTCACGTGGGCTAAACATATCTGGAACAAAAGACTACAACTGGGGCTCACCTATCGGAAAATGTATTGGCTTATGGGGCGTCACTCCCAACTCACAATTGATAATAAGCTCCTATTATACAAGGCTATAATAAAGCCAATTTGGACCTATGGCATTCAGTTATGGGGTTCTGCCAGCGACTCAAACATAATAAAAATTCAACGCTTCCAGTCAAAAGTACTGCGTAGTATCTGCGATGCACCATGGTATGTAACAAACCAAATCATCCATCGTGACCTGAACATTAAAACAGTCAAAGAAGAAATCTCATCTATGAGTGCCAAATATCAGCTACGACTAGGCGACCATCCCAACACACTGGCTGTAAACCTGCTGGTACCTCCCCAAATCAAGAGACTGAAAAGGATTGACCCTCTGGAACTACCTCAAAGAACATGAGTGTCATAAAGTAAATAATTTTATTTGTTGCATTTCCTTGGAATAAGCTACTGGGTTTATTTCCACTATGTCCTCATATATTGTCAACATTATTACTTATTGTCCACGGACAGATTGTAATATTCAAGGAAGTTAATAAAAAAAAAAAAAAAAATTTACTCTTTAATTTACTATTAAATAGAGTAACACATAAAATACAAAAAATAACATTTTAAAGGTTAAACGATTTTTTCTGCAAATATGAATGCCTTGAACGGTATCAAAAAATGGTCATTAATAAACTAATAAGGATAAACTTTAAACTTTAAAACTTTATTTAAAAAAATAATTACTTTTTCAAAGTAAAAAATAACCAAACCAAAGCAAAAACAAGATTTTATACACAATAATTATTATAATATAATATAAAATAAGTGAAAAAGGTAATAGCAAAAGGTAGGGTGAAGTAAGGTAAACATAAAACATGTAAAAATTAGGGAAAAGATGAAACAAGCATGTAATTAATAAACAAATAAATTAATTAATTACAAAATAATTAAAAACAGCATTATTTTTCTGTATAGTTAATTTTCAATTATATAAAAGTATGAAACATTATATCTACCTAGTTGTACTGTGCATAATGCCTTTTCGTAAGCGATCGAAAAATTACTTTGATTTCTTGTACAACTTTCTCTATAATTGCAATATAAATTGAAGTTTTGGGTCTATATTAATTTTGCACTCACAAAATAAATAAATGATAATAATGCTTTGCTTGTTTTATATTGTTGATCGATTTTTTTTACAATGTTAAATTAAACTTTCGGGAAAAGTAAAACATCAATCCGGGAAAATATGAAACAGCTGCAGGGAAATTATGAATCAGTTTCTGCACCTCAGTGTAAAATTTGGCAGCATGGTAATTCTTAACCCTACGATGCATACATACAGTTGTAATCTTGAAAGATGAAGCTTACGTCACAACCATCTGAATTAAGAACCGACAATCTTTTTTTTTTTCAAATTAATTGTAGTCATAAGTGCAACAAAGACACACTAACATAAATAATTCTTAAGTGTCTGATTTTAGAAATCTTATACGTCGAAAATTATGTTATGATATGCAACGTATGAGATAGAAAAAGATAGATGCAATATTTCATAGCTTGCATAATAATTTTAATGAAAGTAGTTTCTCATATTGACTGATGCTATAATTTTGACAAGTTACTTTGGTTTTTAGGTTATATTTCTATTTAGTTGTAATTAATTATTTTATATTACGTTAATTGGAAGTTTTGTGTTGCTATAAACTTGTTAAAATTTGTTAGTTCTTTTCAGAACTAAGTATTGTTGTGAATATTTTAATGATTATAATAATTATTATGATTTAAATTTATTATATCGAACACTTATTTGACTTACAATTTTCGTCTTATTTCATACAAATGCCGTTTATGACGAAGCTTCATCTTTCATGACAACAACTGTAAAAACTTTCACACCTATGCATATAATTATGTTTATTGAGCCAAAAAAACCGTTTTTAAAAATTATTTATTTTTAAATAACTTGTACAAAATCTTGGCTCGAGACCTCACTAGTTTAAACCAATATGAAGACTAAACTTAAAGTTAATTATTGTTACAAGTAAACAGCTTATTCTAGAAATGACGATTATATTGAAAGAAGAGTCGCATCATCCGATGAAGTTGATCCTTCCTAGGGAGCATTGAACATAACTATATACAGTGTGTTCACCGATAGTGGTAACAGTGAATAATTCTTAAATCTTACTAGATACAAAAAAAAGTTTAAATAGTTTTATATTTAACTCCAAATTTTCTATTGGCAACTGTCAAGGTATATTTTTTTACACTTTAAATTCAACAGGAAGTCAACATTAAATTTTTTTTCAAATGGCAACATGTCTGTTTTTCAACATTTTTGCAATTTTTTTCTATAAGTACTTATAAAATTTTTATAAGGTTATATAAGAAAATATTCGAGAAGAAATGTAAGATTTAAACAAGCAATAATAATTTATTAATTATTTACACGTAGATATGTAGAGTGCTATGAAAAACAAAACATCTTAATACAGAAAACACAACTGTCATTTATCTGATAAATTTTTCAAAAGTTTTCTTCAAAAAATGATTCTAATCTTCGCAAAAGTTTAGTGATTTGGACATAATCTGATAATAATTGATAGCATGCTAAATTAGTTTTGGTTTTTAAATGACTCCATAGAAAGAGTCTAATGTTGTTATATCATATAATGGTGTTTTGTTTTTCATAGCACTCTACATATCTGTCTGTAAATAATTAATAAATTATTAGGTATGGGAGACTGTTGTACTTTGGGACATTTTTCAATTTTTAATTTTTTTTATCGACATTTTTTAAAATGGCTTAATTTTACCTTGACCAGCATAATTAGTGTTATTTTGACTATTCGTTGCAAAATTTTCAAGAAGTAATGTAATATTATCCTACTGATAATTGAAAGACAATGCTTTGTTGAAAATTGTCCTGAAGTACAATCAGGGGCTTGTACTTTGGGACAATGTCAATTTGACGTCAGGACGACAATAAAGAAGTAAAAAAAAACTTAAAATTTATAGAACATATTTATTAAGACATACTGTAGCAAGACAAGAAGTCATTGGAAAAAATAATTGCTCCATACGGCATTTTGTGCCTCCAACTACTGTGAGTTTTGGTAATTTCTTTAAAACGTTCAAATCGCTGATCTCATACAATTGATTCAATTCAATCACTTAAATGTGTGTGCTTTATGACATTTTCAAGATATTTTATAAAAATTTCGGAATTTGACCATCCGCGAACTACAAGCACGAGAGTGTCCCAAAGTACAAGCCTGGCACTACTTATTGACATATAACCGTGCAAACGTAAAAGTTAAAATTCAACACTATTAGAAAATAGTTAGCCTTATATGTGTATTAAGTAATACCGTATGCAACAAAACCATTGTAAATAAAATTTACCTGGTAAAGATGTGGAAGTCAAGCGATTAAATAATACATCATCTACCTTAAAACGCAAAATGTTTAACAACAAACACATAATCGGGCATTTGTAATTTATTTTATGGTGAAATGACCTCTATCCGTTAGCAGGATAACCTCTTAAAACGAAAAGCAATACATTTGAATGTGAGCATTAAAAACTCAATGTCTCGAAGTATTAGATCACGATTGATCTGGGCCCATAACCTATTAGATCACGATTGATCTGGGCCTATAACTTATTAGATCATATCTACCAGTTCGCTTGATCTGAGCCCATAACCTATTAGATCACGATGTGCACAATGTTTTTATTTACAATAAAATATTACAATAAACTAGTACACAAACACACAACACGATTACCTTCCTTCCATTTCTCTGTATAAAGTATATACTAATACATAGGAGGTACACTTTTACAACATTTCCAAGTTGGCAGAACATGCAACTTGGTTCACCCTGTATGATACCGTTGTGATCGATTACATTGATACAGGGCGCAACTAGTTCAGCGTCGTATCAAGGAGTTCTAACACGAAGTACAAGCTGTCCCAAAGTACAAGGATCTCACCTACTGTTTGTTTAAATTTTATTGTGTTTTCTCGAATATTTTTTTATGTAACCTTATGAAAATTTTGTATAATATATTTATAGAGAAAAAATTGCAGATTGCGAAAATGTTAAAAAAAAGACATGTTGCCATTTGAAAAAAAAATTTAATGTTGACTTCCGGTTGAATTTAAAGTATAAAAAAGTATATCTCAACAGTTTCCAATAGAAAATTTGGAGTTGAATAAAAAACTATTTAAAGTTTATTTTGTATCTAGTAAGATTTAAGAAATATTTACTGTTACCACTATTGATGAACACACTGTATATAATATATACCCTCATATACAATAATACAAAAACATAAACTTTAGTAAAGATTTATTGCTTTTTTTAACACTTAAATTAGTGAACAGTTATTACAAATTGCTTGACTGTTTTTTGTAAAAATTTTTTTAAAACATAATCGTATATACCCAGGTGAAAAATTGATAAATTTTAAAGATTTCTTTAATTAAAAAATTTATTTGTATTAAAATAAATTTACAATTATTTAGACAATGCACGCTTCAAACAAAAAACATTTGCCAAAGAAAACGTATCAACATGAAAAACATAATTACAACAAAATCAACTAATTTAAATGAATTATTACTGTTAATATTTTTTAATAGGTATTTTAAATTATAAAGTGTCTTAATTTAATAAAAATAATAGTGGCTAGGCGTTAATAGAAATTTTATATGCTGAAATAAATTTAATTCAATGCTCTGTGGACAAAGTTCGTTTTTAGAACTACCAAAATCAATTATACGTGCTGTTTCAAATATAAGAAATACTCGGGATAAGTTTTGCTTCGCATATTCAATTATTGCAAATTTTTATGAACCGAGAAATTGTGATAACATTCCTAGTTCATATCCAGATTTTTTCAAATTTTAAATTTTGATGGTATAGATTTTTCAGTGAAATCAATCAATATTAAAAAATTTGAAAAATTAAAAATATTATGGTTAACGTTTTTGGATTGAACAAAAATATTAAAACCGGTAAAATGGATATCGTAGGTTCATTTCACCTCACTAAATGTATAAACATTTAAAGCATGTATATTTATTACTTATTGGTGATGGTTTGGGCAACTTCCATTACATTGTTAAAAGATATGTCTTGGTTAGTATCCAGTTAAATAAATAAACAAGTTAAACTCTAATTTCTCAATTTTGAAGATTCTTTTTCAACATAAATCATATCAAAGGAAAATTGTGCTTCTACATTTGTGGAGTATTTAGAAACAAATATTAAATAATTATAAAAAAATTGTTTAAAGTCTTTGACATCAAAACAATTGAATGCATTTAACAATATAATAGTAAAAATTGTTATATTTGTGATAAACCATTTTTCAGATAATAATGGTAACGTAAAAGATCATTGTCATTGAACTGATGATATTATCGCAGCTTCGATATTGCAATTCACATTTTCAAAATTAAAATGTGATTCCAATTTTTCTACATAACTTGCAAAATTACTTAGCAATTAACGATGAAAGAATGGATGTCATTGCTAAAAATAAGGAAAAGTACATATCATTACAAAATATGTTTTTGTTATTTCGGGTGTATAGTGACTACTTTAAGACCTGTTTTGCGGTCGTAAAGAAGGTCTTTTCGTCACAGGCTACCCGAAGAGGAACCGACCCGAACTTTTTTCAGTCCTAGGACAAAAAAACCTAACTTTTTTAATTCCTAAGACAAAAAAAACACTATTTGTTCGGGTACCTCGTTTACCGCACAATTATTAAAAACTTGACAAATGACTTGCAGCCTTCACGCCATCTATCGATAGTTATCTCAGAGCTATTATATTATATATATATATGCCATTATTGCAAAAAAATTGTTGTTCAAAAAGTTGTTCACACTACTCGGACGGAGTAGAGAATTCCAGAAAGTTGGAATTGGAGTTTTAAGTCATGTGACACCTTCAGTTAAAAAATTGGTAATTAAATTAAGTGCTACATTATATATATTTAAAAAAACATAGATGTAGATCCTCCTCCTCTAGTCTATCCGTCTTAACAGACGTGTAGTGATTATTTTTATGTGTCCAATCGTGTAATCAAACCGTCGATTACTAGACAACATGATCATAATCCTCTTGGCAGATTACTCTCGGTGGTTTGCCATTGCCTTCCGAGGGGAGAGGGTCATAATGAGGTTGGATAAATTTTGTAGCCGGGTTGGGGATCGAACCTAGGGCTTCTAGCCTAGAGTCCGGTCCTTAGCCCGTTTACTTAGCTCACCTCTCATGTAGATAATATCCGACAAAATTAGCGATTTTTTTTTTGCAATAATTGCATAACGTGCCCATCCGTCCGTCAATACGACGGACCGTCCGTCATTTCAACTTGCTGTCCGTCAGACCAAATTGTCCGTCGTTCGGAATTTTTAAAATAATATCATTCTTTACCTCACCAAAGAGACAAACTTGACAAATGTTTTGCAACCTTCACGCCATCTATCGATAGTTATTTCAGAGCTATTACATTATATATGCGAAAAACTCGCGAATTTTGTAGGATATTTTTCCCAAAATAACGAAAAATTGTTCATATCACTCGGACGTAAAGGTTTTCACTCTTCGGGCTATTATTCCCCTCGCCGCTGCGTGGCTCATCTCATAAACTATGCCCACAGGGATGAAAAACGATCCTTTACGTCCTAGTGATATAAACTACTATTAGTTATTTAAAAAAATTTATTTAGTATAAAAATATTACATAAAGACGTAAAATTATTAAGTACCCACCTATTTCGAGTAATAAGAATGATTAAAAATCAAGTTACTTTATCGAAACAAAATAATATATTATTGCAAATTTTCTGCAAATTATTATTATTTATAATTTCAGAAATAATAAAATATATTTAACCAATTCCACCTCCTTGCAATGTTGCAATTGCGCCTCCTGCCAATGCTGCGAATGCGCTTGTTGGTATACGATCTTTCAATATTTCGACCATTTCTATTTGTGGTCTAAATCCATTAATGTCAGCTACATAACGAACTCGATATTCAACTGAATTTGTGATAAACGTATACATCCCTTGTATCACAGGATACTCATTTTCTGTATCCTTATTTATTATATTTACTGATTCTTCACGAGTTGATCCATCGGTTAGCCGGTACCTTCAAGTTAAACTTGTTTTACAATCGGGATATTTAGGGCCAGTTGTATAAAAGAGGATCATCCTTGACCATGGATCAAGCTCCAGTTTAAACCAATCAGTACAGTTAAAATTTTATTTTAAGTTTTCTATTGGTTTGAATTGAAGCTTGATCCATGGTCAAGGATGATCCTCTTTTATACAACTGACCCTTAACGTTATTATTACTTACTTAAAGTTTGAATTTCCCAATCCATCATTATTGTTTTCATAATCTATTATTGTTATGTCATTATCAACACTTGAATTCAATACAATAGCATTTGCAATTATTATCAAACACAGAAAAAATGTCATCATTTTTCACAGAAGTTCTTCAAATACTAGTAAATTTTATTTATTTATAAAAATTTAGTAACTAATTAATAATGTTTACACGATAACACACAATTTAAATTTGACGATGCTAATATACAAAGTGAACTGTTCATGACTGTAAATGAAGTAAATATTTTTGTTAAATTGTTATTACAATAATTATATCGTATTAATAAATTATCTTCAATTAATTTTCTAAATGTCAATTTTAATTATTTTTATATAACATTTTATAAGTTAGTTGTTTTATAGTTTAAATGCTAAAATAAAAGAATACAAAACAGCATAGAGAGAACATCTGGATAGAATGGATGATACTCGAATGCCAAAGAAATTGTTCCTACAAAAGCCCAGAGGAAGAACATCGGTTGGTCTCACTCAATTTTGAGTGACGTAGCAGACCGCTGGTCTTAAACGTGTAGTTGATGATGTGATGGTGATGATATAACTTTTATTAATTAATTTTCTAAATATAACATAATAACATACACAATTTTATTATTATTATCCTGCGTATAAATTGAGCATATTCTAATTTTTATGTATTTCTAATATTTTACAGTAGCTTGAATTTATTTTATGTATTCTCATAATAAGTATCTTAATTTTTTCGATAATTATTGTTGCAATTTGAACAATTTTTTCATATAAATCTCATTTTTTCATTTTTCCTTGCGTCATTATTGTTTTCTATTACTTTTTTTAAACAATTTTCAATGGAACAGCAAATTAAGTCTCACTAAGCTAAGACGTCAACGAAGCACGGTTAAAGATATTTTAAGATTTTTTTTTAATTCATTGTACCTACCTGATTTTGCGGAGATTAACGATGGAAGCGAGGAAGCCTTTATTTTCAGTTAGTTCAGTATTTCAACGTCAAATCATTTGAAAATCTTTATTATGAAATTACTGCTCAGGTACAAACTATTTTAAATAATCACAATAAAATTGCAGTTTTGGGATTAAAAGCAAATCATTCATTCATTAGAATTTTCATTTTAAAATTGCTAAATTTTGTGAGATCTTTTGTGCGAAAGTTATAACAATAAATAATACTTAGGTATTAATCGATAATCATGTAAAATCAATTTAAGATTTCACAAATGTATAACGCATGAATCATCATTTAAATTACGTAAACTTTCGAACACCATGAACAAATACATGAGGGCATTAGAAAACCTCAGTCAAACTACAATTTATTGAGATACTTTAATAATTCACAATCTTGCGGGTAAGTAAATTCGACAAAATTTTGGTGAAAGAATAGGAGAAATACAAAGGTACCAATGATATGCCATCTTTAAGGAATTAATAAAAACTAGGGCTGATCTGTTGAAAACCTGTTAGAGTAAAAGATAATAATTTTCAATCAAAAAGAAAATCTTTTGTTACAACTTATACTTTAAAATGTAATGTTTATAACGCCAAATCATAAAATATGCAATTGTGAAGAATTTTCTAAATTTCCAGTAAATGATAGAATTTCAAAAATAAAATTATTACGTAATTGTCTAAATTGTTTAAAAGCTAATCATGAAAGCACAAATTTGAACGCAGGAACTTACCGAAAATTTCGAAATAAATTTCATGCTTTATTACATTTACAACTTCGATTTCAAATCAATATTATCACACAAGTGGTAAACAACCAGAACGTTTCTACTAATGAAGTGAAAGAAAAATCCTCCACTATTTTAATGTCAAATCAAAAATGAAACGAAGATCTTTACAAATAAACTTGCAACAAAATAATTATCAAACTTCAATATTTTCTTTAGTTGTTCCGTAAAAAAACTTGTGGACTCAAGGCAACAGACATGTTTTATTTGGTGGTAACCTCTTTGAATTTTTTTCACCCCAAAAATTCGCTTTTTGAAGTATTCTTACGTATTTTGATGGAAACATTTGTCTGATGCTGTTTATTTTGCAATAAGTATTAAAATTAAACTTTTACTGTAGATTGAATTTCAAAAACATCAATTTTTGGTTTATCACTGTCGTAAGCAATTTAGAACGACTTGCAAATGTTTCCGAGAGCTGAAATGCAATTTTAGCATTCTACGCTCTCAAATGCGTCATATATATTTTAGATATAAATCATAGATATTTTAGTTAAATTTAAAAAAACGATAGATTAACCCCTTTGACGATTTTTAACCCCAAAAATACAATATAGGAAATTCATCGCTTTTCCGACAAATTCTCATGTATGTTGGTGAGAAAATTTGTTTGACATTGTTTATTTTGCAATAAGTATTAAAATTAAACTTTTACTGTCGATTTAAGTCCAAAAAAAATCAATTTTTGGGTTTTCACATTTGTCAGCGATTTAGAACGACTTCCAAATTCTTCCAAAAGCTGAAAATGCAATTTTCGCACTTTACGTACCCAAATGCGTTGTATACAACGTTTAAAACAATGTAGAAATTTTAGTTGGATTTTACGAAAACGGTAGATTAACCCCTTTAAATTTTTTTCTTCCCAAAAATCAATCAATATAGGAAATCTATCATTTTTTTAGACTTATACACATGTATTTTGATAAGAAAATTTGTGTGACGATGTTTGTTTTGCAATTAGTATTAAAATTAAGCTTTTACTGTCGATTTAAGTCTTAATAATTAAATTTTGGTTTATACTTTTGTCAGCGATTTAGAACGACTTCCAAATGCATTCAAAACCTGAAAATGAGATTTCAGCACTATACGCACTCAAATGTTAAAAACATCTCAGAAATTTTAGTTGAATTTTACAAAAACGATAAATTAACCTCTTTGAATTTCTTTCACCCCAAAAATACAATATCAGAAATCCATCGCTACTTTGATGTATTGTCTTGTATTTTGATGAGAAAATTTGTGTAGCGCAGTTTATTTTGCAGTAAGTAAGTACTAAAATTAAACTTTTACTGTCGATTAAATTCTAAAAATATCAATTTCTGGTTTTACACTTTTTACACTAGACTATAATAATTATTACACTAGACATATTAATAGATTTCTTAACTTGATATAAAATAAATGTTACTTATGAGAGCGAGACATGGGTGATGAACGATGACAAAGAAGATGTAAAGTAGATTCCAACACGCGAAGATGAGGTTTCTATGATTTATCATGAGCTACTACACTCAAAGAGATAAAGTGAAAAACACTAATGTTTAAAACGCTTTGAGCATCTTTAATCTAAACGATAAAATAGAAGACTTCCGTGAAACATAGAGAAAACACTTGATGAGGATGAACGATACCCAACTTTCAAAACAGTTATAATCTGTATAAACCTATAGAAGAACATAATGTCGGAAGACCGAAACAAAGATGGAGGGACCAGTGATTGATGGTGGCGTATAATGGGTATACTTACCTAATACGCGCAGAAGAAAAAGAACTATACTCTGTTCACTTAACAGATGCATCTAAACCACTCCCTAAAATGTATTTAAGCTAATGGTAAACGGGACTTTCAAAATTCGAGCAATAGAAATATTCTATTTTATTTTTTGGGAGGAGCTTAGCTGCATTATGTTAAATGAACAGAGTATAGAGAAGCTGGGAAAAGCAATTTCCATATGACGTGAAATACTTAACAACAATTTAAATAGTGTCTTTTAGATTATTTGATAAAAATTATTACAACTTTAATTTAAAAATTTGTAAAACAGTAATACCTACGTATTAGAATCTGTTTCGAGTTCTAATATAATATCATCTATGTGATTTATAAAAGTGATCCAATTTATTTTAGCAATTTTTTTTTAATTTTTAACATCATCTGAAACATTCTTAATGAAAAAACATTAAAAATTTTGCAAAAAATATCAACTTAAATTGAAAAAATCAGTTATTTTAATCTCCTGAGCAATTTTAATTTAGTCTCATACGTGGTATTTGAATGAGAGTATTTTATAATATTAATTATAAATAACGCCTTAGTCTCCATCATTGTCAGAAGTAAGCAAATGAATAAGAAAACATTGAACAAAAGATACCCATGTTCGGTCAATAACTAATTTAGAAACCATTTATCATTAATTCTATAACAACCTTGGTAAATTTCTTAGCTTGGTTCTCAGATGAACACATACTACTAGCTGCCTATTTTTACGTAAGTCTGGACAAGTGACAATACGTCAAGGTTAAAAAGAAATTTGTGCAAAATCTTGCTGGGTGGCATATAAAAAGAAATATGTATAAAATGTTATAAAAACTTCATCAAAAGTTACTGTAATCGACTCTTCCAAATTTTGTATAAAAAATTAGCGTTTCTGGCAAAATTTATATTTATGGTTTTTGCTTTTTAGCATAGGAAAGAAGAAAATAACTGAGAATCTATTAACATAAAACAAGAAATAGTATACTTTTTTTTTTGTATGAAAATAAGATTAGTTTTCAATATTTATTATAGGTTTATGAGATATAACACAATATCTCACTCTTACGCTAGCCAAATAAAAGAGGCATAAATTTTGTAGCATATCAAACAAATGTATTAAATAATTAAATAGTTTTTACAAATTTTCATTTTTATAATAAGGTGTGTTTAAAAGGTTAATAATACATCATATTGTAAAGTCGTTTATAAAATCTTTTACCGATCTTTATAAATAAAAAAATTCGGATTAATTTATTATACATTTACTCTCAAATTAAAAATTAAACAAAATTATTCCTTAACCGTTAAAAAATTTAGAAATCTAACCAGAGTAGCTTTTTATTTACCTATTGGTAATTCAATTTTTAGTTGATTATAAATAATTTACTATGCCTAATGTAATTACATACATGTACTGTAAAAAGCATAATCCCTAACAGATTTTGTTAGGTTACGTATGAATTAATATGTGTAATAATGTGTAGATACAGCTTAATTCAAGATAAATAATAGAAATTTTGGAAAATTGCACAATGCCATTATAGTCTCCATATTCGATTGATAAATAATAAATTTTCCAAATAGAATTTAAATAAAATTCAGATATGGGTAAACTTTGGTAATTTAGACTTGTGAACCCTCTTCATTGCTAGTTGGTCATCATCGTCGAGATAACCTAAAATATTATTAATATATAGTAATATTATGATATTGAAAGTACATAGGTATATCAAATAATACAAATTGATCACTAATTGCTACTTCGTTTTCTGAACACACTTCCAAATACTAACCAATACCACCACCTTGCAATGTAATAATGGCATTAGTTGGAAAATGTTGTTCCTGCCCGATTAATGTGAAAATTTTAACATGTGGTCGAAAACCATTATCATCTGCTTCGTAAGTTACACTGGTTACGATATTGTGCTTTTGATAAGAGTAACTCCCTTTTCCAAAATGTTTATTGTTTCCTTTATCAATATTTAATGTTTTAATATTTTGACCATGATACGTACCATCATTTATTGCATATCTAAAAATATTTAACTACAACACATTATATTAATATTATTAAGGATAAGTTTTGTTCATTTAAAAATTATTTATTTATTTCTATTTTTGGGTTAGTCGACCATTAAATAATCATAATCAGATTTAATGAAAATAGCATATGATTTACAGAATCTAATTATTATTTAATTCTACTATTATACGTTATCTGCTGTTGTCATAAGGTAGTTTTGCTCACATTCATTAAAAAATGCATAAACAAATTTTGATTTAAATCAGTTTTCTTAAATTGAAAAATATTTATAATTGCTTGTACAATTCTTGTTTATTACAACTTTCTTTCACAAAAAAAATGTAAATTATAAAAATATCTTACACAAATCTACTTGTTCCTAAACCATCGTTTTCAATTTCATAAAGTGTTAGCTCAGGATTAATTGGATCAGCATGATTTATCACTATTAAAGATGAAAAAATTACACAAAAACTCGAGAAATACATTACGATGCAGGCTGCTTTGAAAATCGTCCAACACTAATAATACTCTCACTAAAAAGTGGGTTTATAAATTTATTATAAACAATATAAAATTGCAAGATTGCAACGTAGTAACAGTTTTATGTAATCATGCAAAATAAATCACACTTTTCATAAGGACCTGTTTGTAAATTCGTCAATAATTGCTAGCAGAATTAAATATAAAACTTAATAACATGTTCGACAAAAGAAAGTTTTGGTATGTTTGATTATTAAAAATGTTCAACATGTTACCACAAATAATAACAATTTAAATTTGTATTAATTATTGTTGTCTAATTATTATATATTGTAATGTGATTTGTCCTATAATTGTGTCTAGCACAGATCAACACAGTTTCTGATCAGATTTGTTTGGTATTTTTCTGAATATATTTTTCGGATCTGTCTAGTAATATTAGCCTATATGGTAATCAATCAGCTTCAGTTGTTCGACTCTTCTAAAAAAATTTTACTGTGGGGTATCAGTCTGTTTGCCAAACACACACTTGCACTTCCGAAAGACAATTCACAAGTTTTAGCAACCTAGGCACATCATTTAATTACACTAACTAAAAAGAACAGCCGTGGATTCCAAAATTAACAGCTTTAAATAATATATCAGAAAATTTTGTTTTGGATGAGAATCGAAGTTTTTATATTCTTTTAAATAATTATTTAAAACATAAAAATGATCAGTTTCAAAATGTTAAAAATTTAAAAAGAAAGAGAAAATTACAAACACTTTCATAAAACTAAGAGTAATTGTTTTTATTTTTATATTAATGTTTACGATTTAAGATACTTTTTATAATAATTATGAGTGATTCAATTTATTTAATAAAATAAAATTGCAGCATTTATTAAATCTATTTATTAACTTAAAATAAAACACAATTTATTTGTCTTTGAAATGCTTTGCAAGTGGCACCACCTAGTGTGCTGTAAATAGGGCTTGTAAGTATAGGGGGCAGTGAATGAAGTTTTTTATGGCCTTTAATATCACAATTAACTTCAAAGCATAAAACTTATTTTTAGTTTTAAAATTTTTCATTTGTACTTTCTGTAATAATATACACCCACCTTACTCGCATCATTCATAGCTTTAAAAGTTTTAAATCGGTCTCTAAAATTTTCAATATGACAAGCGATAGCTGTAAAAAAATTTAATCTGTTATGCAAAAGCAATGGAAATCTTCAGATTTACAAACGAAATTTTTTAAAACAGGAAATATTTTATGGTATTGCGCTACCCTGTAAATACCCGTGGGTGAAGTAACTTACAAGTTTTAAAAGAAGACATAAATTTACAAATTATGAACAATCCAAATTAAAAACGATTAAATTTTTGTTATCGCAAGTTCATAATTATTATGTAATATGTATAATGACACCCTTGGGGTTAGTACAAATTGTAATTTAAATATTTAAAAATATATATATTGTTTCTTAAACCATCTTTCAAATTTTTATATTTGAATCAATCGATTATAATCAATTGGTGCAAAATAGACAACTATTAATGATGTAACAATTGTACATAATATAAAGAGATGCATTATGTTTATTATTTTACAGTTTTTTTAGTACAACTTCTTCGTAAGGTGTGTTTATTTTAAGTAGGTAAGTTGCAACAAGAATTTAATGAAAACAAACGTTGAACCTTTCTAGAAAAATGAAGGTACCTTATACAAATGCTTTTTAAATAAAATATTCATTACTTAATTTGTTGCCACTTTACTCATTTTTATACTCCATAATTTACTATTAAACAGAGGAAATCTTAAAATATTAAAAAAAATTGCTTTTTACATTTTAAAATTTTTTTGCTATTTATTTCTAAATATGTATTTCTTTTTAAATAGTAATTAGTATATTAAATTAAATGTTCTCTAATTATTTCAAGTCCTGCACCTATTGTTATAAGCGTGCCTTGCTTGACAATAAAATCGCTTCAAGATTTAACTTTTAAGCTCTTACTTTATTATATATAATATATATTATGTATTGTTTCAATAAATGTAACTGAACTTATTGGTATGAACACATAATATGAATCGCGTTCCCAAAACACAATTCGCATAAAGGTTAAGCGATTTTTGCTGTAAGAGATGAATGCCTTGAACGATACCAAAAATGGTCATTAGTTATTAAGGTAGGTAAATAATAGTAAAGTTGTCATTACAAATGAAATATCATTCAATGGGATGAACTTTGAACTCCGCATTGAAGCTGAATGAAAATATGAATAAGAAAATCGCTTAAATAATTTCTTTTTTAAAGTGAAAAAGAACTAAAACACTGCAAAAATAACATTTTATACACAATTACATAATATAAAACAAGAGATAAAATTAAGGTTAAAAGATGTATTAAATGAAAAAGTAGTAACATTCTCCTGTAAAATTAACAACTTTGACTCAAACCAAACCAGAATCAAGTCGATTTAATTTCTTTGTGAAATTAGTATTTAGTTGATAAAACAAATATCTATTAACTGATCCTATAACGTTAACTGAATAGAAGATGGCAAATAACAACTATGACCTATCTTGTTGTTTATGTTGAAGTGTAGCTGGACGATGTTGCCTATCTGGTAGTTAGAATCTTTGAACATCATCCTAGCAGTAAGCGATCTGAAATTAAATGTACCTATATTTTGAAATCGCCATTTCACTGATGTATCAAGAGTAGGTATTTAGTTTGAGTCTTGAGTAAAAAGAACCTCAATCTGACAGCATCGATACAGCATAATAAAATATTAGTTTGTGCTTCTTACAGGTTTATAAACTACAGGATTAGTAAGAACTCGACTAAAACGAACCCAAATCATTTTAAATGTGTTAAAAGATTCACCATGCGTTATCTTCAGATGTTATATAACATAGATTAGACATAGAAACTTCACAACTGATCAGCTTGTATTAGGAAACTATGAAGAATTGTTATTGACTTGGTATGTATTCTAAACAGTGAGCTGTACTTCTCAAAAACGATACTAAAATGTTTGAGTAGTTAATCATACGGCACCACAATCAAAATTTAAGGAAACAAAATATACAGAGTAAGTTCACGAAAGCGTTCTAAATAATCAATAAAGTTAATAAAAAAATTACTTAAGAAAAAATGAAAGCAAAATAAAAATGGGCGTAATTAAGATTTTATTAAAATTTTTGAAAAAATACACAGTATAAATTTTTACTTTAATATTTATAATAAAATAAAATACTTACTTCCGTAAATAACTGCAGATATAATTCTAAACTATATTTTACATTTTAAGGTTGTTGTAGTATATAAAATCAACTAGAAGCTTCGAGGCCTTAGTTTGAATTTGATAATTGGACTCTTTTCTATACTTTACTTACCCTTTAAAATAACAAACATTTGTAGACAATTTAATAGTATACCTACTTATATTTATGTTTTTAAAATTTTCATAATCGGAAATTTAGTAAGTATAATAATTTATATTTAAAAGCATTAATAACGCATTTTGGTAACAATATTAATTATCTGAAATAAGCCATACAAAAATCTCGAACCCTACTAGTTACGCCCCCGTACAAAATACATTATTGAATAGTACATAATTTAATTATTTCATATAATATTTTAATACAATGATATCCTTTAATAAACTTATATTTTAACCAAAACCACCTTGCAATGTTATTATAGCATTAGTTGGTAATTCTTGTCTTATTAATGCTCGATTGTAGATGCTAACACGAGGTCTATATCCATTATGATCTGCCATGTATTCCACCGATGTTACAATGGGACCTTTAGCAGAATATTTGTATTTTCCCAGTGCTATAACACGATTTTCTTTACCAAGTTTTATTAAATGAATATTTTGTTCTTGAGACGTTCCATCTTTCAATTCATACCTGAAAGCATTTTATTTTTTAAAACATTGAAATTTTGAGTTTCACGAAAGTTTTTTAAGAAAAAATTTAATTTTTGACTGAGCACTTTAAAGCATAACTGTGTATTAAGAATAATTATTAGAAAGATTTCTCGGGTTGAGCGGGGATGTGAATAATACACTATATTATGTCAGTCGACGTTTCGGAATTTCTTATAATTCCATCCTGAGGACTAGATGGAAAAGATAACATTTAGTCTGACTACATAATAAATAATTAAATACAACACTCACCGACAACACAAAGAGTTGTAAATCGTTAGATGTAAGCATTAAAATGGAGAGCATTGGCAATGACGAAGTCACTATTCATGAAGTCAAAATCGGTTAAAATACAATAAAATACTATGTATAACATTTACAACTTCACAATTAAAACAATAATTAAAATTTGCAAATATAAAATCTCTGTGTAAAACTAAGGAATAAAATATATTCTATCGGTCTCCGAACGTGACGTACAGAAAAACAATAAAATATCTAATTGCCATGCTTTTCCGAAGAAATGTCAACCAAGGGTGTGATACGGTGGGTGCTGCATTCAAAACAATAGTAGGTAAAACACTCAAAAAATTCCTCAAAAAAGATGGAATTACAAAAAATTCCGAAACGTCGACTGACACAATATAGTGTTTTATTTACATCCCCGCTCAACCCGAGAAATCCTTCTAATAATATCTTATAGATCGGGGTGAGAATTTGGTTTTCATCTATTAAGAATAATGTCAGAGTAAGATCTGAAAATCATTTTCCTTAAATCTTTTAAGCCATATCAATATTTGAGTTGCATTGTAGTTGAGTTGCATTTCAACCACTGTAAATCCAGAAAAACTATCAAAGTGAAAACAAAATTTTACTTCAATTTATATTGTGTCTTATTAGTTAAAATTAATTGATAACAACATTTCAATCAAGTTGAATCTGTAAAATTGTAATTAACCCATATTCAAAATTCAGCTAAACAAAATTTCGAATATTTAAATTTATACACAATTTTATGGCTACTTATAAAATTCAGTTTTGGTTATGACGTCAATAAAATTACCTAATTGTAAGTAAGACTGGGTCATTGCAACCATTTTTTGTTTGGGTTCAAATTAATAATATAGATAGAAACAAAATTATTTAATTCACCTAATTTCAATTTGTTACAACCATATAAAAGTTACTACTTCTAAAATTTAACGGATAAAATAAATAACAATTAAATTTGAAAATTAAAATTGCTGTAAATTCAAAAATATTAGAATTGATTTGATTATGCTCATTTAACTCGACAATCTTCTAATATACTTTTAATGTCACTAAACTCAAAAGTATGAATGGAAAATTATAATGTTAATGTACAAACTTGAAATTTTACAATAATACCTTAAGCTAAATTATAGGAAATTAGTATAATTTTTAACATTTTATTTTCACAATAATTAGTGTAGGTACTTATTAATACGTGCGATATGTTATACTAATTATTAAGGTTAGTATAAAAAAAAAGTTACATAAATATCTTACGAAAATCTACCGCCTCCTAAAGCATCGTTGAACTTGTCGTACTTGATGACTTCGTTATTTTCAATTGGTGCAGAATTTACAACAATTAATATTGAAAAAATCACACCGAATATAAGTAGATGCATTACTATTGCATTACTATTCTAACTACATTTGCCACTTACCAAGTTTTCTTAATACTAAAGCTTCTTCAGCATAAGGTCTGTATATAAAGGTAAGTTACCAACCAGAATTTACTGACAACCCAGTATCTATAGCTATCTATAAACAATCAAAATAAATTCCTTACTTATATACCAATGACTGGTTAATCATTATTTTATTATTCAAGTTGTTGCAGAGAAACACTCTCTTTTAAAAATATTGTATTTTCTCTTTGCCTCTGTATATTTACTCCAGAAAATAATACCTTCAAAAAATGTAAACAACTTTTTAATGCTACGAATTTTACAAGTTTTTGTTTCTTGAATTCTAGTTTTAAAGAATTATCCTTAATAAACGATAAAAAGTGTATTAATTATAAACATGGAATTTTTTGTAAAATTATAAAAATTTTTATATCAGAACAGTCTTGGTACCTATTAATCACCTTATACCGTGCAATTCAGGAAAACAGGAAAAATAAAGATAAATAAACACTTATGTGAAACTAGAATTTTAATGAAGTTCTTAAATGAAATACAAAATTATTATTTATTTTGGTAATAGTAGGTAATATATAAGAAAGTACATTTTTACATATTATGGCTGTGGCATAATATTTTTAAATATATTATTCACATTTTAATTTAATAGTTATAAAGTTACAAAATACTTAAAAGATACTGGGTACCTACTACTAAAAAAAAAACTAACTGCTAAATTATTTCAATAAAATTTAATATTTGATATCATTCAAATTCAAATATATGAATTAATAATAATTCAAGTACACAGAAAAAAATGTATACTTAAAAGTAGAACAATTTGTGCCTAGATTGTCTACAGGTACAAATTGTGTAAAAATTTAGCACAATTTGTGCTATAAAATAGTACAATTGCGCTCGAGATGACTGAATTTGACTAAAATTAAGTACAATTGTACCTAATTTTCACCCAATTTGTACTTGTAGACAATCTAGGCACAAATTGTTCTACTTTTAAGTACACCTTTTTTTTCTGTGTATTCTAGCCAATACCACCTTGCAATGTTATAATTGCATTAAGTGGTAAAACATACACCCTCCATGTAGCGGTATTTCCGGTTGTTTATTATAAATAATGCTAACACGAGGTTTATATCCATTATCACCTGCCATATATTCAACATTTGTTACAAAAGAACCAACGCGATAGCTGTATTTTCCCACTACTATAACTCGATGTTCTTTATGCAGTTTGTTTACATCAATTTTTTGTTCATTAATTGTTCCATCTCTCAATTCATATCTAAAATCAACAAATAATTTAAATTACTAAAGCATTGAATTTATTGTGGCATGAAATGAAAAATTAAGGAAGAATTAGGAAGAAAATACATTCAATCGCAGTCATTCCCCTAAATTAAATAACCTTAAATAAAAACTCTAAATATTTTGTTTTTTGAAAATATAGCTCAGAATATCAAATTTCTTCAATTTCCTTCGTCTTTCATTAAAAAAGAAAAATCGGCGAAATTGGCGAGTTATCAGCTATTTTTGAAAATAAATAAGTACGAATTTCTAAAATTTTAGTAAATTCACACCTTGGTAATTCAAGGCAGTCTTGGTTATGACGTCAGTAAGATGACATACAGATGGGTCGTTAAACCATTTTTGTTTTGCTCCAAATTAGTAATTTATACATACAAATAATTAAATTGTGAAAGTTTAAAGCTAACTTAAAACAGAAATATAATGTTTTATATTATAATATAACGTAAATTTAAAATTTTAAAGCAATACCTCGCACTACGAACTCAAGATCATCATAATTGAAAAAGGCAAGAACTAAGGTAGGTAATCGTGTTTGATTGTGCAACGCAAATATTGCAATAAATCGTTGAATTTTAAGTTATGGTGGAGAGTCCAACTTGTGAATCTTGGCACGAGAAACTAACGCACTAATCATTCACTCAACCATAAAAAAATACAAAACAAGGTTACAAGTTTTAACTTAAATCAGTATAAAGTATTGTATGCGATTAATAGATTAGTACAAAATTAATGTATATTTGAATATCTTACGCAAATCTGCCGTTTCCTAAACCATCATATACATTTTCATACCTCAGAACTCCTGGTTTAAAATCAGTTGTTGCAAAATTCGTTATAAATAATGAAGAAGAAATTACATACAATATTGCTAACAGATACATTACTATGTTATACCAGTTAACAAAATCTTGTTAATATTTACTGGTATTTTTATGTATAAGTTGCGTCTATTATAGGTAAATTAAATAAAAAACATTTGTTGACTACACAGTGGGATCTTTTATAAAAATATAAATATAAAAGAGGTCCCTACTTTACATTTTATACCAATGTTTCTTTACCCGCTGTGCCATTATGTAACTTGTTGCAATTATAAAATTTCTTTTGAAAATATTATGTTTTGAACTTTAGTAGTACCTACATACTTACTATTTACAAAATAGTAATACCTACAATGTAAAAATTAGCTATTTAACTAGTAGGTATTATACAATAGTAAAATTTTTCAAATTTTATGTAATTTTATTTTTGAAGTGTAATTTATTTTTAACAAAAAAATTTGGGTTGTTCAACAATGTTTCGTCTTTATGCATAAGAATATATTGTTCACACTTTTAGGTATGCCTAATTAATATTTATTTCCTATGTTATAATAAGAGAACAGACATTTTAAAAGTCAAAGAACGTTAGCATTTTTTCTATTTTTTTTTTTTAATTTTAGAATATTTCAGATGAATTCCCGATATTTTAGAAATTCAGTTAAAAATTCAATTCATTTCAAGCAATCTGACATAATTTACAACTGCAACAGTTGGGCAACTTTTATAGAATGCGGCCCTGACAAGTGACCAATTTCTCGACTGCAGCTTAATATTTTTATGTGAATTTTTTTTAACTTTTTAAAATGTTATTAAGTAATATAACCCCAAACTTTTAATTTATTGGGTTTTTTTCTTAAAAATACCACAAATTGATCCTCATTTTCAGGTGGTCATACTGGGTTCCAACCTTAAAAAAAGGAAAAACTTATCCAATAAGTGATTAAGATAATCTACTAACATTTTCACCAGCAAGCCCAATCAAAAATATAAACTACTTATTAATTGTTTCTAATAAAATTTTTACTTTTCTAAAAATCAAAATTATATTCTATTTCAATATCCAAATATTTTAAACCTCTAAAAATTCACTCCCGATCGAACATGCTGTTTGCCAATTTCTCTCTCAAATTTAAAATTCCCCACCTTGGCTATCACAGCCAGAGGTGTCACAAATATAAATTTTTAAAAAAATTTTCAAACATAAAAATTGGAATAAACAAACAAAATTTTTCATCCCAACATAAGACGACATCTCCCTACTATCTTTGGATAAATTTACTTATTTGATATTTGTAAACAACAGATACATTGCAAACAAAGTACAAAATGTTTAACGGATAAAAATTCAGCAAAGCTGTTTTTCAATTAAACCTAATCAACTCCTCCTGAACAATCATCCGAAAATCTTCGATTCTTCTCTTGAAAAGGTACCTTGATCTTGACATCAAAAATGCTTTAATATGCTTGTTGAAAACCTCCGATGCTCCGTACTCAAAAGAACTTTGGAATTTTGAGGTTCTATGAAGTGGGAAACATAGTTCATCAGTATTTCATAAATTGAGTTGATGGCGCTGCCATCCTTTTGCCATTAATCTTCTTAGATAGTTTGCACCACCATTTTTGTATATAATTTGAATGTAAAAACTGCGAACAATAGTTCTTAAGCAGAACTTCAATTTGAGTATACCCTAATTATTATAATATATTGGCGTAACTTGTCTTCCGAATTCTGTATTTTAAGCAAATCTCAGGTAAGAATTCTGAAGAACTTGAAATTTTTTCTACATCTTTACGAAAAGATAACCATAGGAACTCAAACTGCAGTAATCAAGATGGCAAAATTTCAAACTCTAAACCAAGTTCTACTTTACTTTAGCAGGCAGAAATGTCTTATACCCGTATAATGTTTTAAGTTTCTAATAACCAACACTACATAATATTTTGTTTGCTCGACTTTCAAATGTTTAGTTACTGTCGAATATAATACCAAAGTTCTTTGTTGTATCGCAAAATCTAATTATGCAGTTACCAAGCTTGCCAATGAACCGAGCCAAGATGCAAATTAAAAAACGATTTGAATTCGTTTCTTACTGCTTGTGCAGAATCAGTCGGACGGTTACCCTCTTGTTGACCGATTCTATCTTGTTGTAGTACTTCATAATCACTGATGTCTTTGTGCTTAATTGGATTTTCAGTACACAAATAATTATGTAATACATACTACGCAAGCCAAAGTAATGGTTTGTACTTTGGCAGCGAAAAGATTTATTGGATTAAATAGCACCCAAAAACAATTAGCCAAAATTCCAAAACTGTTTTCGACTATTCTTCTTGTTCTACTTAAACGATAATTGTAAATTGTCATATTGTAGGTTAACCCACGCTGAGTATACGGCTTCATTAAATTATCCAAAAGCGGAAAGGCATCATCGGCTACTATTGCAAATGGTACTTCATTTTGCATACCTAAAATATATGAATTATTAATTTTAAATAAAAATATGTATTGATTGCAAAGCATTGTAGAAAAGTTATGAAAAACTTCAATTTATCATTGTACATACCTGGTAAACATTTTGAAGGTAGAAAATTCAAGCTGTTGTTAATTAAAACTTCGGACAACATAGAGCCACGAAATACTTCACCATCGCTAATTCGCCCATTGACACCAATGTTTGCATAATATGTACCGTGAATCGAACATACCAAGCAAAACACACTGTTGCAACCCTTGTAATTGTAATAATAAGAGCCATCCGATATAGAAGCTCTAAAATGTATGTGGCGTCCATCCAAAGCTCCTCAACAATGAAGGAAATTCTACATCAAATAAAATTCCTCGGAAATCTTTTACCACTCTTCTTGTAATAATTTAATATTTCAATTCGAACTATGATTTAAATTAGACTGTACCTTTAAATACATTGGTTTGAGATGTTTAATGATTGCATCGCAAACTATTGGAACAAACTTAGAGATAGTGCTTCGTGAATCCTACTAGCCAAGTAGCCAAGAATCGCAACTGTATTACTAATTACAAAACTTGACAGATTTTGATTTTACTTACTTATGTTTTGCAAAAATTGCTTTTTTCATAAAAGTGTCCTCTTTTTTTATGTCAGTCTTAATTAAAGATAAATCATAATTAAATAGTACACTGGTAAGTCGAAGAAAATTAGGCTATGCAATTTCGTCTTTTTCTCCTTTCGCATCTTCGCCTTAACCAAGGTCGACACGACGTTTTTTTTCTTTTACACGTTGTACGCTTTCCTGATTAATTGACTACAACTGTAGCTGTAAATGCAGCAGCAGCAAGCAATAATAATTTTCGAATCATAAGTATTTCAAATTTTAAAATTAAAATCAGCAAACACTGATGGCACTGATGAACAAAGATATAAGCAAAAATCAAAGTCTTCACAGTATAACTGTTGAATTCTGATTAAATTACAATAACACTTTACGGACTGGTGGCCATTTTATTATTGACATCATGCGCTTGCGCCAAATTTTACAAAGGCATATTATTTCTCGAGAGTGTCATACGGAAAAATTTCTCAACAAAATTGTAAAATATTTTGCTACCAAATTTTAACGTTTTACACATGTTAAAATTTATTAGCAAAATTGTACAAGTGTCAAACGGCCTTAATAGTCAGCCAAAAAGCAGCAGTGGTTACGTCCTATACATACGTTTGTACGTAAACAAACAGTTTTACTAAGATTAAAAATAAGACCAGTTTTGAATGAACATGGTTTAACACGGTCTAGATTTTTTTTCATACTATGTATAATGTCATTCGGTGAGAGTGGAACACCCGAAATATACATTTGTATATTGTCAGCATACAAATGTGAATTGAAATCACTTCTAAGAAGATCAGCAATAAAAATAAAAAAAAAACAAGAGATCACAAAAAGCTTCCTTGAGACACCCTCTTAGCTATAAGTATTTCTAAAAGAAATTTAGACAAAGATAAACAAAGTTGCATTTTTGGAAAAAAGACTTAACTTTTACTAAATTTTGTTACGAAACTCAAATTATTACAATATTTGAGTTGACTAAATTATTTTCAAACTTCTGCAAATCTGGAATAGTTCCAAATCCAAACTATTGATAATTTTTGACATTTTTAGCTTTTCGTTCATGAAACAACTCTCTTTAGAACGAAAGGAGCTAGGTAGACAAGCCAGGGACCGGACTCTAGGTCATAGGCCCTAGTTTTGATCCCCAGCCCGGCTACAAAATTTAACCAACTTTATTATGACTCTCTCACCCCTCGGAAGGCAATGGGCAACCACCAACTTGTAATTTGCCATGAGAGCATTTGTTAAAAATGTCACGACACTTCTGTCAAGAAGCATACGACTAAGAAGAAGAGCCAACTCTTAAATTCATACTTTATACTTGAATTATACGCTGCTACTTATTTCTAATTTTTAAATTATTTTAAAATTTTTAATATTATTTAAATCCATAAAACAAATTCAATAAACTAAAACTGTACTTTCAAAAGTGGTAGCTAAATAATCTTTCTATAACATCATAATTCATTTTCAGTTAATAATTTTTTGACTATTTTTTTTCACAGCGACCAATCTTTTCCAAAATGTTAACTTTACTTTTAAATAATTTCATACAATTGCTCAAATACGATTTTAAAATGCTATTAGCTTTTTTACTTTTAATTTAAAAAAAAAAATTTTAATTGTTTAAAATTTTAGCAAAATTTTTAACTTTTCTGAATAATGCTTGAAGATTATTTTATCGTTTTATTATTATAAAAGATTTTAATTTATTAATTTGTCAATTATTGTTCGAAATTTGATTTTAACATACGTTATTATTTTGTTTTTAATTTGTAAGCTTATTAATTGTTCATTTTTAGTGATTAAATTTAACATGATAAATTTAATTCAATTTTAATTTTTAATCAAATTTACAATTACGTTTTGTTCAATTTACAATCTTTTAATTATAGTCAGTTATCAAGTTTCATTGCAGTTGTCATAATTCTAATCAATTCTTTTTATCTTCTTTACTTGTTGTTATCTTTACTAGCTGAAATAACGGCTTTCTACCTAACTTTATAATAAGCCTACTTCTCCAAAATGTCATTCATTTCGATTTTAACCACGTCAATTTTCTTCTTCAAAGTCTTCTTTTTGGAAATTGGAAATCTATAAAAGTAAGTAATACATTCACTCTGCGGAATATTTTGATTTCTTTTAATGCAAAGTGCATCGAAAAATTTCAACTAAAGACACAATTTAATAATATAAACTTATGTGTAAGTACAGCTCAGTCGCTTCGATGTAAAGAAAAATTAGAATTTTTAGAGCAACATAGAAACTTGACGAAAAAATATTATATAAAGTTCTCACGAAAAAGTAAAAATTTTGATTGAAAATGATTTAAATTGTTAGCGGAATCAATGAATCAAGAAAAAAACATTTAGCTATTTTGTAAAATAAAATAATTTTATTTTAATTCTAGGTATTTTACAATTTTCCCGTGTGAAATTGAATATGAAAAAAGGTAATATTAACACTTCTATGTAAAAATTTAAAATTAATCAGTACCCACATAGCGTTCCAACCGCCAAAAAATTTTCAGTTATTGAGACCGACGCGCCAAAATTTTGAATGTATCTTTTCAGAATTTAGATTTTGTTTAAAAGTTAAACAAAATGTTTTATATGTAAAGGAAAACAATGTTTTTTTTCTGTTTTTAATGATTTTTACACCATCGACGTTCCAAAAGATTTCTATTTTATACTTTCTACTAATTACCTAAAAGACTCATAACATTTAGTTATAATTTATCAGGAAGGACAAAATAACATCACAATCACAATAAGATAGAATAATATTATAGTATTTATTACAAACCATGGAACTATTAACGCCTGATACATATGCAATAAGGTATTTAATTTTGTTATAAAAGTTGTCTAGTACATAAAAGATTTGCATGTTCAAAGAAAATATAATAGTATCCTGCTTTACCCACTTTAAATAATTACCACTTAAACGTTTATTTTTAATATTAACTTCATTCATCAAGATTTAACTACGTAGACCTTGTTGATGCGCTATTATAGTAGATACGTACAATATTTTCATTTTAAATTACAAATTCAAAATTCGATGATCAACTTTCTATTTGCATATTTTTCATGAAAATCAGGAACACTATCAGGATTTAGCAAAATTGCATTTTTCATAGAATTTTTACACAATATTGCGTGGTGTACTCCAAACTTTGACCTTGCAATGTGAAATGGTCATATATTCTTGATAAATACTCTTTTTAGTATTTTTATGTTCTTGAGGTCAGGGTAACCTTTTACATCAAAGGATAAATTGAAACTTTTATTAATTGGTCCATACCGAGAGATATTATGCAGAAATATAATTTTATCAATTAAAAGAGCCTAACAGTTTAGGTGCTACAATTATATTAGGTTTAAGTTATGAACACCGTAACTTTGAATATTATGTTTTCTATTTTTACCTCTAACGAAAGATAATATAATAACAGCTAAAACATTAAAATACCTAGTGTCAATTTTAAAGATTCCAAGTATTTTCTAAACCAGAAGAATTTTGATATACAGCCATTTCCCGAGGATTAAAGTAATAATACAAATAATTATTATTTTTTTAATCACAACCCTTCAACTCCAAAATTATTGCAAGTTACTACATTCATGTAATGTAGAAACTACAAGAAAATCATCTTCTCTTGCAAAATGAATGAAAATCCGCCGATTCATTCACGAGAATTAAAAAAACTATTTTATAAAAGTAAAATACCCCTTAGGCCCACGGGTCAAAGAAAAAGTGGATCATTAAGAGGTAAACCTCGTTTTTGCGTGGATTCTACAAAATCGGTGGTTGTGCAAGCAAAAATTGACTGGGTGCACTCTATGCTTCGCTCTGAACTCTTCCAGCCATTTTTACTGCACAGCGACTATATTAAAACACATGATTTCCGCTCAAAATGCACTGTCAAGCATAATACATGCGAGTGTCGCTCCTGCTATCCCCACTCTAGTATAGCATAGCATCACTTTGTAAACAGAGTTTGTTTGGAGACAAAGCCTCCATTACCTCTTTCAACATCTGAGAACATTGCGGGGATGATTAAGAGTATGAAATACTTTAGCGCACATAGAGCCTTGTATCGCTTCAAAGCAGAGTGTTGATTCGCGTAAGGCGATAATCAACCTTTGATGAATAATTTGAGTAGTTTTGGCCGAAGCAACAGTAACCTCCCAAATAACGTGGCGTCGTGGATCCCAAAAGGGTCCGTCGAAAGGAAAAAGGCGACACAGTCGCAAAAAAGAAGTGGGACTGTACGGTTAAAAAAAGTTTTCTTTTTTAAAAAAGAAGAGACGGTCATTTGCCTTGTAGGTAACACGATCAACTGCGACTGCGAGGTACCGGGTTCAAATCCGGAGAAGGGCAACTTTCTTATGACTTGTTTCCGTGCTTCGGAAGGCACGTTAAGCTGGTGGTTCTCCTGGGTTAATGAATTGCTATCATTAACATAAAAACCAGGTTTACAGGTTCGTCTGGAGGCCAGTCTAGCAAAGTAGCAACTACCTATCGGTCGTTAAATAATTTATATGCTAACAGATCTAGCACTGCGAAGGAAACTACGCAAACGTTGAAAATAAACAGATCAACAGATTTAAAGTAAAGTTAAAGAAGAAGAAGAAAAAAAGTTTTCTATCATACATGCCCGCCGCACCTTCACTTAAGAACTGATTTAGGTCGGTGCGGAGATATCGAGTAAACGCCTCGGCTGTGACTCTCTATCCCCACTCTGCCCCTAGACGCTAGACCCATGTAAACTACACGGACCACCAAAACAATGCATGTAATAGTAATGTCATCAACTTCCACTCTATATTGGGCATTGACGTCATTGCCCGGACAATGATGTCAAAACCACATATAGAATTTTAAATGCCAACATTGCCCAAAATGCATGGTCATTGACGTCAATAGCCGGGTGTTAACGTAAATGGCCGAAATGTCATCAATGACCGTAACATATACTCGTACATACGTATATCAACAATAAGTGAAAAAACCCAATATCCAATAAAAAAAGCCAATAACATAAATCTTGATACAAGCCCACTTGTGACGTCACATATGTTTGCTTCAATATGTATTCAAAGAGAGATATGGAAGGGCGTGTCTATAAGATTAAATAATTTAAATTTGAATGTTTTCTACATTATCTTGCTACCGGATTTTATAAACTTTTTGATGCACTATCTCTAAAGCGAAAGATGATGCTTAAATTTTTGAGTCATAATGAAACAACCCTTGTTTTTTGTTAATTTTGAAGTTAAGTCCCATCAAATTAATATTATCTTTCAGCACGGAAAATACTTGGGGTGAACATTTTTGGTTGACGCAAGAATTAATGTTTCATTTTTTCAGATAATCTAATAAAATTGTGTGTTACCCGGATTAAGGCATTTTCCGTTCAAGAAGTTTTTCTTCATACATCCAAAATTAAAAAATGTATATGGTGTTTTCTAAAGTTGATTGATATAATTATTATATTCAACTGGAATTGAAAAGAGAAGAACTAAAGACGAATGAAGCAAAAGTCAGAGAACTTGTAACTTCTAAAAGTCAAATTCCAACGAATCTCCGAATGTACCTCGAGGTCATTACTCAAAATAAGTTGTTTAACAATTTAGGATCCGCAACGGAAATTATTTTAGAAATTCTCGAAATAATACAATTATAGTAATATGTTTACAAATAGAAACAGGGAAAAAAGAGTTTAGTTAGAAAAAATGTTTGAATTTAACTAGACAATATTTTATAATTGGCACACCTAGAATACTGATAAGAAAATCATTATAAATGACATTTCAGGAGTTCATGCTATTTCATTTCCAATATTTTACATTTAAAATTCCACAGTAGAAATTTATGATAATTATAATTACCAGTAGAATCACACTAACTAAAGTTCATCAAGTTTATCAATACCACAATCAAAATACAACTAAACCATAATTAGGACAAAAAATAATAAAGTTCAAATTAATTTAAGACACCGATCAACCTTTATTAATACTTCAATTTTGTAATCGCAGTGGATAGTTTACTACAATCAGAAAATTTTTTAAATCAAAAAATTGTAATTTAAACAAGGTCATAAGACGATATCCAGAGAAATTGTAACAGTAAATTTTAAATACTTTATTAATGTTATTTAATGGATTTAGGAAAGTGGAAGTAAACCAAGAATTTTTTGTAGGTCCTAACCGTGCCATTGGATCTAATCTTTTGTAGTAAGCGATGAGCTCATAACACAAAGTTGGATTACCGATCTGAAAAATCCTACTCCTTCGTGTTTCTATTTATCAGGTGTTATGTTACTATGTAAATCCCACTATTTGAGTAGGATGAAAGAATTGTAGTTTCTTCATTTTAATGCAAATTTTAATAATCAATACTCATATATTATCAATTTTATGAAATTAGATAAAGAAATCTATAGTTAATTAAGGTAATGTTCTGCAGGTAGGAATTTTGAATGTTCCACCTTCTTCTTTAGGTGCCTATCCGAATCTGGATGCAAAGCTCCTAAAAAATTTAAATTTTTCCAAAAAGATTTCATATTAAAAATAATTAAATTATGCTTGCAATAAAATTATGATACCAAATTCGTATAATTTTATGCTTTTGCACTAATGTAAAAATGGTCAGTTTTCTATACTAATATCACAAAATTATAGTAACATAACTTAAAAATAATTGTTAAAATCTATTTTTTTCATATTTAAAATTCTTTCACTTTCATGTAAAAATTTAAAACTTGCAAAAATTTAACTATTTCTATTTCCGATCCCTCAATTTGTTTAAATTTTGTAGCGACCCTGGATAGACAATAGACGTTTTCGTAATTGTCCACGTAGTTATAGTGAAATATTTTCTAGGATGTTTTCCCATTTCTAGATTTGGTTACCCACAAACATTTTCTAAAACCTAAAACATGACGTAACAAACCACAAAACTTAAAATTCTTGTTACTGCTTACTTGCAGCTAAAGCGGTAAACTGAAATGTATTCCCAAAACTTAGTCTCGTACAATTGTTTTAAAGAATTCTTTATAGGTATAACTAGGTCAGGCAGTCGTCATGACCTTATATTGTTGAGAATAATAATTATAAAGTTAATGTTCGAGGGTGTAATTTATTATAATTTCTTTAATTAAATTATATTAATGCGTACATAATGACTTTAATAAACAATAAAAAGTAATTCATGGTCGTTTGGTTAAATGAGAAAAAGGTCGAAAAGACATAAAGAAGCTTCATCCATACAATAAATAATCAAATTTATTGCATCTAACACTACATCCGTATCAAACAAATAATTATAAAAATTAGTAGTAATGTTAACTAAAAAAGATGCAAAAAAATATAAATAATATAATATGTAATCTGCATTATAAAGGCTGGTACGTCTTTAAAGTTTAAAAATTAAAAGTTCGAGTGGACAGGATGAATTTTCGTATCTGCATAGATATTATCACGTGATGGTTCATCGTAAAGTGGCTGAACTGCATATGCAGGATCACTCAGAAGGGAATAGTTTTAAGGGCTCCAATTTTCAATTTCTTATCGCACATGGTAATAGAAATGTAAATGAAAAGTAAAAAACTAAGAATTTATATTTTGCTTTCCATAATTTTTACTTTGGAAAGGGGGAGAAGCTCTCGTATTTTCTCCGAAAGGTCCTGGGTAGACCGGAATAATTTTTCATTTTTGAAAAAGATTGGTTTTTCAAACCACTCTGTGGGACTAATTACTTTTTTATATCTGAAGATTAATATAAGTTATAAAGATTAAAAAAATAAATTCTACTTTTATAACAATGTGATTGTAGTTGTAGCTCTAATTTGAGCTTGGATTACTTTGGCAGTGTTACTGGTCATCACAAAAACAACTAAATATAGAAAACAGTCAGAGTTTGTCAACTTTTCAGACCAAAAACAAATAAAAGCTCAATGGCGGAGGAAAAAAGATAAGGGAGCTCCAGAGAGGACCACCCTCTTAATTTGGTTTACATAGTTTACAATTACATAGCTTAAAGGCTGCCTATACTTTGTAATTGCAAGTGCAAAAATATGATAAATATAATAAAAACAGAGTGGAATTTGATTTCCAGAAGGCCGAGTCTGCTCCTGCTCCTTACAAATAAAGAAAACTACGGAGGGAGTCGTTAACTCTACATTATGTATTAAAAATTATTTTTATCATTATTTAAATTTTTTTTTAACTACATCTTCATCTTATTGGCATGCTTGCAAAATTGTGATCTTCTTCTTCTTCTTTAAAAGGAATTTTTCTATCCGATTACCTCGATGGTTTCTTTGTTTTTAGTCAATGCGCACTATTAACCATTAAATTATATATGATAAAGTGTTTTTGATTATATTAACAATTAAATTAAACTTTATATTGCAAAATTAAATTATGATAATTTCCAAAGCGTTTTTTAAAAGTTGGGTTGCTGTGGAAAAATACCATCAGCTACATTAGTTCTAAACGCCGCTGAAGATTGAAGACCAATGCTCCATATGATACCACATACACTGCATTATATACCTGTCGATAATTGAATCACTACAGAAAAATTCCAACCACAAAGCATCAATTACAATAATGGCGATAATTAAATATTATTTAAATTGCATTTAAATTTTTAGCATAATATTTAATATTAAAACTATGGAAAAAAAGTATTTATTTTAGTATCGTGGTAATGTCGGGGAAAGGCAGATGAAGCTGACCTATTACCTCATAACATCTCGTAAAGGTCAGTTGACACTACACATAAACACAATACAAATCTATGAAATTCGAATTATTACCTCTAATTACTTTAAACAATTATTCATGATATAATAATTTAACTTTTTTGTAACACATAATGATTGTAAAAAAGTGTTCAAATCATACGCAGTTTATCAATTTGTATTTAAATTATATCATTAACTCCGCTTAATACACTCAAAATAGAATTATCTCTTGATTTAGCTTCAAAATGTTCTTAAAATCGTTAAGAACGAGACCTTGGTTTGCCTAAAATTACATTAACAGTCGATGGATGCTTTAATTAAAATATTTAAATTTTTGAGTAGGTAAATTCTTAAATGGTAATCGAATACTAAAAATAATTTTTCATGCAGGAAATACGCCGAAATCCTCTCTGATTATAATTTTTTTGCAAATGAGAAGGCTCTGTTTTATTCAAATTTGTGATCATTTAAAAGTAATTTAAGTAGTAATTAAGTTTTAAATTATTGTAATTATAGCTAACTCAAGACTCGACAATCGTTAATTGGAGCGATGTACTTGTAATATCCTGACAGTTAAGAGCTTCTGAATTACTACGTTACACCAGATATAATTTAGTCTGTAAATTAGATGCATTTTTTACAATCTAATCAAAAGAAGAAAAACCTGGTTCACCTTGTTTAGTAAAAACATAAATCGCTTTAAGCATATGATGAGCTAATTTTTTTTAAGAAAGAAAATTTAATAATTGGTACGTAATTTATGTAACTTAGATCTCTTCTCGCACTTTTCAAAAGGAATAATTACAGATTAAACCACATTATTTAGTGATTTCTGAGTGAAATTTTTGAGATAATAAATTACTCATCGTTAGCAACATTTTATATTATAATTATAATAACCTCATAAATTACCTATAAAAGTAATGTGATGGACGAAATATTTAAATTAATTTTATATCCAAATACGGAAGTCGTAAAGTAAATCTGAACAATTTGCAAGCCAGATTTAGTAATCAATAAAATAGATAAATACTTCTCAATTGCTCTAACATTTTCAATAACATTTGAGATATAAAAAATATTACGCAAACTGTTTTCTCCCAACATTCATATTTTAATTTGAAGTTCACAATGCACGCTTTATCTATGTTTGCTTGCTTACCAAATATAATAAAATTTAATTATTTATACATTCGTATTATACTGGTTTGAAAGGTATTTTCCTTGCTCTTCTAAATTTAGTAGATATTTTAAAATCATTTCTTTTAGCAATAACTTTAAAATTAACAAAAAATAAAATCAATAATAGATAATAAAACAATTTAATATAATGGTTATGAATTCGTAACTCACGGGTTACCCAAGAAGGATGTGTATACTAAGTACATAAATTATGAAGAGTTTCTTAATATTAAGTGATTAATAATGCGTTAAATTAAATAACTAACACTTAATAAAATACTCCTAAAAATTACAAAATTTAATACAAGTTTTATTATTTATTAAAGATTAAAAACTACTATAATATGTCCTAGACATAAATAACGGTTTTGATATGGCATGAGAAGAGTTTCGCCTATGACCTTTACCCTTGCAAATGCATTTTCTCATAAATATTTATTTACCTACAATAAAATTTCAGTACTTTTGTTAATTTTTGCAGTAAATTCAATTCGTGATGGTATTAGTAAGTTATTGTTATCCCGTGAATTAATCAATATACATTTACTTCTGTGACATTTAAATTTTTTATATCAATGAAGGTTAACGACTAATAAGTGTGATGTACCTACATTTTATTAAATATTAAAATGCATGTAGTACATAATATTGTTCATGTGAACCATTTCACCGGAGCTTTTATTTCACGAGGATCGTGATAACCTCGTAAGACAACATGTAAACGCAGCTATCGTCACGTCAGAACTGATTTGTTAGTTAATTACAATATAATGACAGGAACAACGTGTAAAAATTATTTAAATATTACTGTAATCTGATTTATTAATAAAACAACCAGGACCATTGGAAAAAATTGTTAGACCGGCCGACTATGTTTATTTGAGTCACATAATGTAGTTGAAATCGTCTCTTGCTTGACTAGGGTCAGGAACCCAATGATTGGCAGCTTACGTTTAATGATTGACACATATACATTAGTAAATTTATTGTAGATGTCAATCACTCAAGGAGTGGCGACATTCAGTTATCTTACCCTACCATCGTACCATCTTGTTGAAAACTTTTATGTATTTTATGTATAGGCGTTTCAAAAGAAGCAATACGCTATCTGGTGGAAATTTTTGTAACAGAGGTAATGCGTTGGAATGGTTGTTTACCATCAATTTTTTTCAGCATAAGTGTGCATTTGTGTACTGATCATGTTTTTAATATAATAGATAGCTTATCTGATCCTTGTTTGTTTTGCAATATCATTGTCAATTTATTCATTTATTTAGTTTTTGTCTCTTCACGCCAAGTACCAACATGGCCGCTAGCCATATACGCCTACCTAAAGGAAATACCTACAGTAAACTGGTCTTTATCATACAGAAACGTATGGCTTTTATATCAAATCATTCAAAACCATATCATGCAGAGTAGCTTCAATGAACATAAGATATACTACAAGTACAAAATTAAAAAAAAATTGGAGATGTGGCCATCACATGACTTTACCATACATTAATCTTATGGTACGATATTATGTTTTGCGCACTACTTTAATACAGTTTACAAAAAAGTACGATTTACGATTTTGGCCGCTCTCTATTATTCGGCGCATATGTGCAGTTTGCACAGTATACCCATGATCATTACATTACAAAAAATAAATAAAAATTAAAAAAAAATGGCATTTCGTTAATGCGCGTCACTAATTTTCTCCCAAACTCACGTTTCCGTAGACCGATTTTAACCAAAATCTAATCAAATCTAAGTTTCAATATAAAAGTACTAAATATAAAATTTGGTTGAGAAATTCTTATTAGTTTGGGCGCTAGAGCGCACACAAAATTAAGTGACATCCAGACACACTGACACACAGACATTTTTTGATGTTGGGTCTCTTTCAACTCGTTTGACTTCAAGAACTGTAAATTCGTAAAAATCTAAAAAAAAAAAAAATTTCGATTACATAACTTTCCCATTCGGTATGGTAAAGTAATAATCTAGCCACGGCAGTGGAGTGATGTGATCACTGGTTGCACCTCGAAGCGGGAATTCTGAGTTTGAATCACGGACACTTCAGAATTTCTTAGCTCGGTCTTCCAGTGGACATTCTCACGCCGTGGTGAACCAAAAAACCAACCAAACAAAATACCCAATCCAAAGAACAAATAAACAAAAATACTGAACAAATTAAAAATTAACATTTAGAAGTGCTAATAACCCAGTAGTTGATGCACGTTAAAATGTAAATTAAAAAAAAAAAATAATCCAAGTATACGCTCCGACCAGTAACCCCTCAGATGAGAAAATAGAATTATTCTATGATAAAATTAAAGCAGGAACAATAAACAAGCGGCAACTTTTAAAATAATAATGGGAGACTTCAATGCCAACATAGGAAAGAAGCAAGAAAATCAAGAAATACAAATTGGAAATTACCGATGCGGAGTTTTAAATGAAATAGGAGAAGAATTACCAAACTTCTTAAATGAATTCAATCTATATGTAATGAACTCATTTTTTAAAAAGAAGAAAAACATAAAGTAGACGTGGATGAACCCAAACAGAGCTACAAAAACAAAATAAATTTTATTCTAAGTGACAATAAACAAATCATTCACGATGGTACCGTACTGAACTCATACGGAACAGAAAGCGATCATAGTATGGTCAGATCAAGAGTGGTTATAAACAAAAAATTGAAACAAAAGAAGTTGTACAGTAAAAGAAAACTGCAGTTATCATAAGAGAATCTAAAAAAAATTAGTAATGAACTTAAGACCGCCATAAAGAAAAGATTAGAGTACCTACAAATACCACAAGCTAAAGATATCGCCCTAAATGTAGATCATCTAATGACGATATTACCAAGGCAATAACTGAAAATATTAGAGAACTATGCAAAGATTCACATAGGAAGCAAAACCTGTAATATACAACAATAAAAAGAAGTTAATCAAAAAGAGAAGATTACTTTACAGACATAGCAAGAATGGTTCAATCAAATATGCAAAACTTAGCAAATTAATAATAAGAAGAATGAGAAAATTTAGAAATAAAGAAAATAAAAGTATGACAAATGAAGTTATAGAAAAGAACAAAAACACAAAGTGCTTGAGACTACAATTAAGTAGAAAATAATATACATTTATTAATAGACAAACACGCTAAAATAATAACAAATAAAGAAAAAATACTGAAATAATAGAAGAGTTTTACGCGGATCTAAGAAAGTTACGGAAGAATTAGAATGTGAAGGGAAAACAGAAGAAGAATGATCATGCAAAATTTGAATCAAAGGAAATACCAGAAATAAATAGAGCAGAAGCGGAGAAACCTTTGAAAGATACGTAAAAAAAGCAGCTAAAGTAGACAAAGTTACCAAGGATATGATACTTAAAGGAAGGAAAAAATTGACCGAAGCATTGTTAGAATTTCATTTTCAAACATTCAAACTTTTTCAAAATTATTTCTATATATCAATTCAAAATTTTTCAAAAATTAAAACTCTTGATTTTTGGCTATTGGGAAATTAATCACTATCATAGCCCAGATCGCTTATCGGAAACTTATCGCGATCTTGCACTTTTCTATTCAAATAATTTTATACCAATTCCAAGTATTATTTTGAAAACTCACAATTTTCTTTCTTTCACATTAAAGAAACTGTTAAAATTAATAATACAATAAACTGGTTTTACTAATACACTTTTATTCTCAACAAAAATAATCAATTTTTTATCAAATTTTTCTAACGAGGGAACAGCCAACAATGGCTCTCACCAATTTGCACCATTTTTAATATATCGTTTGGTCATATAGTTATACATCAGGTAAAAATTAAAAATCCCTTAACTCAGCCAATTTGAAGAAAATCGATTTTGAAGAACGAAAATTCTCATTAATTTTACATTGCATACATCGCGAGTAAAATGGAACATATGCATTACGGTTATGCAACCAATGCTTTTCTACGACTTTTTTTTCTTAAAATCGATTTTCTCCAAATTGGCTGAGTTAAGGGATTTTTAATTTTTACATGATGTATAACTAATTATGATCAAACGAAATATTACAAATAGTGCAAATTGGTGAGAGCCAATGTTGGCTGGTCCCTTGTAAGATCAAAAGTAATATTTACATCTTCGCGACTTGACAAACCGCACGCAAGTCCTTATCAAAAATTGAAAAAATTTTACCATGGTTATCACACCCAGGGGCGTCACAAATTTAAGTTTACAAAAATTAAAAATATAAAAATTGTCATCAACGAATAAACTTTTTCATTCTAAAAATAATACGCTAATATATCGGATTCTTTAATTATTATGAATTTGATGCAGTTGAGGCTTGGGCTATATGGCGATCATTAAATAACTGCATAATTTACAGTAGATATAGCAGACCACTATAACAAAAATAATAGCAGATAAAGCAACATCAATACATGTTTTCTTCATGAACAAACCACTCTTGCATCTTTGGAAAGGGGTGCAAGGCAGGAAAACAGCTTTTCACCTAAACTATTAACCATCACTTTAGAAGATGTTTTAAATAAAATGGATTGGTCAGAAAGGTGTACCAAAATGAATAAAAGATAACCCAATCATTTGCGATACGCTAACAATGTGTTGGTGGTGGTAGTAATGAGCCAAAAAGAACTGTAATGCCCGCTGTACACTCTCGGCGAGACAGGGCTAGACATGGCGAGGACGAGAGTGTAGATGGGTGCATTCGCCATGTCTCGTCTGTCTCGGTGTGCCTGGTAGTGTGTAATTTAGATGGTCTCACGATCACGTGACCTCTAGGCGAGAGTGTACAGCGGGCATAAGAAATGATAACGGATCTAAGCAGAGTTTCGGAAAATATAGGATTACAAATAAATCTGAGCAAAACTAAAGTGATATTTAAAGATGATTGTAACACACATGTAGAGAGTGAACAATAAGAAAAGGTAAGGAATACATTTGCCTGATACAGAAGATCATACTGGGAAAAGAAAATTAAAGTAAACGAATAAAAATAAAAACTTGTCAAGCAGGATTTAATTAGATTCAAGAGACAGGCATAGTAAGAGGTGGAAAAAACTTGAAAAAGTGTATATCCAAAAATAGACCTAAATAAATAAGAAGAAAAAAGAATAAAAGTTTTACAGTATAGGGAACGTCATTATAATAGTTCAATATGCATTACACATACAAGCGTCGCCGTCGTATGGAAGAGGCGGCCAAATCGGAAAAAAGCAAGTTATTGTAATCTTTACTTAAAATTTTAAGTAAAGTAATTAAGTATGGTAAAGTCATGAAATGGGCACATCCGAACAATCCGATCCCCCACACAGTGAGGCCATAGATAGGCCGATGATTTGATTTTATGATTTTATTGTGGAGGGCAAGACAAGCTTGCACGCACTTAGGCCTCTAAACCGGGCCCATTGTACTACCTCCGATTTCCCAGCAGTGTATGTGGCGCGACTAGGAATAGAACTGCGGTTTTCCGCTTCCTAGCCTGCCAGTATATGCTTAACACCACACTGCTGGTTTAGATAGGCCGAACAATCACATCCATTTTTTTTTAATTAATAAAATATATTTTTTCGAAATACTTTTCCAGACGAGAATATTGATGTAGACGTAGGAGAAAGTTATGTAAAGTAAGTTATTTAATCTTAAGTATTTTTTTTACATTACATTTTACTTGACCCAAGTTTGAAGTCATTTTGCATTAAGTGCCATCAAGACCAAAAAAATAAAATATATTATAACATTTTAAATATTACATTTATTGTCTATCGATTTAAACTATCACAAAATTAGTTCATACTATGAATTTTTTCTTAAAAATAAAACTTTAAACGGCTTTACTGTCAAATTACTGTAATGATGCTTACGACTTTTTGCCGTTCCACCTGGCACGGTTCATATATTTATCGCATGCATATGGTAAAAGGTAATAAATAACTTATGAAGGTAAATTAGACATAATAACTTTTCCAAAACTCTCAGTAGTTACCCCAAAAATGCATTGCATCTCTGGTTTTCAATCTCAATATTTAACTATTATTATATTTACTAGTAATTATTTATTACTATATTTTGCATTCTTACAGAGCTAACAAAGCTTGTAATGTCGTGCAGCATTTTATCACGTTGTTTTAAAGACCCACCCCTCAACTGTCATAATTTTCAAGTTTATAATAGTAAAGGTTATAACTACCACATATTTTATACACTTTTTAATAGTGAGGTGATATTTTCTTCTTTTATCATAAATTTATATAAAAGTTTAACTTTTTAATTAATATACAAATGTTACTTGCAGTAATTATGTGGTAATCCAAAAAGTTCATTTGTAAACCATAATTTTATATAATTTTTTGCACAGAAACTTTACACATAGTAATAACAATTTCAAATCAATTTTATTGCTAACAAACCACGTTTACATGCTGCAGGTCTGTAATAAAACTCGTAATGCAAATAAAGTTAAATAAGTAATGTTTGTTGAAGATGTCCTTTAAAACTTAGGTACCTATCCATTGAAGGTAATCAATCGTAAGTGAAAAATTTGGCTAAAATATTTTCACGAATTGATTTGTGTGAGTGATCAAAATTAAATTTTACTATCCCAGAAAAGTCAAGTTCTTGTCAGTTTCTTGTCTTGTCTTTTCTCTATGCAATGCTAGACAAATACCTCGATGTGAACGCCGCCTTAGAAAGTCAGCCAGTTAAATTAATCTGATTTTAGTCTTCAAAATGGAACTAAATTAAAAGTTGATCTAACTTTAACTATTCCATAGAAAAAATATTTACAAATAAAATAAACAAATGTTGTATGAAATTTGAGCCTGAATATTCAAAACACCGAAAAAGAATTGAAAAAAATTTACACCATGACCTTGTATTGAAGATGCTGCCGCAACGATAAGAAATATCCACAATTTGTATAGTAGCAGTTTGGTAGGCAGTTAATTTTCAGCAAGAAACTTTAATTGTTTGCACATGGTCCAAAAAGTCCAAGTTATAAAAATTCTTTTTCACTATTTTGTCCAATCCAGCTTTTAGATGCAAAGTTAAACTAAATACATTAACACTGTTTAAATCAGAGGAATTCCATAGCATAGCATCTTTTCGTTAACAGAGTTTCGTAGAGGCATTGCCTCCATCACCTCTTTCAACATCATGGAGCTTCGCATGGAAGTTTGAGAGTATGGATATACTTGAGTTGGCTTAGAACCATATCGCACTTCAAAGCAGAGCGTTGACCCGCGCAAGGCGATAATCAACCTTTGATGAGTGATTTACGAGTTAGGCAGCCGAAGCAACGCAACCCCAGAGAACGTAGCGTCGTGGAGCAGAGGAATTCCAATATCATAAAAAAAACTTTGGTACATTTTATAAGAAAAAATTACAAATTACAATATTTAATTACTATTTTAATAGGACAATTTTGGTACAATATTTAGTTACATTATTGTGAAATTTTTAACGACCCCACAGAAAATTTAGAAGAAGCCAAAATTTAAAATTACTATTATTGCATCTGCAGCTTAACTCGGTAATCTTTACACCCAATAACATATAAATAAAAAGAAATATTAACAAATTAAGTTACTTAAAGTTAAATAATTCGTGGGGTTTTGCTTACCAAGGCTATTCCATAAATTCGTTATTTCATTATTTTTAGTTATAACTTGGTAAGATTTTTAATGCAGAATGGAAAATTTGAAGTAGAAAAATTTAAACAATCGATTTTTTTGGGGGATATTGATATTATTTAATTATGATATTCTTTACTCAACAAAAAATCAAAATCGAGATTAAAAAAATTGAATCAAATTTTTATAGCTAACTTTCTTTCCATTATGGAAAGTGAGGGGCAACTAATCTGTAATAAAATGATAATAAAAATTCTCTTAGGTAATGTGTTAATGACCGAAATTGAACGAAATCTTGTCCAGAATTAAATCTATCAGGCAAATAACAAAAGGTCAGATGAATTTATAGAACGACAGTCAATAACCTTGCCAGGATAATATCGCACAGTACAAGAACATCAAGATGTTCAATATCAAAATTTATCAAAATTTTATACTTTAGCTTAGTTGATAACCTTCTATTTTGTCATCGGCAGAAGATAAAAGAAAGCTCAAAATAAAGTGCGAGCTTTATCATTACCACGACCTTTCATAAAATGGTTTAATTGCATGATAACCTAAAAGCAAAACCACAATGATGACAAAAAATGTCAACAAATATTAAACTCATTTTTGTGTTATTATTTTCTGTTAAATAAAAAAAAATGAATAAATTAAAAGAAATTCTAAAAATAGAAAATACAATATCAGTTTTTCAAATTTCTTATTATATTTATAACGACTGACAAAGTTTACTTAAAAAACTTGTCAACAATTATTCAAAAAAGCGTCCAGAAGTCGTTGAATTCTAAGGATATTCAGAAAAAGTGTCGGTAACTTTTGAAATTTAGCCGACACTTGTAATAATTTAATCGAGGGCAAGCTATCTAAATTCTAAAATGTTAATTAGCAAAGTTGCTAATTTTACGCGCAATTTCAATAGAATAAATTTATAATTTTTAATAATTATTAAATTTTTTAAATTTTATCTGAAAATCTCAATAACAGAAATATTTAAACATAAATTTTGTTTTTATGAAACCTTGATGAAATATTCAAAATATGAATCTTCCTTTCAAAATTGCTTTCAATCAAATTTGATTCCGTATAATAAAAATCATTGCAATTTTTATATCCTTAAGTAAACAAATAATGAACAATAACTACATTGGCAAATTTTAAAGGACATCATTTTCTTCGTTTTAGTGAACTTGAAAACTTTTTAATTAATAATTAGTTTTGTTATACATAATGTGTAAATTATAACTTTCGATATTAATTTTTAAATATAATTATAATGCTATAATGAAACAAAATTGCTTAGTACAGCTCAAGGATAAAAATATTAATAATTGTTAGGATCCCTAAAATGGTTTAACATTTTGTTTATAATGAAAAGGACGATTAGCCAAATTTACCTCTATAGTTACCGTTAATTAAATTATGAATGTAATAATTAGTTACTGTTCACAGACATTCAACTAATGGTACTCATAATTCTTAAAAAGTTATTCAAGATTATATAAAAATGACAGTTGACAAATTACTCAATGAATTTGATATTTTAAATTCTTTAAAATTATGGTTTTTGCGGATAACGTAATTTAAATTTTAAAATATCCTTTCAACGATGTTATAAGAATTGTTATAAAATTAATGAACGTGTAAATGTCATAAATATACTTATTTCTAACTATGCATTTACCTTGGTAATATTAGTAACAATTTAAGTATTTATAAACATTACCCACACTTGTTTATCCAAAAAGTTAAATTGTGCTTGGGGGGATCGATTTCGCTGGAAGAAAAAAATTAATTATTATGCAAATCAATTAATTTCTGAATGACGACTGCACGAAAGATGGGGGTTTAGAAAAGCGCTCCCCGTCTTAGAGTATTTTGTATAAAAGCGTGCCAATTGATACATAGCAGTATTCTAGTAATTCATCTAACTAAAGTAATATCAACATGAAGACGGTGAGTGATCTTTACATTGCAATTATCCAAGTCATCACATTGCTTCAATAGTGTTAAGTTATTGATGATTACACAACTCTCAAATAAAAGTGTGTTTATGATCTAAAATTTAAAGTGCATTGTTTTATCATCTATTGTGCTGCAAATTTCAAATTCATTCTGTGGATCATGTGTTTTATGAAACAAAATCTCAACCTTCATCTTTCATAAAATTGGAGTATTAATTCTATTTTTTCTTTTCAGATAATTGTTTTGTTGCCACTTTTGGCTATCGCATTAGCACGTCCCCAAAAAGGAGGTCCAGAAGCCGATGCAGTAATCACAAAATTGAATAATGACAATATTGGAGTTGATGGATATTCTTTCGACTTTGCCACCAGCAATGGTATCCAACGTGAAGAAACCGGAAAATTAAACAACATTGGTTCAGAGAAAGAAGCCATCGAAGTTCATGGAGGATTTTCTTCCCCAGTTGGAGGAAAAACAGTCACCATTACCTTCGTAGCTGATGAAAATGGCTACAGACCCAAAGTAGTCATTGCTTAAATTTGCCATATTATGATTTTATAAAACGGTTTTATATGAAGAACATTGTAAAAATATTTAAATTTTTGAATAAACTGAATCGTTACCAAATAAGCGTCATTTCTTTATATCCTTAATCCTTTTTCAATCAGTTGCATGCAATAGAAATAGAGGATGCAATGCAAATTATTACATGATGTAATGTAAGAATCCTATACTAATAGATAATAATCTTACTAAAAACTGTTATAATATTATTCTTGAAATAGTAAAAATAATCTTATTCAAATCTAATTATTTATTTTCATAGAAAAAATCTCATATAGCATTAAAATTCTGCAATCGAAATGTTTTATCAAAAAATGATAATAAAATATTACGTCTCAGTATAAAACTTAAAATTTATTAAAAGTAAAAACTTTACTAATTTGTTTCCGATAATGCTCTTCTCTTTGTTTGGAATTAATAACTCTTGCGTGTAACAATCTTTTAATAATAGTAATTTATTACGTTAGTATTACATAATTCTGCAAAGTGTTTAAAATGTTTATTTATAAAACCTAAATTGTGCAGTTAAATAAAAGTATTTACAATTTCCAAAAAGCCCACTTCCTTCAAAATTTGGAATTATTACAGATATTCCAATGATCTAGATTCATTGCATCCTATTTTTTAATAAATTGACGTTGTAACTATAAAATATAATAATATAATAGTAGACAATATAATATTATTTCATTAGATAAATAGATAAATTAAATAAATTAAATAAATAAAGAAAATCATTTGCATCAAAGGAATTCCACTAATTAAGCCCATGCACCATAAAACTAAAACAATGATGATATAATCTGTTTTGATAAAATTTGGAAACTGAGTGCACCGCGGCTTTTATGATACATAAAAGTAGAAAATATTTGTATTTTATCAATGGAGAGTTTCAGAATTCTGAAAAATTAAAATTGTTGGAATGGGTAAAGCAAAATGGAAACGGTGCGGGAAAAAATTCTTTATTGTAGCAGCAGTTGTTGATACTCTGAAAGTTAACCTTTATTGTTTTGCAAAAGTACATTAAACTCAAAATTATTTGTTTATATGGAAGTAGCCAAGTTTTAAGTTTTAATAATCAACCATCAAATGCTGAATATGTAGAATTCTATGCACATATCTAGTGTGGCAGCGTCTAAACCAAATTTAACAGTATATTCAAAGCCATACTCTTATCAGTGTTGAAGAGCAGGCAGCCGAAACCTTTACTGCCCTCCCAGTTCGTATATTAAATGTAGAAATCTTGATGGATCTACAAGTACAAAGATTTGAAAGCTTCCAAACCAAAGCAAAGTATTAAATTGTCCTTGGGAACACCTACTGGCCTGAAAAGAAAACCAAAGCGCAACAGATCAATTGGAAATACTGACAACGAGAATGATGTAATCGTATCTGATGATGAAGCTTGCAGGTGTTCAAAAGTGTTCTACACGCTTGTTATTGTTTAGCTTTCACAAGTTTATTTTTGTAATTTTTTTAATTCTTTTTAATGTAACATTTATTAATTCTAAGATCCAAAATTCGTAATGGTACTTTGTTGTACAAATGTATAAAATGTTTGTAGAATTCTGGCATTTATGTGAAATTTAAAACAAAAACAACAGATACTACATAAGGGACCTTTGTATATATGGAAATACATTTTGGTAATAGTTTTTATCTGGATTAGCAAGTTCTTTATAACTATCAATTAGATATTATTCATGTTTTTTTCGAGTTATTCACTTCGGCATAAAAGATTTATGTCTCACCTTCTGGTTCCATTTTGGGACAAAAAAATTTTAGACATATGACGAGGGATAGTTTGAACAAATGAAAAAATGGTTTTCTCTCCCAGATTCCTTCGTCCTACGAAAGGACATAGTGACATTTTTTCAAATGTTCTCTAGGCAAATTACACCTCGGTGGTTTGCCGTTGCCTTCCGAATAGAGACGATCAGAATAATATTCTTACTTCACCCGGAGTCGAACCGGGTTTTCTGTATTAGCAGTCTGTGCGCTTAATCGCAATGCTAACGACCGTAAAGCATTTTATTTTATGCAAATCTCCGGGCAAAACCGGGTATCCAGCTAGTACAAGATAAAATTGTGGAATATGCTAAGGAAGGGGCCAAGAATGGAATGAAAACAAGAATAGAATATAGAAAAGCTTTACGTTGACGATAAGATGCTCATTTAGAGGGATAACAAAAAGCTGGAATTTTAAGGAAAACTAACAGATAAGGCAAAAAACTGATAGTTACTTATGGAGTGGAAGGTATATGTCTCAACCTAAAGCTTCAAGCACAAAAGATAAGACAGGCACGGCAATATAGTATAGTAAATTGAATAATATAATAAAGAAGAAATGCAATCAAAAACAACTGATAACAAAGAAGAAAGATTTGATAAATGTATGCACATGGAACATCAAAGCACTGTTGAGACCGAAAAAGATGGCAGAAGTAGCAGGTGACAAGAGTTTAGATAGAGGGACAGGGCAAAATAGACAAAAAAACTACTTCTTGTTTTTTTCCGGCAAACATACGGGATAAGAAAGAAATGGTGTTGGCTTAATAAGTTGCGAAAATATTTGTATAAAAGTTTCAAGGTAAGTAATTCAAGATAATTGATGAAAAACTTGGACATTTGAGAGTTGATGATAGAATCAGCTGATGAAAGATCTAAGAGTGATGGGGGTAAACAACTGAAAAGAGAAAATTCAGAATAGGAAATGCTGAAAGGAAATAGTAAAAGATGCCATTTTACACGCAAAACTGTAGAAATAGAATCGAAAAGCATTATTCTATTAAATTGTAAAGCATAATAAATAAATCAATGAAAGCAGTAGAAGAAGACAATTTACTTCTCCTTCTGGTGTAATCTATTGTTATCTTGGAAGAATTAGAGACTTTACACCAAAATATTTTGGTTGTTCACAGAATAAAAATCTAGTTTCTTTTTTATATTCAGCATTTCCTTGAGAACTGCAGTTGTTTTTTGTTTTTTCATGTTATTTAAAAAAATCCAGTGTCAATCGTAACTAGAAAATGGAGAAAATATAATTTAAATAATAATTTAAGTGAATGCTTACCAACTGAACAATATAATATTGTGATATTGAATGATAAAACGTTATGCTATCGTATGTCTCAATTTTTTGTTATTTTCAAATTTAATATTAGAAAGCAATTCAACCAATCAATAAAGTATTGTTTATACAGTGAATTAATTTAACTACATACAAGTAAAATTATCATTATCAAAATTATCGGTAAAAATATCAATTCATCAATATATAAACTACGGTAACATAAACTAAAAATCTGTTATACTTCCAAATCAAAACTTCCTTCTTCTTCTTCTTTGCTTTTCTCTTGTCAGAGAAGTCGTGATCACCATTCACTCACTCAGCTCGCCCCTCCATCGGCAAATCGTCGCACTATTTTGCGTCATCTCTCTCTGTTGCGTGCTTCTCTTGTGACTTGATGCAGAGAACCGCCGGTTACCTTCTTCATTTGGTCTGACCATCGTTTCGGGGATCGTCCTCTCGGCCTGATACCCTCTATCTTGCCCTGTACTTAAGAGCTTTTTAAGGCCATTACTCTGTTCTTGCGTTATGTGACCAAAGTATCGGAGCACGCGCTGGTATACTATTTGAGATAGTTTCTGTGGTTCTTTAATTTCATTAAGAATAGACATATTTGTTCTTCTTGTGGTCCATGGTATACGTAGCATTCTTCTCCAGCACCACATTTCGAGTGCGTCAATCGTTCTTCGATCTTGCATCTTTAGAGTCCAGGACTCCGCACCGTACAGTATGCGTGATGTTCTTATCTTTCCATGTTCTTTGTAAACTTTGAACAGCATTTCTTGCTATTTCGCTGCGCCGTTTTATTTCTTTTGTGCTTTCGTCTTCGTTGTTAATAAGCACTCCCAAATATATATACTGGCTAACGACAGAGTAGTAAGAGACTTGTTGGATTTTTGGGCTATTGTTCTTGCTTCGGTCCACTATCATTACTTTTGTCTTGTCTTTATTAATTATCAAGCCACATCTGCGGCTTTTGTCCTCGAGTCGTTTCATTAGTAGGGTCAGTTCTTCTGCCGATTTGGCAAAGAGAGCGGGGTCATCGGCGTACCGTAGGTTATTTATCTTTTTGCCTCCAACAGCAAAACAGCTATTCCATCCTTCCAGGGTCTTTTGTATAACATATTCGCCGTACAAATTGAACAATATTGGGTACAGTATGCAGCCTTGTCTAACTCCTTTTTCTGTTTTGCAAGGATAAGAAAGTCTATCTTATACTTTAACTCTCACCGTATTCTTCACGTATAGCTTTTGGATCATGTTAGTGATATGGTGCAGTACCCCCATTTCTGTCATTATCTGCCATAGCATTTTCCATTCGATACTATCGAAAGCTTTGCGATAATCCACAAAACATATATAAAGTGGTTTGTTATATTCTCTAGCCTTTTCTATAATTTGACGTATATTTAGAATATGTTCGAGTGTGCCTCTTCCTTTTACGAAGCCAGCTTGTTCCTGAGGTATCTGCCAAGACAGGTATGGTTTTAGTCTATTATTTATTACGTGTAGCATCACTTTGCTAGCATGCGATATTAGAGAGATCAATCTATAATTGTCACACACTTCCTTTGACCCTTTTTTGTGCAGCGGAATGAATATGGACCTCGACCAATCTTTCGGTCATTTTCCAGTTTTCCATATTTTTTGACATAGCATGCATAACATCCACACCCGTTTACCCCATCGCCTGAATGATTTCGGCAGTAATCATGTCAATACCTGCAGCTTGATTGTGTTTCAACCTCTTTATAGCATCTTCCACTTTGACTTTCAGTATGTCCGGTTCTTGTTCCATATCTTCAACTTCGAATGTGCTCGGGTGCGTATCTTCTTTGTCACTTTTGAAGAGTTCTTTGTAATATTCTCTCCACACTTCCATAATCTCAACTATGTTTGTGACTTTTTCCCCTGAAGCGCTTCTAAGAACCCATGATCTTGAGGAGAAACGTTTTGTTATCTTCTTGATTGCTTTAAACATGTCACGAGTATTATTTCTGTCTGCATGGCTTTGTATCTCTGTACATATTTCCTGAATATAGTTGTTTTTATCTTTTCTACATGCTCTCTGTATGATTCGGTTTAGTCTGATGTATCTACTATGTTTTTCGTGAGTGTTTATGCCTTCCTTTCTTAACTGTCTTCTCTCTTCTATGATTTGAAGAGTGGCGTCTGTTATCCATTATATTCTTGGGTAATTCCCATTCCAAATTGGGTAAGTCCTTAATGATGGACTCAATCATTTCTTTAGTGTGTTGCCATGCGTGTTCCGCCGTTATGTTTGGATCTTTGACAATTTCGCTTACTTTGTATTTTTCTTTTATTCTTTTAGCAAACTCTTCTTCATTTTCATTGCCGGTGGCAGGTAGCTCCGTGGGACGCGTAAATACAAATTTTACGATTGAAATCTCAATGAATTCTGAAAGAGTATATTTTAAATAAGAGAATTAGCTAAGACGCAATGCCCTAAGTGCACCTGTTTTTTCAAAAATCGAATTTAAAAACTTCGATTTTTGCAGTAAATTTTAAAGCAAAGTCGCTCGGGATTGGTTAATTCTGTCGGTACGTGCACCCAGATATAGTCTTAGCTTTGCGCAGAGTGGGAGCGACACTTGCATTGCGATGCAGTAACAGAGCACTTCGAACGAAAATCATGGTTTTCAACCCTAAATGTGCTGGTAAAATGGCTTAAAGCGCCCGAGCGCAGCAAGAGGTGCTTTAAGTCGATTTTTCCTTGCACAACCACTTTTCCGAATAGTACATGTGCTAGAAAAATGGCTTAAAGCGCCCGAGCGCAGCGAGAGGTGCTTTAAGTCGATTTTTCTTTGCACAAGTACCCTGCGTTACAAATCCACTGTCACGAGTTTCACCTCTCAAACATTCACCTTTTCCTTGACCTACGGGCCTCGGGATATTTTTAAATTAGTTGTCATTTTGATGAAAATGGCTCGAAGCACCCGAGCGTAGCGAGGGTTGCTTCGAGTCAATTTTCATCAAAATCACCATGGCAAGAGCCGGATCTACGGGCAAAAGTAACTACCGTTCGTTAAATTTAAGTAACCCTTTTCTGAATTAATTTTTAAATAATTTTAAATTTTTAAATTAAATAAAAAAGGAGAACGCATTCCTACCATACCGCAAGAGTTACTGACTAATTGGAGAAGTGCAACACTCTTATGTATAGCAGTGCACGGACCTCCCACGAACGAACTTGTTTAACCAATCACGAGCGTTTAAACTTCGAAAATCAAGCTTTTTTAAATTCGATTTTTGAAAAAACAGGTGCATTTAGGGCATTGCGTCTTAGCTAATTCTCTTATTTAAAATATACTCTCTCAGAAAACATCGAGGTTTCAATCGTAAATTTTGTATTTACGCGTCCCGCAGAGCTACCTTTCCCCTCATTGCCTATTATCTTCCTTTCAAAGGTGTTCTTTCGCATTGCTTTAAGCTTTAGTCTGAACTCAGCTATCAAAAGATTATAATCACTGCCACACTCCGCACCAGGGTAGGTTTTTGCATTTCTTATTGATGTTCTCCATCTTGTTTTTATAAGTATGTAGTCAATCTGGTTGAGGGCTCTATCACCTGGTGATCTTCATGTATATTGTCTACGGATGTGATTTTGAAATATCGTATTTGCAATCGTTAAGTTGTTATCAACGCAGAAGTTGTTATCAACACAAAAGGTACTTCCAAATTAAAACTTTAACTCTTCTTAAATAAATAATAAGTCTGTCTAAATTCTGAATAATAATAATTTATTAGTAGTACCTACTTTTCAATAATTTTACAAATTTTTCAAAAAAATTCAAAAATTTTTATTTTTAAATTCCATTCACTTGAACTTTTAAAAACTTATTACTCATATCCGAAATGTTATTACTTATACGAAAGATTTGAGACATTTGAAAGATTTGAAATTATCTTGGAAAAGTCAAAGGGTTGTAAACTTCTCAGTCATCAAAAAGTAACTAAATTTTTCAAATATTACATAATATAATATCTTTTGGTCACAGCCGTGGAGTGATGTGACCGCTGGTTGAGTACAGAGCAAAAATTCTGGGTTCAAATCGCGGACTATACAGAATTTCTTAGCTCGGTCTTTCAGTGGACATTCACACGGTGTGGTGAAATAGATATTGATTTATCGGAAATAGGTAATATAGGGACTAATCCACCTCGTTAATCGGATTTGTAATTCCCAAAAAGGGAAAAGCAATGTTCTACTTCTTTTGGTTTAAGGTATCAGTTTAACCAAAGACAATTTACTACTTTTACGCCAAGATACTACTATATAAGCCACTGCACACACCCCTAAAATAAATTGCTAAATTCTTATATTAAATCAATAAATCTTTTACAATTTTCTATCTACAATAAATCACTAGTATTTTACATTAAACATCTCTTTTTCACATCACCCATTACAGGAAAGTAAATATTCAAAGAAAGCGTGGGTAAACGTACATAATGCCCATTGATATCAATTAATGTTACAACAATAAATAAATATTTATTACTTGAATGATTAAACCACCTAGATGTATCATAAAAAGTCCATATAGAGAAAATATAAAATAATTAAGTACCTTCACTTTCGTTTTAAGTGACAATAAATTCTTTTCGGAAAAAGGTTACAAAAATGAAGAACATTTTGTAACTTACCTATTAAATAGTTAAACTAAAATTATTAAGGTAGGAGAAAATGGATAATTTCAAGGTCAGGGTCAATATAAGATAGAACACAATATCTAATAGTAGAGGTAATAATAAAAAATTCAATTAAAATTAAATTATGTTTACACCAGAGTTGCATATTACTTTGTTAGTAACAAAATTAAAACATAATAGAAAATAGAACTAACATAGTCACGAGCATCTGAACTTGACACAGTTAAAAATTACAAGACATAATAGTGCGTTTAGAGGAAGACGAAAAGTTTTTTTTTAACTGATATACAGTTAAAAAATTAATAATAATATAAAAATTGCACGAAATTAAAATTTAAGTTTTTATAATAAAATAATAATAATTAATTTTATTTGTTTTTGCCAGTTTCTTTAAAGGCGCCACTTTGTAATTTTGTTTGTAAACTTTGTAGAATTTTTCATTTAATTTGTGTGAAAATATCTAAGAAATCTGAGAAAAATATAAATTTTCTTCCTTATTTTTTAAATTTTCTTAATTTTGAGGTACAACAAAACAAAACAAAAGCAATAATTCAAAAAAAAACATTATACATCACTAAGAACGTAACATTTTGTACACAAGTTTAAAGTTTCACTTTGTTTGCAAACGTGACGTCATGTGTGCACTCGATCTAGTACTTTTAGTGCCGATGAAATAACGGCACTAAAAGTGTTTTACGGCAGTAGTAAGCAATTTGAACCACGAAAAAAGCAATACACTTTATTTAGACAAAGGTTAGCAGACAGCTGAGCAGATTACTTCGATATGATGAGCAATCGACAACCGACAACCATTACCAATTTATTAAATTAACTCTGTTAGGAATTTTTATGAATTTGGAAACTGCAAGTGAAAACATCTAGGAATTGCAGCAAGCATAATAAGATGACCAGTTCCTTCTAAGAATGGTATATGAGAATCTTACAAGATGGGCAAACTGCGTGGTCGTACTGGGGTTTCCAGACGTGTGAAGTACGATTATGAAATATTAATTTATTATGTGCATAATCTTTACCATATTGTATAGTATAGACAACAAAGTTTAAATTTCATAGTATTTTAACAATAAAATGAAATTTTGAACCAAAATTTAAAATTGTATATCTAGTTTTATGGTTTATTGGCGTCCATTCAAAATTCAATAAAGTGAACTATAAGAAGTTCCTGGAAGATGCATTATAGTTCTTATATAATGCCATCATTGTTGCAATGTGTAATAAAAATATTTAAATTATCATTGTGGGTGGTGTGAATACAAACATAATATGCTACCAACAAATCAAATAAAAAATGGAATAATTTTTTTATTATTACTTCAATGGTAAGGCTAAGGGGGCACCAGGATTAAACAGCTTTGCATGATAATGAACAATGATTAACAAAACTGTAGAAAAATTGGATTAACATTTTAAAATCTCCAGGTAGATGAACTACCTAATAGATCACGATTTTTTTAAAGTTATATTGGCAGTTCTCGTGCAGTTATTACTTATACAAAAATTATAAACACGTGATATACCAAAACAATCAACATATTCTATCATCATTACTATTTTCATATGGTAATTAAGAATTCATATTTCCAAATAAATGTTTTAAATTGTTTTACAAGTTACATAATTTAAGAAAAATTATTGCGACAAGGTCATCTCAATAAGAATCAATATTACTTAATAAGATGAACCAAAGGTAAAAATTAAGTATCGTTCTTAACAATCTTTTCACCGTTATTAAGTGATATCAATCATGCGTAACGTATAAATTGTGATCACAATTACTTAATTGTTTGATCTCAAAACAATCTCGAGATTGTTAAAAAAATAGTACATGGGCAAACGATACGATCTTTTCAAAATAAGAATTTGGTTTATGTAACCATATTCGTGATTTCATTCAACTACGACAATTAATATATTTATGCAATTTTTGGGTTAAATTCTGCAGTGAAAATTTTTGCAATAAAAAGTTTTACTTTAAGAGGATTATCGAATAAATGAGCAGTATTACGTAGGTATAAACACGGTATAAACCACCCACTTGTAGAGAGTACCATAATATTGTAAAGAGCTTATTGGAACTTGATCATGTTTTCATAAGTTTTCTCCACTACATGTAGTAACTGTAATAATAATTAACTAATAAGAAGAATTTATTTCAAGTGACAAACAAACACTTCAAAATTATTTTATCCGAAATTTTGTGCAATAGAATTTTTCCCAAGCAGAAGCCCTCAATTATTTTTAATTATAATTAATTGCTATTAACTGTAATTAAAATTTGACTTATAATAACTGGTTGCGTTAAGGCTAATAGAATGGTGAGCGTAATACCAATAAAGTTCGGAATTTATTTATAACAAAAATTGATTAAAAATACATTAAATTTGCATAAACTCGGAATTCGTTTAAATCTTTTAAAAAAATTTACGGATTTGAAGTGTAAAGCTCTGCAAGGAATGCACTCAAATGTAACAGATATGCAGAAAAATCAATTTGATATAGAAAGTTATGCTTTTTATATTGCATTGAACAATACGGTTTGCATGTTTAAGAAGGTCAGTTATAATGAATTTTAAATCTGCCTCAATTATTAACACATTATTTGATGCATACGTAATAGTTTTGCCATTTATAGGTAACCCAAGAATCCGGCGATTCACAACGAAAATTTTTAAACGTCACGAAACGAATTTTAGTAGGTAACAATTAATTTTTAACAAATGAAATGGTAAAAATTTAATTGGTCCACTTTTAATTCGAAATTGTTATATTAGTTGATACTTCGCCTGATAAGATCAGTAATTTATGTAAAAGTTCAAATAAAATATAGAAAGCTTAATCTTAAAGCAGTTAATTTAACGTTAATAGGTACATGAAATTAAAATTTCATAATGCACATCAAAAACCAAATGTTTTAAGAACTACTAATTGAACTCTGATGATATTTTTAAGGTAGAAAATGAAAATGGTGCTACGATTTTGTGCGGTTATAACTTTTTTTATCTGCTTTTAATGAAATATGTTTCAGAAATTACTTGAAAGAAGTTATCTCATTTTTTTAATTACAAATTCTCGTATTTGACTTATAACGCAAGTTATTATTGATGATATAAAATTTCGCAATAAATAGCAACTATGGGATTATTCACTGTTGGTTAAAAATATTTTACAATTAGTGGTAACCTACAATTTTAATTCACCTTGCCGTGGGCTTTTTAAAGTTCGTGTACTTTTAGTCAGTAGAGAGTTAAATACTTAATTGATTGTATTTAAATCTTGACACCCACAATGTACTTAAAATTATTATCTTATTAACGTGGAAATACAGTAGCTTAAATATCTTTAGAAATTTCAATGAAATGCACTTTTGATGGTAATTGACAGGACAGGATTCAGTGTTACTCGAGAAATACAATTTAGAATAGTCCGGCAAGATGCGTTAAGAGGTGGTAAATGTCAAAAGAACGACGCAGTGATGGTAAGAAGAGCAGGGTTTTTTATAAGGATTTATTTGATATAAAAAGCTCAGAGCTCTAGTTAATCTTCAGTACATATCTTGTGTTTAATAAAACATAAACAAATACTTTTATCAAAATGAAAATGGTAAGAAGTAATTAGTGAATTGTATTACCTTCTGAAATCCATCAGCCACCAGATATTTTTGGATTTAACATTTTGTGCTGTTCTATATTAATTAATAAATTTGCATAATTTTTCAAGTTTTGTGTAACCTACCCACCCACGGAATTATTACTTTTTTATTTGGTTATTCATTTGTTAACAATATTTTTATCTGTTTAGATCATTGCTTTCGCCGCCGTTTTGGCCGTAGCTCTTGCCGCTCCCCAACAAAGAAGTGGAGACGATAAAGATGCCGTTATTGTCAAATACAATACCAACAACATTGGAGTTGGTGGATACGATTTCGAGTAAGTACCTTCTTATATTGAAAACTGAATTTTTTAACATGGCTTTTCATCTTTAGATTCGAAACAAGCAACCACATCGCTCAAAAGGAAGTAGCTCAATTATTAAACGAAGGAACCGACAATGAAGAACTTTCCGTCCAAGGCGAATACTCATACCCAGGACCCAATGGAGTTTTGTACTTAGTAAGATACCTTGCCAACAAAGATGGATTCCAACCTATTGGAGATCATATCCCTAAGTAAATTAAATAATTTGTTAAATTGTTGAATCGTTAACTGGTCTGATTAATTTATGTCCAAAAATTATTAAGTTTTTATAAAACTATAAAGTAAATACTGCATAAAATGTAAATAAATTTTAAATAAAAAATTTTACACACTTAATATTTTGCATAATATGTTTAATAAAACTTGAATATTTTCGTTAGCATTAACGACATAATTGATGATTACAAATGATGTAACGGATTAATAATTAAATAAGGTGTGATATTTTCTTAGTGCATGGAACTAAAATCGTTAACGAATTAGAGTTTTAATACAATGTATATTTCGTAAAACCAATCAAGGAAGAAGTTAACAAAGAAATGTATTCTTAGCTTACAATATGTCATAAATTCTAATTTTATACATATTAAAATAAATTGACGTTTATTTTCAATTACCATTCGATGGTCACATACCATTTCAATGCGTTAAAATTTTATAATTTGGACATGGTTTCTTAATTTCAAATATTTGCAATAGCATGTGCACATCACAGGAATGGATCAATAATAATGCTAATTTATTTCAAATTAAGAGATTATTATTACCATTTAAATTGTTTGTTAATTATTTGGTTCACGAATTAATGTATGGTAATGTAATAAATACCGATGTTACTACTCCCAGTGATCAAATTAACGACTTTAGCAGTTGCACTGTTTGCCAATCGTCTGACCGGTCTAATACTATGTTAAAGTCGAAATTATTATATGCAGTAAAAGTTCATGGGGTTAAAATATTTTTAATAATTTGATTTCCTTATACAGCAGGAATTGTTCACTTTCGATTATTTTTCATGTTACAAGAAATGCAACTCTTCTAAAAGTGAAATTAAGCTAGTTATACAAAACCTTGTTTTTTGAATCACTTTTTTTTCAATATGTAGTATTTTAGATTAAAATTTGTTTTCATACTGAAATCTTTAAAAAGTAAAGATTATGTTGATTTTATTTTAGTGAGTTAGAATTCACATGAAAATTTTGGAGAAAATTCTGTCAATATCTAAGGATAACTAAATTTATTGTCGTAAAAGACCTCAATGCCATCATTTTTCAAGTTTTACACTTGAAAATATGAAATAAAAAAGTACTACTTATAATATCATAATATTAAAACCTGTAATTTATATGTGAATTTGCCCTGAACGAAAGTTAAAGGTGATTCAATTTTGAAAATGCGTTTATACCACAAGCTTCTTATACTAAATTGTAATAATAATTTACCTCTTCTATTTTTCATTATGTAATAAAAACATGAAATTAATTTTAATTAGGTAAATTAACAAAGTAAGACGGTCAGAGAGCAATAGTCAAGCGAGTTGATTACGAACGCTCTCAATACCCGGTTTTGAATCCGGGTAAGTAACAACTTATTCTGGCCGTCTCGTTGGTTCTCCAGGTTGGGAGTTCTACCATCGGGCTGGCTCCTCGTCGTAGGTAAAAATGTTAAATGCTAACAAACCAAACGCCAATTTGCAAGGTTGGTAGTTTGGTATCGGACAACGTCGCAAGACGTTTAAAACCGACTCTTATAGTATAGTATATAAATTTACAAAAGTGTATAATGTTCATCTTTGATAGGCTTAGATTTACATTTACTTATTACATTAATTTTTAAGGTAGCTACATTTGCTGGCAAATTTACTAATGTCAAAAATATTACAAAGAATAAAAATACTCTTCCTTTATTTTTTGCAAATTCATTTTAAGAACGCCAATAAATGCACCTATAAGTAATTAAGCTTTTTATACGTTCAGCAATTATTTAAATTAACTTCATCGTAATTTAGATACATCCTATCAAGGTCGGCGAAACTTACAATTATTTACAATTCAGCTATTTATTTGTACCAATATTATCTCTTGTCTATAATAACTATGTAATTCGCTGCGATATACAATAGCATTGAATGGAGGTTAATTGCTAATCAAATTTAGTCAATAATAACCTATAATTCTTCTTCATCCTGTGCTATTGAAAAATTATAAATTGTTCTGAAGGTACTAAAGTCCACCATAAGTAAACTTGTAAACCAAACATACAAATAAAATTAACTGCAAAAAATGTTATATTCCTTAAGCTTAAGAAAAAAAGCTTTTGTAGAAACAAAAGTATCCATTGAACCCAACCCACCACTTGCATAACCCTAATTCTTTAGTGCATTTGTTTAGGTTATCTAAAAAAAATTGTTTGAAAATTGTGCTTAAGATACAAATGATAAAAAATAGTATAATTACATTGAGAGCAAGGTTACCTCTTATTGCTCAAAAAAATATATCAATTTTATCTGCTTCGCTTCGGAAATTAACAATTTCTCCCACTCTGAAAAATGTAATTTTCTTTCTTGTAGCATTAATGTATCATTTTACGTAATAAATTTGAACTATGTAATAAAACAAGTTTGGTAGACTTTTAAATGTAATGTCTTGAAATTCTAAAAAGAGTGTGCATGTTTTTGTGTGCACATTTATGTTTCTATATTTTTTCTCGTTTTGTTGCTCAGCATGGAGCAGGTTTGAATATACTTGTGAAGTGATTAGTTGAGCATTGTTATCCTATTCTGTAAGTTCATACGAATCATTGAGTACTTTACAACTAAGAACTTTTTATAAAAATGAATCAAACAGAAGTTATATATACTATAAAATATTCTTTTAGTAAACTCATCACAAAATCAGTAGTGTCCTGGAAGCACTTAGAGCCAAAAAAGTTGGACTCTTCTTCTATATATTCTTTTTTTCATAAAATTTCTATGATCTTGTTTCTGTCTTTCTTGATTGATGAATTTTCTTGTTAGTCTTAGAACTCGGAGTTTATTTTATTACTTTATGGAGAGCCCACCGAGAAATTCTCAGTAGTCCGGAGGGCCAGCCCGCACCTACACAAAATAATATGCACATTGAAGTATCTCTGTGATATCTAAACTAACTGCAGATAATAGTCAAATATAAATTCAAATGAAAGATTTCTGAATTATCTCAATTATAAAATTGGTTTTCTGACGCCATATTAGAATAATAAAATTCACTAGAAAAGCTCATCCAAAAATAATTTGAAAATGTCATCAGAAACATAATCTACTTCTGCAACAGTGTAACAAGTCAGTTAAAAACAAAATTACTTATTTTAACTGACTTAGTTCGAACATGTAAAATGAAAATTAAAAATATTAGAGCACCATAATGTTTAAAAAAAATAAATACAAGCGGACACATTTAAGTGGTACATTGAAGCACTTCTGAGCACTTGATATAAAATCTAAACGCTGAAAATAGGAAAATTTTTCAAAATAAAATTTAAGTAAGAAATGTACCGTTTCCTCTATCTCGCCGTTCTCTCTTCAGGAATTATTAATACAAATTTACTTATGATAGCTGCAAAAAGTTGAAAGCTCAATAAAATAAATGTATCCTTCATTTTGTTCAATAAATTCAAAAACAATTTTAATTTATTTAATTATATATAGTGTGTTCACGAAAAGTGGTAACAGTGAATAATTCTTAAATATTACTAGATACAAATAAAAGTTTAAATAGTTTTTCATTCAACTCCAAATTTTCTATTGGAAACTGCCAAAGTATATTTTTTTATTTTTCAAATTCAACCGGAAGTAAGCATAAAATTTTTTTTTTAAATAGCAACATGTCTTTTTACAACAAGCAATAATAATTTACTGATTATTTACACATAGGTATGTAGAGTGCCATGAAAAACAAAACATCACGACACAGAAAACACAACATTTAATTGCCACCGTTTTGTTAAAGATATGATTCTAATTTTCGCAGAAGCTCTGGCGATTTGGTGATAATTGATAGATGCTAAATTAATTTTGATTTTTAAATTTTTTAAATTTAAAGATAGATTTGACTAAACTACTATTTTTAAATGACTCCATAGAAAGAGTCTAATGGTGTTATATCATAATAATGGTGTTTTGTTTTTCATAGCTTCCTACATATGTAATTATTAAATTATTATCGTTTTTTTAAATCTTGTGTTTTCTCAAATTTTTTCTTATGTAACCTTATGAAAATTTTATATGTATTTATAGAGAAATAATTACAGATTACAAAAATATTAGAAAAAAGACATGTTGCCATTTGAAAAAAAAATTGTATGTTTACTTCCGGTTGAATTTGAAGTATAAAAAAATAAACTTTTACAGTTTCCAATAGAAAATTTGGAGTTGAATAAAAAACTATTTACACTTTTTTTTTGTATCTAGTAATATTTAAGATTTATTCACTGTTACCACTTTTCGTGAACACACTGTATTTCACAAATTTAAAAGTTATGCGTATATTACTTATATTGAAAAACCCTTTAATTAATTCTTTGTTTATTAATATTAATTTAACTGCTGATCATTATTATTATCAGGTATCCATTCCATTTAGAATATCCCTACTTCCTTGGAAGTATCTTGGAAGTATTTACGATTCATTTACCGAGGTGAATCACTTCTGATTTTTTTCTTTTTTGATACTCTTAGGTTGATTTCACCATAGCGAGTGGATGCTCACTGAAAGGCCGAGTTAAGAAATTCTGTCTACTCCGCGATTTGAACAAAGAATTTCTGCTCTGTACTCAACCAGCGGTCACATCACTCTACGGCTGTGGCCTTGTTGATCATTATTGATAGTAATTATTATACAGATTCTAATCTGCATTTCTTCTTTGTTTTCAACTTAGTTTAATCCTTAAGACATAATATTTTCAACATTTACTTTACTAGGCAGTGCTAGTTCTATATACTATATATAGAGCATATAAATATATGCTCTATAGAGCATATAAATATTTTACATACATTAGGTAGCTTCCTAGGCTGTCCTTCAAATATGGTGGTACCCTGGTTTTTATGTTAATAATGACAATTTATTTACTCAAGGGAACCACCGGGTTAACATGCCATTCAAAGCAAAGAAACCAGTTATAAGATAGTTTAATCCTTTAGTTGAATGTACCGGATTTGAACCTGGTACCTTGCATTTGCAACTCTCTCTGTATTTAAATGTATGAAAATAGTTCATAAAATTCACTGAGGAACATAAAAAATGTTTTTTTTGCTGTCTTACTTCTTAGAGTAAATTTAAATACACTAAGGCCGGTATTTCTATCTCCGAATGAAGTACCAATTAAATTTATTTGCCAAATAAATGATTCTATTTAATCAGCGCTGTACTTAGTCAAGAAGTAATGGAAGATGAAAGTAAGGATGGAAATACCGGCCCTTAATGTAATAAAGTATTCATCGCATAGTTATTTTGTTTGAATTGACTCTAGTTCTCATAAGCTCAGTTTTTCAGCGGTTTGAAACCGTTTGCAACTTTCAGACGCATGCGGAGTTTCAAATTGAAGTCATAATTTTTAATCTGTGTATGCGTCTGACGGTTTCAAAATCTTCAAACTGCTTGAAAAAACAGACCTGTTATAAACTTTAAATCTAAAATTTTTAAAACGTTAATAATTTCACAAATAACATGACTCAGGTTGAATTGGAAGCATGGACATATGGACAAGCTTTGTATTAGTTGTCAAAAACTTTTTGGGGAACCACAAAGTTGCAGATATTTCGTCACCAAAATGCTTGAGAATTTTGAAAAACTGAGAGCTAATATGAGTATCAAAATACAGTTTTTGAACAGCCATTTGGTTGGATTCCTCGATAACCTGGGTGATTACAGCAACAAACAAATGGAACCAAGATTTCAAGACAATGGAAGAAATATATCAAGACCTGTGGAATCGCCATATGATGGCGGACCATACTGCTAAACCTTACAAAAAGACTTTGTAAGTCAAATCAGAAATACAATACGCAATCATATTATGCAAAATGTTTTTCATAACTTATTTTTATGTATATTTGTTTAACACGTTGAATGCCACGGTAATTTGATATAGTTTGTCCGTCTGGCCACACTGAATTTCTCAGTATGTGCTGCATATTTTGATGAAATATTATTTACAATATGTAACAGTTAATTTTTGTAATCATTCGTGACGCATTTAATTCACTGAAGTCACCGGCGACCTTTAGTGTTCGGTTGTAATCTGTAATTACCAACCTGCTTTTACTCACACCTACAGTACCTACAGTTTTGACACTAAATGATAACAGTGAAGACGCTAATGTGCAGAAACAAAAATTGGTTGGCTCCGTTTACACGACAGCACTCACAGATTATCCCTCAACTATCCACAGCACATAACTCTGCCATGATTTAGTGTTAAAAGTTTACATACTACCAACTGTATAATATTATACTTTTCGCCGAAATCAAATTGTAATTAAAGTCAAAAAAATTGTTTTTTTGTTGTATAACATTATAAATATTTCATAAAAAATAATTAATTAGAGATCATTTTGGTACATTATAATTTGATAGTAAATCTTTCACATTACAATTTAAATATTTATGATAATCTTAAAATTATGTATGATCAGTTAAACATATTAGTATAAACTATAAATAAATATATAAGTAGTAATATTATAGTAATTATATAATATGCATATTGTAATTAAAAATCATTTAAAATGTAATTTTTAACAAGCTTCTAAATTTTAAAATAATTAATTATAATGTAGGCTCAGTTCTATAACTAATTTTAATAGTTGGCAGCTTTATTTAAGTTGTTTATTTTATTGTACACATCTGATGTCCCTTTTGGACCCAGTAAAAATTAATTACCTACTTTCTAACCATAATTATTATTATTCAACAGTCCTTTTAATTTATACCGCACACAAATATTATTTTATTTTATATGTTTAACAAAATTGTTCTCCACATTATAACATATTTAATCGTAATATCTTATTTTTATTCCATTTTTATCAACAATTTATACCTACTTAAATCATCACTCTTGTAAATTTAGTTTTTTTTGCATCTTATTTTTTTTATAACTTTTTTAATATTACCTTTTGGGTTTCTAAAAGTTTGCATTAAATTATATAATATTACTTATACTTTAACTATAATTTTATTTGTTTATAAAAACTTCATTCACCTCATATAAATAATAAAAAAAATTATTATATTGTTGGTACAAGCAGTTTTTAGCTTTCTTTAAGTTGGGTTGCCTACATTTAGTGCGAGCTTCTTATATTATACAACTTTTTGCTAGTTTTTATAGTAAAAACAAAACACTTCTTAAAATTTGTAAAATCAGAAAAGTAATGTAATACAAATTTATAACTTTGTAAAAAACAAATCGGTAAAAAAGCGGAAATTTTTCAACGATTTATTCTGGCAATTGCCATTTTTTTATATTATTATTTATTTAAAATAATCGAATAGTGGTTCTAAATAGCAATTATTTATTTTTAATTTATTTTTTATGTGTAAAGACAATTTTTATTTTACACGAGCATTTCTTACGATTTAAAAGATTTATGGAAACTGAAATATCTGTCTTTCAATATGAGGCTAAAAAAATTTATTTACAAGTTTATATTCGGCTTATTTGCCTAATGTAATTTTAGAATTTGAAATTTTTACTGTGATTCTGAACCCCCTTTTTAAATTAGTCTCATCGTTAAGGGAAAGTTCCTGCAGGAAGAGAGAGATTTTAAAGATCAATTTTTTGTTTTGCTTTGTTTTTACACCAAATATTAACCCCCTACATATCAAGGAGTACGCAAAAAATTAAAACATATTTATAATATTATATTTGAATGTGATCAAAAAGGTTGAGTTGCAAGTTTAAATTTTTTTACTCCAGTATGGAGGGAACAACGCACCAATTCTTAACATTTTAGAGTCCTTTAACTGTGTATTTTAGAATTTATAATAAATTATAAGCATTGTTGTAATGAGTTTTATAAAAATTACAGCACACCTTAAAATTTTATGCAGGACATATATGATAAAAATTTATCATCAAAGAAAAGGTTAATTGACATGAAAAGGAAATTGGTAAATCAACCGATGTTGTACACACTAATTAAGTATTGATCCTTTAATATAATATCTACGTATTAAATGTGCTTTTATAGTTTTAATTAATAGCAATGGGATTACTAATCGTTACTTACGGTAGAATTATCTAATACATGGAAGGCACAATTAGTGAAGACTAATAAAAGCTTTTATATTACATCTAATTAATTGTAAATTTCTCATTCGGTATAACTTTTATTATTAGGTCTAAAGAAAATAAAAAGCAATAAAAGATAAATAATAAACAATGCTTATGCACGTCAAGACTTTTTGTAATAATGACAAATTACACAAGTGTTTTTACTAACCTTTTATTACATTAATTGGCAGAGAAAACCCATTGTTGATATAAAAAATACTCAATAGAAATATTCTTTGCTAGGATTTCCTAGTATACCATTTATTGTACTGATTAATAATATTGTTTGTTCAAGTTTTCGAGTGTACTCGGTAAACTGTACTTGCAGGGTATCTATACAAGGTATAGCAGATCAAAGTGGTTCATTTAAATATAAATGATATAATAATTTAAAAAAACGGAATAATTTCAAATTACTTATATTTTTCGGTGAAGAGTACTTTATATTTTCACATTTAATTTTAAAAGTTCAAATTGCTCCCGCTTTTGCTTTCACAACTCCTTCATTCTTCCAAAAAGGAAGTTACACGCGGCACTCACCAACTACTCCGGTATTTCATTCCATATCGTGATCAGCCGACACTTGAATGAATTCAAATTTAATCCTTTTGTACTCCCAAACTTGCTCAACATGTATCCCCGTATGGAAAAGTCCAAGGAATTCAAGTAGGGTAAAGATGATTGCCATTCTTTCTAAGCGATGAAATCACTCAAATTATTCAGACACTAATCCTGAGCATGTGTAGCTTTGTGAGACAAGTTTTAAAACGTTGTATTACATAAATGAGGAGCAGACATTCTATATGCAGTTTGTCCAATGTAGAAAATACAAAGTGCAGTTTGTTCAATACATTTTTTAGCTGTTTTGCAAAACCGCCAATCGAATATTTGCTTCATTTATGGATACTTCATAGTGTAATTTACACTGTGTTATTACAAAAATTACTTTTTTAATAACTTATCATTTAAACCTGTGGTAGTTTTACTGCTCTCGTGAAAATTTCAGAAAATGTACATACTGCATATAGAATGTCTGCTCCTCAAATATCCTTTAATAAAGCACCATAAACGCGATTATTCAGCTGATTGTGAGTGTCTTGTAATATAACCGTCTTTTCGTCATAAAAAATGATATCGTCGCCTGCGTGCCAAGCGAGCAATTTTACAATTACCTATATTACCTTTTGCTTAGCGTTTATCGCTGTGAAAACTTTAAAACAATTGTTATCACAACGACCTCTTGAACATTTATGACTCACAATACTGAGTTAAAAAAATATAATAGGCAAAGAAAAATCGTGTCAGAATGTGTTTTATAAAAACCAAAAAAAAATGCAATTTACATCATCAAAAAAAAATAGAACGTAATAGTTTCGAAATCTCATACCCAAACTCCTTTACTTTAAATTTTAAATAAAACCTTACCATACAGTTTGGATTTAAGACATTTTGATGATGATCCTAAATTACAGTCACAACAAAACGACCATAGAGAGCGTGTTGGGATAATGATCAGTGTCGTTTTAAAATGTACCTACCTATGTATGTAAAAATACATAATCCACTTCCTAATAAGAACCTCAATTTATTGGAAATCTTCAAGTAGTAAACGTTTATTGAAAGAGCACTGTTCAATATTTTTCACAATTCTTTCTAGATGACTTGCTGAATTTAAAAAAAATCTGTGTTGTAAAGAAAACCCGCTGTATAACTACAAAACGAATAGTACAATTTTAATTTTTTTATTTTAAAGGCTATACGGATCAAGACTAGATTGATTAACGCCTTTTTATCCAAACTTTATCTTTTGCACTTTTCTGTTAAGGGTGATGCGATAAGTTTGTCTTTCTTGACGCTTTCTCCATAAATTTTGTGGGAAACCGTGTTATCACCATTCCAACATCGAAAGATTCTTCTGTGGTAGCGATAGTTTAAGCCTCTATCGCTACTTCATTTCTAGTAAAGAGCACTGTAGGAATGAGGGGGGATGACCGGAAAGTCAATAATAATTATTGCCATATATAGATGGCAGACACGTAACAATGGGAATGGAGTGTTGCTTGGTCCAATCTTTAACAAATATAATGTAATTAAGAGTAATCCTCTAAGTTGGAAAGCACACTTTCGTATTGTACAAAATTATACACAATTGTACTATATGTATATTTTTTAAAGGAGGACACTTGGACACAGATCGATTTGTTTTGATTTTAAATTTTGTGAAATAAAAACATGTTGAAAAAATTTGTATATATTTTTAAGAAATTTTAAAAAATTCAAAACAAATTGGTCTGTGTCACTGTGTCTATTTTTAAAAATAAACTTTTGTGCAATTTTGCAAGTGTGTATGCAAGTGTGTTTTCCAACTTGGGAGGATTCCTCTAAATTATTAATATATTGTTGTATATTGTTTAGGATGAAGAAATTTATTTGTTTAGGGTAATTTTTATATTTTTGATTTAAAACAATTGAGACTTGTGCGACGTTCTGGTGGTCATATCAGAAGTAGGGAAATTTTAATTTTTAGATTGTGAGGTGGAAGAAAAAAAAGAGAGGAGAAAAAACACGGTTTAGTTTTTGATTTACGCATGTAGAAATTATTTGAAAATAAAGTGAAAATAAATAGTTTTTGAAGTTAAATTTGAGTGTTATTTCTTTTAGAAAAGTAATAAAGAACAAATTGGCGATTTTGAATTTTATTTAATATTGGAAAAAACAAATGATTAAATATTGGAACGCAAAAGTTTTGTGTTTGCAAGGTCATGCACTGCGAGGGTGCGATAAGTTTTTTGATTGGGCTAGCTGGGAAATGATAGTAGGTAATCCGGCCATTGAATTTAAGTTTTGGAATATAAAAAAATTTTTTGTAAAAGTTTTGGAGCAGGATTATAATAGGTACTTCAATATGTATTATGGTGTTTATAATTATTATTATAGTGATTCAATGAACAAAGAGATAAATCGAATGGATAATGGTGATTTCATGCAGATTTATGTATTTGTAATTGTGTTAAATCGATGTAGTACCTACTGTGTATGCAAATAGTGATTATAAATACATTCTTGTTTGATCACAATTGAGTAATATAGAGTAATAATAATCACTCTTCTATATTATATTTTTTGCAGTCGTATCTTTAAGAGATTTGTTTGCTTCAATAATTTAACATCGACATTGAGTATGCAACCGTTCGGAGGTAAATTGATTGTTATTTAAATATGTACAGCTTTTTATTTTTAGCTATAGTTTAAACTTACGTGGGGATATTACAATGAGTATATTGCCATTCAAGATTCCAATTTTTGGTGGTGATTCTAGGAGCTAAAAAAATTATCACTTTCTCGGCATTTAATCGATTGCCTCTTAGTTTTTGAGTTATGAATTTTTGAAAATATACTGCAATGATAAAAAAGCTTTTGTGGGAAACTGAAAATTTTCCGCCAAGGTTTCTTTCATACCCCTACAAAAAAATGAAAATTTACCCGCTAGCTCAGTGATGGAGTCATATGTCCCAATGATGGATACTTATTATTTGGTAGATAAATAAAATTCATAAAAATTAATAACAAACAAAATGTAATTTGACGAATAAATCAGTCATCCCATAAACAATTAAAACAAAAAGATTAGATCTTTTCTGAAGCCTATAATGACTACAGTCAAAATTCCTATAGGTCAAATAACCGTGGAAGTGACATTTAATTAAACCAAAGCTATCCTGCACTTTCACAGTTATCGGACGAGACATAAAATTATTTACAAAGTTATACAAAATTCAATTCAAAATTCAACATAAATTAATCGCACATTTGTTGTTGTTTATTGAAATTGTCCACTATGCATCAAATGTGTTCGTCGTGTGGTCAACGAATTCAACCACATGCAGATGCGCGCATAAAGTAAAGGTTCTGTAATTCTCATAAATCACGAATTACAAAAATGTAAATTGGGAATTCAAAACGTAGGGAAATATTCCAATGCAATTCAAGAAAAATATTTGAAAACAAAGTTTAAAAATTTTACCATCCATAGGAAGGCATCGTGGCGTTCCAACGTTGAACCGCTTCAAGGCACGCACAAAATCTTTCAACTTCCTTGTTAAAAATACCGCTTGGCTTTTCCAAATTCCACATTCACGGTCTCAATTTTCATACAGGCAAAATTATCACAATTATCAAACCTATCTTCAATAATTAAACACTTTGATTCGCATTTATAGCGCCTTCAAATCAGATACGTGTTACGCCTACTGGCGCTAACACTCAAAAGCCACTTTTGAGCCGTTTTGTGCTTGCTCGCCTCCTTTTTCAAAATTGCACTTCCCCCTCGACGTTGCAACTCTTTACAAATTTTCACTGTTGCGCGGTGCGCATGTCTCCAGTCCACTTCCAAAAATTCAATTATCCACAATCCAACTTACAAATAAAACCACACGCTTCACATAAATAAAATCCTCAAAAAATCAAACTACAAATTTAACAACTAAAATTATTCCTTATGCCTATAGGAATTGCTTCCGTGAATCAAGCTGTTTAGCTGAGAAGATCTAATTCTCATCCCTTCAAATGACTCTCAGGAGGGAAAATAAATAATAACATTATAGAATTCTGATGACTGATTCATTGCATCTTCATCGTCAGGCAAAACAATAGCAGAAATTTAAATTAAAAACAAATAACAAAGATCCACCTGTTGGGACATAATTCTCAGGGTAGAGCTAGATTTAAAAAAATTCATACATCCCTGTTCTAATCTCATACGAGGAGGTTCAAAACATGACAATACATATCTGCTGCTACTATTGGCTGTTTTCACAAGAAACCGTGGTAGTTTAGAGGTAGAGTATTATTGGAGTCGTAATTTGTAGGTTAAAAAATATATAATTATATTAAAATAATATCAATTCTGATAATAAATTAAATAATTTTTAGAAGAAAAAAAAAAAGAGAAAAGAAAAGACCATCATGTCTGTTTTTAAAAATCACCTAGAATCCTAGAGTCACCAAAAAAATGAAATTTTGATTGACGACATACTTACTGTTATGTCCCCTTGTCAGTTTAAACGATAAGCCATTGTTTTTACAAAGGTTCTAGAAAAATTGAAATGAAATTATTGTAGTTATTTACACTTGATGATATCCTTTGCAAATCTGTACTTTATAACTAATTTTTTCAAAGTTTTGTATCTACTTTAGACAATCTTTTAGATATATGCAAATTAGTTTTTTTTGTGCATTATCTTTTATTTTGTTTTGATTTCGATTGGAATTTTGGAATCAAAGAATGCCAACTCATTGTCAGTTGTTTATTTCTAGACTTTTGCTTCTTTATTAAAGTAAATTATTGCTACTTCTACCTTTCATTTTTTTTCTTCCCCTTGCTGACCTGTCTACTCTAACATATTGTAGATCAGCGGGACAAGTGGTTTAGAGTGGTTTAGAGTGGATCAGCACGGCAAGTCGTATAATTTAGAGCGATTTGTGTTACAACAGGCCCAAAATAGACAAGTTTAGATATAGAGAGTTTATGCGTTATGTTCCCTTATTTAATTAAAATTACTATTTATGAATAGTGATCAAAATTGTGTAGTTTGTGCCAAATATTTGTGTTTTGAAGAGTTTTCCTCAATATTAAGACTTTTAAGTAGCCAGATTTGTATACCAAACTCTCATCCCAGCGGCGTGTAGAATGAGATTATTATCAGCCGTTAGGACAAAATTAATTAGACACTTCTTGTTACAAGAAATGCCTAGTCTGTTCTACTCAACTACGTGCTAAATCGCGAATTTTTAAAAGAAGAAATGAATTTTCATGGGAATATATATGGTGACAAATCAAAAAATCAAAATCATACTAATTTATTATATTGCAAATGTAAAAATCAAACAATTACATGATTTTCTGTGAAAAGATAAATGCGGTAGACTGGGTGCAGCAACCGTTGCGGCTAGCAGAGCTCAGACCCAACTCAACACGATGCTTTTTCGACAAGAACTAAATTTCTTCGGCTTTCTTTTGAATATCATAGATTGTCACGGACATCGGGTAAATTTAGATGTTGTGTAGGTTGATCTTTATTGTCGACTTTTTTAAAATATCGAGCACAATGCTGATCATTTAGAGTGATGGACGATATTCTATTGGCTCATGGAAGCATTACTTGGATAGAAAAGAAAAGTTATACATAATATGAGTACTTTCAAAAAATGTTGAGGTTTTTTCAAGTTCAACATTGATGACGTTGACGTCTATATTGCTTTTGTATGGAAGATCTTGTAATAAAATTAATTAAATAAAAATAATGTTCTTTTTAATTAATTTTTAAATGTTTACTAAATGGAATTTATCGATTAAAAGCAATATTAATTAATGGTTTTTATTAATCTGTAATTAGTTAGTAGCTTGTAGTAATCAATATACCTAATTATAATATTATGTAGTATAATATAATTCCATTACAATTCAATTTAATATGTATTAATAATTAGTTTAAATTATTACGCAATGAATATTATTATTAATTTATTCGCACTTTTGTGAAATCTACCATATCATTATCATTACAATAAGAAAATAGCAAGCCAATAACTTGATGATTTCAATAAGTAATGAAAATTATATGTACCTTATTTAAAATGATATAAAAAGTTGAGCTGTATTAGTTTTAGCAGCTTATCTTATAATACTTGTTCTTACATTACCTGACTTATCAAGAACATTGCTGCTTATATTATGATAGTTTTAAAACCTTTATAGTATACTATTGATTTGGACAACTGATTAAAAACATCAAAATTTTATACAATTTTGTTAACCGTAGGTATGTGTTAGATGTCTATTAAAATACAACTAATTATAACATAAGTTGATTTTAACATAGAAAAAGATGTTTACACTTTTTCTTAAGATCTCATAACTAGAAATGCTACTGAAGATCAAACTTGTTATTTTTTTACCACTGCTTACCAAGTTACGGTATGTAAGTATGTAAAAAAATTTCCTAGTGGCAATTTTCCTTAAAGCACATTTTAGATTTTAAATCATGGTTAAAGGAACAATTTCGATAAACTTTCTGTTATGTCGATGTCGTTCAATTATTATACTAGACCGCTTTTTTATGTTAAATGTGTTATAAAATTTGTATTGAACACAAAATTTTAATTTCGCTGCTGGTAAACACCTGGTGAAATATTGCCGATAATTTTTTAATCAAAAAGACTAGCATTTAATATTAATAAAATTTATAAAAAAAGGGCTTTTAAGCGACACTAGCAAACGGAAATTTTCAATACGAATGAGCACAATAAACCAAAATACAATTTTTTTTAGTGCATGATAATCCAAATCGCACCACCAAAAATATATTTTACTGGGCAACTGAGGCTATCTTGTTCTGGTGTAAGATTTACCAAGCAAAAATTAAACATAATAATAAAAATTAAAATACCTTAGAATATTACAATAAACGAAAAGCATTATTGGCTCAAAGGTAGCTAAGTATTTAATGAAAATTTGGGATATCCCAATTTATAATCTTTTTCTAGTATTAGATTGTGGTGGGAGAATTAATTAATTATTTAATTTATAGCTATAGCGGCATTATTAAAATTAACTAAATTTAATGAATAAAAGGTACTACCAATATTATAAAACATATTTAATACTATAATAATTGAAAAATAATAATAAAAATAAACAGAAATTTTATATCTATGTACTTAGAAGACCAAAAGCAGCAATTCGTTTTAACTCCCTTAAAAATTACTTTCGTAAAAATATTTTAATTGATTATGTGGGTGCATTTTTATGCAGCGATAAATTATATTAAATATTGTACAATATTATATATTAATATTAATCAGGTTTTATAATGTTAATCGTTATGATATTGCAGGTATGCAGCAAGTTGTATAAATTAATTTGGACTATTTAATACCTACATCCAGAAAAATTGACAAATATTTTTTTGCAAGTTTTAATTTTTGAACTTTTTACAAATAGTACCAATATTTTTAAAGGTCGCTAGTAGGGCCTTGACTATCCAAGTCATCAAATAATCAAAAACCGGTCCTATTCTTCTTTTAACGAAGATCACCCGGATATTAACAAAATTCAAATATTTGCGAACCCAATTATGGAAATTATTTATTAAATAATTATTATTACTTTACTATGGTTTTAGTACATGTACATATTATAATAGCACTTTGTAATAATTATTGGATAATAACCTATTACAAGCAATACAATTAGGAGCTTTTATGAATAATAATCGTTTTATTATTACCTATAAAGCTTGAACGCCAATAAAACTTTGCATTGAATTTTATTGCAAATTAAATCTAATTCAATTTCTCATAATAATTTGACTTATCGTAAATTTTCAAAATGATCTATTTTTGATTAACATAAGCTTAATCAACACTTTTTTACCTTCTAATTTAATCTCTAATACATTTGGGGATAATTAATTGCCGGTAGTTATATAACTCTATAGTTCTAACTCATATGATAATGAATAAAATATGTCAAGCCATTCTCATTAAAATTTTATTCACATTATCGCCTTTAAATGTCGCATAATCTAAAGATGAGCATTGTCCCTGAAGTTCAAATTTTTGATGAGGTGTCTGAAGATATCAAATAAACCAGCTTTTCCACTTAAATGAAATGCACCACATTTATGTTAATATTTCAACTATCCTTCTTCATTCTATATGAATTGTGCATTTTTACTAGTACCTTTGCCAATCAAAAATTTCGCTATATAAACCGTTGGTTGTCAACTTTTATCACACTGACTTTTCATTCCAAGAGAAGACAATACCACAAACACTCAAAATGAAATTAGTAAGTTACTTTTATTACATTAATTGTTCTTGAATATTTTTGTAAACATATCTTTTATCTTCTATAGGCAATTTTATTCGCCACCCTCGTAGCCGCTGTCATGGCTGTTCCTGTAGCAGAAGACAGGAAGGGAGTCTACACCGTCAAAAATGAATTCGAAAACATTGGAGTCGATGGATACAAATATGGGTAAGGATTTGATAAAACAATTTTTAAGTTTCTTTCCACCGTGTAAATAAGAATCAATATAATTTTTTTTTATGAAGCAATTGATATTGTTCACAAATTTAATAATACAATTGCTATTGCTAAACAATTAACTAAAATAATCTCTTAATAACAAACTACATAATAATATATTATAAAGAAATGGTGTCATCTAAAAATTTTATATGTTGAAAATGTTGATTGCATAATATACCTGTCATGTATCAAGTTACAATATTTAAAAAGTATTTTGCAATAATGCCATCTTTCCAAATAATTATGTAATGCTTTATCTGGAAAATGGTTTATCAATACGAGTAAATATCAATCAGTATAAAGTTCAATTCATGGCTATCCCTTAATTAAAATTGTATCACCAAAATTTGCTTTTTAAAAAATTGAAAATTTTTTAACTGATAAAGTGAAAGTGAAGATGTCTCAAGGTAAATCGGATACAACCTTGTGGTTACTTTCGTTTTTCACATAACTGCAAATTTATATGTTAAATTGTTAATACTTGAACTTTAAAACCATATTCTATTTATACTTCAATAGCAATTACGATAAACTAATTGATTTTAAATTTCCATTACAGTTTTGAAAACAGCGACGGACATTCCCAAAGCGAAGTTGGAGAACTCAAGAATATTGGAAGCGAACACGAAAGCATGAACATCCAAGGAGTAGCCTCATGGACCGATGCTTTCGGAAAGTGGGTTTTGGAATACACCGCAGATGAGAATGGTTTCCACTCCGAAGGAGCTAAACTCGTCAAATAATTTGATAATTTCGAATAGTACCTGTTTTTGTTACTCTTCTATAAAATTTTCCATCCGACCAATGTTTATAAAATGTTACATATTCTTTTCCTCTATCTCTGTTAATTCTTAAATAAATTTGTTAATTTAGTACATGAGACTTTTATCTGAACCTTACAAGTGATTACAGCAAATGCCTAGAACTACAATTTAAGAAAGCAAGTAAAAATGCTTAAAAATTATTTAACAAGATATAATATGTAATTTTCAATAACTCCGAGTTAATAGCGTTTAAATTAAAGGTCAACAAATATTCAAAATGCGTGTAATAGTATAGAATAAATTATAAAGAGATGGTTTACACGTCGAGGACATCTTCTGATCTTTTGGAATACATTTATATATTATTATGTCACTTACAAATTTGTTTGAATATTGAGCATCTTTTATTAATGGGTTTTTAGATTTAATTTTAGTTTTTATATGCAAAAACAGTATGATATACCTACATTTTAGCATAAATAAATTTAACTTGCTAACTACCAATGTCCTTTACAAGAACATAAAAATTTATAACTTCCTTTTAATTGTCAGCTAAATCCTGAATCTACAAATGCCACATCTAAACTTATACCTCAACTTTTTGTGATGTGATGCAATCTAATAGAAAAATTATTTCTCAAATTTCAGGAGAATCTACTAAATATTAAACAATTTAACAGCGATAATGATAAACCTTATGAAATCTTGTAATACGTCTAGACATTATTAATTTATGGGAATTAACAATTACTGCAATTTATTATTGTTAATTATTAAATAGTGTACCTACTTTGTCGTAACACTTATTTAATAATTTTTTTTTTTATAATTATTATTTTATTTTAGAAGTTGATAGAATTTTTTTATAAAAATTCATGTGCCTGTGCCATTAGCGACATTAGTATATCTCTTCATTATAAAGTAATTCTGTTAAAAATATTAATAGAAGACGATATACTTATAATTATTTAATTCATTATTTTAAATTTTAGTAAATCTACATTTTAATAAATTAAATTTTTTAAATTATATAGTCAAGGAAATTAAAGGTGCTATCTATTGGACATATGCATAACCATTAATAAAATCCAGTTTTTAACTTTCTCTATATTTATTATATTTAAAAACACCAGATGACTCGCAGATACTTTTTTGTATGTATATAAAGAGTTGTGAAAATAAGCAAGAAATTTATTCAAAACCAAATGTAACTGCTTTTTTTGTAACTATTTGAGGTAGGAGAATCTAGAGCAATATTAAGAAACTGAAACTAACCCCTGCATACGTATATTTTATTTTGTAAAAACCATTTTAAGTGAACGTGATTTTTTAATTTATTATTAAAAATTATTTATTATTTTAAATAAAATATTTATTTAATTAATTTATTTGTAATAATAGCAGTTTTTCCGTTGTTTTTGGAATATTCTTTTTCAAAATTTGTTAACTTTTCCACCTTTTCAGTTCTATTTTCATTTCTCTTTTTATTCATTTTCAGTTTTATGCCTTATTAATTCTTGTTTAGATACCGATTTTTTCCTTGAAGTGACTTATTTAAGACATTAAATAGAAAATTTTCCGAGACTTTCCTAATTTCCCTTTTATTTTTTGTTCAATTTGACTTCAGTTTTTCTATGTCTATTTTCCTATTTATAGGAAGATCTATTTTTGTCTTTTCTCTTCTTTTTTACACATTTTTTCAAATAGTAGTTCTTAATAATTTCGATACCTTCTCAAAATTTTTGTTTAAATTTCTTCTTTAACTTAAGATTAGTGAACAAAGTAAACCAAACCGCCCCTACCAGGTAATCGTACAGGGTTAACTTGAATAAAAATTATGCTACTCAAACGAAAAACAATTGGTCGAACTGTCAATAAAGTAATAATGTATTATTGGCTCTCCAATAATGCCATGTTTTTAAACTTTGAAATGTTATCTACTGGACACTATACATTGATTTCTTCCTATCATAAACCAATTTGAACAAAAATTAATCTAAAATAAAACTACAAAAAATATATTAATCTTCTATACAAAGTATAAAAGAAGCCCAATATAATGCTAAGACGTAGAGCATTGTCACGTTGAGCCGTCACGAAAAACTGTCACCAAAAGTCGTTAATACGTACACTATATTGGTCCCTGCAATAAAATTACCTTTGTTATCGGTCGCTACATTACGATTGTACTTAACAGATCAATTCAGATTAGTGAACAAAGTAAACCAAACTGCCATATGTCCCTGCAATAAAATTGAATGCTAGTAAATTGGGCCAGTGGTCAAAATTTTTTTTTTTTGAGAACCTTCCAATCTTCTAAAAAGTGCTCTTAAGAAGGGGGTTTTTGATACTATGTTTTTCGTCAAATATAGTAACTAATAACATAATTAAGAGATTAAGAGAGATACACGTATAGAGTTGCGGACTTAACCGCTCCCTCTCGTCTTTTGACATTGGGCTCTTGATTCCTATCAATTTTCTGCTTTAACCACCCTTCAAGGGAAACTCCCTCTTACCCTGTTTTGGAAAAATCAGCCGGAAGCAGAGTCAGCCTGCTCCCGTTGGGTTGTACACCTGAATATAGAAAATACCTAATTTTGAGTGCCCATTTAGCCAAAGTAGGTCTCTGCTGTTGTATAAATTTTAACAAATTTGGTAAGATTAAAATGAGAATCGAAATAATTAAGTACTGCTGCCGTCGGGTTCCCCCCCCCCCCCCACAGATGATAGTTGTATAATAGACCAGCTGGGGTATGGGTACCTGTGTCTTCAGCTATGATTGATTAAAGATTTTTAGATTTTTTACTAATGTCCATAGTATGGGTGGTTCGTATGTTACGTAGCTCTACCAACAGCACACTCAGTGGTAAGTTATTTTAATTGCCACAACAACAAGGGTATTAAGCTTGGATTACTATTGTGACTAAATAACTCAACATCCCCCAGAGAGGGACCCGAGCAAAGAGTCGTCGAGGCCGAGCTGGCGCCAACAGTCAGTACATTCATTAAAGTATTGCACTCCCCCTTCTACCTTAGTAACTTTAATAGTTCCATTCGTAATCAAAAATCAATACTTCAGCCAATGCATTGAAGGCCTGAATTATGTCGTCTGTAAGTTGGAATTTTTCAATATCCTGAGGCCAGTGTAACTCCGGGTAGCTCGCCTTAAATATGTTGACCGCATCCACTCTTTTTTGCAATTTACAATGATAAGTATTTGTCCCGGGGTATTTTGACCCTCGTCACATATGCATAGCCCTTCTGCATATCTGCCCTGTCTAAGTTTAAACCTTGCATGGTAGGCCGAGAACTGACAATGACCTGATAATAGTTGTATTGACTTCGGGCTCCAATTACAGAATGGTAAATCTACATCTTTAATAATGTTATGGAACATGTGACCTCATAGCGGCCTGTATAAGAGAGATACAGTTGCGTTGTCAAAATCGATTCTACGTCTCCTCCGCTTCGCTCAGCATTGCTCTGAAACGGCTCCAAACCGTTTTGCTAATAATATCCTTTATGGCCTTCTAACTCGAAAAAAGTGCTACTATAAAAGTGGTGGATAAAACTTTTTTTCCGATATCTCTGGGAGCCTTCCAACCTTTCAAAAGATGCTCTTAAGAAGGGGTGGTTGTTACTAATTTTTTCGTTAAATTTAAGTCAAAAATATTCCTAAAATAAAATTTGTAAATTGGCAGTAATACTGTCAATATACAAAAGGCAAAGGATTAAAATAATTGAATCTTTTCTGACCTAATTTACACGGGACCCTTACAAATTTACAATTTACAAACGCCGATATAATTACTTCTATTAACGTTTAATTTCTTAAAAACACATCCTTTTTACTCAAATTGCGGTTGTGCATGCCTTAGAACACTTGCTCACAAAAATATTTGATTTTTGGTTTCTTTGTTAGGTCCGATATCAAATTAGATTATGTAAATGTCCATTGGACATGCCATCGGGGAAAGGCAGGAAACGTAGACCCCCCAATAAAAATTTTACGATTAAAACCTCGATTTATTGTGATAGAGCACACTTTAAATAAGAGAATTAGGTGAGGAGAATGGCCTTAAAACCAACAGTTTTTTCAACAATCAAATTTAAAAAAGCTCGATTTTCATAGCAATTTTCAAGTAAAGTCGCTCGTGATTGGTGGATGAAAGCATTCTGTGCTCCGTCCGTGCACTGTTATGCATAAAAGCCCCGGTGATGATTACTTTTTCGCGTGGATCCTCCTCGTGCCATGGTGGTTTTCATCAAAATTAACCCTACGCACCCTTCGGGCGCTTTGGGCCATTTTGATGAAAACGTCACTAATTTAAAAGATACCCCTAGGCCCGTGGATTAAAGAAAATGGTGGATCTTTGAGAGGTGAAACTCGTTAGCGTGGATTCTAAACGCAGGGTGGTTGTGCAAAGAAAAATCGACTTAAAGCACTCCTCTCTGCGCTCGGGCGCTTTAAGCCATTTTTCCTGCACATTTACTATTCGTAAGGGTGGTTGTGCAAGGAAAAATCGGCTTAAAGCGCCCGAGCGCAGCGAGGAGTGCTTTAAGCCATTTTTCTTGCACATTTACTATTAAAAACCATGATTTTCTTTCGAAGTGCACTGCTGCACCATCCCAATGCAAATGTCGCTCCGGTTATCGTTGCTCTGCGCAAAGCTAAGACCAGTTGAAACTACACGGACTGTCAATAGAATGCATTGATTCACCAATCCCGAGCACCCGAACTTGAAAATTGCTATAAAAATCGTGCTTTTTTAAATTCGATTTTTGAAAAAACTGTTGGTTTTAAGGCCATTTTCCTCACCTAATTCTCTTATTTTAAATATGCTCTTTCAGAATTCATGAAGGCTTCAATCGTAAAATTTGCATTCAAAGGTCTACGTTTCCTACTTTTCACCCATGCCACCTGTCTACAAATATAAAGAAAGGAACAAAATAAATTGTGTCAAAAAATTGATTTTTTCAAAGTATTTTATTAAAACGTAATTAAAAAATTTTTTTTCTTTGTCTCTGTGTTTGCAATATTAGTTGGTAGGAATCGGCGATACATTTTATTGTATTTTGTGCCACTTTTGTAAATAAGCTTTCTCGGTGGAGAAATGTAAATTTTGCTTAGTGTTTCGTGTTTCTTAATCTGAATGTTTCTAGGACTAAACCGTTTGAAAATTCTCCATACAAACTATCTCTTGCGCCACAAAAATCTTCACGTTGTGCTACGCTGAGATAGAAATGGACTTTTTATCACGTTTTAGCAAATTTCTTTCATACGTTTCATTACTCAATATAACCCTCTTGTAAAATTTAGGCTACCAACTTCAAAACTCATAAACTACTTTATGATAGTCTTTAGAAATTGCTTCATGAAATTTTTCTATTTTTTGAGCCTTCTTTTGATGCAACCAAAATCATGGATTTTTTAGTTTGTATTTGTAATCTGGAGAGCTCCACTTGGCTCATCAAAATTAAATGATTGTATTATGTACCTACTCCTTATTTTTTTTTTTTATAATAAAATATCAGATTTTCTGTACTTTATGTTATTTGTTTTAGTACCCGTTTTCGTTCCTTAAATTTCTGATCTGTATTTTGTATAGTTCGCACTCTCCTTTCTATTGTTCTTCTAGCTCTCTGAACAACATTTTTGTATTCCAGCGCCTTTCTAATAATTAAAAATGCAGTATCTTGAGCAAATTAAGATTGTGCTGCTAATAATAAATATTTTTCATTGATTCAGAAGAAATTAATTGAATAAAATTAAAATTAATTTTTTTTAACTCTCAAATTTTAAGACATATTGCTTCGAAATTAATTATAATTTTAAAATTTTAAGCCTTTGGCAAAATAGTTTTATGCTTTACCTAATTAATTCTTTCTGAATCATTTAAAAATATTTATATAAACTTTTGACTTTAAAAATATTATATGGATAAATCGATGAAGTTCATTTTTGAAACTCGAAGCTTTGTATATTTGATTTTGAGTATTTTCAAGGCGATCTAAAGATGTTCAATCTTATTAAAAGTAAGTCTCATGTTACATAATTGTTTTTGAAATTTGATCTTGCAATTACATTTCTGAAAAGTGTTATATCCTCGTGCCGGACCCAGTATTGCAATACATAAATTTTCAAAAAATAACAAAAACGAATAACTACCGAATCAAGGTATAAATAACAAAAGGTTAGAAGAATTTTGATAGCTGCCCAAAATAGGAGTTGACCATGGTATAATTCAAAAACAGCTTTTTTGAATTTATACCCTTTAAACCAATGGTAAATATTCATTAAGAAATTTGCAAAATAATTTAACTGTATGTTAAAATATTTGATTTATAACTTTTAAATAAACACAATAATTTAACAACATCTTCGTTGAGAATGAAAATTGCTGTTGAAATACCAAATACTATTATGAAATTAATTAAAGAAATAATAACTAAGCTGTCATTCATAATTTTCTTCATTTAAACTGTAATTTTGTTTTCGGTAATATTTTGATTTGATTAAGAAGAGTTTTGCAAACATTCAAATATATTAACATCATATCAGCTGAATTATTTGGAAATTTTCGAAAATTTGGTTTTGAATTTAACACTTAGAATTAATCATCATCATCACCACGTCACAAACTTGTAGTCCGTGTTACGCTACTCTATTATTTCGGTCTTCCAATCTCTTCTTTGGTCATCCCACGTTTTTTTTACCTTTAGGCCTGTATTTAAAGATCTGTTTCGGTATACGAGTCTCACCCATTCTTTCTAAGTGTAAAAGCGAACATCTTCTATATTCTTCAATATGCGTTCGCATAAATTGAATATAACGAGTTCATTTCTGATGTCCGCATTGCACTTTCTATCCATCTTTGCATATCCAGCTATTGCTCTGAGGAACTTCATCATTTCCACACTTTGTAGATGCCTTTCGTTTGCTTTCGTCATCCTCCATGTTTTACTTCCATAAGTGATCGTTAGAATAGATATTGTTTTATAAAACCTGAGTGATGTGTGTTGGTTTGATTTATTCTTAAAAGTTCTTTGAATTGTTTTGTTTACATAGTTGAACTTTTCAATTACCTATGTTTTGTGTGCCTTTCCTCAAATAGCAACATCATACAACCTAAAAAGTTGAAGCTTCCTATTTGCTCAATAGTCTGATTGTTCAGTACTATTTTAGATCTTACCGGCTCCTGTCCTTTGAAAGCCATTACCTTCGTTTTGTTGGTGGATATAATCATGTTATAGGTTTTTAGTATTTGGCTAATATTAATTAGCTAAAATTAATATTAATATTAATAATTAATTTTAGAATTAGCATTCGGTAGTTTGTAGACTACAAAATAATATAATGTCGTGTCATCAAATTTAATCTTTCCAATTAATTAAATAATTTAAATTTTATTTGCTTGCATTTGAGCTCTTGCTTTTGTAGCAAATGCTTCCATAGTTTTGCTTTTTTAATATGGGCTTAGTGTGATTTTTTATGTAAAAATTAAGTAGTGTAAGCTAATCTATTCCATTTCAAATTCGATAAGGTATCAACATAATTATATCAGCTTCTACCTTTCTCTCACTATAATAATAATTATTACGTTTTCTCCAGGATTTCAATCTTGGCAAAACTTTTAATTAATTATTTTTATGCAATCTTGATAAACATTGTAGTGTTTATAAATTAAGTTACCAAGCTATTACTTGTCAAGAATCGCTTAATGCCAAATTTTATAGTTTTATAATGTGGGGAGATTATAAATATTTTTTGAATATTTTAGACTACTAAAAGTTTATAAAATGCTTGATAGATCTAGAAGACTGGTTATATGAAGCTGATAATCATTCAAGTTAAATGATTTTTTTACGAATGCTATTTTCTTATCTAACATTGAACTAAACGAAATTATTAGTTCGTACCCAATAAAAACCGCAAATATTTAAATGATCTGTAAAAGCTTCTTTGATATAATTTAATCTGAAATTAAAAAGTTTGTTAACAAGTTTCTTTTAATGTTAACTTATGAACACGTGTTTGCTGCCTAGTCGTAATTTATATTATTTACACATTTGATTACGATATTAATTTTGGACATCGTGAAAAGAAGTACCAACATGCTTGTATAAAGCTTGTTTAGATCACATATTCTACATATTTTAAAATTTTATGATCTGTCTTAATGTTTCTGTCTGTTCAGAATTATATTTATTAATTTATAGCTATGCCACACAAAATTTCAATTTTTTTCGAAATCAAATACCGCAATATACCATTCGAATGTTTGTGTTAGGTTTTTAACAAACATAAAAGTAAAAAAATTCACAGCAACACAAATAAGGATTGGTTGTAAATAAACTTTTGCACCCATAATGCAATCTCTCATCAAATTTCAAAGATACTAATAATTGTCAAACATTGTAAGTCTCAACTAGGTGTTTTTTCAACATTCATTCTCGCAAAATTAAATTCTATGTCTTTAAAAGAGAACAAGAAAATTTTGTTTCTAGAAAGAAATCATGAAAATGTTTTCACTGGTTTTTCAAGAGCCTGTAAAAAGCCTTTAGCTACCAAAGTTCTGTTTGGTAATGTTGCATATTTTTATACATAATAATAGTAATTAATAATTATATTTTATAGGCAAGAGTCTCTAAATCATTATTAAATCAAAGAATTACCAAAAACTAAATAATTTTTTTAAAATTTGTAACACTTTTAGTGCTTATTTAACTGTTTTTTGCATATCTTTTAAAATCAGTATTATTATACCTCTTAAAAGTACATTGGGTCGTTATTCACATATAAATGCAGACAATCTCTTAAGATACTGGCCAAAAGCAACAAAATTGACTATTACTGTGTATCGTGAAGGAATTGAGGGTAATGAAATAGTTGACTAAGTAGCTATAGATTAGGCTCCAGAACGACCCTAACGCCAACCATTCTATAAGCTATCCAAACCACATAGAGAGTTAGAAATCCAGAAGTGGAAAGTGGCTACTAAGAAGACTCTCTGGTATAACACATCAGGACAAAGACAGTCAAAAAAATTTATAGAGTATTCGATTACGAAGGCTACAAAACTTTTCTTTTTATCAAATAACAAAATTAGACTCATTACGGGGGTGCTCCCTGAACGTTACCCACTGACATATCACCTCAAAAAACTAAGATTGAAAGGCGATGCCAGTTGCAAACTCTGTGAATCAGAGATGAAATCAGCCGAACACATTTTGTGTAGCTGTAACGCCTTAGCTCCACTTAGGCTAAAATACTTGGAACAGACCCAACTGACACCTAACGAGGTGAAAAGAAAACCTCTCAAGAGCATTCTATGTTTTTCTAGCAAAATTAAATTCTTGAAAACATAATTAGAAGGCTTAAGAACAAAAGATCACAAATGGTGACAGTTCTGAAAAGCTCTTGCAGCCAAAAGACCCTCAAGTACAATACAATAGTTCATTTAAAATTTATAAAAATTATTATTAAATTAATATTATATTCTAAAATACCATTGAATTTATTGCGTTACAGGTATAATATCATATTCATATTTATAGGTCAATTTTACTATCTACATTATTTTATTTTAAGCCTTAAAAACTTAATGTAAGAAGATTTATGAAAAAAATTTTCAAAAATTGCTCTCTGCTTTTCCCCCCTTTTTGAAAATATTGTGCTTAATTGGGACTATGCCTACAAATTTTTATCTTTTTTATTATATTGAATGTTATTGGTTTCCACCGCTTTATTTTAAAAATAATTAATTTATAAGTTAACTACATTTCAGACTTTTTTTAAAAGATGATTTAATCTTTGTTATTTTGTGTGCAATTCCCGCAGCTACCTACACCTTGCTTGCATTTTTGACGAGGAAGTACATCAGATAAACCGGAAGGATTGAAATATTAACTGTAGTACATCAAGTTAGTTGAATTTTATTTATATTGCATACATACATTCTCAGATCTTTAGATTACCTTCTAAAAAGTTTACTTTACCAAGCCATAGGCACTTATTTAATTTCTTTAATTAATTACTCAAGAATTACAATGTTTTTTTCTATAATTAGAATTGCAATTACAATCGTTCATTATATTCACAAATCAAAGCAACACTGCTTGAAAATCGTGATTTTTGCACCTACTACTTCCTTATGTTATATGAATTTATTAGATATACATTACAACTTCCATTAATCAATTACAAGGTAACTAAACATCCGGCAACATTCAACTGCATTATTAAAATTTAGATTGATATTTAAGTATCATTGTTACCTAAGTTCACAAAATTCATTACTATTTTGAACTAATTGTTAGATACACTTAGTTAAATTTTAATAAATCTATAGTTAGTTAATAAATTAGAAAATTATTAACGATTGATTTAAAACAAAAACCTGTTTAATTTAAATAAAAAATTCCAAGGCTAGTTTTTCAATATTCATAAACATGACTAAAATATATAAGAAAGTAATAAATTGAGAAGAAGAATTGCTTTTAAAACAAAAAGCTTACTTTTACATAAAAATAACATTTAAGGAAAATTAAATTGCTTTTAGTGAAACTATTAGATAATACCTATTTTGAACAAATTAATTAGCACTTTTATAGACAATTCAAATTACATTTAAAATATTAAAATTGTTATCCCTTGATTAAAATTTGTTTTTGATCAACCGAAAAAATCAGTTTTCTAAATCAGATCTTTAAAAAATCAAACTATGCTAACAAAAAAGTTTAAAAATTTCTTTTTAACACTTCGATTCTTGATTAGGGGACTACTTGAGTTAAAAGACTGAAATTTCTTTATCTTAATCTATAACTAAAACTATGGAAAACATTTACCCTATTTAATTATCAAACTGAAAAGAGTACAGAATATTTTAATAACTTGTAATATTAAAATTAATTTTTTTCTAAACTTAAGAAAATAATGTAAAAATATATACTTTCATCTTCTCCGACCTTTGAATGACCATCAGATAATTTGATAATCTGGTTATTTTACCTGCATCAAATTATTTTTTTCTTCATTATTGATTAGTATATCTGTTACAGTTAAAACCCGAAATCAGTTAAAACCCGATCTAACTAGTAAATTCTAGTTTTAACTAACCGCCTTAGTAAATTCTAGTTTTAACTGAAATAAGTTTAGTTAAAACTAGAATTAACTGATTTCTAACAAATTTCTTTAGTAAATTCTAGTTTTAACTAAAATTATACCAGTTAAAACTAGAATTAACTGATTTCTAACACACTTCTTTAGTAAATTCTAGTTTTAACTAAACTTATACCAGTTAAAACTAGAATTAAAGTAAAAATTGTCTTATTAAGCAATTATTTTACACATTATTATTATATTCTACTTATTGCCACATGGCATGCTGTTGTGACATTTTGAATTGCAAATAATTTCTCTTTTTAAACAAAGGCAACATTTTGGGGTGCAATTTTTTTTACAAGAACAGCGGACAAACCCTTGTTCAGATTCAACGGCAGCTTTTTGCGCTGCAGTCTTTAGGAAAATTTCTTCATCTGGCACTTGTTTTTGAGTCAAAAAACTTTAGAATTTTTAAAATTTTTTTGTCATTGTCACTTTTAAAGTAACTGGACCAATGAGAGCGCTTCTGTATGATCGGATAAACGTACAAACGGATACATGGAAATTGAGCTTAACCCTCCCTTCCCCCCCCTATTTGGTAACTTTTTGAGATTGTTCGTTATCGAATCATTAAAAACCGTACAGTTTGGTTTCCATTACTATCTAATGCAATTCTGAACAAAAGATAAATTTACCTATTTGAAAGTGACGATGACAAAAAAAAAATTAAAGAAAATTCTAAAGTTTTTTTGACTCAAGAATAAGTGCCAGATGCACTTTACAATTTAAAATGTCACAACAGCATGCCATGTGGCAATAAGTAGAATATAATAATAATAATGTATAAAATAATTGCTTAATAAAACAATTTTTATCTAATATTAAGTTTACTTTTACTTAATTCTAGTTTTAACTGAACTTATACCAGTTAAAACTAGAATTTACTAAAGAAGTTTGTTAGTATTCAGTTAATTCTAGTTTTAACTGGTATAATTTTAGTTAAAACTAGAATTTACTGAAGAAATTTGTTAGAAATCAGTTAATTCTAGTTTTAACTAAACTTATTTCAGTTAAAACTAGAATTTACTAAGGCGGTTAGTTAAAACTAGAATTTACTAGTTAGATCGGGTTTTAACTGATTTCGGGTTTTAACTGTAACATATCGACCCCTTGTAGATTATTATCTTTTAATCGTCTAGGAAATGTGCAGATGAAATAACTAAAGATTTAAAGGTAACAAATCAAGTAAACTAATTAAAATTTCCCACTATGTTTACTGCTGATATGGCTAAGAACCTTGGGTTGCTGCTTAAGAAAAATATAGCAACTTTCAGTATGATTAGTAACAGATCCGCCAGATTTAACAATGTTTTTCCAAGATTGACTCTGCAGCACCGGAATCGGAATTATGTGAAAGTGCACCAAAAATAAAGCGGAACATAAAAAGTAAAATTATTGCCACTAGAAGGTGGAGAAGCAGACATAGATAAACTGTTACTATCTGATAATTTTGAGGGTTAATTTAGATATTGGGCGAATGATCAGTAGAATCATTTTAGAGAAATTAAATTCAGAAGAAAACTAGGCAGAAGTTACTTTTTTGGGATAAATGTTAAAACTTGCTTCTTCTTTTTGTCTGAACGCTTTGGCCCATCTGATTAACCACTGTCTTGCAAATTTGGTGATGCCTGGTTTATGAAAGAAATCAATAAATTATAACTCCTATTTCCAAAAATAAAAATTCCATCAATTTTAGTAGGCAATTTTGTTAGTTCACATGTACTGCCGTGTTAATTCTAAAGGGCGTATCTGCAAAACGCTAATTGTTGGGAAATCGTGTTTTATAAATTTCCGTGTGTCAGCACATGTTTTGAATAATATATTCGAGCATCTCTATACACAGTTACACCTTCTAATCTTAACGAAATGACAGATTTACATGCAGGGAAGCGATGGTCATCAGTAACACAAGACGACAAAAAAAAGCAGATACGCCCTTTAGAATTAACACGGCAGTGTAGCTCAAAAATATTCTTCCCGGTAGTCAATCGAGCCATCGCATCGATCAGGTCACAGCACTGCAACGGCTTTACTTAAGATTTCAAATGATATCTGTGGAAGCATGGATACTTTTTTGATAACAATAGTAGTAGCTCTCCTCGATTTCAGTAAAACATTTGATCTGATTAATTTTGAATTACTTATTGCTAAATTAGCTTTTTATGGATTTAACCATTTAGTCATAGTCATTTGATAGGTTATTATTTAACTGATTATTTAACTGAAGCCCAAAGAGTCAAACAAAATAGTTTGTTATTTGGTAAACTACTCATAACTAAGAGGGTGCTCAAGGAAAGACTTTTAGGTCTTCTTCTTTTCTTGATTTTTATTGCTGATGTTTTTAGATGTTTATCTGATGATTGCAATTTACATTCGTATGTTGACGATACGCGGTTGTATATTTTGAGTTGAGTTCTATTCTCGGTAAATGACGTTATACATAATAGTATGAACAATAATCTAGACCTTGTTAAGCAATGGTCAATCAAAAATAGTCTTATTCTTAATCCGAGAAATTTTAACAATAAAACAAAGAACTTGAGTGTTATATTTGACAGTAAACCTGGACACTACTCTAAAATTCTACGAAGAAAAACAAAGTTTTTGAAATGTGGTGGTACAGGAGTATAACTGAAGATTTCATGGTGTAACAAAAATTCTTATTTAACGATAACATTTCTTAAAAAGGTAAAAATTTACTGAAGATATTTTGAAGTTAATTACCTCCCAGTAAAAATTCACTATGGAAATGTTACTCCTCACTTTTTTATCACTGAGGATAAAATTTTAATCACTTCAAGAGTAAAATATAAAGGGATCAATAATCCCATAAGCGGTCGCTTACATGGGTTGTACCTTCCGCCGGCTCTGTTTACAACTACAAATATTAATATTGAGATCTGCAAACAATTGTAAAGTACAATTATTACTCAATTGCTGGACTTCCAAGTATAATTAATTATTAAAGTTTTAAAAAAAAATCTAAATATTAATTTGTTTCATAGAGAAGCATTCGGATATGCAGAACGGGTTATTAATAAGAAAATTGTTTGTGCTATTTTCAACTTATCAACATTTAGTAATATAGGAAAACCACTCTTGTAATGTTTATTGATTTATTGTATACTTTTAATCGTTTAATTTTTAATATTATCTATTAAGATACTATGAATATTGCAAAATACATAATAAATAAACTAATTTAAAGCCGTGCGACACGTTGCAAATTTGATAACAAGTTTATTAACAAATTTGGGAACAAACTAATGTTGGTACCGATGTTGATTGGTTTAACCAATCTATGGGTTTTTACCAAATTCTTAACAAATTTGTTAAACAATTTACACGCGTGTCACACGGCCTTTAGATTTAAATGTTGTAAACAAAATGTCTACCATAACCCATTCATTGGAAGAGTCACTAAATATTTTATAGTCAAAGTTTTAAGCAAACTTTGAAAAATTTTTATCACACTTTATTGCAAGGTTCGTCCAGTGGTGAATTTACTGATAGCAGGACCCCTTGTAGCTGGAGGCCTAGTACATCTGTAGAGAACCATAAAACTTATACTTTCAATAAAAAAAAATGTTTGTGACTTTTTTTAAAATTTTGTACTTTATTTACACTTGTGATTACTTCTATTATAATATATAATATTATATAAAGTAAATATTATATGATAACTAATAAGGTTCTTGCAAAACATGCAATTTTAAATTATCAAAATGCTACACTTGCACTCATCGACGTATTAAAATTAAATTTTATGCGGTCCTTATTAATTATTTAATTTTCTGGCTGATGCCTGAGATGCACTATGGACGTCTGTTATCGACTTGCAGTGTCGATACCGCTCTGTGTCTATCTGCAATGATGAAAACAATTAGTCCGACAGTTGTGTTTTGTGCAGTATGTGGTCAAGGGGTTCCAACTACAGTATTTGCCGCTGATGATAGCAGAAAAAGCTTGAAACATGGGGTAGGTTCTTCTATTCTTGTTTTTTGGTGATTTGTTGTTTATCGGGGGCCCATGTCCGGTAATCTGTGTCCTTGACCGCATAAAATTTAATTTTAATACGTCGATGAGTGCAAGTGTAGCATTTTGATAATTTAAAATTGCATGTTTTGCAAGAACCTTATTAATTATTTAATTTTCTGGCTGATGCCTGAGATGCACTATGGACGTCTGTTATCGACTTGCAGTGTCGATACCGCTCTGTGTCTATCTGCAATGATGAAAACAATTAGTCCGACAGTTGTGTTTTGTGCAGTATGTGGTCAAGGGGTTCCAACTACAGTATTTGCCGCTGATGATAGCAGAAAAAGCTTGAAACATGGGGTAGGTTCTTCTATTCTTGTTTTTTGGTGATTTGTTGTTTATCGGGGGCCCATGTCCGGTAATCTGTGTCCTTGACCGCATAAAATTTAATTTTAATACGTCGATGAGTGCAAGTGTAGCATTTTGATAATTTAAAATTGCATGTTTTGCAAGAACCTTATTAATTATTTAATTTTCTGGCTGATGCCTGAGATGCACTATGGACGTCTGTTATCGACTTGCAGTGTCGATACCGCTCTGTGTCTATCTGCAATGATGAAAACAATTAGTCCGACAGTTGTGTTTTGTGCAGTATGTGGTCAAGGGGTTCCAACTACAGTATTTGCCGCTGATGATAGCAGAAAAAGCTTGAAACATGGGGTAGGTTCTTCTATTCTTGTTTTTTGGTGATTTGTTGTTTATCGGGGGCCCATGTCCGGTAATCTGTGTCCTTGACCGCATAAAATTTAATTTTAATACGTCGATGAGTGCAAGTGTAGCATTTTGATTATATGATAACCTTTGATACTTATAAATAAATATGAATAAAACAGCAATTTAACTTTATTCATATTCCATTCATTTTAAATAATAGAAATTTTCATTAATATTCAGAAAAATAGTATAAAAAATTTGGCCACACACAGAGACATTTTGAAAATGGTACTTTTAAGTTTATAGAATCTTGTGGGAAGCAAAATTTTAAAGTTTGTGACTTTTTTCACCATAGAAGTAGAAAAAGCATCTAAACTTTTTGCCATATCAAAGTCGATAATCATTTTTAACGGTTCATCTGGTTTTTTCGAGGAACATATAATAGTTATAGTACAAAATTTAATGACTTACGGACAATTATGAATAATAGTAAAAAGTAGGTATGTTTTTATAATAGTTTGTGTCGAATTAGTTTTTACGCATTACAGGGTGAGAATCGTTACCATACCTGAAGAACATAATGTAGTAATATTAATTATTACAAAAAACTGTTTGGTCTTAGATCTCATAAAGTGGAAGAAGGTGAGAGTGAAGGAAGTGAAAAGGAGAAAACGTTGGAAAGTTCATAAAAATTTGGCGAATAGGAGTTATGGTAATTTATTAATTCAATAAGTGAAATAATCTTTGAGGCTCGTATAAAGCAAAATAAAGAGTAATAGATCAATTCCTCTACCTCGATGATGAAGGGTTAATGTAGGGAGCATAAGAGAGTTTTGTTCCAATTTTAAGGCAAACAAAGATGTTAGGATGAGCGCCACACAGTTTCATAACCACCTCTAGCCTATTGCCCAATTAGAATTTTTTTTAATAAATTTGATATTACCTATATCAAAACGTAGGTGTCTACTAACTTATCAAATTCGCTTCGTATTACCATGCATATTAAATATTTGAAATAACTCAAAAAATAATGAAAAGTGAAAAATCGTAATTTATACTACATTTTTGTGGCAGCAAACACTTCAAAGGTTTATAAGTCGTTTTTATCTTTTAAATACTTTGAGTATATTGACTTAGCCCCTTAATAGCAAAGGTAAAAGTAAATTACTTATTAAATCTTTAGGTATTATGTTGTTTTGAAGTTATTTATTAGCCACCGTGTAAAAGGCTCCAAAAATTAAAGTGCTTTTTTGTTTAAAAATTCTTTTTTGGATAGTTTTTAATTTATCTTAATAAATTTTCAAATTTTTACGAAAAGGCTACCCTTAATTTCCATTCTTACGTTAGATGTTCCTTTCTTCAATTCTTTGCAAAAAAATAAATTTACAAAATTACCAATGAAACTTTTTCGAACATAATTCTATACTGGGAATCTTTTACGCAAATCGCTCTTATTGCATAAATAACTATTGTGTTGCGATAGTGTTTACCTTCTGAGTTATTTGCAATCCTGAAGACCTTCACCCTCTCAAAACCGCTTTCAAATTGAACTACCTTTTTTCTATCTAAATCCGTAATTAATTAATAAGCGGGTTTGAATTAATTAATTAATTCAAGTTTGACGTTAAAACTAATATTGTTAAAGATATTGCACTAGATCATCCGTACCTCCTTTTTAAAAGCATTCTCGCTGTTTGCTAATTTTATGTATACCTACCTAAATACGGATATTATTACAAATAGTTTTAAGGAGCCTTGTTAAAGTAACTTACCTTCAGTACCAGATGAAAAATTTCAAATCTATAAGTGATTAATTATGCTCATCGAATTTTTAAATTTATTAATTCTAATTTACAATCCTAATTTGTAAACACCTCAAGCCCTAAAAAAACAAATCGATATTGTTATTAATTAACGTAGTAGGAAATCTTGGTTCAATTCAACATTTTACTTTTAAAACTGGTTAATATCCAAATGAAGGCAAATTGACAATTTCTGCTCTTTATTGAAAATATTTAAAGTGCTTTATGTATTCTAACAGGTGTTCTAAAAGAAGTAGCCGTTGACGTTAAATCATTAGAATTTATTTATAGCTTTATTATTAATATCTTTTTTTATTACAGATTAAGAATAATAATTTTATTATTTTATTATATTCTTTTGAATAAAATAATAAACTTCAAAATTTTAATAAAAATTTTTTAACGATCGTAAAATTTTTGTTATTAATGTTCTGATAAGTATGTAATATATTATCTACGCAAATATAATATATTTAATAGTCATAAATATATTATTAGCCTTTCAAAGTCATAACGGCGGAAATATACCTACTATTACATAGCTTTAAAATAATTGTATTTACATAAAAAAATATTATTTAAAATATAATTTTATATTAAAAAAAAGTTGAAGTTACGGCCTTTTAATTTACTTATCAGGGCAGTAACTGTAGTTAAATATCTATTGGGTTTCCCCACATGCAGAAAATTTCATCCATTAGACTTCAAAAGTAGCTATAGGTACCGCTAAACGGTAAATTTGAATAAAATTGATGGACTATAATATTTGTCGTATGGGCGATCATCCGCCCATCACAAGGAGTGATGGAGATGATTTTAGTACGTGCTAGTATTTAGCACTTATTTTATTTATTACGCTTTGATTTAGTAAATAGCTACCAAATAATGGCTAGCTTTTTAATAAAAAAAAAACGTTTGTAATGCAAGTTTTATGGAAAGATATTCTTTATATCTCTAAATCAAATTATTGTTCTACGAGTAAAACCGCAGGATAATAGCAGCTATTTTAATAAAATTCAACACAAATTTTACGACGGCATTATGTAAACTCTGAATTTTGACAAATTTATTGCATTTAAAAAAAAAGAAAGATTAAAATCAAAATAAAATAATTCTTTTTGGGCCAAACTTGAAATTTTTATTTAATAAATCTTATTATATATCTACTATAAGATTTTTGAATGCATGAAACAAACAAAAATCAAGTTGCAATTAATTTTTTGTGTGTAAATTAATGTGAACTTATTGCAGAGAATGAATGTAATTTGAAAGGTTTCAAGTAAATCAAATATACGATTCACTGTAAACTGAACCGACGCGAAGCGACGGCGATGCACAGTGGGAAAAATTAAAATGTTAATTTAAAAAAAAAACTCCGTTATTTTATAAAATATTAAAGCTTTATAATATCGAGTTATTCAAAAAATTAATTTTAATTATTTATTAATTACTCCGTTATTTTAGTTTAAAACTTTCCAAATACTATGTTTGTATGTCTATGTTTGACAAAGCAAACAGGGGCCCTTTTATTGGTTCACGTGCACATTGAAAAACGACCGAGAAAATTGCTTACGTTTCTGAGGCTGGCATTTCATCTTCTCGTAACAAACCTTCGCACTATTTATGTCACATAATATAGTTCGCCTTACGACCTCGGACTAATCTTTCATAATTTTATTCATCTAATTTTTTTTGCAATTAATGAAATTCTGTTTTTTTATAAATAAATCTGTCGGTTGGTAAAAACTTTTTTGCGGGAGCAAAATGCCAGTTTTCTTAGAGCGGGACAAAAAGTAAAGTAGCGGGACGAAAAGTAAAACAGAGGGACGAAAAGTAAAAAGATTCAAATTTATTACTACGTCTAAGATTCCAAAAATGCATACAGTACTTTGACAATGATATCATGTTACGGACACTACCACATCAGGGGTAGGCAATAAAGTGTTTTACAGGCATAAATAACCAAGATTTATGGATTATTTTCGGGAAAGGTCAAGTAGTTGATGAAATTAAACTTCGATATATAGAAATATTCGATTTATAGCGGAAAGACAAAAAATGGTATATTTGCGTTCGGGAGTAAAGTGAATTTGCGTTCGGGAGTAAAGTGAATTTTCGTCCTTTGGGTAAATTTTCCCCTCGGCTGCGCCTTGTGCAAAAAACTTTACCCTCATGACGAAAAGTGGCATTTTACTCCATTGGTGTATAATATACTATTTGCTAACTGTTGCTTTTTTATGCACTTTTTATCTGACAACCAAAATTTTAAATTTTTAAACAGAATTTTTCATTAAAATTTTGAAGATTTAAAGATGTAAACAGGGGTTTTAAGTTTTTAAATTTTTCTTCGATTTTCAGTTTATACTGTAACTTTAGTATCACAGGAAGGGTTTTCCTGGAATCATGGGTCGAATAGTTTTCATTAAATGATTAGAAGATTAAGATTACTTTTAAGTTTGAGAATTTCACATAAAATCTGTTTGTCGGTTTCTTCGGTGTTTTACAATAGAGTAGACAACATTTTATGATAGATAAGTATTTATTTTAGTTATGCAGAAGAAGTGAAGCAGCCCTGTAGCCAGGCCCGTAGCCAGGATTTAATTTCGGGAGGAGAGCACTTAGTAAAAAGTAAAAATTTTAATGGTTCTTCTTTCGAGAATTTTTATTATTATAAACAAATTTTCTTTTATTTAAAAAAAAAATTTTTTTTTGAACATTTGAACATGTAGCCAGGTGCCCCCCCTGGATACGGGCTTGCCTGTAGTAAAAGATGCTTTATCTGTTGGGTTTTACACCTCCTTAAGGCACAACCGCCAAGGCTTTAACGATTCTGTTATTTTAAGATTTTGAAGTTTTTGTGAATGTTTGTTCAGAAAAGATAAACTCACCTAACTGGGGTAAGGTCAATATAAGGGTAGTGGGTTCAAGAATTCAGCCAAACAAATAAGGTGTTTGTGGCGTAGAGGTTACCGTGGTAGAATGATAAACCAAAGACATTAGATTTAAACCTTTTACAGGTCAGTTCCTATTCACAACCGTCCTGTCGTCATAGTGTAGTTAAATTACTTTGTAGTTACTTCAGGTTGATTAACTAATGATTCGAATCGTTAATTATTAATATATTTATTCGTGTATTTAAATACAAAATCGTTTTAATCGTCGATCAAATCGTATACAACAACTAATGAAAATCGTATCTGTCAACTCATTAATTAATTAATGGCGATCGTCAGCATGCACCTACTTAATTATTTTATTCCACAATAGTAACCCTTCGAATGGCTGCTCACCAACACAGACCACAAGTGGTTTCTCACAACTTAAAAAAACTTCCAACTTGCCCTTTCTCTCCACCCAATATTCTCTGGTCAAACCCTTGAGGGTATCACCAGCAGAATTCATCTACACGTTAATCACATTTGAAGTTAATCTCACAAAAAATATTTGATTCACTGTTGCGGTTTTAACGCAAATCATCATCCGGCTGTGAATATATGAGACAAAGTCCTGGTGCCCTGCACCAGTCAATTATACCAAAAACCAAAGAATTCAGCAAGTTGTGAGTTAGAAATTAAGCTGCAAATTAGAAATTAAGTTAGGAGTTAGAACGGAAATTCGAGAAAGAAGCAAACGGCTTACAATCGGAGGGCGAGTGAAAAGACATGATTTAATTTTAGGTATGAGTCATCTCCATTGTTAACTACAAGCTGGTAATACCATAACCAAAACAAAGAATATCAAGCAAAGACCACGTGAGATCAATAGAAGGCAACTTATCATCAATCGACGGAAATGCCAGTGTAAACTCGAATAGCGTAAAACTGCTTCACATGGACAATTAGGCCAGGTGTAATGTTGAGTTTTAGCTTTAATTCTTAGTTCTTATTGCCAGTTAATATTATGTTTTATTAACATTTTGTCGACTTTTTACTTTTTTGTTGTTTTATTTGAAATTATTCCACGAACTTGAGAGACCACTTAAAGTTTTCATTAGTCTGAGCAATTATGAACATATTTTTACGTAAAATAGAGAACTATTACCTTTTATCCTTTTACAAATTTTAAATATTTTACGCTAAATAACAAAGTTGCAATAAAAGATTTAATTTAAAAATAATTTGTTGGCCATAGTGCAAATAGAGATTCTAAAGCGCCTCTTGACATTGGATAGACACGGTAGGGAAACTTCAAAAAAACATTTTAAATAATTGCTTCTCAATGTCCTCTTGTTTTATGATGGAACACTTAGATATTTATTATTTCCCAATTTTTTCAAAATCTTGATAAGGCCACAAAACTTACTGAATCTCTCTCGTAAAGCAAAGATAAAGCAGCAAAGCTTACAGTTTTCTTCACAATATGTGGTAATTATATGTACGTATTTATTAACTTTTGACTAGAATATAATGTCATCTTTATCTTAACTGTAACCACAGTGAACAGTATTGGTTATGTATTTATTTTGTGGTTTATCGGTTTTTCTTTCAAGTGGACGTTAATTGCCGTATTTATTTTGGTATTTATCAAATTTTTTTCCGATATATTATTATTAGCCATGGTGCACTTGCAGTCAAAATACAATTCGTTTTGAAGCCACATATTCTTCAAAATCTTTATATTTTCATTATAACTTTCTAATGAGAATTTTTCAAAAATATTGTTTGTTGGATTTATTTTTGTTTAGTTGCGACATTAATTTTAGCCGTAATAAAAATATAAATGTTATCATGTCAGCAACTGTGCCTACTGCAAATCATGAAAATATTGCATTATTTTTTATAACTTAGCCGTAGATTCAAGGGATTTCAACTATTTTTAAAAACTTGATATTTACAATATAAATTTGTGGTATTATAATATGTACACGACCTTAGCAGTAATATTTCAAAACTTTGGTAATGTCACTTGGTAAATTATAGTGTGTCCAGCAAATTTGTTTGCATATTTTTGCTTGATGAGTTTTTGTATCATTTATTTAGAGCAAAATACCTAAATTATTTTATTTGATAATATTGTTATCGTTTTCAGAAATCTAATGTTTATTATAATGGATATTATAGTTTCTTAAGATTTTATGAAACATTGCATCTAAAAAAATATTTACCTAAGAGGTACTAAAATTGGCATAGTTACTTTTAACCACTGCAAATATGTAAAAATAAAATTAGTTATAATATTAAATGCAAATCATAACCTTTAAAGAGAGTCTTTATGTTTTTGTAATACCTAAATTTACCGGACAATGACGCAATTTTTATTTAAATGGAAATGATAAAGGTCCAAAATAAATAAAAAAAAAATTAAGTAAGCTTTTCAGAATGAAAATAATTTTTTTGAGTAGTTTTCGCTCGGGTCTCAGAAAGATATAATGTAGGTACAATTTATATTATAATGGTAACACAACTAAGCCCACAAAAAACTTATTTGGAAAAAATTTATATGAATGGAAATCTGTTTTTTTTCTATGAAGGTCACCATAGCTGTCAACTTACCCCATTTTATGATAACTTTATTCAAATTTATTATAAAATAAATTATATTAAATACCTATACTTTATCATCAAATTTTTATGAAAATTCTTTGAAAAAAAAAGAATTTGTTCTTCTGTGTGAATTCACAATGGCCGTAAGCATAAGTAATTCATACTCATAAACACTTGTAAGTTATATTTCAAAATATCGACAGTAGAAAATATTCTGCACCTAAAGCATATCCAGAATTTGTGTGTTTTAAGGATTTTCTAAAAAAAAACAGTCAATCTCAGTATTCTGAATAATTACTTAAATTTTGCTTACATCTCCAATTGAACTTTGAACAAAATTCTTTGTTAATGGCTTAGTTTTTACACGAGAGTCTTAATTGTGCAACTCCAAATCTTGATAATTCAAACTTTTTTCGTGGAGCATTGCACTCGAAGTTATCGAAGTTCCCTTATAGTACTATATTTTATGCTTACGAATATTTTGGGTTCAAATTTTAAAATATCTCCCAAACGATAAACTTATTTTTTTGTAAATAAAAGAAAATTTATATTTTAAAGTTAAAAGATTTACCGTGTGTTATAATTTGAACAATATAGGCCAGTGACAAAGGGTGCGTCATTTCGTGCACCATAATTTTGTCAATAATTAAAAATTGGATTGCTTTCCTTAAAACCACTTATAATTGAAATTGAGAGAGAAATTTTCAAAAAGTAGATACGTAAGCAGCGTTTTATGAAAAAATGATGTTTTAAGATGTTTTTGAATAAATTTTTAAAATTCATAACATCGAAAATTAAATAGTACCTACCTACATTTAAATTCACCACCCTAATAAAATTTGTTTATAAAGTTACTCAAAAAATATTCCTATATTATCAAAACTATGAATTATATTCATAGTTTGCTAAAATATCTCAAATTTACTATTCTTCCCTGCCACATTAGGACTTTTTATTTAATATTAAAAATATTTAAAAAAGAGTTTCTGGAAATATCATAGTAAAACTGAAACTGCAAAATTTATAAGGTTGATGTTAAACATTTAACCAAAATTAATATTAATAAGCTTATTACAACGTAACATCATAACATTCAAACTTGCTTTTGAAAATGCCAAAATGAGTGTACGTACACATACTATTATTAATTGTACACAAAATTTTAAATTTTGTATAAAACGTTACCGCGGTGCCTCTGACACGACAGACGAGTTTTTGTAGCCCTCCTTTTACACGCACTTTTTTGCTACTTATTTCGCTTTCAAGTTCTTATTTTTGTGATTCAGTCTCTTGTGCTTAAAAACGTGTAGAATCGGTAAACCGCGACTATTACCATAAACGAATAATTGACAAATCTATAAATAAAAACTAATTCGGAATAAATAATTTTAAAATACATAAATAATTCAAAGAAATAAATTATTTTTCCATTATTAATATCTGCAGTATTAATGAAAGAATATTAGCACTTTAGTAAAAATAGTAAACCTATGAAAACTGATATTTTTGGTATTAAAAATCGATTTAATATTTTAACCCAATGTTTATGTGGGGGAAATGTTGCATAAAAGATGTATAAACAAATTTGTTAATACATAGCCGTTTGTGCTACCAGGGTCAAATCATCATTTCATTTTCCATGTGTGGTTGAATTATCAGTGTGTAGTTTTTATAAATAACATTAGTGATCTAATAAATTTAAATGACCATAATGGGTAACAGAAATAGGGTAAGATTTTATGTTTTACTTTTAAAAAATCAATTTTTTTTTAATTTGCATAATAAAGTCAAGGTAAATTTTGAAAATTTTATTTATAATTTATTATGAAATACAGAAAGATTATTATTCATAAATAACATTATAATAATATATTTCTAATTTGCAATAATTTATATATTGTACCTAACATAAATTATAATTTATTGGAAAAAATCAATTTCATCGTTTTTGCGGTTAAATTATTACGTCAATTGATCAACTTGGATCTGTAACTAAAGAAAATTAATCGTTCAATTTTTTTAAATATTTTTTTTGTAAATGCTAAATTAAATAACAATAATTAATTGATTAAATTCTCTTTATGTGTAAAAAATTTTCGCTCTCTTAACCTTGATTATTAATCCTTTAACGGTACCTGTTGTGAATACTTTAATTATTATAATTACGATATAAATAAATTAGAGAAGAACAAAATGCAGGAATTGGTAAAAAAAGGTGTGGGTGTGTATTCTTATCTTAATTCCTTGTTCTGTTAAATATGCATGGCATTTTATAAAGCAATCAGCATTAATTAATTTTACATTAAAATTATCGATATAATGATTAACTGTAAACATTATATGACATTGGTTATCCAATATATTGTGTATGTACTCATCATATTAGTTATAGAATGTAGGACAAGAACAATATGTACCGTGCCTAGAAGATCTTTAGTTATTGCTTATTACAGTATTAGGTACATCCAATTCTCTAATTTGCAATAAAATATAAAAGAGTAAAATTGCAACAAATCAATCAGAAAGTTAAAGTCAGTACGCAATATTGGAATCCCTTCTCATCAATTGACATAATAAAAACCTAGAAACTAAACATGTTTAAAATTTTAGATTATTTTTATCGTTGGAATATTGCTACAACTCCAAGGATCTAGTCAAATCGATAAAGATGAAAATCGACCTTATGAATTTAGTTTTACCATTGATGGAGAACAACATCGATATGAAAAGAAAGGTATCGCTTTGTTAAAATGATTTGCAATTATTTTATGGAATAAACAATTGATTTCCTGTAGATGTCCAAGGTATTATTCAAGGAGAATTTGGGTTCATAACAGGTGACGGCATTTATCATGTCACCGTTTACGCAACCGATGAAAACGGTTCCTTTAAGATTTTAAGTATGAAAAATGTTCGTGTCAGTGGACGTAAGTATACTACAAATAAATTAGATATTATTTATGCTATGCAAATTCTATATTAATATTCTTTTTCTATTCACTTTTGTTGTAAACTTCCAAAGGAGTGGATTCTCCAGTTTGTAATCTTTGACGAAAAAGACTAAGATTTTGAATGTAAATTGGTTATAATGAGCTATCGGCACCCGGTTGATGTTTTTTACTGCCCTTGACTGCTTTTGATCTAATCGGGAAAATTGCTACCTCGTTAAAAATAACCATAGAGTCTCATAATCTTTGCGATTTTTGCTGTGACGGCTGCAAAATTTATTATCCGCCTAAAACAGGATTTTTTACAATCAAATTGTGTAAATTCCTGTAAAAACGGGTTAAATTAAAATTGTCACTTGATGCAAAAACTCCAACATTTCTATCAAAATTACTTTTAATTGGTCTTGACTTTATTTATATTTGTTGATTAATTAGTTTTTGAAGAGTTTTAACGACCAGAATTGACAAATAAATTAGCATTTTAGTATTAATTTTCTTTTATGAACTTTTAAAACCACTTTTAATTTCTAGATTTTCAAAGTTTTAAATTTTATTTATTAGTAGAAAAAATAATATTGGTTAAAAAATGCCCTAAAGTTTATATGGGTTTCAAGGTATTCAACAGATATTTTTGAATTTTTGTATATGTGGTGAATTTGTAAAATAAGGAAACGTTATTTAAAATACTAAATACAAAAAACCTTTTAATTGAAATAAAATTCTTTTTCATAATATAGTAGATTGAAAGGTCAAGTGCATTTCTCTACGATATTTACTAATTAAATCATTTACCGGAAATGATTTTATATTTCGAGATAAAATTAGCTCAGTTTTCACTTACGGAAAATAACACCCATAGCTAAATGTGGAATCAATTCCATGTCACATACATTGTGAAAGTAGCCAAGATTGCATCCAATCCCAATCCATCTAAATTACTTGTAATAAAAGCTTCAATCGATTGGATTAAAAAACCTTGACCTGTAGGTCAAAATTTTGCATCGCATAGTATGCAGAGTTGCCCATAATAAAACTACCAGTTTTTTTTAAATATTGTAATAAATTTTGAATAAACTGAGAAAATTCATTCTAATTTTATGTTGTAGTATCTTTAGTATTATACCCTTATTTTGTCTAAGAATAACAATGGTTTTAAGTGGCTTACCTGTTACGTAAATTTATTCAATTTACAGATCAAAAAATAATTTATTGTAAAAAGAATTTGTAGACCTAAAAATATTGGTCCCTTAGTGAAAATCCAATTCCATAGAAATCAAAGATAATAAAACATTGATGATTAGGACTTTTGTAAAGCCTAATATATAATTGATATGATAATTATCAAACATTATGGTGAAAGATTTGAACATGAAAAAGATGTATTTCAAAAAATTATTCACAGAGAGATATAAATCCATTCATGGGCATAAAAATTTCAACTGTTATAAGAAATATGAAGACCTACGTAAGTTGATGTGTTTGGAAATGTAATAACAAAATATTGCTAATTCCAAGTACTCCGTTCCACTTCAAATGAAGTATGTAAAAATTTTGTTCTGTCTCCGGAAAAGGCTATGGCAAATCACCAATGAAAATTTTCTCAAAACGAAATACATTACACTTCTAGAGCTCAAGTTAAACGGTTCTATTATGTGATTGATCTGTGATTTAGATACTAAAAATGCGAAGAAGAAGAGAATCAAAACCTTTTCAATGTGGCTGTATTGAATGGTCATTAAAATATCTCAGATGGTTTTTAATTTGGCTTTGAAGCAGATTAATACCAAAGGACATTTACTGCAAGATGTCAAACGTATCTGTGTACCTATGTCAAACGTACTAATGTACCTATGACATTTTGGACTATACATATTCAGGAAAAAGGCAAAATCTAAAGAATCAAGAGAACGACTGAGAACTTATCATCAAATCCTTATGAGTGTAAAAGGGTTAAAAAGAAGGATAATGTAAAAGATAAAATTTTCATTTCATCATTCCACAGATATTATCAAAATTGAGGTAACCTAAATTTGCACTTGAAAAAAATGCCTACAAATTACAAGAACAAATTTTTACGATAATGATGTCAATTTTAATAATGTAAAATTATAAAAAACAGGGTAAAATTTATAGGTTTCGTTCATATAAAACTCTTCCCAGGCTGCACTAGGCCAGCGTAGGATAATACGGCCTAACCTTCAAGTTATGAAAAAGGAACTTGAAGAGATTATATCTAAAAGTGGATGAAATAGCTATAAAAGTCGAAGAAGAAAAAATCTATAGAAGTGTTATTTGATAGGGCTGAATTATTTTATGTTGCTATAATTGATGATAATTTTATGAAGGTGAAAATAAAACCTATACAGACATGTTGGAGACGTCCTTGAGCTCGGAATTAGGATAGGCTTAAATAGCGTACAGTGCCAGAAATTGTAGTGTAAAGACTATTTTTGACCACAATTAGTGGGGAAACAGTTCCAAATTTTTCCTTTCCAAGTACCTACTTAATGCAAGGTAACATAATTCAAGAATTAAAGAATTTCATTCACAAAGAGTTCAAAATAGAAAGCCAGAAAAAACTCATTTGAATTATTTCAAACAAAAAGCTTTACCATTGTCACAATGCACTGCCCAAATCTACAATAGGTTTAAATATTATCAAAAAATCCCCTTGTTCAATTACCATTAGTCATAATATTTAATTAATTTCCATCTAAATTGCTATTATCAATCACATTGATTATAAAATTATTGAAACATTTTAAAAAACTGGTTTTCCAAAAGTTAAAATGATTTTTTAATTTAATTTAACATTAATTTAAATAAATCTTGATCAATCGTGTACAACTGTAAACTATTGAAAATAATAATAATAATAATTAGGTACTATGAACTGACATCATGAAAAACATAAATGATAACATTTTATCAACCAAAACCAATTTTCAAAAAATGTCAAGAGTTAAACTAAGATATAGTCACGTCTTAATTAATTTGACTTGTTAAATTTTTTTTTTTAATGACCATTATTAACTTATGATTACGAATTTTATAGTAGATAATTCAAGTTCATCAATTTTGAGTAGTTTTTTCTTCTAATCTTAAAAAACTACATTTTTTGTAGGTAGTTACCTACCTAAGTTATCTATCGCACCGCAAGAAGTACTTCCTAATTTTAAAAAACTAATTTAAAATTTAAATAAATTCAAAAACCACTAATAAAGTAATTTAGAATATCAATGTTTATTATCTTTAATAATATTATGTTAAGAGTAAAAATTACCATTCAACTTTTGTTAGCATTTGCGGATCTCTTTGAAGGTTGTCGTTCCTACATTGAAGTTTTACAAATAGCAAAAAGAAAATAATTTTTTGCCAAAAATAAACCTGGTAATTTTTCCCATTAAAAAAATCTAATGGTTAGTATATAAATTACAGATCACTAACATTTAAAATATTGTATAGTCGAGAGTTTGAATGATTGGCGCAATGAAAATTTTGTTAATCTATTCCTGCGAGGCAGAATTACTTTGATAGTTACTCCTTTTAACTCAGATTGAAAATTGTTTTTTTTTCTTTAAATTTTCTGTGCTTATATATCAGAATCTATGCAAAACGCAAATTTCAAATTTCATTAAGTGTTAAGTGGGTGTTGATAACTCCTGTTTTACAAAATGCAAATTTTTAAGATTAATAAATTCTTTCGAATTAGTGTACAACACGCGGTTTAATAGTTTAAAAGTGTAAAAGTTTTTTAATTCAACTTTTGTTTAATGTTAGATTAGCATTATTATTGCACCGTTAAGTTTTCTGCTAATTTAACTGAATCTTAAAAAAATTAATTACCAAAATTCTTCTAAATTTTTATTCATCAAATCAATATTTATTAATATAAAAAGTCAATAACATAAATTATTATGCAACTTGTAAACATCTTCCTATTTATTTGATTATACATAAATTTAAAACTTCATTTTTTAAAACCTTTTACTTCTTGTGATAGTTAATTTATTTAAATTAATTTACTATTTAATTCACATTTAATTTTGTTGTAGCGTTAGATGGAAGCAATTATGGAGATAGTAAAATTATTCCACAAGAATTAGTTTCCAAATATATCAACAAACCTATTAGTCCTGAAATAAAATATACCAACAAACCTTTTGGGGTATCTGAAACTAAATATACGAACAAACCTTTTGGAATACCTGAAACTAAATATACCAACAAACCATTTGGTATATCTGAAACAAAATATACAAGCAAATCTCCATACACATTTAATTCACAAAAGGTTAATCAATATGATTCCCAAATCTTTTCCAGCACACCCAGAACTAATATATTTAAATTATCGACTGTTTCAACGATACGACCTGGATGTGGGGGCTGCGGAATTATAGCACGTACGACACCAAAGACTAAACTACCACAAAGCCCAATTCAATTTTTTAATAACAAACCTAACGTGGAATATGCACAACCTCGCCCACTTTCTTTACCACCACCTTCTTCAAACCAAAATTATAATGATAATTCTATTTTTAATAATAATGATAAACCAAATGTGGCAAACGTATTTATCACCAACACAAACAATTTTAATCCAGGAAGTTACGAAACGACTACCAAATCCGCGTTGCACTACAACTATAATTTTGGTGAGTACTACTATCCTAAGTGAGCTGAAAGTTTAAAATTAAAAATATCTAATTTTAGATAATCATGCTAAACCAGAGTCTGCAAAACCACCAGTATACAACAACAATTATAATGATAATACACAAACTTACGAAACCACTACAAAATCGTCGTTGCACTACAACTATAATTTTGGTAAGTAGTACTAAGTAAGTCAACTGAAAGTGCAAAATTGAAAATATATAATTTTAGATAATCATGCTAAACCAGAGTCTACAAAACCACCAGTAACCAGGGGTAATAATTTTAATTATAATTTCGAAACCACTAAATCCTCGTTGCAGTACAACTATAATTATGGTAAGTAGGAAAAACCGGGGTAGATAGGTTACAATAGTAGCTATAATTTCTTTCTAATTTAATAGATAATGTTAATAATCTCTATACAAAATTGGAGATTTGTTATCAGTTGGTATTCACAAGGATAGTGTGATTCCTTTACCAGTTATTCAGGGGTATTATGTATCACCAACGTTATCATAAAGGTGACCGTTATAACATATTTCGGTAAATCGTAACGATTTCATTGGTAGGATTTACCAAAAAACTTTATTTTATGTCATAACTGTCACCTTTATGATAACGTTGGTGATACATAATACCCCTGATTGTCTGACAGCTTCAACGGTTACATTTTAACCCATATGAAAGCGTTTTAACCTAGAGTGCTTGATTCATAGCGTTTTGTGTAATGTTCATATAGATTTTTAATAATTATAAAGCTTTTCTTTATTATTAATACCAATGACCTAAATTTTAGTGAAACAATTTGTGATTACTCTGGGGATAAGTTGTAACGATCTTCTTTTTGTAACAATCAAATTAGTTATTACAAAAGATTTTCAGAACTGAATGACACCGACGAGATCTAATGACAAGTCTTTATGCATGTAAAAGTAGAGCGGAGTCACTTTAACTTGACTAGGCGGAGTTAGTTAAAGTGACGCTTTTACATCTACATCTACAGTACGCCTACAGTACATATGTAGTACAATCTATGTGTTTATATTATTATTTTACTTATTACTATGTTGTCATTGTGGTTACATTTTGTCCAATCCTGATGTAAAGAGTAACAACTTTTTTAATAGACATTATTGATAATTAAAAAACTAATAATTAAAATTATAATTAGAACAAAGTTGTAAAAGCAACCCAAAGCATTAATCTGACGATATACGTATTAAAATATCAGAATTTATAAATTAAATTTCCCTAAAAACAATAAAAACTGAAAATTGTTACAACTAGCCCCGGTCTACCCTACTTATTTGTAGGCTGAAAATATAAAATTGAAAATAAATACAAGGTACTTTTAGATCAGGCTAAACCAGATTCTACTAAACCACCAATAATAAACAGAGGCAATAATTTCAATGGTAATAAAATACTTATGTAATAAATGCCAAATAATTCATTTAAAATTTTAGAAAATTATAATTACAAGCCGGAAAGTTATAGTACAACTACTAAACCAGCATCATTGAGCAATTTTGGTATAATTTTGGTACAAGACAATATTCGGTTTTTACTTATTTTTTTAATTTTAGGAAATGCTTTTAATCCACAAAGTTATGGAACTACAAAAAAACCAACTCAATTTACCAGCAGCAATTTTAATTTTGGTATAAAAATTGTATGCGATTTGAAGTAGCACAAAGATTATTTTTTGTAATTTTAGGTTCAAGTTCGACTGCAACACCTGAACCATTCACGAGTAAAACTTATGGTAAGAAATGTCTAACAAATTTATTTCTTTAAATAATTTTTAAAATTTTTAGAAGCATCTACTAAACGTGAACCCAATAATTACAACTCAGTTCAATTTGATCCAATTACACCATCAAAAATTGATTTACAAGGAAGTAAGGATGTAGTATATCCTTTACCACTAAAACCAAAATATCCTATATCCGCCGGTATAAAAACTGATAAAGAAAACATATACATACCGGGCAATAACCCAATTCACATAAAAGATAAATACCCTAATATGAAGGAAGGATTGCCGAATGGTATTACCGAATCGGACATTGTTGGTCTTTTATATAAATTTAATTATACCGTCGGATTTCATGGACACTATGAAAAAGGATGGAATAATGGAACTAAAACTGGAGGATACTTTGTAAATGGTCGTGATGGATACAGCAGGGTTGTAACTTATGTGGCCGATGAAAACGGCTACAGACCCAAATTCCGATTAATCCACTTAGGATATGATTCTCCAGATACACCGAAAGCAGATAGCGAAAAGAAATATGGTCTTCGAAACTTTGAGTTTGTTTGGTACCCCATTAATTGATAACTACCATTCTGTCAAAGACTTAACTTTAGGTTAATTTATAACTCACCTATATGGGAATTATTTTGTAAATTGTTGGTAGTTACTTTTTTAACCAAGCAGTAACGGCGCTGTTGTAAAATTAAATAATTTTTTCATGACCGAGAACCTATGACAGCATAACCTATAAATTGTAACTATTTTTAAATAGGTTTATTGGCCAAATTTCATTGGCGATTTCTTCATACTTTTCAATATTTTATTAATGTTTTCATGAACATCATTTTTGATTTACAAAATAATATTCTATTTGTTTTTAGAAATTTATGTCACTTATTAAATATTGTGAACTATAATTGTACCTACAATTTTAGATTTGCAAGCACTACTGAATTTATTATTTTTATTATTAGGTACTATTTATTATTTTAATTGTATTTTAATAAAACAGAATTTTAGAGCAATTTTATATTCGAAAGAAGGATACTTTTAAAGAAACTGCAATATTTGAATTTTTATTGGTCCAAACTAATCAAGACGGACTTGTGACATAATGTAGATAAGATTTTAATTCCGAACGAGCCCCCCATTTTTACATCGTCTTTGCCTTGCAAATGAAGTCTTATCAAATACTTTGTTTTCAAATAAAAGGTTACAACTCATAATTATGTCTAAAAGAAAATTTTGTATAATGTATGATCATGATCACAGATTTTCTTATTGGTTCCCACTACAAATTTTGATAATATAATTTCAATAAAATAAATCAAATATAGGTAACCTAAACAACAAATCAGGCTGTGTTAAACATTAGAAAATAGTAAATATGTTTTTATGTTTTAAATGTTAAATGTTTTAAACATTTATTTAATTTAAACATTAATAAAATTATCACATTGCGATTATTGAAAATTGTACTACTACGTTATATTGATTTGATTAAAAATTCAATATCATTAAAATCCTGGAGATTTCAAATTAAGATGACAAATTAAAAAATAAATAATTAAAAATATCTATCAAATGAAAATTCGGTCCACATGAAACTGAAGATGATCATAACATAATTAAAATTAAGAGTTAAAGATTTAGTTCGATCATAAAATTGAAATCAAACACACATAAAATAAACTCTAGCTTCAGAACAGCTTCTCTTCAGATTGAAAATCATGCACTATAATTATTAGGATAATGATTAAATATTTCTATTTGAAATCTTATAATTATTATTAGGTTAAATGTTAAACTTTTAAAAGTAAAAAACTAAAAATATTAATGATATTTCTACATAAACCTATACTACACAAACAAATTACATAACAAAATAGGTCATTATTCTTTTGGGCTATCATACAAATATTCAAACTTTCATTTCGAAAATATAATTTTCAAAGAATTTGTTACTGGCACATTTTCGAATCTATTGTTTATGGGATTATTATTTATTTATTTTTATGTCTGACAGGGCTATAAAACAATTGACAAGTTTGTTATTTTCGTTATTAATAGTCCCGGTGCCGGTGTGGCCTGTAATATGATACATTTTTTTTTATATCTGCTAGTTATAAATTTTTATCTCTAATATTTTATAATATTATAAATTATTTACATTCTTGTAGCTACTGCTCATCACGCGAATTGCATAGCGTAATAATGAGTTCTACCCTATTTTACTCCAAAGTGATAAAAGAAATGTCCATCAATTAAAATACGGTATGGAATACCTCCCAACTATAAAAAAAAAGTAGCAAGATGATAACGACGAAAATTTGATTCTTGAAAAGTGGTACATGTAACTGGACCCCCCCGGTTTCTGATCGCAACATTTTCCAAACATTCTCGTCATGAGATTCAAAGAAAGATTTTTAACTCTGTTTTATTTAAGAAAAATGTAAAACGTTTGCACTAAACGGATAACCTTTAAATGTTAACCAATGAAATTGCTTTGAATAAAAACTCACTCACAATAAGGAAATTATACAAGATTTAGTGTCTATTCAAAGTAATTTCATTGGTTAACATTTAAAGGTTATCCGTTTAGTGCAAACGTTTTACATTTTTCTTAAATAAAACAGAGTATAAGCGCTCCATGCTTTGGTACTAAAAAGTCAAACTCGTAACTATAGTCACCTCTGAAAAGTAAATAAAGCATCAAGACAGTTACTCCGTATATATGCAGTCGTTAGGTCGCCTTAACTCAGCTCGGGCTTGTTAGTTCTTTCATATAATACATTCAGATAAGTCAAGAGTAAACCGATCTAAAAAGATAAATGTAGACGCTGTAGCCCAAACTACGCGCGCTTTGACCTTGGTTCGACCAATCAAACTAACGGATATTCTATAGACCAGTGATCGCCAAACTTTTGAGGCAGTGAGCCAGCAAGCAAGTGAGCTACCAAGGAATGAGCTACCAAGAAATACCGCAACATGAAATTAACATAATTCTGTTTATTGCCTACAAACATACAATTCTAGTATTATTCAAATAATAATTAAGATAGGAAGTTTTACAACAAAGTTTCTAAATTTACATTTTAATAAGACGAGTGGAACTGATTTTGGTCATCAAGTATTTTCTGAGTGCGGCCGCGAGCTACCAAAAATTACTCCGCGAGCTACCGGTGGCTCGCGATCGACGGTTTGGCGATCACTGCTATAGACCCTCCAGACTCACTAGATTTTTATTACCGGTTTTTCCAAACATTTTGATCAGGGGATTAAAAAAAGGAACTTTTTGAGAAAACAATCTAAAACACACTTAAATTTCTGAATTTACAAAAGTTTTTAATATTTTTCCATTCTTTAGAGCGACCCAAAATTTTAAAAGGTAATATAAGCCTTTTAACTATACTCCTAAGCGCTACCCATGCTATGGTATAAAGAGGTCAAACTCCCAACTAGAAAAACAGATAGGATATCAAGGCAGAGATGCAAAATATGAAAAGCAATGTAACTAACTAAAGTATATCCTTAGCTATGTGAGTAAGAAAAACATAGCATACAGAAACAAAATTTAAAAAAAAAAACTGTCTTTTCTTTGCTTGCGAGTCACTTTTAATTTACTGACTTTTGGTTTTAGAGAGAAAAATCATAATTTGAACTAAAGTGTTACTTCCAATTTTAGTGTTTTTATTATAACCAACAAGTGTGCCAGTTGCCACATTTTTAAACCAATTGCTAACGAGTTTTAGTGGAAATTAGAATTTTTTTGAAAAAATTATTTGCCCCATATAACTTAAAAATATTACATAATGATGTAAATTTTAAGTATTTCGAGTTACAATTGATTAAAAATCAAAGTATTTTATAGTTTTTTATTAAGCATTTGGAACCAGTGCGTCTCTTTGTCAGAATGATTAAAAAAAAAAAAAATTAAATAAAATTTTTATCATTATCTATTTTCAACGAATTCAAAAATATTACATTGTATTATGGCAATTATTCATTAAAGCAAAAAGTACTACTTAGCTATGGATAAACTTATTTTAGCTTTTTTACGGTACAAACAAGAGTAAAAATTGTAATGCCTTTAATATGGTGTTGATATATTATTATCAACCCTTAAATCTAATCAGTATCTACCTAACTCACCAATTAATGCCTGACAATGATTATTTCCAAAAAAAACTTTTAATAACCTCCATAATAATCAGAATTTTAGGGGCTCTAAATTATTATACCATTTAACTTTTTTTGTAAATCCTAAAAACCATCATTATAATACGAACTTGGACATTTCCTAGTATAGGTATAAATAAATATTTATTTTTATTACCAATTTGTTTTTTATAGAAGCCATTACTTACATTTAACAGCCTTTTAAAAATTATAAGAGATGGCACACTTGGAAGTTATTTATTAAATAATTAAATTAGTAGAAATCGTTAATTTCTAAAAGAAACCGTTTTAAGTTTCTTTGTATCTGCTATCAAAGTTGCCTATAATAATTATAATTTGTTTGATAATAATGCAATAAAATAATAAATAGGTAAAATATTTTGTATTAATTTTGTAATATTTTTCTATTTGTATCTTTTTTCCAAAGTGATTAAACGCCTTACTTACTTACCAATATAGACAAAATGCGCTTTTTTTTCTCTAAAACGGGCTTATCTCAATCCAAAAAATCGGATAGTCATCAATCATCATAGAACGATGTGGACTTTTTACCTATCGCTTGCAGTTCATCTTAATATAATATAATTTTGAATTTTATTTTTTCTCCACTTAGTAAAAATTTGGGTCACTTTAGAAAGCTGGTAAGTGATTATGTATTTTTATTAGGAAGGGTCCTATAAAATCATTTTCACGGGGGTGTATCTGATTTTTATAATTTTTCTTGTTAGCTGCTCATCGGATATCAGTCTTGAAAACTGTCCTGATTGTTGTTGTTTTTTGTCAAATGGATAGACTTAAGCTTAAATTTCAAGCTATTTCTTTTATTTACTATTTATTTGACGTGCTTCTTTCTTCCACTTGATTCCATCTTATTTCTTTATAATAATAAATTGTTTTAAATATAATCTTGATTCTAATATTCTATAATAATAGTCTTGATTCTAATATTCCTTGATATTTTAAACAGTTCATATTTCATGTTGATGTTGGACTTCTAGGTCACAGCAATATATCCGGCACCACCAGGAATAGACGAACTGCAGTTCTCCACTTCCCATCTTATCAGTATTATATTTTAATATTTTTGTTGTTTTATGGAAAGTTAATAAAATTGTTATATAGTTTTATTATATACCTACACAATTATTGCAAATGAAATATAAAATTGACATCAATGAAAATATTGTGATTTTTATTATTGATTCTTTAAAGTGAACACTAACAGGCCTCAAAAACTAGAATTTTAAATAAAACTAAATTAAGAGTCTACCATTAATCTACTATTTTAATTTCCTTATGTTCTTCAAGTGTTCCTAGGAACCAAAAAATGACTACAATTTTTGAAATTCCAGGTTCAAAGTGATCAAAATTAATACAAGAAAAACTGCATTTTAAATTTGAAAGTTAGCTGCTGACAATAACTATTGACAAAAACACATATAGGTACATGGTTCCGGTTTATTTTTTTTACATTTAATTGATTAGAGTCTAAGGACCTACAAAATAAATATTTTTCTGTCGACAACAAGAAATTGCATTCAAATTAGTGCATCACTTATGATTATGAAGTTATATCGACAATGCAATACTCACTGGTGATAGGGTGCATGGGGAACATTAGACACAAATCTTTGAAACCCTCTCTGACGATGATTAATTAACTTTAAAATAAAATAATTATTATTTCTTTGCATGGCCTACCCTAGGCTTTTACCTTTTACCTTATTATTCTTATATTAATAAAAAAAATTGCCAAAAACAAAACTATTTTCTTATAACTATAAACTATAAAGTGTTTTGTGAAAATACTCATTTGTCCACAATTGCCCCATTGTCGGGTGTAAATCAATTCAAAATCATATTTATAATAAGTATTTTATATAACTGTGCGATTATGTTAGTTAAAATAATAATATGTTTCTAAAACCCACATGTTGAATTTTTATGGCGTAATTTATTATCAAAATCACCTGTTGTAGGTACTTACTACCTATTATACAAAAATTAATTTAAAATAAATTTTTTTCTTGCAGAAACTTTTCTTTGGTAAATAAAATAGTTAATTGGTGCTGAAATACGCAAAAATATCAATGATAGATAAGACGAGTTACTCGATCAATGTTACCACTTTTTCTATAGAATTTTATGGAATTTTTATTGCATTTTTTCTATAGTCGCTGTCATGTTATGATCACAATCACGAGAGATATTAGATAAAATTTATAGGTATAGGTTGGAATTAAAATTCGATTATTGTCGAATGGACTTCTTAAAATTGTATATATATGTGTAGTACCTACTACAGGTAAACCAAATCGTACTACTGTATTAAGAGAATTTTCAAAGTATAAAAGATTTTTAAGGTTCAAGCTGTTCAGTTGAAAATTAAAATTATGGTTAAAATATTGGTCAAGTAAGTTAAGGTAGCCGAGAAGTTTCCGTTAAAAACTAAATCCGTTTGGTGTCGCTACTGAGCGGCGAATTCATTTTTTACTATTTACTAAATTAGTTATAATTTTATAAGTAATATTAATCTTTTGAAAAATCTTATATTAATAATTCAATAAAAATCTTCAATAAAAATCTGAGGTGGGGAATTAACTTAAAAAAATATAGAGAATGAGATGGTGGTGAAAATTAATATAATTAAATGAAAAAATACATATTTGTTGTTGTTTTAATTTTGCTGAGCTACAATGGTATCGTACAGTCCTTGTCCAGTGAGTTTCTTCCTACGATTGGTCCAGTACGTTGGCAATCTTTATTGTGATCTTTTTACTCAGATTTCTCTTCTCTTCTTTTTTTTTCTTCTTCGTATTGCTTCTTAACAGAAGTGTCGTGACCAATTTAATATGTTATTATTAAATGGCTTTTTTGGCAGATTACTCTCGGTGGTTTGCCATTGCCTTCCGAGAGGAGAGGGTCATAAATCATAATGAAGTCGGATAAATTTTGTAGCCAAGTTGACTTAGCTCACTTCTCCTCTTTACAAGTAATCATATTTCGTTTGTCATCCAATATTTTTTTGTTCAAAATCCATAGTTTAAATTTAATTACGTGGAATTAAATATTATAGTATTATTAAGTTACGTTAGCATTTTAAAAAAAGTTTAAAATAAATATAATAGTATAATATTTTTTAAAAGAATGCGTTACGTAGTGTATAAATTATATGGTAATTTTGTCGCTTATTAGTTTATTACTCACGATGGTTTTAAAGGAGTATCTGATGTGTGAGATTAACAAAGCATTTTAATTTGTTCCATTGTTAACTTACTTATGAATGAATGCTTTATTGAAAACTGAAATTAGACAAAATTATAATTCAACTTTTAGTACCTATTATCTATCTCGTGGAACCCTCCCAGTACGATTTAGGTCCTATAGAAATTTAAAAATTGTAAACATTGATATGCATTAGCACACTTTAATAAATATGATTTTTCTAACCGTATTAAAAATAATTAATTTTAACCCCGTGTTCCTTTTTGTTTATTAGGGTTTTGATAAAAACCATAAACCATTTTGCCATAAAAGTTTTTAATCCTTAGGTAATAAGTTATATTTTTAACAAAATTCATTGAAATAATAGTACAAAAAATTGCTTGTCCAACAAATAGTACATATTTTAATTCAAATAGTATTAGAATTATACTATTAAAGTTCCATATTTGTGGTAAAATATTTAAAAAATTCATCTTTTGTAGTTGTCGTCATCTTAATTTTTATCATTGTCATAATTTGGCCATATTTTATGTCAAAGTATGACTTTGATATTAGCGATTTTTGAAATAATCAAGTTAATCTGAAAGTAAAAAAAACTAAATATTGAATTAAAATTTTTGTTTTGAATTAAAAACACTTATTACAACTGCCAATTCACTTTTTACCTTTAATTGGTCGGATATTGAATAAAAAACCACTTATTGCTTTCTACCTTTCATCTTCAATTCAAAAGTTTTACATTTGTTGCTTCTCGAAATTTTCGTGTTAAAATTTTTAATACAATACGCGTTCCTACCTCGTACTGAATTTATTGTTTTTTTATTAGTTTACTAAAATTATGTATTTATTAATGCAAAATATAAAAAGAAGGAAAGAAAAAGAAGAATGACTGCTTCTACAATAATTAAGCTTTAAAATAATACAAATTCATCTAATTAATTCAACAATAAAATTACGTGAAGTATAAGTGTAAAATAACCTCATAATTAATTTATAAAGTAACTGCCAAAATAAACATAATAATTTTATAAACTACGAATATGTACCTATTATCTTACCTACAATCTTTCTGTGGGAAGTATGTCATACATATTCTCATAATAATAATTATTTTAAGAAATGCGTTGCAATAATGGTACAATAAGTGTAGAAAAGTTTGTTTATGTTTATTATTTGGAATTATTTGGCAATAAAAATTTCAAAGTCAGCACGTGTATTTTTTAAATATTTAAAGGTAGCTAATACAATTTAGGCGGTGAGCGGTACGATATCGGCAACCTTTCCCTATATCTTCAATTTTCAATAAACGGAAAATCAAATAAGAATGTTAAAATAGCGACAAAAATACATCGATTTAAATAAACCTACGGATAAAAAATTTGGCAGAAACTTTTAAGTTCATAAATCTTATTTTGTTAAAAATAAATGAAAAACGCCCGATACGTGGTAGTAAATCCGTGGTGTTTATCTGTTGTCCTAATTAGGAAACTCGTTCATCGCACTAGATCGGTAGGCGTGAGTTATGAAACGTCAATAAGTTCTTTGTAACGAAACGCATTTTTCCTTAAACTCAAGATAACCATACAAGGACGCTCACCCACTCGTTTTCATAATAAATTCAGTTTTACTTTGCAAAAATGTATTATGTATGTTTCGATTGTTTGTTTATGTACTTTTGTTCGAATTTCATTGAAAAGTTGGCTTTGGAGATTTGCCTATCATTGCTTCAGTTACTTCAATGTAATAGTAATTAATAATTATTATACTTATTTGAAAAATTTTCTCCCTTTGCCATTTATCCACCGAATATATTGGTCAAATTCATTTCAAATTTCAAAAAGAAAAACACAAAATAGTTTACTTTAGTTTTTCCGTGAACTTTTTGTGTGTAACTAACGTTAATACCTATACCGGATGGGTAATTTTGTTTCGATACTTAATTGATAGTTATCTTTAAATTTAAGCGTTCAATACCAGAATTAATGTCAATGTCAAATATCAATAATTACTTTAAGCAATAATCGGGGATAGCATGAGCAATAAGCCCACGAATTTAATAATTTTCAGATGACAGGATGATCGGAAATGGTACAAGAAGCAATTATACAAAAAATTAAGAACCATATTGAAGGTAGGTCTTAAAATTTACAAAAAACTAAAAAATACATAAACTGACGGTTAGTTCCACGCAACTCTTTAACAGGAATCTTTGAAAATGTGTATCTGTGAAACTAGCCACTCTTTAAAACAATCCTTCTAATAGGCTCACGGAACTTAAAAATAGAAAATTTTGAAAATGAAAATTAGCACCGTAGTAGAACTAACTTACACCCGCAGGACGTGGTTAAGAAAGAATGCATCTATTGGTAGAATGTTACATAAAAAAGTAAACTTTTAAATTAATTTTTGATCAAACTAATCGATATTTAGGATTAATCCTCACCTTAAATGCTTCAGTTTAATGTATTCTATCAAATCCCATTGAGTTTCTATTAGTAAATTTAATATTTTCTGAACCTGTTTCTCGTGCTACTACCCAATAATAATAATCGATTGTAAAGTTTTGATATTTTAATATATTTTACGTCTTATTAGCCCTAATTGCTGCATTGTGTTGACGGTCCGTGCACTCGGCATAAATACTTAAAAAAGATAATTGCATATCGTTAATTTAGAGTTACCATTGTATTAATGTACTCTCCAAAACGCCTTTTTTTATTAATGTAATGATAAGGAAATATTGTAAGAAATATTGGGAAGTAAGGGAATATTGGGAAATTTGTAAGTTGTGAATTTGTGTTTAACATTCTGCTTATAATAATAAAATGGTAGCCATTAATTTGTGCCTCACAATCAATGTTTAATTACGGAGTATGTGATACTGATGAAGGCAAAAAAGCCAGAAACACAAGGTTTTTTTACGTTGTGGTTTCGTGGTCGTCGGCATTCGGTAACTTGTGTCTATCACTCTCTTGATTGTGAGTTTTTAATTATTCTAATTTATTTGCATCAATTGTAATATGCAAGAATTTTTATCTAATCTACAGAAATTATATTCTAAACTTTGAGGTGAGAGAGGAGAGGTGAGCTAAGTGAACGGGCTAAGGATCGGACTCTAGGCTAGAAGCCCTAGATTTGATTTCCAACCCGGCTACAAAAATTTACCGAACTTCATTATGACTCTCTCCTCTCGAAAGGCAATGGCAAACAACCGAGAGTAATCTGCTATGAAAAGCCTTAGTTAAAGGCTCACCACACCCTATTTGTAGGGTAAAAGGACTGAAGAGAAATTCTAAACTTAGACTTTGATTCTCAAAAAACTAAAAAATTTGCTCAACAATTCTCCAAGAAAGAAAACTCCGTCCTCTTCTAATATGGATATCGCAACAAGTCTCCTCATTATTGTAACCTTTATTACGATTTTTTTTAAGCGTAATTAATTCAACACCCCCAGATGTGTCAATCATGCAATTATTCTTTTGGAGGACAAATCTCTTCCATTCCACCAAGTAGCTGTTTGCAGTAGTTCTCCTGTAACAAATTTTTGCATTTGTTACGTAGTTCTACTTTTCAATTCATTTCACAATATTTCTAGATCCGACCATGCATTTTTATTTTGTTGCAAGTATTCTTATGCATGCGTTATAAATTGAATGCAGGGATTTTTGTTGCAAAAGTTGGTGGGTTGAACTTTTAGTTCCCCAAGAGCGACTGAACCAAGTAGTTGTTATATTGTGGTCAACAAATTTGAGTGCCGATATTATTGAATTAGACGAATATTAAGTATTCATAGGTCATAGTTATAGTGCCAAGTTCTTGTGTGACCTGTTGTCCATCTGTCGCTCGGCTACTGTGTGTTTTGACGACACATGTTCAAAACATCTGGGGAAAACTGATTTTTCTAGCTGCGCAAATTATTACAAGTTTTTAATCGGAGGCGCATTAGTGTCGATCCATTCCGATCTTCCACGAGTAGCTGTGTTGTGGTGTTCTATTTATCAACTAAAGCAAGCATCGCCAGCTTCGTACTTTGTTGGAAAGTAAATCACTTTGGAATTCATTTATCTTTTGGATGATTCAGTCGATCAACACGTCTCTCACTGGACCAGCTGCATTCAACATCAGCAAGCAAGTTATCATTCGCGAGTGTCTAGTCAGTCGTTGCCTGCTGATTACTGACAAGGATTCCAGCATTTTCACCTGTAAAAGCCATACACGTCCCACTCGTTTGGAAAAAAGGCCTATCATCTTATATTGTGTAAACTTACCAAGCGCTTACGTAAGTAATTTTTATTTTTCCATTTCGGGTGACCGATGTGTATTTGTTTTGGCTTTTTGCATTCATTGAGGTAACCCTTATAGTGGTTACTTGTTTTGGTACTTGTCAATTTAAAGTGGATACACTTTTGATTGTGAACCGGATAATTCAATTTTTACACTGTATGCATTGTTTTGCACAGTTACACATTGCAATTTTTGGAACTGTTGTAAGAAAAATTTCCTTCGAAAAGAGAATTCTCCGCACACCCAGTAAACTGGTAAAATTCGACGTGCGAAGACCCTGATGTTAAAAACTAGCTCAATAAAAATTCGGCGGCTGGGTGATGGGTTGTATTAATTGCTTCTCGAAGTAGTAAAACAAAATAAACATTAAATAACTTTAATATAACTAACAGTAAGCACAAGAAAACACTTGGGTTAATAAAAGTGAATTATCCAAAATTTCCGTCTACTGGCACCACAGGTGTCTGAAACAACACACACCAAGTATTGTGGTGTCAAAGGCTAAATTAAAAACAACTACAATAAGCAAAATCACTCACCTAAAAGACCTTTAACGTGATTACAAAAGATAATATTACATAAAATAATCATTATAGCTGCTCTTCTCTCTTCAAGTTGTTGATTACAAACTTCCAAACAAATGTGTTGACCATAGACAGAACAGGAACCCAAAAACTCATCTCCAGATACAGTGATGTTATCACAGGTGGTACAGGTATTACAAGGATAATAAAAATGGTCGTACAGATAAAACATTATTTTCACCTCAAGGTTGCAGCCTACCAAACTTCCTCTTCAAGGAAGAACCAAAAAAAATACTAAATGCTACAGGACCATTGAAGTTGAAATATCAAAAACCAAGAGTTAAAACCATAAATCATAAAGCCGGGACGTTATAAAGCCATAAATTCATAAAGCCGATACGTTAATAAAGCCATAAATTCATAAAGTTATAAAGCCGCTGTATGCTCAACCAAGACAAAATAATCTAAAAGATTGAAAACGGTAATCAGAAAAAAGTATCTCAACAAGTGGCAACTTACATGGAAAATAATTCCGCAAAAGCGATTTCCAAACTAAGGCATTCAAGTATCGAACAAAACGTCTTACGAAAATATCCTCAATCAAACCACAAACACTCGAAATTTTGGAAAACATAAAATCCGCAAAAGCGATTTTCCAGAATAACATGAGCATCCATAATCACGAATAATAACATTAAACAAAAACTATCTGCATCGATCCATGCAAAAGATCTAAAATATCATGCTGAGCTAAAATTGCACACCTAACTTTCTGACAGAAAAATTTTCCCGGAAGTGATGTCAAGGCAAATCATACGCGCTGTGCATGAACCAACTAGGGTAAACCAGCGGCGTGCGGACTCACAAACAAAAATGAAAAATTTTCGTTACACTTTTTTTTTAAATATTTATTGTTATTAAAAGCCTTTTTTTACCTCCTGGGTTTTATTGGAGTTTTCCCCAAACTACGCAATCATTGTGAGCTGGTCTATAACATCGTGGCAAACAAACTGGAGAGGTTCTCTCCGGATTGCAGCAGACTCTGGTCTCTATTTTGGTCAACCCTCTCATTAGGGGTTGAGATTCAGAAGGCAGTTTTTGTTTCACTTCCACATCGGGAAACTCAACTTATAATGAAACTTTTAATCGCCAATAATAAACTTAATTTTCTTTTTATACCTCTATCATTAATGTATTTGCTACGGCTCAACAATGCAACAACAAGGCGACAAGAAATATCACATGTAGGCTACAGGTTGGCAGCAGAGATAATTTAAGGATAACAATCTTAAAATGATCTGTGTACCTTATCGAACGGATGTGTTAGACAAACATTTAAACCGCGTAACAATCCATTATTTGTAGGTACATATATGTAGCATAGCACATTCGTGTAAACATACGTGTACTATATATTCATGTTTTTATGTTAAAACTATCTGAGGAGATTTAATGAAAGCGAAACAACGTTGTCATAGTTTATATATACTATATTATAGTCATTTCAGTTTTTAATACATGTTAAAAGTCTTACGAAGATGGAATTTAATAAAATTATGCAATTTCGCAATTTAAAAACCCAAAATATATTTATGTATTTTAAGTTTATATCTTTGTGTGCATAGTATATCGTAAGCGATGCTTACTTAACCTCCTAATAATGTTTTAATAATGACCTAGCGGTTAAGAAAGTACATAAAATACCAGCTTTCAAACTACTTCAGTACGGGGGTGATTCGTAGAAAAGTAAGATATTAGTAAGCAACGCAGTCAATAAACCTTGAATAAGAAAACATACCCAGGCGCTGTCTTCTTGAAATCACAGTCAGAGCACGTCGAAGCAGCCATGAAGGCAAAAAATTACTTTCACAGTAATACATACCCAGTGCGACTTCTTGAAGAGAACTGATTTTGAGGTTAGCAGAGCTAAACTTATAGCAAGAGCCAAAGCAATACTCACGTATTACTTTTTTGTTTTTGGCCTTATTTAGCACACACCTTGATGATCCGCAAACTTTTATTTTTATAATTAATAGTTACACCTTCACCTAGTACCATAATTTCATTCAAAGTTTTGAAATCCGGTGTCAGGTTGTTGTATTTACCCCTAAAATTAAAACAACAAAGATATAAGTAAACTTTTTCTTGAATTGACATATTAATTCTTGTTGTCTACGTTTTACTTAGTTTTTCAAAATATTTAAAATCCTGAATTGTGTGAAAAAGGGGAATCGTGAAGGTTAAAGCAGATGCACTATGATTATACTAAGCTCAGTGGATTCTTAATTCGCATGAGATCTCTTGTGTCTGTACGCATGATTTTGCATTTTCAAATTTTTATTCAACATTTAATGAATTTACAAAATCGTGGAAAAGAAATTGCAAAGAAAAATACCAAGAAAGTAATAATTCACAATACGAAATTTGTTAACTACTTTTTGCAAAATACCCATGTATTGTGTAACACTAGGTTCAATAAAGATCAATTTTACAAAAATAATATTTTCATACCTTATGTTTCCAATATTCAAATTCTGCGAATTGCACTCACATTATTCACTTTTAAAACTTTTGTACCAAGGCACAGGTATAAAATTAAGCAAATCATTGTAATAATCTCACCTTAAGTTGGCAATGTATTTATTTCAGATTGAACAAAAAATTATATTATAAAATTTTTCAAAAATAAATCAAGCAAATTAAATTTTCTTTAATTACTTCTAGGAGCTTTTTTGAAAGTGTAGTAGCAATCTTGTTTACTTACCATTGTCAAAAACCATCACTTCACGAACAAAATCACTTCATAACGTTATGTTATACTTGTTAATTAACCATACAAAGTTTGGATTAAAATAATTACATGAGTCATCTTCAAAATTTTTAAAAACGCCAATTTTTTCATACATTTATAAAATCTTCATCTAGAATCACAAAACTCTTGTTTAAACACAAAACAAAAAGAAACAAGTCAACCTATCTTATAACATTTTAATTTCGTTGAGCCATATCTTACACCGCCACAAAATCATTAGACGTCAGTGCTTATGCACTTCTTATTAAATATAAAATTTTGGAGATACAACTTTAGATAACTTTAATAAAATTCTTATTTTGGTAAAACAAATTAAATGGTTCTTATATTTTAAGATGCTTAAATAACCAACACATCTTATTTGGATTCGTCTGCAATCTCAAAATTCCCTGATTAATTTTGAATTATGACAGTATATCTTACACTGCAGTTAGTGGGTAGGTTTACGGCAACTAAATTTAAATCATTTCAAAAGCTCTATTTGGATTTATTCCATTTTAACAAATGCGTAGGTTTTAGTGCAGCGCTCAAATACGATTCTGGCTGTAAACTTACAAATTTTTATAGGAATGCTTGGATTAAATTAAAAATATAAATAATTGGGACATTACAAGAGTTTATTTTGCAATATGGGCGTGTGTAGGCTTATGGTCAATAGTGCTATAGTCATGGTAACATTTAAAATGTTAGCTTTCCTTTGGTATATAGGGTGAGTTGATTTACAGTTGCAGTATACATTTTTTAATTTTAAAATTTTAGTCTAATTCTATTAAGCAGGTACTAATTTTAAAATATTCTTAAGAGTAGCAACTAAAATTATTTTTAATGCATACAACCTTGTCCATTTCGTTGCAGTATCCATATAGAAAAATTGTGTAATACATACATGCAAATAACACAGAATTACTCAATTATAATAAATTCTATATTAGTGTACATTTCCTAGTTTAGTTTGATCAGTTATATAATAAATTTTCCAAAACAAAATGAGATTTATTTTAAACCCATAAATATTATAAAACATCTACCAAAAAATTATTGCATGAACTGAATAAAAAATCGATTGAACTACATTAATTTAAAAATTAAATTATCAGATTCCAATTTATTTGTTTTTAGCAAGGTTGAATATCCTTAAAATAACAACAAACAAATATTTGTTCGTGATCTTAAATCTGTAGAAGGTTAAGTAGGTGTCAGTCTAGTTTCATAAAGAAAACATGATTTAGAACAAAAATTACAATTAACAAAATTTACATATTGCTTTAATTAAATACCCACTTATTTATCCCGGATTTAAATTAAATTGATTGATTTGGAGCAAACGAAGGCTATTTATTCAAAGTAATGCAAATTTGATTGTTAGGAATCCTGCTAAACGTTCTATAATTTATATCAAATTAAAATTTAAAAAATAGCTGCAAAGCAAACACAATATAATTTAAGAGACATTTAATAATTATTATAGTTGACGATAATAACCAGTGTACAGCATGTTATAAAAATTGCAGGAAAACGACCTTGAATAACGTAGTTGCGGTCAGCATCGAAGCGTATCATCTAATTGAAGATTTATATTGAGCTGAACGAGGAATGCAATCCTTATAAGTGCAGAAAATCTTCGAAAGCTTACCATAACCATTAAATAATGATTAAAATCCCACACAAATAAAAACTTAAATAATAATTTTTGAATGGATATTTATATTATAATTTATAATATGCATAAAATCAGACAAATAAATTAGTAACCACGTATTAAGTTATCTATGTACGTCAAGTGTAACAAATTGTATTAATGGCATAAACGAGAGGTAATCTGAAGTGGATAATTACAAAAATATAATTTAATTTAAGTTTTGTTTGTTTTACTAATTTCCCATTATTGTTTGCAAATTAGCAAGAACAGATCACATTTATTAATTTTATTTCAAAGTTTGTACTCTTTATTAATAACATAATATTGTTATTTAAAAATAAGTAGGTACCTACTAAAAAATTTTTAGTTTAGATTGAAACATTTATTACAAATCAAAAAATTGAGAAAATCTGATTATTAAAAATAGCAATTCAAAAAAATAAATTTTATAGTGTCTTTAAATTGATCAAAAACCCACTCTAAATCATACGGTGGCTAACCAAATTAAGAGACGTTGTTAAAAGGGTTTTAAACTTTTCGAAATAAACCAAAACATTACAACCTAGTTAACTAATAGATACTAAATCCAAAAACGACTTGCCTTTTGGCAGTGGGATTTACTAACTTAACTGTAATATGTGTTATTTAATATAGATCGGACAAAGCGGTTGATCCATTAGTTCCCACATCAAATAACATAAAATCAGCATAGCCAAAATAATGAAACAGTTAGTTACGAAAGTTAGAAAATAGAAGTGTGCTGATTATTTTCGACCCCAGTTCTCTTTCTGGGTTCTATGTTTGTTTTGTGTTTGTTTCAGTGTAAGCAATATTGCCGAAGTAGAATACTCATCACTTCAACTTTCAGATAATTATTATGGCAATAGCAAAATATTATAACTCCCCAAGTTTATAAAATCGGATTCTAAAATATATGTAATTTTAAATTTATGACTGCTACTTCTTTTTGTTATCTATTTCCAGTGATAAATCAAAAGATTACAATAATCTATTTTATTATTATTTTTAAAGTTTGAAAAATTTCTAGAAAAAATATAATTTTTTTCTGGGCATTATAAGTACGCATTATAAGTACCTTAAAAATTTACAGTAATATCACGTTACTGACAAAAATGTATCATTGACATCCAAAAATGTAAAATTCCATTTAAGTTTCAATATTAATTTCTTGTTTAAACATCTGCCGAAAATTATTACCAAAAACGTATTAATTTGTAATTCTAGACGTGGGTTATTAAGTAATAAAATATTTACTCCTACATGGGTTGAATATCCCAAAACAAAACTGATTTAATTTTTTAAATTACATAAAAAATATTTTGCAAAGAAATTTTAACTTGGAGAGCCATTAAATTGGAGCTCGTAGAAGTCCAATTAATTAAATATACGCATAAAAAAGCAATTAATATTTCATAATTTTTTGTACTATGTAACTTGTTATTTAATGCAATTGTGACAAGTACGTTTCAAAATATTCACTCCTACAGTATGGCCATGGATGTGTTGACAATAGTAGCATTAGCAATGACGATGGCGCCTGAAAACCGCCCTGTACTAACGTGGGTTGAATAAGTTGAATTGCTTCTGAATGATTATAATCTACATATTATTATATTAATAAAAATTGCTATATAATATTAATATTTAATGTTAAATAAAAAACAAAGATTTATCGTACGTACAGTCATTCATAATTCGATATGTAACTATCTAGAATTGCATAATCTTCCATTTTATGTAGAACTCTTTTCGCAAACGCCATCAGAAGATTTTTCAAGAAAAGGCAGTGATAATAATTAGCAAAATGGATTTCTCCATAACTCAGACTCAGAGGTTAGAAATCCTTTTTGTTGAAGAGCTACATCGCAAAACGAATTGGGTATTTTTGCTTAAAATTTTTTATTTCCTAGCGTTGATGCATGCTTTACTTTTGCTTATTGGTAAAAAGAACTACCAAATCTGATAAGTCTTGGTATTAAGAAAATCGCTTATTAATCAAACAAGAAAAAACATCGACCCACTGTGGATGATTTTATCGGATGCATGTTAAGTTAATTCGATATCCGTTGAAATTTTTATTTGCTTTATTCCTACCGAGCAGTCGATACACTCCGAAGTTAATTAATTATTATCCAACAAGTTATTCCTTTTCAAATATTATAAATCAAAAATCAACGTCACATTAACGGAAAATAAAAGTTATGGTAATCTGGGGCTACTTAGTCACTTGGGGTTACTTAGTCGCTCATAACAACTTTATTATTATTTTTTATATACTTATTACTAATAGCGAGCGAGGAAAATATGGGCCGGAACAGGTCAGCGACCTAATCCATGAAGGAAATGATGATGATGATTAAAATAAACTAGAGGCCTAGTAGGCCCATAGCTTGTTGAATCATGTGATTCTATTGCTTCCTAATTTTTGCCTTCCGTTCCCAATCTCTCACGCCTATACTTCTGAGATCCTCTTGTACTTCTCTCTACCATCTACTCCTTGGTCTCCCCTTTCTCCTCGTACCTTCAAAATTCATTTCTCCTATCATCTTGGACATTCTTGTCTCACTCATTCTTGTCAAATGACCCAACTGTTTCAATCTTTGCGTCTTGACATAATCCACTATACTCTGTTTGCCAAACAGTTCCTTTAGTTCATGAACCACCACCCATTAACTTATTTTCTTACAAAAATCTTTCTGAGAATCTTTTTTTCCCAGACTTCCAGCATTGTTCTATCTTTCGTTCTCAAATGTCTTATACAATTTCAATTTCAGTGTAACAACTTTACTAAATTTTTATATTTTTGCTTGTTTTGTTTTGTTTTTTTTATTATGATTTTACTTTTCTTGACAGATAGCTACTGTTAATAATAATGGTCGGTACAAACAAGGTAATTACTGGAATTAAATCTTACAAAGACTATAATTTAAACGATCTAAAAAAAGCTATCGAATTCGTTTGATCTGATATACTGTAATGGAATTTCATTTTTATAAATTTCAAATTTCTACAATTGAGATTTTGATTCTGATTTTTCTTAAGTTTGAGTTTTTAATTTTGATTTACTCGGACGAATGAAATTATTTGTTTTCATTTATTGTGTCGAAGTAGTGGATTGCAGAAACGTAATTTTCATAGGTGGAATATTGTCCTAATACCTAAATGAGTTAAATTAATCAAAAATGGAAAAGCGTTTAATTTTAATAATTTAATTTTTTTTGATGTTTTGTTTTCATACCAAATTTTAAAATAAAGTGTAGTGCGGAGGTAGCAAACTGTAATCGTTGGTACGCTTCAGAAATGCGAGATGCGTAATAATTTATTGCGTGGTGAATTCAAAATGTTTAATTTGGCAATGAATTTTTCAAATTTGGCTGGCGGAATTGACCAATCGGCATGAGACACGATTTTCCAAAATCTAAAATTGACAGGAAGTGAAAAATTGAAGGGAAGGAAGTTAGTTGCGTTTAAACATTTTTGAGGTTAACCACGTTATACAAATGTTGAACCTTCGTTAGAGTTGAATAATTAATTCATCACACTTCATTAATTAAATCACTAGTGGAACCTTTATAATCACTAATTTAATTTATTCGGTTAAGAAGATTAATTCATGTGTTTAACTTGCGATGTATTAAATGTGTGCTGCGCATTTGCTACCAATTTTCGTATCATCGGTGTCATAGCTACTATAATTTTTGAACTGATTTATTCGGCGCCAGATTTAAAATAAAATGAAAACAATTTTTTTTATTTGTGTACAAATTTATTTCAGATATTATAAATTTTTATTAAAACGTTTTAATTGTCTTCAAGTTGTAGAAATTATTTGACAACTAAATGTGTAAATTTGTAGGACAATTATTTATAATTTTTGGTTTTTCAACTGTGTTGAATGAATTTAACAGGAAAATTGCGTTTCATTTGTTTAGTGAATTTAAATTTTATTACAATATTTGTCTGATTAAATTGCCATTAATTCCCTGTAACAACTTTGTTTTATTTTTGATTGTGGAAAATTTGAAAATCTCCCTGAATTCACAAACTGAGCGAGTCTTGTGTTTCCGAGGTATCTGAGTAGCTGGACCTTAAGTAAGCCGTTGTTCAACAGAACACGACAGTACTTATTTAAAAAAATATATACAGTGACAAGGTACCTCGAACAACGATAGCTCGAAAGCTTCCTAGAAGACCTTTGAGCTTAGTTGGTTGTCCAACGATTTTACCTAAAGCAAAAAAACAGTATTATATTCAATTAAAGATTTTTTTAAATCAGGATAGATGTGAAAATGGTTTTATTAGTAAATACCTCGACAAGCATTTTGCGTGCGATTTTTAGAATTTTGTGACCAGTGCGCGCATGACCAAAATGATAGAAGAAATTTGCATACCGCGCAAAAAAAAATAACAGAAAAATGAATTTGGGAACGCAAAGCAATAAAATTTTACTTTTTGATTGCATATTGCAGTAGTTTACCGTAAAATTGCTTTTCGGGTTTTTAGTAAATTGTTTAACTTTGAAAAAAAACTTAAATTTACACTATAACACTTCTGAAGTCTAAGGCGAGACTAATTAGTTTTATTTTGATTATTTATTTATTAGAAAGTAGCATCTTGGATCATCCAAACACACACCTACTCGTACTCAATAACTTTTTGATACTCAAAAATTTGTCTGAGTATAATTTTGATTGGATTATTTTTTTTTAGTATTCAATTACTTAGTTAAATATAATTATAATTATTGCACAGATTTTATTGGTTTTCTTAAAAAGTTTTACTGTAAAAATAAATAACATTTTGAACCACGACCCCTGGAAAAATTTTCTTAGGGTTCACCGTAGCTACGAGTCGGCTAAGGTAAATTTCAGCGGGGTTTTACAGGTAAATCATCGCAATATGTAGGCTACGATCAGTTAGATTCTTCATGTAACTTCTTTCCAATCTGTCTTGTCTTAATATTTATTTTTTATCTTAACTGTGGTTTAAGTGTAGCTAATTATGCAAAAACTGCACGTTGAGATAACAAAACTCAAATTATCTGCAGAGAGTTAGAATTTCATTAACTTCTATAGAATATTGAGAGTCGTTCATTAGCCTCAATGCGGATTTTAAAAATTTTCACTACCCAAGACGCTAGAAAATATATCAAAAAGCAATAATAAAACATAAAATTTGCGGACCATTGTAAATAAGGCTTACAGTTTTGAAAATTAACCTTATGATAAGGTTATAAATATAATCTGCGTACTTGGTAGCATTCAACAATACATCAGATTCTATCGCAATGAATGTATCGTAATGGATGTTCAAGACCTTGTCAACCTATTTGATCGTGACGATCGTTCGACAATAGATTTGTTACACATTTACATTTCGCTGGCTTAGAGTTACAGGGTTCTATGTTACAAAAGCTAAAATTTAAAAAAATGAACTTCAAAGATTTCTAACTTCTAAAATGAGGATCACTTGTATTTTGAAATAGTTTTACTTTTAAATTGACTATTTTAATATGGACTTAGAAGTCTGGGATTCTATTTAGGGGGTAAATTAGCACTCGTAGGACTTTGGTAAGCAAGTAACTCAATTTATTTAAAATTGTAACATAGAACCCTGTAACTCTAAGCCAGCGATTTGTTACCTGAGAATAAGCGGTTCTTTCCCAGGCCAAAAAAAATTGAAAAGAGATGAACTGGGCCATTTTGACTAACGCTTAAGGTCCATTTACATAGGGTAGTGTATTGATAAGGTAGTGTGTAAAAACTATTATATCGTCGCTGTTTTGTATTAAGGGCGAATAAGCCATTTTACGAAAATTACATATTTCTTTCACTTCTTTCTCTTTGCACAAATAATTTCAAGCATTATTTTTGTATTTTATAGTAAGTAATATCCTTAGAGTTTAATATAAACACTTAAAAAATTTTAAATCATTAATAGATAACTCGCACAATAGTCATAAACGTTGCGCTTGTAAAGTTTTTCATTTGGTTTATTCGCCTTTAATACAAAACACCGACGATATTGTGTTTACATTACAACGCTTCTTACAACGTCCACAGTGGCGTGAACGGTACCATTAAATACCGTTACCTTAAGTTTTACACTACACACTACCCGGGGGGGTGAATGTAAACTGAGCCAATGGTAAAGTGGGCCAAATTTTGAAAATGGTAAACTGGGCCAAAACCAAATTTTATTAAAATTTTGAAAATGGTAAACTGGGCCAAAAGCAAATTTTATTAAAATTTTGAAAATAGTAAACTGGGCCAAAAGCAAATTTCACTAAAATTTTATTAAAATTTTAAAAATAGTAAACTGGGCCAAAAGCAAATTTCACTAAAATTTTGAAAATGGTAAACTGAACCAAAGTTTAATTTCCTATAGAAATAGTGGAAGATTTATGTTTATAGTTTAGTGGTGTGCCGGTGCGAATTCTTTTTTGTTATTATTTAAAAAAAAATATCAAAAACTAACTGTAACCTACCGACAGATCTACATCCTCGCGCAGATTTATTTGTTTTCAGCTTATTTAGTTTAATTTCCTATAGAAATAGTGGAAGATTTATGTTTTTACCTACCATTTTTACCTTTAATCCCTTCCACATTCATAAGGAGATCTATCTAATACCTCTGACCTGGACAGTCATCGTCTTTGTGAGTTAGCTCATCTAAAGTCATCTAGTACTGTATCTCGGCTTTTCCATTAGGTATTTGTAACCTTTTGACATCTCAATGAGTAGATTACCTGCTTTTGTTATTCAATTGGTTTTTATAGCTAATTTAGCACCATTATTTCTATTAACATTAAGTAGGAACCCCCCTAAAACAAAATTAAAAACCAATAGTGCTATTGTTTTGTACCTGATTTGTACCCAATTGTACCATCGATAAAAAATTTTGTACCTTAACAGTTTTCCGGAAAAGCGGAAATCAAATGTGGGGTTCCTACTTAATGCTGTAACCCCCATGTCAGCAAAATTAAAATCCGATGATGCTATTGTTTTGTACCTGATTTGTACCCAATTGTACCATCGATAAAAAATTTTGTACCTCAACAGTTTTCCGGAAAAGCGCATACCAATTGTGGGGTTCCTACTTAATGCTGTAACCCCCATGTAAGCAAAATTAAAAACCAATAATGCTATTGTTTTGTACCTGATTTGTACCCAATTGTACCATCGATGAAAAATTTTGTACCTCAATAGTTTTCCGGAAAAGCGCAAACCTAATGTGGAGTTTGCGCATTGCAGGCAAAATATTATAATTATTTGCATTTTTTAATTACTGTACCTTCCCTTTGTTGTATGCCGGCTACAAGGGATTATTAGTACTTTGTAATTTACATTGTGTAGTAGCTATTATAATTTGCTATAGGTAATAGGTACCATGGCCCCCTTAAATCATCATAAATAAATTTAATTGTACCGATGAGCAGATATATATTTTAAAATAACTATTAAAAGAAAACAATGCCAAATACTGCTTCTAAAAATATACATAATAGCAATAAAGTCCAGACAGGGACGTGCCCAACCAACTTTTTTCAGGGGGGAGCAATTCCAAATTTGCCAACTGAATTAATTAAAAATTGCCCACTTTTTCTAGATTTTGCAACTTTTTGTAAATTTAGATATAAAAAAATGCCAACTTGACCAACTTTAGAGTGTTTTTCATGGGCGTCTATAAGATCATTTTCAGGGGGATGAAAAGCAAAAAAAAATTTATCATAAAAGAATTTTAATCATTTAAAACTGAAAGTTTTAGAAAATTTAAAAAATTTGGGTTGGTGAAAAATTAAATGTCTAAAAAAACTTAAGTAGCCAAAAGCTAGGGGGGCCAGCTGACCGTTTTGCTCTTCCCAATGGACGCCCATGATTGTTTTGCCAAATTTCAAAAATATTGTAGGAGAATCTCCCTCCCATCTCACCCTTGAGCATGTCCCTGAGTCCAGATATTGTAAATTTAATACAAACTAACATTACAATTTGTAATTATAATATCTACGTACTGCCAATATCTAATGCAATTGAAAAGTTGGTAACTCATAAATTTTCAAATCACTGTTTCATTGAGTGACAAAGTACTTTCTCACGTATCAGTCAAGCATATTATTCTAAATAGCACTTAGTGGTTAAATAAAAAATTATATTTATGTATCCACAGTGCATCAACCATGGTACAAAAGACATGGGTGGTGTAAGCTTCAATTTTTTTACTGAAAAATTTATTTAGTAAAAATTGTTTATTTACAAATTCTAAAATGCCGGAGTCAACTGAAGTCTACGTTGCTCGCTTGAGATCTTACAATCAATTGATTAAAAATAAATTTAACGAATAGGAAGGCGGCAAAAAAGGCCTAAAAGTAATAACGGTAAAGTATTACTAAGTATTGGTAGTACAAAATATTTAGGGGAATACCCAGTAAAGAAAAATTCTTAGAAAAATAAACACAATGTAAATTATAAAGTACGAATAATCCCTTGAAGCTGGCATATAACAAAGGGAAGGTACAGTAATTAAAAAATGCAAATAATTATAATATTTTGCCTGCAATGCGCAAACTCCACATTGAAAACTGTTGAGGTACAAAATTTTTCATCGATGGTACAATTGGGTACAAATCAGGTACAAAACAATGGCATAATTGGTTTTTAATTTTGCTTACATGGGGGTTACAGCATTAAGTAGGAACCCCACATTTGCTATGCGCTTTTCCGGAAAACTATTGAGGTACAAAATTTTTTTTCGATGGTACAATTGGGTACAAATCAGGTACAAAACAATAGCATCATTGGTTTTTAATTTTGCTGACATGGGGGTTACAGCATTAAGTAGGAACCCCACATTTGATTTCCGCTTTTCCGGGAAACTGTTGAGGTACAAAATTTTTTATCGATGGTACAATTGGGTACAAATCAGGTACAAAACAATAGCACTATTGGTTTTTAATTTTGTTTTAGGGGGGTTCCTACTTAATGTTAATATTATTTCTGCCAATGGTTTCCATGGACTACCTACTTAAATACTGCAATCGGTCACTCAAATCCTAATAATTACACATCTTACGATTTTTTCTAGCGTAGATAGAACTTAAATAAACTCATTCTAATAAATACTATGCACATAGTATTATATATGTGGCAAATGCGTCATTGTGCATTCAAATGGACATAACTTACAGGATTCTAAATCTAAACAAAATAGTGAACCTACCCAGCAATAAGAAAAACTGCTACGGCGTTTCCACTGATTCCAAAAAAAATGCCAATAAATTATACTGCGGGAAAGTTTTAGATAAAAATTAAACTAGGTCATCTGTACCATTGATATTCATAACGTAATTTGGTGCTTTTACAGTCCATCATGCGTAGATTAACATAACTGACTACGCGATAGAGTAAATCGCAAGGTCAATCCATCGGGTATCACAAACAACAGGTGTTTTGGATAATACCATTAACCTATGTAAATATAAAGATATTAAACCACAGGGCGATAAACAAAATGACTACCATTTGATGTAACACATTCTAGAAGTTCCACCGGATGGCACAATAATAAAGTGCAACTCGGATGACCGCAGTTCTTTGGCTTCAATGTATTATCATTAGTATAAATCAGATAATTAATTAATTTTACTTGACTGTTTTCTTGTGAAATAATTTTGGTTTCTACCATTTATATTAAGAAAATTTGTTGACCTAATTCCGTTTGCTCACCGAGGTAGCACACAATATTGGGGTAATATTGAGGCAATATTGAGGTAATATTGTGTTACCTGGGCAAGGTGCAGAAAAAACATTCTTTGTTGGTATCATCTCAAATTTATGTAAATCTACCCATCTACGAAACCTCTCAGTACAGCTACACTTGAGTTCAGACAATATTTAGAACAGCAACCACGAAGATCTGCCAGAATATAAATTCTTATGTAATCGAGTATTTGAGTGGCTTTTACATTAATAATTAGTATTCAAATAAAAATACTTCCGTATTTTTATGGTAACCTTGTAACTTATCTTATCTCTGCTATTAAAGCTGGTTAAAATTAACCTTTTAATATATTGTTTATCATATACCACATTCAAACTATTTTAAAATAAATTATAACTGATATGAGTATCTCTTAGTATAAATTCGCAATTGTTATAAGTTTTAATAAGCTCCAGGGGCCATGATAGTATAGAAGGTTCCATAGCCTCGATTGTTGTAAGGACCAAATTTCGAGGCTACGTTAAAGTGCGTCAATATCCTGTTTGAGATCAATTATGGGCCAATTCTTTTCTCCCTTAATTACTGCAATTATTTTCATAGAAAACCAGAGCATAAAGAAACTTCTTTCTGTAGCTTATTAAATTTCTCTAGTATCTAATTTACATTCAAATTTTAATTTATTTGTTATATAAATAGAACCAAAATATGTGGAACCTCCAACTGAAATTCACGTATGAGTAAACAGTCATTCATTTACGTTATCAGTTACGCTTAAATATGATTAATTAAAATTATTTGAAAGAAATTTTTTTGACGTACAAAATCACTTTAAGTATTTTAATATTTCTGATAACTTATAATTTACCAATATTACATCCTTAAATTTTTTTAAGAATCGATAATCAAATATATTGCAGTAAATGAGTCACACAAGATACATAACTTTTTAAGTAAGGATTACCTATATTTGTACTTAATTAATTACTGTGCTACAAATACGTCACTGGAAATATTGTTATACATTAAAAAGTAAGTACCGACAATTCTTCTGTACTTATAACATTCTGAAGAAATACTGGATTATCCAAGATTTATCACTTAAACAATCAGTAAAAATTGATCAATAAAACATCTCTAATTTGATTTATTAAACAGTAACAATAAAACTTAAGGTTAAGTGAGGTCATGAATATCACTGAAATATAATTATCATTTAACCGTAATTTATTTTAAATTAAGTGCATAAATCGCAAGAAGTTGCCTTTATGTAAACATGCTCGTGCTATTATTAAACAAATTCTTATTAAAAATGTAATTACACGTAATTGTAGCCTTGCTTTAAAGAAAACCTTTGACTCCTGGCATAGGCACACCCAAGTTACCCGTCAATGCCAATACCGGAGCACCCGGACTCTCCGGATTTGCAACCGGTCAGTGGACGCGCGATATCCAACAGTGAAAGCTCAACTGTGTCGGTGCAGCGTGTGTGCTGTGTTTAAAATGAAGTCTTATTGTTTCGTTATATTTTTGGTTTGTATTTAAAAATAATTTTTAAACTAATTTAAATTTAATTTTTTTATTTAATCCTAAAACTTTTTAATTTTTTGTAAATAAAATTGAAATCACATCAGTGAAACATTTCGCCAGTATCAATAAAAATTTGAATTAGCAATAACTGGTACTTCCTTAGGAAGTTCGCTTTAACAATAGTTCAATAGGTGAAGTAATAAATTACCCAATTTTTGCAACTTATTAGTGTTATTGAGATTTTTAGCAAAACACTTGTGAACTGTTTTTCTTTGCTATTATTATTACTATTAAACCAATATTTAATTATTTAATATTTACTTAGACAATGTTAGACATACCATGGAAAGAAATGTAATTTTATTTATCTCTAACGGCGTTTGAAAGCAAATTTAAGAAACTTCCGGTATTTACTTTTATTTTGCATTTCCTATAGATAGGCTTTCCATAATAGAGTTATTAATTAATAAACTAGAGCAAATCAGTACAGACAAATATCAAATGTCCATTCTATATTAAGTAATATACCTTTAAGCTAAATTGGAGTAAGTTGAAAGGTATCGTGTAGAAATATTTTCTACCATTTTTAAAAACACAAAATTTAAAATTGTTAAATTTTATTTAATTTTATTGATAATATTATTAATTGTGTTCTAACTGATTACACCGAATGTTAATTTATTTAATAATAAAAACATTATAAATATTTAAATTAATTCAACAAGTTTATGGTATTAACAAATAGTTATTTTGACCAAATAAAAATGTAAACAAAACATAATTTTATTAATAATATGTCTGAATTCTTAAAATTTTTAATGTCAATGTTAGTTCTACATTGTCTTAATATCGAAATACGGATGATCGATCACTTTTTTATTAATTTTCCGAGGACATTCATTATAAGATGTTTTATTAAAGAAGTAAATTGGCTATGATTTTCATCTGAAATTCTCAAGATGTGCTTTTTGCCAGGTCACCCTATTTTGAATTTTGATTTCAAAATTGTACCCAATTTGTACTGATACCCAAATATTTTTCGAGATATTTTAAAAATTTGCTTTTGTAGGCATGTGAAATGCTGGCTCAGTTCGTTTTGAGTTGTAGTCTTTTATTTGTTTGTACAGTTTTTGAGATAAATATTCAGTATAAACTTCAAGGGCAATAATTCAGGACTCATTTTACACAGTAAAACTAAGAATTTCGCATAATCCAATCACGCACTATTGGGATTTTTCTTAACATTATTTACTTCACGATATAATGAAGTTAGAATCAGCTACATAAATTAGCACTTTTAGTATTATCATTCATTATTTTAATGAAGAATGACTAATACCTTTCTTTAATTGTCATGAATTTTTTTTTACACCAGTCGAAAAAATTAAGTTAAATTAAGATAAGAAGTTTCTTATTAGGTTTCAAAAATTTTATTTAATATAATATAATAATTTAAATAATTTGTTAACTAATGCAAGAAGATATAAACACAGTTTATTTTTTCCGCGAAGTTTCAACGGTCCGACAGCCTTTCAATTTTCTTTTAATAAGGCGAAAGGAGACATTTTTATGTATATCAAGCATTCCATTAAATTTTAACTTCAACTTCGATTATTTTTCGATTTGCAAATTACCTAATTACGATTTACCATTTATAAATCTTATCAGCAATTCTAATCTTTTCGTCTCATTTAATTTTTCTCAATTACTTTATTATTAATTAATTACTTCTTCCTTCTATCAAATATATCCTTGACTGTGTCCAAATTGCTTTCTTTGACTTCTTTTTATCTCTTCTTGTTTCTGTAGTTAACACTTCACTTCCTGTCCATTCAAATGATTCTCTGCTTCTACTGTAATTCTTTATTCAATTAAATCTTTCATAACGTATATCTCCCAACCTTTCAATTTTAAATTATAAACGTTTTGGCGTGAAAAGCACAGGGGCGGATTCAGCAACTTTTTTAAGGAGAACGATTCCATAGATTGAAAAGAAAAATGCTAAAATTGATTTAAAAGCTATTCGTGCATGACAAATATTATCAAATTATCGATTTAAATAAATCACTATTTTTTCTAACAAAAAGAAATGACAATTGTGGTGATAATTAATTGATATTAAGTTGTAAATAATATACTACACCTTGACTTTTAGTATGCGCTCCCACACAATGTACAACTTTTATATTTTGTTATTTTAATCATTCTATTGTAACCCCTTCAAGAGGTTATCCTGTAGCCTCGCTAGCAATGAATTAAATTAATATACCAGCAAATTTTGTGATTTGTAAGAAGATTTAGAAGTTTTAATCAAGTTTAATTAACATATCCAGCCTGGATAAAAAAACAAAATTTTATAATCCAGCCTGTGGATGAGGAAGTCTTCGTTCCGCTATGACTTGAAAGGTTTCTTGAATACATAGTTTCTAAATATTTAAAACTGAAATATTTTAACACTTATTAGTATCTAAGTTAAGTTGTTAAAATTTATATAATATTTTTTCGATTTCGATTTTTATTTCAAAATGCCTACTAATTAATTTCTTTAATTGATTTTTTATTTATAATTCATATTATATTTATCTTGATGTGAAATTATTTATTATTAATAAATAAAAAGAAATTTTAAGATTTCTACTGTCCTGTACGCCAATCAATCATAATTTATAAACGTAGAAAATTTAAAATAGATTTACACCGTATCAAGTTTTCTAATGTTTGACATAATCTAACAGAAATAAATGCGCCTTTGCAATTACACTTTGTGAAAAGGATAATTACTTTGCATTACAACAAATAAAACTTATTTTCTATACCTATCGTTGCAAATAGCAAGAATGAACTAAAAAATAAATCAGTTGCTGCAATGTCAAGGAATTAACTTTCGATTTCAAAATTTCAAGAAAACCTCGTTACACGTGTATAATAACAAATAACTTTTTTGTTAATATGTGACAAAATTGTATAAACATTTCAATTATTTTGAAATTTGGGGATTTATAAAAGAATTGATAAATTAATATCTATCTCAATTTATAATAATTATTATACAATTAGTTCAGATAACGTAATATTATTGATCTCTTACTGTTAATATACTGTTAATATAATATAATATTAAAAAATTATTCAAAGTATTTTTTGATTCTTTATTAGATCAACAACATTTTTCAAAAACTATCTAAAGATAATAAAGTTTTCAATGTACTCGTATAGCAACAATTCTCAAATATTTTTGAACAGAATTGATTTTATTTTAGTTAAATCACATTTAAACAAAAGTTTTTGTACAATTTTTATTTAATAGTTTTACTTACAAGAGCAGCAAATGGAATTTTACTAGATGAGTCGACTAGTTCAATAATGACACTTTCAGTTTACCTACAATTTTTTACATTATTTTCTTCAAACTCACAATGTGACTATGAAAACTTTTGTATGATTGCTATAGCTTTTTACAAAATTTGTTTCTAAAATATTTAAATTAGACATCCAAGACCAAAATAATTATTTTGTACTTAAAAATTTAAAAATGCTATGAATAAATTTTTTTATTTGTAAAATATGTTTTCCAGTCAAAATTATTGATGTACTTGTTTTCAGTAATGTAAGTATTTATTCTCAAGTTATTAGCATTTGATATTTTTCAGAACAAACATTTCAAAAATTCAAGTCAAAAATAGATTTTTAAAGATAAACGTTTGAAAAAAATTTAAGTACGAGTACTTATGTCAATGATTTTACCATATAAGTTAAATTAAAAATGATTAGGTCCCGAGGTGTAACAATTTGGCATAAAATACCCCACAGTATATTTTAACCAAGTTTTTTTTTCAAATTTTTAAAAATTAGATAAAACTAAATCCCACAAATACAAATCACATAATACCACAAGAAAATATTTGTTAGTCACTTAACCGGAATGATTAATAAAGATAATTGCTATATAAGTAAGAACACCTCCAAATTGCAAGAAAATTTTAACGTTTGCGTCAAAATCGATTACTTAGGACAATGTGTCACCAAAAACCTTAATTTTTATTTATTTTTGTAAAACTTGAATAATTTAAGAAATTTCACAGAAAAATTGCTTGTAACACCTACAACCTATCTTCATCCCACAGTACACATCAGTCACAACATTTGCAATTTTAACTTTTTTAAATCGTTGTAAATTCTTGGGTTAGGTGTGGCCATGCGATATTGTCTTTAAAGATTTAAAAAAGAAATCTGATGAAGATAAATTTTAATTTGTTTTGGCATTCTTACTCATATCCAGTACAAAAATACAAAATCATTTACACTATCTATGGAGTTTTGGACCGAAAGAAACTAAATAAAAAATTCGTAGTTTTAAACGTTTTCTTTAAATAATCTCTTCTGATTTGTTGTGTTTTTCTATTGAAGTTACAATTCAAGAATGTTTAAGGTAATTATTACTTTTTATGATAGTATCTACATCGATTTCTATCACGTTTCAATTATAATGCCGACAAAGCAAGCCTGCACGACTAATAGTAGGAAATATTATTGGATACATCTAAATACTTTGATACAATTCAATTTGAATTACGATCAACAGTAGGTAACAAATCACAATAAGTTTTACAAAACATTTTCAATAGATAATCTAATATTTTTTTTAAACTGCATTCCTGTATTTCGAATTGACCAAAGTTATCCAAGTACGAAATTTCAAACCTTTTGTAGTTTGAAAAATATAATCAAAACCATTTAATTTACCAGAAAAAATAGTTTAACAATCTCTTCCGATATATAAAATTGCACTGAAAGCATACACTTTTCACCTTTTTTGAAACGTTTATTTCGACGCTTTAGCTTTCATTTAATTCTGATTATCGTAATTAATTTTTCACTTTAATTGAATCTTTTAACTAAAATTGGTTGCAAATTGCTTCCATTTTGAAAAACGTTTCATTTTATGGTTATAGTGGGTTCAAGAGTTGCTGTACTTATGTATGAGTAATTGTAGTAGAATTTCTAATTAACTAAAATAAGATATTATTTCCAATTAATTTAAAAAAGAATTATTTTTATTTTATTACAAAATTACCTTTCATAAACTTTTAAACGTCTATATCTGTCTGCTAGTACCGATCATAATGATAGAATTTTAATTAACTCATATAATTTCTACAAATTACCATGACTTACTTAGATTTATAATTACATTATTTATAAATGCAAAATTAAATAATTAAAAAAATCAAATTATCGCACATTATTTTATTTACATCTTCAACTTTTCACATAAAATTTAATCATTACTTGCGACATTTAAGTTCATTCTCTAATGCCAAGTATAATTAAAATCGAATTATATACGGATGGTCCTCAAAACCTATTAAAATCTCCAATATGATTTCGATTCGATAAATAATCAATAAATAAAACTTTATGTTTCTTTTACTTTCATCAATGCTGTAGGTAATTTTCAGAAAGATATTACCGATATCATTTCAAAACATAAAAATTTAACTGCCTGCTTTAATTTCCAATTATTTACGGATAAGTAAATTACAAAAAATTTATTGCACTAATTTTGTGAATATTTCATTCAATATAATAATTAATGCGCTCGCCAAAGGAAATTTGCATTAAATGAATGAGATCTTATTAGCATAATAGTAGGTATGTTATCACTTTCAACGAAAAAATTTTAATTTGGACGTTTAACTGTCAGTTTAAAATATTTGCTTGAAAATTTAGTAGTAGGTACTACTGGAAATTTTTATTTTCAGTTTCTAAATTTAAATGAGTTGTATCTGGACTACATAATATTTATGGGAACCTACCACATACTACATAACCTATTATAGGTATAAATGGGGTTTCATATTTAATTGTTTTGACATGAGATATGCATTAGTCGAGTGACTAAATATTAATAGTTTAAATTGTGGCTTCTTTGTACTCTTCTCAATATTAATCAACAGAGCTTTATTTCATTATTATTGCATCCACTCAACTATTGTGTTGACTGCCCCCCCCCTTCATAAAAAAAGCACCTCTGTTAAATATTTGGTTCCACTAACTAAAATAATTTGTTTATATTATTCACTTAAAGTAAACTTTTTCTATTTCATTCCCAAGTTTGGGTTTTACAATAATCTAACAATGTTTATAAATTACACGATTGCAACAACAGTTTATTTGCATGTATATGTAAAATACCTACAGGTTTGTTTACTAATAATTATTATATGCATACAAATTGAATGTTTTAACTTTTTTCGAGACTTGAACCGAATTATAGGTTTGCATTTTCACACCATTTATGGAAGTAGTCCTTCTCGCATACATATTGTCGTGTTCTGACGAACAACTCTTTAAATCCCGTAGCTGTTGAAGTCGGAGTTTTGCATAAACGAGACTCTCCCTCAGTAGTAGGTTCCAAAACTTATTTGCAAACTATCCACAATCAATAAAACAAATTTCTCAGGGATAAAATTATAATTTAATGTGACGATAATAGTATTCATAATCAAATAAACTAATAAATTGAGACGAAATTTTTGTAATTAAACCTTATCGATTCAATCGATAATTCCAAAATCATGAAGAACCATTCTACAAATTTACACATTTAAATTTTCAAAATCAGTATCTCCAATTTGTAGAATAATCAACGTCATATTATAATTTAAATAAAACATCTGTAATAAAAATTATACAAAAATTGAAAACTTGTTTTATATTCAAATATTGGCGCTTTTTAATTTTATAAAGAGTTGGTAGCATTAATACCTGATTGTCATATACCGGCGTCAACTGTTTGCATAAAAACCCGCACGAAAAAGTTGTGTACAAAAAAATTTTAATTTCGCAGTTTAATAACACGACTTAATTATTAACATCGTTCCACTAGTGTGCTTAATAACCCAAGTGTAAAAGTCCGATCACAAACGCGACTTGAAATACAAATTTAGCATCAAGCGTAGATAACCTCAAAAATTCCGTAGCATAGTGACAAATCTCGAAGATAATCATTGAATACGTGTGAATAATTAATTCAAATGGTATTTACCAAAATGATGACTTGAATAATTGATGATTGTCCCTCTAATTCTTTGCATTCACGATTTGACAAAATGGTGGCCTCATGTCATGACTGGTACGTAAACTTTCCAAATCTTCAAAAATTACAATGAATTTCATAACACTCTTCTTTAGCAGCACACATCATCCACAAAAACCCAGTTGCTCATAATCTTCGTTAAATTAATTACCAATGGGTAATTTTCACACATTCCAAGATAACACTTTGAAGTCGTCAAGTCGTAGACTTCATACCTCCAACACACTATGGCAACTGACCATTTATCTCGTTTCCTGCACAAAGTTCTCCCAGGAAAATCGTGTCGCACTCTGGTTGGTTGGTTTTCCAGCGAAATTCAAATTTCCCGATGCCAAATTCAACATTTTGAAGTCACTAAATTTTTAACTGCGAACTTCACTTTTTGTTTAAAAACACTGCATCGTTGCTCGTAGCTACCATTGTACCAACTCAATTTTTAAACGTAGGTTAACAATTTTGAAATAAATAAAAATTAAATTAGTCTAAAATTTTAACGTTTTCATATTTGAAATGTTTAATTTTCAGGCTTTCTAGACTAATCTCCAAACCTAAAAATCTCGTCTCTGCATGCATTCATTGGCACATAATTGAAAAATAACAAGTAACTACTATTCGTCTAATTAAATTTAAGAAAACTTCCAAAACAAAACCTTGACCAAATGAAATTTTAAATTGTGGATAATTTAAACTTTTGGTAACTACCCCTGTACATGTCATCATCCCCTTATTTTACGAATTCAATTTTTTATTTATAAAAAATTGTGAGTAAAATAACAACAACAAAAAATTTCCCTAAACGTTAAATTTTCAAACTTCCCATTATTAAACTTATTTACAAATTATTTACAAAATCAAATGACTAATTCATCAACACAATCCCCTACATTATGCAACTTTAAATTAGTTATCAAAAACTGATAGAATTCAAATTTCCTCCAAATACCTCATAACTCTTCAAAAATTTAATTTTTCCCTTGTGGATATTTAATAATTATAAAATTTTCACTCGTACCTCGTAATTTTACTAAATCTTAATTTTCAAATTGACTTTCATTTACTTAAATCCTTCACCGTGGCTTTCAAATTCTTAATCATTTTATTTTATTTCCCCATTAATCATTCATAAATTTCATATCAATTCATTATAATCTCATTTCATAATTTCTTTAATTTTCCCCATTTTAATTAAACCCCTTAAAATTATTAAACTCCAAAATCTCACAGTAACAAATTCTTTAGATAATTATCAACCTTATTATTAATTTTCAATTCCATTACTCAAGTACGATTTCAATTTTCATCATTAAATTTGTTGTAATGTTTCCACCTTAATTTTTAGAAAAACCTTAATTAATTAAAATTGCTCAGTACCTCTTAAAAACCTTTATTCTACCCATGTTCTAATTCTTAATCTTTTATCACAATATTTGGTCAGGAATGTTTGATGCTCATATTCATAATTTTATTTTTAATTTTTATCTTATGATCAAATTTACAGTTTTAATTTTAATTCAATTTTATTAAATTTACAACTATCCCCTAATTTTTATTTATCTTACAAACTACTAAATTTAATTAATCAATTAACCAATCATACTATTTACAAAATTTTCTAATTTAATTTCATTTTTACAAATTCTTACTAATATCTTAAATTTTTCAAATCCATGTTAATTGCAATTGTTATTTATAAAATTTTCCTGGCCTTTATCAATTTAGGTTTTTATTTACAAATTTGTTTCCATCGCACCCTGCGATAAGCCCATTTTAACATGGCACACAGCCATTCCTTTCCTGCAACTTTCTTCGTGCAAGAAATTACCTTGCTGAAAATTATCAATTGAATTAATTTTGAATTTTTGTCATTGTTATTTTTATCAAAAACTTCAAAATTTTTTTTAATAAAATATCCTAAATTTGCATACTCATCTTCCTCATTATTTGTTTGACATGAAATTAAATTTTGTTGTTGTCCATTCAGCTCATCATTTACTCGAGAAATTTTTAAATCGGCCAAAACCTCCTCTTTTGAATAAATTTTTAAAATTGCTACTTTAAATTTAAATTTTGTTTTTCTTTTAGCTTTATTTATACCTGGGTATTTTGTAAACTTTAACCTCCTTCTGGCTTTTAACTTTCTTAATTTCATCCCCCTAATTTCTTTACGAGTAAAAATTTTAATTTTATTTTCATCATCTACAATTTTACCACAAAAATTATCAATAACTAAATCCTCCGTTGCAATTATTGGTTTTAAATTTTTATTATCAATAGTACAATTTTCAATAATCAAACTTTCCTTCCCTATCTGAACAGCTTGACCTACTTCATCAATTTTATTGCAAACTTTTTCTATCCCCTTAAATTTAACTTTCGAAAGCTCCTCTGCGATTGCAGGTACCAAAAATTTATTATTGATAGGACAGATTGAAGCAATCAAATTTGTCTCCCCTATTTGAATACTTTTGCAATTTGTTCCTTTGCTCTGATCTAAATTATTGTTCTTTTCTATTGTTTTTGTTTGTTTTGTTGTTTCTGACAAAGTATGACCAATTTCTGCTAATTTTTCTTTAAATAACCTATTGTCCTCAATTAAATTTTTTACATTTAGTTCAATTTTACCCAAATTAGCTATTTTGCTTTTAACTTCATTAATATCGTCCCTCAGCTCAGTTTTCATTTCCGTTAACTGATTTTTGTTATCTGTTTTCATTTCTATTAACTCCCCTTGTAATGATGTAAAATTCCCAGAAAATTGATTATTCATTTCTTTTAATTGAATTTTGTTTTCTTTGTTGTCTTTCGACATTTCTGCAAATTTTTGTAACAACATCTCAAACTTGTCATTTTCTTCAACCTTTTGTTGAGGTTCCCGTGGTGTACTAGTCATCCCAGGTGAACCCGTTACATCCCCCTGTTCTAATTCCCCAGCTGACTCATCACTAATCACCTGTATTGTTTCTTCCCTTGTCTCAGGTACTACTCTATCCTCCGGAACATTTTGTACTTCCGTATCGGAAATGTCTTCCGATGGATTATCCCCAGTTATATTTTCCATTTTTTTTTTTTTTATTTATTAACCTAATTGCAATTAATCCCCTTATTTTCAAAAATCCTACTATTAATTTTATCGAGTGAAAAATCCACTTTTGTTTTTCGGAGCCCCACGTTCGTGCGCCAAATAAAAGATGTCGTGTTCTGACGAACAACTCTTTAAATCCCGTAGCTGTTGAAGTCGGAGTTTTGCATAAACGAGACTCTCCCTCAGTAGTAGGTTCCAAAACTTATTTGCAAACTATCCACAATCAATAAAACAAATTTCTCAGGGATAAAATTATAATTTAATGTGACGATAATAGTATTCATAATCAAATAAACTAATAAATTGAGACGAAATTTTTGTAATTAAACCTTATCGATTCAATCGATAATTCCAAAATCATGAAGAACCATTCTACAAATTTACACATTTAAATTTTCAAAATCAGTATCTCCAATTTGTAGAATAATCAACGTCATATTATAATTTAAATAAAACATCTGTAATAAAAATTATACAAAAATTGAAAACTTGTTTTATATTCAAATATTGGCGCTTTTTAATTTTATAAAGAGTTGGTAGCATTAATACCTGATTGTCATATACCGGCGTCAACTGTTTGCATAAAAACCCGCACGAAAAAGTTGTGTACAAAAAAATTTTAATTTCGCAGTTTAATAACACGACTTAATTATTAACATCGTTCCACTAGTGTGCTTAATAACCCAAGTGTAAAAGTCCGATCACAAACGCGACTTGAAATACAAATTTAGCATCAAGCGTAGATAACCTCAAAAATTCCGTAGCATAGTGACAAATCTCGAAGATAATCATTGAATACGTGTGAATAATTAATTCAAATGGTATTTACCAAAATGATGACTTGAATAATTGATGATTGTCCCTCTAATTCTTTGCATTCACGATTTGACAAAATGGTGGCCTCATGTCATGACTGGTACGTAAACTTTCCAAATCTTCAAAAATTACAATGAATTTCATAACACTCTTCTTTAGCAGCACACATCATCCACAAAAACCCAGTTGCTCATAATCTTCGTTAAATTAATTACCAATGGGTAATTTTCACACATTCCAAGATAACACTTTGAAGTCGTCAAGTCGTAGACTTCATACCTCCAACACACTATGGCAACTGACCATTTATCTCGTTTCCTGCACAAAGTTCTCCCAGGAAAATCGTGTCGCACTCTGGTTGGTTGGTTTTCCAGCGAAATTCAAATTTCCCGATGCCAAATTCAACATTTTGAAGTCACTAAATTTTTAACTGCGAACTTCACTTTTTGTTTAAAAACACTGCATCGTTGCTCGTAGCTACCATTGTACCAACTCAATTTTTAAACGTAGGTTAACAATTTTGAAATAAATAAAAATTAAATTAGTCTAAAATTTTAACGTTTTCATATTTGAAATGTTTAATTTTCAGGCTTTCTAGACTAATCTCCAAACCTAAAAATCTCGTCTCTGCATGCATTCATTGGCACATAATTGAAAAATAACAAGTAACTACTATTCGTCTAATTAAATTTAAGAAAACTTCCAAAACAAAACCTTGACCAAATGAAATTTTAAATTGTGGATAATTTAAACTTTTGGTAACTACCCCTGTACATGTCAATATATTGACGGATTATTTAAGGTCGCTTTCTTTGGAGAAAGTGTGTAAGTAACAATTATTACGATTAAGAACAATAAAAACAATATAATAATAATAATTTTTAAATTGTTAAAACCTTTAAGCTGTTGTTATGCCTGGAAACTTACGATTTCCATTTATTCTCGTATTCTTAAATTCCGCTTTTAATAGCTTTGTTTATCAGAATCTGTAAAATCTATTGGCATAGTTGTATGTTGTGGGTTATAGTTTGCCGTACTTGGAACTATACAGGGTAATTATTTTTAAAATCTTGTTACTATATAAACGGGCTTGATATATACGAGAGTCACGTTATAAAGTTCGTGATAAATATTTGCAATTATTCGTGCTTTTCTGTTTTTCAAATTTTTATTTTTATTCCTAAATTATTAGGTATTTTCTGTTTTACTAAACTACGTCAACGATAATAATAAAAATGAAAGTATACCTGAATTAGAGAAGGAAAGTAGACAAAGTAAGTCACTTGAAATAAATTAAAATGATGAGAGACTTACGAAACCGTCACATAATGGTCTATAAAAAGAAATAAACTGTAGAAAAATTTGAATATTATCTTAACACTACAACTTATACAACAAAATCATATAATGAATATTTAGCACGATGTCCTAACGTTTAAAATAAGTTTTGTAACACCTTGTATATTTTCCATAAAAACTGCATCTCCCATTTAAAATTTTAATTTTTTTAATTAAATCGATTAGGAAGAATGATAGAAACAACTTTTATAGAAATAAATTTGTATGTATTAGATATAAATTTCCTTGTGTATAAAAGCAAAAAATTAAAATATTCAAAAATTATAACTTATCTCATAAGAAGTAGGTACGTACTTAATTACCTAGAAAATTAAACAAATTTTAAAGCAAGCTCAATTGCGTTCTTACATAAATAGTGTTTATAATAATATAGTTTAATTACATAATTTAAAATCTAAGCATTTGGTTACTATAACGAGGTGCTCTAAATTTAAAATATTTAAAGAAAATGAAAGTATTTAACGGTTACTTAAGTTTAATGCGTTTTGATTAAATACAGGTGGAACAAGATAATAGCAAAAATGTACTATTCAATTTTCTTACCATTGTTTGTTATGTAGCAGTATAAGTAGCAATTTTAATATGCCTTGAAGCATTTAGATGATACAACATCGATGTTAGTAAAGAAGAATTAATTAATTATCAACAAGATCATGGTCAAGACCGAATATTTACCATAAAACTTTACTTTTGCTTTCAATCAGTTTTTTATTTAGGTCAGCGTACTTTTTGAAATACTGCAACCTTAAAAAATCATTGATTGTTATCAACTGGCATTTAAACAAGTGGCATTTAAAACAATGGACCTTTAAGTAATAATATAAATCTTTACAGCTTAATTTATAAAAAAAAATCTTATACTTATACTTTATAATAAATCTGGATGCGATGTACTTTTCATGCTTGTATATTCTTACGTGCAATTATCAAACGGAAGATAATAATTTTCATAATAAGATCAAGGTGTTTATTACATAAAAGGACTTTTAAAGCTACACAACACTAACACAATTAATTTTAAAGATATAAATCATTATGCAACAGTAATTTAGGTTTAAATGTACAGGTACGTGGGTGCACATACAATAAAACTTTATTGGCATGATCTTAGACATTTGTTATATTATAACATTGTTTATTTTTTTATTTTTCTTGTTGATTAGTTTATTAATAAAATCAGGATTTGTTCACCATGAACCAGTAAACAAACTTAATTACTTAACTGTATTTAAAAATATCAGTGGTATAATAAAAACTTTTGTACGGTTGCAATTCCTCCGAGTAAGGCCCGTACAAATATGACTTGCATGTATGATGGAACTCCCTTTGAGTAAGGCCGAAGGGCGAACAACTAGGTCACTTCTTATCCTTCAGTACTACCTACAATATTATGATGTAGTTATATGTATGTTAATAGAGCGCTCACCAAAAAGCCAATTGGTGTAACCGCTCTCGTGGGCTCTCATTTCTCTGATACTTACAAAAATTACTAATCTATACTCTGTTTTATTTAAGAAAAATGTAAAACGTTTGCACTAAACGGATGACCTTTAAATGTTAACAAATGAAATTGCTTTGAATAAACACTAAATCTTGTATAATTTCCTTATTGTGAGTGAGTCTTCATTCAAAGCAATTTCATTAGTTAACATTTAAAGGTTATCCGTTTAGAGCAAACGTTTTACATTTTTCTTAAATAAAACAGAGTATAGTATATTATAAATATAAAGATTTAGTCTTCAAAATAAAAACGTGAATAGAGTTCACTTTTGCACTATTATCTCAAGATTAATTATTATCGATAATCGATAAATCTTGAGCAAAATCTCATGAGAAATTTGCAAAATTATGTTACTAATTCGATTAAGTAATGATTTACCTAATAAATAGTAATTTACTTATTTCGTGTTCTGTAATTTAATAGTCGTAAGTAGTAAGACTTGAAATTGCAACATAAAACTTTTTTACCATTAATCCATTTTAGGCAGAATCTGGTCTTGACAAGATAGAAAGAAAATAAATTTCGTCACTCTCAGCTACAAATATTTCAGATAAAATAAATAAACACTCATCATAAGTGTAATTATGTATCAAGTACTGGGTACCCACTAAAAAATTTGTTTTTTTATAATATTATTACAGGACGTAAAGACAACAGAAATATGAAGCAAATCTCCGGCCTTTTAAAATATTACTTATTGTATAGGGATCTTCATGGCCAAATTCTCTATATCCATATACCCTTTCATCCCTGATATTGTATGATAAATTATTAAATTTATGAATCAGTTTTATCAACAACTGGGGATCTCTCAGAAGCTCTAGTTTTTTTGTAAATACGAGGTCCTAAAACGACGTTATTTATATTATGAAGTAGAAATTCGCATTATTAGGTTTTAATTTCACTATCTCTTATAAGAGGTACTAGATAAAATAATATCACAATCCACTTAAAACAGCGTGGTTACGTACTTTGTGTAATACGGTTGCATTAAAATAAATAGTTAAAATCAGTGGCGTAGCTACAAATTTATTTGCTGTAGCAATGATACGGTGACCACCATCTAATGCAATTTCCAAAAATTGAAATTTTTTAAATTTATTTATGCCGTAATGTCTTTTTACATCAGCATTCCTCATAGTGATCGTATAATCACAGACGAAAACCTAATTTACTAACTGCGGGGATCGTTACGTAACCCTGACTGCAAATTAAAAAGTTTATATTATACAGAATGATAGAAAGCGGTCAAAAAAGCAATAATAAATCAAAAATTTTGTGAATCATTGCAAATAAAACCTATATTTTCTCAAACACCAAAATTTTACATAAAAATGGTCAAAAAGTCTAAATGTTCTGATTCCTGTGGATTTAAGTAATCGTATATTATAATATCTTTTTCATAAAAAAGAAAATTACTTTACGCTGTAAATCTTTTCAATTGTAATAATTATTGACACCAGTGACATTACTACCAATGACAAAAATGCAAATATTCTAAATATAATCTTAAAGGTTTTATGGGTTTACAACATCTTTTAATACTGACAGAGTTTTCTTACGATTGTAATTTATTATATACTAGATTATTTTCTCATAATTACTTTATTTCATTTAACTTTTATTTAAAGCAAATGGTTTATCAATTGATCTGTAACTAAATGTAATTTCCACAGCTACATATGTGAAATAAAATACATAAAACAATCTCTTAGAACTGTGCAAAAAATATATTATATACATATAATACCATATTTTTTATGCCTAGTACAAAATATTAAATTACTGATGTTATATTTATTACTTCAACATTTGATCTTGACTTATTGTTAATTAGACATACTTAAATGTAATTTTAGAATAAATTATTATTATTACTTTATTAAACATAAGTAGAATTTCTACTTTATAACTCAACCATTAACACCAAGCCTCTGCTATCCCTGTGGTAGAGTTAGCGTAATGAATCGGGGCTAATGTGCAGAAACGAAAATTAGTCCGGTCCAATTACACAATAGCACTGGCACGTTCTTCCTCCATGTTACTTACCACAACTCTAATAATGATTTTAAAATCTATCTAAATAGTTAATAGCAAACTTAAAAGTTTTATTCAGATCTGTGTAAAATTTACAATACTTTAATTCAATAATAAGCCTCGGCTTACGCCTCATCAAATTTTTTTATTTAAGCTAGTTTGTTTTTAAATAGGGGTAATTTTGTAGCACATTATAAAGGCATCTAACATTATTATTAATATCTATTTTTAAACGCTAGATATGAAAATAATCTTAAAAGTTAATAACCGATATCAATAACGAAAAACGGATTATCGGACTTCTGAACTACCATAGTTTAAAATATTTTTGGGTTACAGCATAGTACCATATAATATAATATAAAAAATATAATATAGAAGACATCTAAACTCTCTAAAAAGGCATATGCATTAAAATAAATCAAACTATTATTTTATATTTTATTCATTCAAAGAACCAATGATATTTAAACAATTTGAAAGTTATAACGAATAATAGTTTTTCGAGATAATTTTGTCGTGGTGCGAAATCAAGTAAATAATTTATAGATAATTTAATTAAATTACAAATTTGATTTGTGCAACTTGAACAATTTACTACCAAGAATTTTGACGTTAATTGGTTACAGTAGAATTATCTCATTTTGACATTTACAAAATGTTAAAAATATACTTATGATTGCGAGGGTACTGAGCCCCATTGTATCTTCTACTTTTAAAAATTGCCCTCATGCAATCTTCGTTTTCTAAAATATTACAAATACTTGGGTGTATCTATGTATATCCAATTATATCTGATTAATGATTGCAATTAATTTAATTAGTAGGGCAATGCAAAATAAAATGCACCAATTATACCTATCAGACTGCTCTTAAGGAGCAAACAGAAAGCTTGATTGCAAAAGAAATTTTCAAATTTTATTTTCAAGTAGTACAAAATTTTGAATAATTTAATAACACTATAAATTATAAGACCTTTAACATTATCATTTTTATATAATCTTTATGCAACGCATTGATCATGATCGAATATTATGTTTAAGAATGTAACCTCCATTGTTATACTAACCTTAAAAATATTCGATTAGTAAGTCTATAGGTCAACACTTTTATTTTTGTTTAATAGCTTCGAGGGTTATTAAGAAATTTAAACACTATAAGGTACCTATATAACATAAACATAATCTATTATAATATTATATTTCACACTTCCTAATTATCTTCATTATATTGTAAGTATGCAGATAATTTCGTTTTCCATAAAATTTATTAGTCGTTATAAATAATCTGTTTACATTGATTAAATTCGAGAACAAACGTTTGGATTCGAATCTTAAATCAGACAAAATTTTTACCTCTATTATCCAGTCAAAAGTGGAATTTTTGGTAGGTACATTTAAGAATCAGTTCTATTGTTACACATTGACGAAACCTTCAGGTCTAAAAATCAAAAGAAATTATAAACAAAATTATCCAACATTTTTTCTGTAAAGGATAATAAATAAAATAAAAAAATTATAACCAAAATTAAATACTATTTCTTTTTTGCTGTCTTTTATTTTCTCTTGAGTCAGCCCAATTTTGATTAATTTTTTTGCGTTTTATTTTTTATTGCAAGAGCTGTATCTTGTTTATCTGATTCTGTGTCTTGTATAATTTATTATAATATACTCGATTTCTATATTTGCTCATTTAGAGCAACGCCCTGCGCTTCTCTAATATAAAAATTTATTAGTAACAAAAATGTATCACAGTTTGATTTTATCGAATTTGCAATAAATGCAAAAACTGTGATTAATTTATTACGCAAAAGCATAATAAATTACTGCGAGTAATTTAATTAATTTACTTCTTCGCATAAAAACTAGAAGAAACACTTCAATTTGGGCTTATTGGCTTATGTAACAGTGCATAACTAAATCACTTTTTAGTTATATAATACACATAAAATAACTAGAATTTGTATAATTGAAATAAATAAGTATTTAAAAGTAAATAAAATTAAAAAAATATTACTATTATAATAGGAATAACAAAAATATCAGACAAATAACCTTGATAATATTGATAATAATATTTGGGACGCATTGTGGTAATTACTAATTACCCCAATTTTGCGCACGTTAAGAGAAAGTTAGAAATTGATAAGATATTTTGGGATATGTGGTTTCAATATTATTCATCGGTATTAATAATTATTATTATAGTAGTAATAAAAAATGTTTAAAAAATAATATTTTGAAATATTGGAACACTTTAGAACAAAATAAATTTTGAAATCTTATAGGAAATGATCTGGCGAAAAACTTCTCTGTTACACAAACATTTTAATAATGATTCTTATTAAAAATATATTAAAATCGATATAAGTAAATGTCTACACTTGGTGTACCATCAAAATCCATTAAAAAATAAATTGTATGTAAACTTTCACTTTAATAATCTTTTACTAGAATTTTGTAAATTGTAACCAAGTTACGAAAAATAAAAATTTCATCCCACACTAAATTTTCAAAACTGGTTCTATTTTTTTTATTAGTTATGTTACCCCTCCAAGACAAGTTACAAAAGCAAATTTATTTTTAAAAAATTACTCACAACCAAATAATAAAATTTTGCATTATATTTTAGGTACCTATGTGTTAATATTGCATTGTTACAGTGTATAACAAACAATAACCTTAATTTTATCTTTTCAAGGCTTTTAACATATTTGGTAAAATTTGATAAATGGTTAAAAATTATTTTTTAATTTGTTATTAAAAGATTGCATTCTACGTTTTTAAAAAGTTTATTAAATTCTTGTGGTGTAATAGTTTTCCGCATAAACTGAAATGTGTTACAATTTGAAATCAATGTCAATGTTGCAGACTTAATTTTCAAATTAATATTCAGTTTTCATACCACTTATTAGTTTATTGTAATGCAAAATTCAAGCTATACGAGGTCACATCTAATAAACGTGATGATGATTGATACATAACAATGATTGTGTCATCGTGTTACTAATAACAATTACGCCCCAAAAGTACATACCTTCAGTAGGCGTGATGAAATTGTTAATCCTTGATTAATTTCTAATTGGTTTTATTGTTTTAGGTGATAACAACGTTTCCATCATTTATCAGCTCTTTAAATGAATGGAGCGATCCATCTAAGTCACAGTTTCACATACAAACAGACGAAGGGCCAGAAAGATACTTCAAGTATCAAACTTTAAGTGGGCAATACAGAAAAGAACGAAGATTGGAAGATGGGACAGTAATTGGATCGTACGCTTGGGTTGATGGGGATGGCATTTTAAGAATGAGTGAATACATTTCTGATAATGAAGGATACAGAATTTTAAAAAACAAAAACGTATTTGTTGGAAAAAGCAGACCTATAAGTGAAGCACTGATTATTGCAAAGAAAGCTCCCGCCGAATCTGGAACTTTGGTAGATACTGCTCCGAAAACAACTGTAACGCCTAGACCATTTGTACCTCAACCTGTGTTCTCCACGGTACCCCAAAACACACTCAGATACGATGGTCCCAATAGTATTAAAAGTTATCCAGTTGGATATAGCTACGAACATTTGCAACAACCTGAGTTCAAATACGCTACCTACACGGTGCCTCAACCAAGTCCCTTTGCAAGTTATACACCAACCGTTGAATTATCACCAAACTCTATACCTTCATCAACCAAAGCACCTATAAGAGTCACTGCCACAATACCTTCTAGTACAATACTACCTCCAGAATATTCTAGTTCTACACCTTTACCTCCAATTTCATCGACAACTCCAGCTACTGTATATATACCATCCACAACACCTGCTGGAAGCCATAACGAACAATCGAGTTACAGTTCAACACCTGTATACCAATCTTCGACTGCTAATTACAACTCACCTACATCAATCTACAGAATTCCTTCTACTAGTTACGGGTCACCCATACAATCAACATTTAGACAAGTCACTCCTTCGGATTATTACAGACCAAATAATTACGTGTCGACCATACCACCACCAATAAGTTCAAACTCAATTGATTCTTCTTTCTACAGCAGCGATCCACAATATGAGCATTACCCCGAAGATCAAAATTTCGTGAATCCATACATTTACCAAAACGGTCCAACGTATCCAATCGATAATAGAGGTAACACGTACAATGGCCGTATTGGAAATGGTTACAGGAAACAATTTCCAGTGTACGATGGTGTGTCTGTCACCAACGATGGGTTTAGGTACTTCATTCCAAAACAATATCACGAAGAACAAACTCTTCCGGATAACCAAAAAAGTGGAAGTTTTGGATACGTTGATCCATTTGGCATTAGAAGAGTGATATATTACAACGCGGGGCCCGATGGTTTCAAACATAGGAAAAACAATAGATATGTTGGATTAAACGGTACGCCATACGATCCTAGACCTTATTAGTAAAAAAGACTTAATACGACTTTTACATTTTGCATGATGTAAATGAATGGTAAATGTGATTTTAACTATTGTTTAATTTATTAATCTTGCCTAACTGAATGCATTGAACAAATTTAAAACAAATTTAATTTGTAAATACGCCTGTGCCCGAGGTTTATTTAGATATAAGCAATTTGATCAAGAACAACAACTTCCTACATTAAATTATACAATACATACCTAGAATATTAACACACAATTTAAATTGCGTGTACTTGAGAAAATTTTATTAATTGTCATTCATTTTACAGTGTGTCTTTAAACGAGCATTAAAAGTTTAATTGCACATTGTTAACTTTTTTAAAAATCGTGGTTTTGCAAGATTTTTTCTTCAAAGTTATGATTGATAATGATAAAATGAGACATACATTATTGAATTCCCTCGAATATTGTACAATACTATGCAGATTTTTTAAACTGTTACGTATGAGTTGTGTAACTAGGAACAAAATTATAATTTATTGAAGGATTCTATTATTGTTATTATGTTTTTATATTAAACCGAAACAAACAACATAGCAGCATAAAAAAAGTGATCCACTTAATTAAATTCCATCCATATAAATTGACTAAATGCATAAGAAATCTTAATAAAACAGCGTAAAACAGCAGCTGTTGAGAATAATAAATTAGATCGATTAAATTAATAAATTAATAATTTAAAATATATTAAATTACAAAAAATGTGATCTTTGTAAATGACGAAAACGTAACTTTATACGATTCCTTTCCTGAGAATAATTGTTTATAAAAACCATCAGCCTAAAATATGTAATTATGTAGTTTTAAGTATTTATTTTTTTATAGTGGTTAAGTTTTTGTACTTAATTGTCTTCAAAATTTTATACTTTATAAACTCTAGTTCCGGGGAAGAATTTATGTTTTTGTTCATCTAATAATTTTATGTAAATAATAATATATCTAATAATAAATATTTTACATAAAAATAAATTTTTTTATAAACATTCTTTACTTGTTTGGTATACCTCTTTAAGATGCTTTTAAGTAAATATTTTTATAGTTTTATTAAATTTTTTAACCTAGATATGCCTATGGCGTCGTTACGCAATTTATTTAAAATTATAATAGGTAATAATAATAGTCAATTCATAACGTCACAGAAATTTTTCACAGCCGAGAGGAAATTTCATTATAATGATTGAATTTTATGCATTTTTGTAATAATTAGTAGAGGTGCAGGTACACCATAGGACATTAGGCATATCTCAGTTAACTTGCACCGAGGTGAAAACTTTCTCCTCGGCGACTTCTTCAGATCACCCGTTTTTTTTTTTGGAAAACTCATTTTGAGAAGGTCTACTGGACAAATTACACTTCGGTAGTTTGCACCGTCTAAAAGAAAACTGAAAATAATGTTTTCACTTCACCCGGAATCAAACCGAATAAATTAACATTAGTAATTAACCAATAACCAAAAATCTCAAGAATTTTGAGATAAACATGTTAAAGTTTACTGTAGGGCAAACAGTAAACACTTTGAGATTAAAATAGTCCCAGCCAGTCTGGTGCCTGCAAATTACTACACTCGACACCCGAAATTTATTGGTTGACTATTTTAATATATTAATTGTTATTTGAATATACAACAAATTAAATTTTTAATGGTGTAAATAATAAAAAGTTGTATTCAAAAAAAGAAGAATTTTTGTTGTCCATCTTTTTTCCATTCCATCAAAACATGCTCAAACACATTGTGTGGGTGGTATAGACTTGTCAAAGGTCAAATTGCAGAAATAATAATTATTAAATTACATTTTAATTAATTAACTAATATAATACAACTTTTTTTACTTGTGATAATAATTATCATAAGAATTAAATTACTTAATATTGATAAAAGGTAGATGATATATGCAATTTTTTCACAAAATTTAGTAGTTGATATGTAATTAATTTCTTTACATATTGTTGTATTTTTGGACATCCAGAAAATTAAACTTTTCTTCCTAATTTTACATTTAAGTAGAGTAGGTGGTTATCAACCGGTGGTACACGTATGCTGAGTAGTAGTAACATCGGATACTGAAATGGTACAACTGGCTTTGCATAATTAAAATAGTGGAAGGTCAGATGATAATGGATTATCAATCACAATAAACACGATCAGTATTTCTACAACCCTTAAAACAATTGTTATTTTTTCTCCTTTCTTAGTTTTTCTATCCACTTTTGGATATAACCTCTTCAAGTTCCATTTTTATAATTTGAAAGTTAGACCATACCCTTTATATCCAAAATAAATTTTTAATCTTGTTTTTCAAATTTTTGCTCAATTGCAAACGAGGTCAATATTTTTCAAATTTTTTTTAAATCCGACAGAAACCCTTGACTCAGAATTTTAAATGGAATTGATTGATCTACTGTAGCAATATTTTTACAGAAAAAAGACTCATTATTGTTAGTGTTTGCTACAGATCCAAGTTAGCTAATGAGTGTTTAAAGTCACTGCTAATAATTTCGAATATTCAACTTACATTTTTATTTACACCAGACTTACAATGTAAATTTCAAAATGTAATCAAAAGTAAAGGGCAGGTCAAATACCAGATGTCTTTTGAGCTCTCGGACAGCTGTTGACCCATGTACACTTTTAATCGTACAATTTTTTGTGTTGTAAAACCTTCTTTGAGTAATAATAAACATTTCTAAAAAGTCTACACGGATGTGGTTTAATTCCTGAAACCACGTGCACTAAAACTAACTACCCTATTGTACCTTGCCCATTCTGAGATATTAGATGATTGTGAGGTGGAGACCTGTCATGCAGATCTCAAAGATTAGCTCGGGTACCAGCAGTGTAGATATCTACCACAAGGCCGAGCTTTAAGAAATTCTATTCGGTTCTATTCTGGGGCTTTCTTGTTCTACGTTTCCCTTCTCTCGCCTCGACGCAAGGTTTTGTAGGTATAGTTTCACATAGGTCCGTGATAGTGATAGGTCCTACCATACCCCAGACACAATAAAGGTTTAATTCAGCAGGCAGAGCGACGGCCCCCTTGACATTCTCGGCCATGCTTTTGTTATTTGCCTGGACGATTTTTGTGACTTTGAAACCCGACGTCATTTTGTTGATAAACCACAAAAGCAAAAAATTTAAAACCTGTTGTTGGGATGAAAGCGAACTAATAGCTGTCTTTCACTGGTGCCTACAGGTAAAAGAAAGAAAACCTATCACAGTTTTCTAAAATCTAGAAAAATATTAATACTAACAAAATTGCAAATAATAATAACAACAAAATGATGTGCGTGAAGTTAGCCCCCCTTTTTTTGAAATTGTAATTTTTTTTATTTGTGCTCAATTGTGCTCAGCTTGTGCTCAATGTGCTTAAAAGAATTTTTTGATTTTGAACAAAAATAACAAAAAAAATCGAAAAAAACACTTTTTGACGCCAGCCCCCCTTTTTTTGAAATTGCAACTTTTTTTGGTTGTTCTCAATTGTGCTCAAGTTGTGCTCAATGTGCTTAAAAGAATTTTTTAATTTTGATCAAAAATAAGCGCGTAAAGCGCGAAATAAGATTTCGACTTAGCCCCCCTTTTTTTGAAATTGCAACTTTTTTTGATTGTACTCGATTGTGCTCAAGTTGTGCTCAATGTGCTTAAAAGAATTTTTTAATTTTGATCAAAAATAACCGCGTAAAGCGCGAAATAAGATTTCGACCTAGCCCCCCTTTTTTTGAAATTGCAATTTTTTTTTATTGTTTTCGATTGTGCTCAAGTTGTGCTCAATGTGCTTAAAAGAATTTTTTAATTTTGAGCAAAAATAAACGCGTAAGGCGCGAAATAAGAGAAAAAAGGTGTGCATTGAACATTTTATCATACAGGGTGAAAAGTAAAATAGATTTCCAAATTTCATTTTTAAGGACCGCATTCAGGGTAAAGTTTTTCGTCGTAATGATTTATACAGGGTAAAGTATCAAACATCTAAAAGACATAAATGGAGAATTCTGATAGTACCATATTAGTTTAAATACAGAAGCTGTATTTGTAAAGATATGACTAAAAAGTTTAAAAATTAAAAAAAAAATTAAAAATTTTCATAGAAACCTTTTATTTAAAATTACAAAGTGCAATAAATAGTAAAAAATAATGTTAATAAGAGCTAACAAAGCTTCTTAAAAACATCAATCTAAAAGCGTAAGGCTGTTTATTTATAGGTGGCTAAGCAGGCTCAGGTGCATGTCGCTGCCCCCCCCCCTTTATTAAATTTTAGGATAAAATTAGTGTCAATCGTTAAAGCTTTGTTTGAGCCTGAATGATCTTCAGTGAGCGAGATTTTGAGTTAATTTTTTTACAAAGTTAGAAATATTTGAAATTTTCGAGTAAACTGCGAGCTTTAAAAAATCTTACTATTAAACGCGTGTTGCTCGGAGTTTACTCAAAAATTTCAACTATCTATAACTTTTTAAAATATTAACTTAAAATCTTGCTCACTAAAGCTCATTCAGGCTCTAACAAAGCTCAATTGATTGACATCAATTACATACATAGATTCAAAATGAGAAGAAAAATTTCAAAAAAGGGGGGCTAGGTCGAAATCTTATTTCGCGCTTTACGCGGTTATTTTTGATCAAAATTAAAAAATTCTTTTAAGCACATTGAGCACAACTTAAGCACAATTGAGTACAATCAAAAAAAGTTGCAATTTCAAAAAAAGGGGGGCCAGGTCGAAATCTTATTTCGCGCTTTACGCGCTTATTTTTGATCAAAATTAAAAAATTCTTTTAAGCACATTGAGCACAACTTGAGCACAATCGAGTACAATCAAAAAAAGTTGCAATTTCAAAAAAAGGGGGGCTAGGTCGAAATCTTATTTCGCGCTTTACTCGCTTATTTTTGATCAAAATTAAAAAATTCTTTTAAGCACATTGAGCACAACTTGAGCACAATTGAGAACAACCAAAAAAAGTTGCAATTTCAAAAAAAGGGGGGCTGGCGTCAAAAAGTGTTTTTTTCGATTTTTTTTGTTATTTTTGTTCAAAATCAAAAAATTCTTTTAAGCACATTGAGCACAAGTTGAGCACAATTGAGCACAAATAAAAAAAATCACAATTTCAAAAAAAGGGGGGCTAACTTCACGCACATCAAAATGGTGTTGTTTACATGTCTTGCAAATGTCAAATTTAAATCGCCATTTTGTTAGTTTTTTTCGCCAATCTATGCGCACTGAAAAATTGTCCTTGAGATCCACCGTAAAGTGTTATTTCTTATTCTATATTATCGTGTGACGCTTTTAAAAATCATTTTGACCCATTTTCAATTTAAATGAAATTAAGTCGAAATTAGTAATAAATTAGTTTTCTTCATTTTTTTATGCTGTTACATGTTATTGAGGAAACCCAAATAAACAAATTGTAACTTTTACCACAAACAAATAATAAAAAATTTTAATTTTTGAAAATTGAATTAATTTTTTTTATAAACTATTACAAATTTTAAAAGATGCGCGCATAATAACAAAGTGATAAGGTGATTTTTAAAACGCAAGTTTGGTGCGTTATCTTGAATAAACTATTGGGGGAAGAAAGGACGTTGAGTCGAGACTGGAGGTCGACGACAATAAGGTCATCTTGGTTGTAGTGGGCCAAAGTTAGTAAATTTAGACCAGAAAATTATTTGGTTGTTAATTTAAAATTATTCCAAAATTGAGCCGCGAGTTATTTGTTGTATAGAGAATTTACAATTTTGTGCAATATGTCACGTACAATATGGAGACGGTCATTTGCCTTGCAAGTAACGCAATCAACTGCTAATACAAGGTACCGGGTTCAAATCCGGAGAAGGGCAACTTTCCTATGACTGGTTTCCGTGCTTCGGAAGGCACGTTAAGCCGGTGGTCCTCCTGGGTTAATGAATTGCCATCATTAACATAAAAACCAGGGTTACAGGCTCGTCTGGAGACAAGTCTAGCACACTACCTCTCAGACGTTAAGCAATTTATATGCTCAAGGATGCCAAGGAAACAACGCAGTGGCTGTTTAAGGCAAACAGGGTTGACCCTAGCCAAAAATAGAAGAAGAAGAAGTGCAATATGTCGATGTTAACAAAGGTCCTACTGTACTTGAAAAATAGCTAATACGCTAGAGGTATACATACGTTAAGAAGAAAGGTAGAGAACCACTATTATGATTGCAGCATTCTAAATGTTTTTAAAGGTTTTGATCAAACGTTTTCTCTTGGGGTCTTTTGCCCAACTAAAAGTAAATTTACAAGTTACAAATTACAAGTTGCGAGTAGTTAATTATTATTAGTGCAAATATACATAACATTGAACAATTATCTTCAAGTACGCTTGTAAAGTAAGATTTATAAATAAATACCAAAAGAATATGAACTCAGCTGATCATTACTAATAATTTTAAAACTATTTTAATTACTTGTAAGTTGTAATTTAACATTAGTCTAACAGTTATTATTATGCAGCAGGTCCTAGGTCCTGTTCTGTAAGGTGAGTTGTAATGCAATCTTAAAGGGTTTGAAATTGACATTTTTATTATTTTTTCTACCATTTTTTATTTCACTTAAATTTTATATAATAATTTTACATGATATAGTATTTATAATTTATGTTATTTATGTATTATTAGTATAATATACCTACTAATTTAATTAATTAGCGGTGTTATTTACCATATCCACTAATCCATTTTTGATTATTGTGAAACCTTTCCAATTATGATTATGTACCTACAGATAAACGTTACACATTAATCTTTCCTCAATTGTAATTCCTCAATAAAAACCGATCTTTTAATCTACAAAATTCGGTTTGCTTTTAAATTATTTGTTTTTTAAAACCCATAGCTTAAATTGCTGTAAATTAAAAGAATATTTTGCAATAGATTATCATGGAACGGCGAGATTACGTCAAATACAATATTATTAAATTTAAATTCGCACACATATTAATTTTAAATATTAATTAATAAGTAAAAATTAACTACATTTTAGAGTTCCCTAAAAAAAACTTTAGTTTCTTGAAAATTTTGTTTCATTTGATTCTATAATAACGACAAAATATCTTTTGTACATAACAAATCATATTAAATGGTTATAATCTTTTCTCTACTCAAATTTAATTTGAAGTGAAGAAGAACTGTTATTTGGAGCATAAAAAAGGAGTAACTGATTATAAAATCATTTTAAAACTATCTAATAATAAGTGATAATAACAAAAGTTTCAAACTATTTTTGCAGCATAAACTTGAAGTTCTCTTCACAGTAATGTTCAAAATATTGCCTTGTCTTTAGAAATTTATGATTACGTGACAATGGTTAAATGAAATTTAAAATCAGAAGAATCGATTGCGTTACCCACATCTTGGAAGATTGGGTCACACCCATTCTTGCTCAAAATTCTGTCACTATTTTAATATAGCATAAGTCTTATGATATATGGAAAAGTTTTTTAACTTTAAATCGCACAATTTTTACTGATGAAGACTATTTAATACAAATTTTAAATTCAAGTTGAAGATAAACCTGTTGAAATCAAAAAATCCATGATTTTATTAGAAGATCCACAGAATATAGTACATGTTTTACCAGTTAATATCTCAAAATAATATTGTTGATTTAAAAATAAATCAGCAAACCTGAAAACTGACCCATTCCTACCCAGTCTCCCTACACAGATTAACAAACTACCGATAAAATAGATTTGAGCCCACTGATTTTTTTAATCTGTAATTTTTTGTTGATCGATGAGTTGCAGCCGATTGCAGCTAATTTTCACTGATTTGTTTCACTGACACTTTTCCTTTTGAATAGTACCTACTCTTGGAAGCTAAAAATTGCAATTAATTTATTGTTTTTACTTGTTAATAATTTTTTTGGCTAATATTGTGCCATATCTTGGTGTTGGTCGATTGGTGCTTCGGTCGGTCGATCGGTTTTAGCTTGGAAACTAAAAATCATTATTTTCAATGTCAAGTTAGTACAGTAGCAGAAATTGCAAAATAAGTGTTTCTATTTTTAGCAAAGAGTAAAAAGGTCAGTTCTGCTTCTGCTTCTAGGGGCCTTGCTCTCTGTAGATCCAAAGGAGTCCTATAAAATGATAGAAAGGTATCTTGATAACATTTGCTGCAAGCCCCATGCTAGTCATAAAATTTGTGGCTATAAGTACTTCAAGCTTAAATCGTTCCAAAAAATGAAAAAATTAAATTTTTGGGGAATTTGGGATTTGATTTTTAAAATTTAGGGGGTTATTTAAAGGTTAATGTTGGGTTTAAACGGGAGTAAAAAATTTAGTAGGGTGTTGGTTAAAGGGGGGGGAGGTTGTTGGATTGGTTGGGGAGGTATTGAAGATATTTAACAATGGCGAATTATTCAGATCAAACTGACTATTGAGTAAAGTGGATTAATATTTAAGTCTATTAATTTCTATAGCCTCCAAGAACTCTTATTTTTTACTTTTAGACTCAATGTGTAAAAATTTTTCACCAAGTTGTTTATGATTATTTTCCGTGAGATGTTTTTTCCCGAAAGTAGATTTTCCGTCATTTAAACGATAGGATCTAGAATGTTCTTGAAACGCGTTTGAAAAGTTCTGCTCGTGTGTCCAATGTACTTTTTAGAACATTCACATTCGAACGTTCTAGTTCGTATACTCCAGATTTTGATAATGTGTCCGATTTAGATTTGGCGTTTATTGTGTAGTGTATAGATAGGTTTAAGTATAAATTTAATTATTTTTGGTAAAATTTATTCAATTATTGTAAGTACATTAATTATAAGTGAATATTGCATGATTCGCAAAGTTTGCGATAACATTTCCTGTAGGTCACCTTATTGTAATACCGCGGCGGATATGAGCGGTAAAGAAAGTGTCGACAGACAAGAACCGCGGCACATGTCATAGCGGCAAAAGGTGCTGACTGACTTATGAACTACGCGAACCAGGAAGAATTCTATCATAATATAAACACCTGGATTTCGTTGGAAGAATCAGTGCAGTATCAGTAGCAGTACCGACTGAGTTGATCTCTACTACAACGTCTCTCCGATGTAGTGAATTTAGTAACTGCATAAATTAGTTAATTTGTAAAAGTAGTGCCTCGCATTGTAATTATGTAAATAAATGGTATAGAAATAAATACAATTATCAATGAAAAAACCATCATGTCTTACTTATTCTACACACCTTAAAATCAAATTATTTCATGGCGATCATAAATTATTATATGGAGAAACATCATTATTATAATTGTTCGTTTTGAAAGCTATGTTGACATTATGTTCTAATTTCCACTTATGTGAGCTGCTTAATTGTAATCAGTAATCACCTAAGTTTTCCGTTACCGCTGTTCGTTATATAGGAGTCCCATATACACTCAATGTTAAAATTTTTGTGTTCACTATTTCCGGTAGTTCACTATATACGGTATTCACTATTTTGCGACTCCACTGTATTTGTATTAGAGTTCATTATATTCATCACACTTACACTGCATCTTTCAAAATAATTGGAAACATGACTAGTATTTCTTAACTGATTTATCTTGGTATATTTTTATCAAACTATCTTTCCACGGTTTAAATATATAGGTCCACAAATTTGTGGATCTATATGGACATCTTAAGATGTAAAAAGAAATGGAACTCCTAAAATGACTAGTATTTCTTGAAATAAATGGTCAGTATAATATAATAATATTATAATATTATATAATGAACTCTAATACAAATACAGTGGAGTCGCAAAATAGTGAATACCGTATATAGTGAACTACCGGAAATAGTGAACACAAAAATTTTAACATTGAGTGTATATGGGACTCCTATATAACGAACAGCGGTAACCCCGATACAGCGAACTGCATACTATAAATCGTGCAGTGCAGTAGGTACTAGCAGTACCTCAAAGTTTAGAGGCATTTTCCTATATAATGACGCCGTCATCTATAGGAAGTTTTATGATTACTTGCGATGTGTCAGCTCCAAGCATAGATTCAAGTCGCTATAGTCATGAAGCGCTTACATAGGAATCAACATAGAACATTTAGGGACTGGTTGAAAATCAGCTCTGCTGAACTCCTTTTTAGATGTCTTTAGATGCTTATTTGCTTTTGTAATGTAATTTATTGACTGTTTAGTACTTAAATCTAAATCTGTACAAATCTTCTACAAAAAAATCGACCAATTTCAAATTATTTTGCGTCATACAATAGCATTTTATCATAACTTTCGTTTAACATATCGATAGAAAATGTTTAAAATAAAAAAAAATATTAAGGTTAGCTCTACTGATTTATCTTGGTATATTTTTATCAAACTATCTTTCCACGGTTTAAATATATAGGTCCACAAATTTGTGGATCTATATGGACATCTTAAGATGTAAAAAGAAATGGAACTCCTAACTGTATCCATGCTATGCCAAATGTAGCAATCCGAAGGTTTTCAGTTTCCCCACCTTTGAAGGTATCCTTGGTAAGCTCAAGATTCAGATGTGATTTGGTAACTACAACCATCGACCATAACTATCTTACGCTAAGGGGTTATAAATTTTATAAAATTGCAGCAAAATAATTAGTACATTAATTATTATTATTATTATTTCAGTTATTTTGAAAGATGCAGTGTAAGTGTGATGAATATAATGAACTCTAATACAAATACAGTGGAGTCGCAAAATAGTGAATACCGTATATAGTGAACTACCGGAAATAGTGAACACAAAAATTTTAACATTGAGTGTATATGGGACTCCTATATAACGAACAGCGGTAACCCCGATACAGCGAACTGCATACTATAAATCGTGCAGTTTGAATGACATCATTTATAGGGACTTCCCCCAACACTGAAAATTTACATTACGTATTATATTTACACTTCATTTCACGCGTAACGTTAGCATAGAATGGAATTTTTATATGTTGGTGTATCAATTTAAGGGAAAAAGTATTAACTATTAAATAAAGTAAAAAACAAATACAATCAAAAATAACATCATTTTTCCTAATTAATATTTATATTTGTATCAATTTTCTTTAAAATAAAGCTTTAATTTTCAAAACGTGGCTTTATTGTAAATTTTGTAAGTACCTAAATAGTGAACAACCCCGAAAAAGTGAAAGGTCTTTGCCATATTTAATTCACTATTTTGCGACTCGACTGTAGTTTAATAGGTATAATGATTGATTACATTATTACCTTTTAATCTCAATAAAATAGTTTATCATTTCTATTCATCGAGTTGATATTTATAATCCCACTTGTTGAATAACATAAACACGTCTCATGTTAAAAGTAAACATTAGAATACGACATGATGTTCTGAACTACTACGTTTAGGAAGGTATATCCTTAGAAGCAAGTATAGTTTTGGTCATATTTTTATAAGCACAATTTTAAAGTCTACTACCCCGTTAATGATCTTATCCTGCTTTTCCTTAAAGATGCTGTTGTAATGCGTCGGATTTGCCGTGACATCAATTCAATGCATAAAGTATATGAAAGCTGTAAGGCTCTGGCCACACGTGCAGTAGAATGACGCTGGCAGCAGCAGTAATACTGCAGGAACGCTCATTCTCAAGGTAAATGAAAAGTAATGTCGCAGCTTTAGCAATGCACTTGTATCAGCATTACCTTGAAAATGCGCCTACTTGGCTTTTACTGCTGCTGCCAGCAGCATTTTACTGCCCGTGTGGCCAGAGCCTAAGGGTGTCAAACTCATTTAAGTCACGGTTCGTTTTCTGACAACCAAAATTTCTGTGCGGGTTTCTCTTGTACTTTTAATTTTGCTTTGTTTATACAGGATAGCATTTCAAATATTAAAATATTACTTTTCACTTCCCCAACCTGGAAAAAAGGCTAACGTCTGTTATTCCCAAGGACAACGCGACAACATGACAGGTTAGCCAAAGAAATCAAGAAATCTATATCACCGAAGTTTATTTGCGCCAAAGGCGTAAATATCGGAGAAGCAAAAGGAGCAATGACCCCGAGTCCAATGCTTTGGAGGGGGGATTGCCCAAAATTTAAAGTTATTCCATTAATTTGGGTCCCAAAAATACAAGCGTCGGACCGCCAATTTGACACTCTACTACATCAAAACAAATATCAAACTATCATTCAGTTAAATATCAAATAATAATAATTTGATACTTATTAACGTATTATAAAAGTTGCTTTTTCTTTCTGTTTCTTGGACGTCCCGCATAGTACACCTATCTTGATTATTTCATATCAATAATAAAATAATAAAAATTCACCACCACTAAATCAACCTTGATAATTTATGGAACTGCGCATATTTATCGAGAGAGATAAAATATGTGCGTACGGCACTGTACAATGAGTAGGGAAATCAAATCACAAATTGGTAGTCTTAAGAAGTGATTGTAACCTAAAAGTGTCACAAAAATTTTGACGTTTGCATAACCTATTTGTAAATTTCTGATAATTCGTAAAGTTTCATTGAATGAGAGGGTGCGGTGTAAAGTGTAAGAGCTAGTAATGTTTCATAGTAAAATGTATAGATAAGATTACATTCGAATTTTTTATCAAAAGTGTTACATAAATTTTTTTATTTTTACTGTATAATACTCACGAAGCTATGCCTCAAGATTTGGAAAATAGAACCACTAGTTTAATACTTAAAGAAGACAACGAACAAGTCTTTACGTTGCTGGGAGTCCGATGTCAGGTTAGAATTTGCGTATTTGTCTTATCTTGTACTTTTCGTTGTGATTGAAAATGAAATCATTTTAATGAGTCACTTAAATTTTATAGGCATTAGCAACAACCGTAGTACAATTGTACATCACAGAACCTCCACATCATTCACAATGGTTAAAAAGAGATACGGGTATTTTATGTTTCGTAAAAGACAACTTTCGGAAGAACTATTTCTTCCGATTATATTGTTTGAAAAGGAACGCCATGATTTGGGAACACGAACTCTACAATAATATTGAGTATTCTGCTCCATGCGAATTTTTACACACTTTTGAAGGCGAGGTAAGCTTTATAATACAAAATTTAATATTTTACAATCATGAAATTTAACATCTATTTTGATCTTAAGAAGTGATCGGAATTGTCTTTTCGAAGTCATTGCTTATATAAACATTTTATTGAAATGATTACCAATTTTTAGAATAAACCAAAATCAGTAATATGTATTTTAATATAAATTAGGTTCTAAAAATATTGATATTTTTGTTAACCACAGAAATTTTTGGATATTGAGGAGAAATCTATCTAGCCACATTTTAGGATAGAATTTATATAATTTTATTATCATTTTCCTATTGCGGTAATTAAAAATAGCATTTGCATTCTCAGGATATTGACAGCTAATTTAATCACAAAAGGATGTTGACGATAAGCCAGTGCAAACTAGAAAAACCTTGGTGGTCCTGTTATTTACTAAAATTCACTTTCAACATTTTATATTTCAATAATTTTATATGCATGGTCGTTGAAAACTTTTCCAGTAAAAAAACAGTCAAAATTATTGTAATACCTAGTCCTTGCATTATGACTAACTTTTGCTACTCAAGTAAACAATAATAATTACTGCAAAATATTTCAAAATTACATAACGGAAACGATTTCAAATTAATTGTTTTCTAAAACAAATTGCTTAAGTTGCAAAAACTGTATAAAGGCTATTAATTTATTATGATTGATAAATATTTTTTTATTGTTACTTATTGAAAAGTTATAAACATATTGTGCTTATTAATGTAAAAGTAACTTTTGCATAGCAAATTTAAGTAGCTCTAACTTTTTAAAATACAACAACGTTTTATGATAAAAGTGGTTTTAACAACTTTTCTTTGAAATATTAAATTTTTAATTCTATGACATAAATTACCTAATAATCTGAATGTTAGGAACCAAAATTTGATAAAACCCTGCACATGGTGACAGAAGAATTAAATTTAATACAGTTGTAGATTTTTTTCCCTTCTTTACAAAATTAGATGTGAAACCCATCTAATGATACAAATTTGGGGTGGTGGTCGGACTTTTTGGATGTTTTTAATAAGAGGACTGTAGCAGGGATCTTGGTTAAAATTAGTTCTGTGCGTTAAATCAAGCTAATATTTGAAAACTTCTGCGAGGTTGTCGTAAACTGGGTGGGTGGTGGGGTTAGCCTTATAGTGCCAGCCACTGCAATGTAGCTAAATGGCAGCTCATGTAATTTTTCAGTTTTTGAGAAAATATAAGCCCTATTTGCAATGATCCGCAAAATTTTTGTTTTATAATTGCTTTTGGGACCATTTACCATCATTCTGTCTTTTGAAAATTATTAAATTCGTGGGCCTGTTAGCGGTTGTCCAGACTATAATCACCCCATTTAAGAGGTCCTGCTAGATAAATTTGATTATTTTTTAAGTTACAAATTTTTTTTAACTAAACTACAATAAGTTATTTACAAAATGCAAAACTCACAAAAATAAATAACAGTGTTATAATTATATTTTTTATAAATTTTAAAGATTTTAATATTGGTTAGTTCATTATTTTCATTGAAGAACGGTTTACCGAAAATCCAAGTAGAATTTGTTGAGTTACAACGTGACCAACACATCTTAAACTTATTTTGGACCTCGATTCTGCAAAGTTGGGGTTCTAAATAATGGAGAAAAGCATCAATATATTAAATTTATAACAAAAAATTTATGTAACTGCTTTATAGGATCGAGATTTTTGGGTGACAAAAGTATTTAGATCACATTTTAATTCATATTTCTGTCGTAGTTTATTTTAAATAAATTCACACTTGAAGTATACTATGTATTTATAATTTAATTTATACTAAGTTTTGGTAATATTTTAATTTGTGTAATCAATTGTTCATTGAGAATAATAATCGATTTAGAAGGTAGTCAAATTCTTTGATGGGAGTCCAAATCACTCCCTAAATAATGACCCCCTTTTTTCAATATAAAATTTTTGTATTAGTAATGCTTTAATAATTTTGACTCAATCTTAATAACGGAAACTTCTTGATTGGTTTCTTATATCGCAATGTTGATTTTCTGATGAATCAGTAGGTTAGTGAGTAAGGACATACCTTTATATTTTGTAAATATAATAGATGAAAATATCGACGTAGAAAGTGTTTCTAAAACTATATTTTTAATTTATTTTATTTGCTAAATTTATGCATTGTAGTCTTAAAAGGTGAAAATTGGAACATTGATATAATTATTAGATATGTTACGGGTTAAAGTGGGAGTTAGATAAACCTAGTTGTTTAAGGATAAAGTGCTTCTTATCCAAAAGGTATTGTACCACAATTTATACATATAAACCATTATATCCGTGGTGTTTAGGAGAAATATCAAAAGTATCATATAAGTAATCATATCAAAAGAGAAAGTCCAAAAGTACAGTTTTCCAGTAGGAGTATTTTAAAGTTCAACATCATACAATAAATAGTAATTATAAATAAAAGACCAATTTTTTATATACATTCATTTGTTGATATAAACTTCGAAGACAATGATTAATATTTTCGTTAAATCCAATAATTTTGGAATTACTAGCTCACATCAGGTTTGCACCAAATGTTTTTTTATGGATTTAAAAATGGATTTATCATCAAATATCTGTAGAAACTTTCTTTTTCGTCACTATCGCTCATTAACACTGTTTGGGTTCCGACATGTTTCAGGGTTTTATAAAAATTGTGATAAAGTGGATTTATAAAAATGGCAACAGATCTTATAAATCTTTATATTTTTTTATATCTATGGTTAAGCCTTCAGAATCAGCCAGTCGTACCTGGATATTTTCCCAATTAACTGCTGTCTCGTTTTAACATGGAATAACATCTGAACAATTTAGATGAATCCAATGTATAATTAAAAGTCACTTTATTACATAATCTTTTAAAGCTTAGCCAAAAAACTTTATTCTAAGCAAAGGGAACTTTTTCAGTATCAATGTTTCTCTTTTCTGACATGATTAGTTAACAGTTTGGAGACACCAAAGAAGTCTTCTTGTTTCATAACTTTCACATCGAAGCGAGCACTTGTCATTCTTACCATTGGCACCAAATCTTGAGGAACAGAGATTGTGCTGTTATGATTTTTAAGAAAGCTTTTGATTAATTTAATTTCTCGGTCGTAAATCGAGGAATAGTTACCTGTATATCTGAAATAATTTGTCGACAAGATTAAAAAAAGACACATTTTTGTATAAGAAAAATTACATTATTTTAGAAAGTTATTTTATTTTAGGATGTCTTACAATACAAGGGAAACGGCTTTCACCAATTTACACCGGTAAGACCCGATCTTCATAAAATTTTAAGCAGCAGGGTGTACTGTATCTGGGTAATCCTAGGTTTATCCTCATTTCCGGCTTTACTCGTGACGTATATGTAAATCGTAAGGGGGAAGTTGCCTTGGCTATTTTTAAAAATTAAGATTTAAAAAAGTTCATATTTCATAAATATGAGATTTTAGTCATATTTTAATAGTATTTTTTTTAAAACAGTGAAGCCGAGTAAGTTTGTTAAAAATACCTTTTTTGAATTTATGGTGGGGAATTTTTTGCAGAGTTTGTTATGGAAAAAGACAGTCGTCTGCAAAATTTAATTGCTGTTGAATTTAGAAGGAAAAACAGTTTTTTATATTTTTTTGTACTAAAAGATATCCGATAAATCTCAAAAAAATTCAGAAAAATTAAAAATGTCCCAAGAAACAAAAAAATAATTTTGTAAACTTCCTTCACAATTAAATTCAACAAAATAAGAATTGACCAACTTTAAAAAATAAATTATTTAACCATATTAGAATTTTCTGACTACTTGAAGAAAATATGGCATAATTCTTCTTTGGAAACCTTACAAATTCTAAAACAAAGATCTCAAAATTCCGCCTTCAAATGAATTTTGAAAATGGATACGTGCTTTAACTATGTTAGTTTCATAAACTTTTCATGCTAAACCGTAGATCAGGGTGCGGTTTTTGTACCCAAAAATTTGTTTTTCTTGAAATCATCTTACAATTCAATGAAATTTTAAAGCACAATTAATAAATCAGATAATAAATTACATAGCTTTTAAAACTAGCAGTTTGAAAAAGAAATTATTAGCATGAAAAGTCTATGACATTAACATAGTTAAATCACGTACCTATCAATTTTCAAAATTCATTTGAAGACGGAATTTTGAGATTTTTTTTTAATTTGTAAGGTTTTCAAAACTAGAATTATGCCACATTTTCTTAAGGGTAGTCGGAAAATTCCTAAAAAATTAAATAATTTTGTTTAGAAGTTGATAAATTCTGGGTTAATGAATTGCCATCATTGACATAAAAACCAGGGTTACAGGCACATCTAGAGGACATAGTCCTAATTAGAAGAAGAAGGAGACACATTTTTATTTTGTTGAATTTAACAGACTTTGCAGGAAGTGCAACATTATTTTCATGTTTCTTGGGACATTTTTGATTTTTCTGAATTTTTTGAGATATTCCGGATCTTTTAGTACAAAAAAATGAATAAATATGAAAAAACCGTTTTTTTCTTCTAACGTCAACAGGAATTAAATTGAAAGGTTGAAATTTTGCGCACGGCTGTCGTTTTACATAACAAAGTTTGTAAAAAGTTCCCACCATAAAATTCAAAAGGCATTTTGGGGAAAGGTTTGTAGAATTGACGCTAAAATAAAAATTTTACGATTGAAATTTCGATTAATTCTGAAAAAGCATATTTTAAATAAGAGAATAAGGTGAGGAAGAATGCCTTAAAACCACTAGTTTTTTCAAAAATTGATTTTAAAAAGCTCGATTTTTATAGCAATTTTCAAGTTAAGTCGCTCGTGATTGGTGAATCAATGCATTCTGTGCTCCGTCCGTGCACTGTAATGCATAAGAGCCCCGCTGATGATACTTTTTCGCGTGGATCCTTCTCGTGCCATGGTGGTTTTCATCAAAATTGACCCTCAGCACCCTTCGGACGCTTTGGGCCATTTTGATGAAAACTACACTCATTATAAAGATACCCCTAGGCCCGTGGGTTAAGGGAAAAGGTGGATCTTTGAGGGGTGAAACTCGTTTACGTGGATTCTAAGAGCAGGGTGGTTGTGCAAGGAAAAATTGACTTAAAGCACTTCTCGCTGCGCTCGAGCGCTTTAAGCCATTTTTCCGGCACATTTACTATTGAAAACCATGATCTTCGCTTGAAGTGCACTGTTGAAGCATCCCAATGCAGGTATCGCCGCTAGCATAGCATCACTTTGTGAACAGAGTTTGTTTGGAGACGAAGCCTCCATTACCTCTTTCAACATCTGAGAACATCGCGGGGATGATTAAGAGTATGAAATACTTTAGCGAGCATAGAGCCTTGTATCGCTTCAAAGCAGAGTGTTGATTAGCGTAAAGGATAGTTCACACTACATGATTTATCATATGACTTAGTCATAAGAAAAGTCATGGCTAAAATCATACCATCACAACAGCCAATCATGAAAGCTATAACTTCTATAATATCAAAAATCATATAGTGTGAACGTAAAAAAATCCCTCATATGAAAAGTCATATGATAATCATGTAGTGTGAACTACCCTTAAGGCGATAACCAACCTTTGATGAATAATTTGAGTAATTTTTGGCCGAAGCAACAGTAACCTCCCAAAGAACGTGGCGTCGTGAAGCCCAGAAGGGTTCGTTGAAGGGAAAAAGGCGACACAGTCGCAAAGAAGAAGTGGGATTGTACGGTTGAAAAAAGTTTTCTACCATACATGCCCGCAGCAACTTCACTTAAGAACTGATCTAGGTCGGTGCCGAGACATTGAGTAAACGCCTCGGCTGTGACCCTTATCGCCGCTCTGCGCAAAGCTAAGACTAGTTCAAACCACACGCACCGACAATAGAATGCATTGATTCACCAATCCCGAGCGACTGAACTTGAAAATTGCTATGAAAATCGAAGTTTTTAAAATCGATTTTTGAAAAAACTGTTGGTTTTAAGGCCATCTTCCTCACCTAATTCTCTTATTTAAAATATGCTCTTTCAGAATTAATCGAGGTTTCAATCGTAAAATTTGCATTATAGCGTCAATTCTATAAACCTTGCACCGGCATTTTTAACATACTTACTACTTGGCTACACTCTTTTGAATTTAACCTCCACCTATGTATTGTGTTATCTATTGAATCCAACGCTTTGGCTTTTGTAAAGAAATCAACGTCTACAAAACTTCTGTATTCTGCAATTTGTATTGAAGCTTTTATTGTCAGTTTTATAGTTATCCAATGATGTTATCCAAAGATATTGGATAGATATGAAGCTTTTGTTGTTTTTTCTTATTCGTTTTGTTGTTTTGTAGAAGAAATATTCGAACTGAAAGGAATATAAACATTGGAAAATGTTTAATTGCTTATATCCTTATAGTTCAATGCTCTATTACTTGGAGGATAGTCCGTCATCTTGTAAAATGGTGGCTAAAAATGCTTCTTTACGTAATATTATTACCTTGTGAATGAACATGTAATATATTAAAAAATGTTGTAATATATCAAATAAAACTTATCTCCTATACCTATATAATTACATCAAAGAAATGTCTTTTTAGTAATAGCCCGGGAGGCAACGACAGAAAAAGTGCACCCATTCCTACAAATCTAATTTTTTTTTTAATCAATGTTTATACAGTGTTAATCAAGAAAGTTACAGTCTGCCAAACTTTTACCGTTGCGGACATTAGTAAAAAAGGTTTGAAACATGTAAATAAATAATATGTAAATTATATGTCATAAATGTCAAAATGGCCTACTAAATCTCATATACCTACTAGACTGAAACTTTTTAGATTGACCAAGGACACGTACAAATACAGGATAATGACAGTCTGCCGCGTCAAAAGCGTTGTCATCAAGGGTCTACCACCCCGCAAAGTGTTAAAAAAATGAAATTGTTCGACTTATTTACGTAATTACGTAATTTATGTAAACTACATGTAGACAAAAAATCAGCTTTGTATATTTAAATTTAACAAATATTCAGAGCGATTTATAGCAGATCAGCGCAGGAGCTACTCTCGGAAGATAGTGCATTATATTGCGTCTACCAAGGACTTAAAAACATTAGATGATTGGTAGACTATTTTTTTGATTCTTTTATAAACTAAACTATTTGAAAAAAAAATTTTAGTCTTGTATAAATAAGTAGAGCAACTTCATTTTTTTAACACTTTGCGGGGTGGTAGATCTTGATGGCAACGCTTTTGATGTGGCAGACTGTGATTATTTTGTATCTTTACGTGTCCTTGGTCACTCTAAAAAGTTTCAGCTTTGTAGGAATAATGACATTCAAACTGTCACTGCCTCCCGGGCTATAACCTCTCTTTGAGACTAGGAGGCCCAGCAGGCCACGTTGACCTCATTTGAGTGTTGGATATGGTTGTTCGGTTTTTGGCCTCATCCGTTTTTAAAACTCGTTCCTAATGCTCACTTACGTTATTCAAGGAACTCATGCGCAAAATTTCGTGCTTCTAGGCCCACTGATTTAGGCTATGCGTTGTCTGTCAGTCAGTATTAAGAATTTTATAATGAATAACTTTTACAATAGACAATAGAGCATCGATAATCCGAAGCTTTATCTTTATTTTTGAAAATAACGCGTTCAAATTTTTACAGTATGTCTAAAACGTTATTTTTAATATTATGTCGGAACCAAAATTTTTTTTCGCGATTTATTTATTCGCGATGAAAGCGCTCCAACATAATATTGTAAATAACATTTCAGACATACTGTAAAAATTTTAACTCGTTATTTTCAAAAATAAAGTCAGAAAATTGTAAATAAAAAAGTGGTTGCGAGAGAACAGCCTTAAGTTGTATGCAGTTTAAATCCCACTTCTGTTATGTATTAGTGATTTACACTACCGTTGGTGGTGTTTCGTTCATGTAAATCGCAAATTGAAATAATATGTTTATTTTCATTATAAATTATAACACACAATATGAAAAAATCATAATTATTTCCAATAATGTGATGCAGTAGTATTTCTTATAGGTACTTAATTGTATTTGATATATGCAATTATTTCAATTGATCCCCTATTTAGGTAGAAAATAGTTTTGTTGTATTTCAAATATCCCCTTTTTTAAATTTTATTTCTTCATAGCTTCATTTTTTTATTTACTTTCAGTTTAGTTTGTCACAACGAATTCTTTTGTAAATTTACATACTATTCTCATAAATTTTAACGCATTTAAAATAGCAATGAGCAAATTTTAATTTATGCAATTTATTTATGTAATATTGATTTATAAAAATAATAAATTAAAGACATGTTTTATTGTTTTTATACTAATTAAAAATAAAATAATAACGGAAAATTTATTCAAAAATGTTTAAATATATTTATTTCTTAATAAAAAGCCCGAATTACAAGACCGCTTTTGTGATCTTGCTAAACTTGATTTTTGTTTTCATATATGCGGAACCTAACTAATTGTTAGTTAATTAATTAATTGTATAATTAAAACCTTTGTAATTAATTGTCTACAAAATTATTGGGAACATAACATAATAATATATTGGCTTATTACGAAACTTACTGCAACAACAGCATAAATTCCAAAATGTTATTATTTTTGTTAGCATCAATTTAATATATTTATTTTTAAAATTTGCTTTTCATTGACCATTTTTTATTGTCGTAGTTTTTGAAAAATATTTATTTGTAGGATTGCATGATTGCATTTAATTTTGCAAATGTTATGGAAGCTAAGGAACTAAAAATAGTTGTTGATAGAAAATTAATGGTAAAAAAGAAACGTGAAGGTATAACACCAAAATAAAAATAAAATTTTTGTTCAATCTTAATTTGTTGTAGAAAAACGTAATTCTAAAAATGTAATAAGTGTACAAGATCAGTCACCAAGACTCCCATCGAGCAATGATTTTAACATGTATAAAAAAGTATCTGATCCAGCTGATCGATTAGCTAGACGTCGGCGTAATATTACTAAAGCAGACATAGGAGCACCATCAGAATTTCGACATGTGTCTCATATTGGATGGGATCCAAACAAAGGTTTTGATATAGCTGGTAATGATCCACAATTGAAAACCTTTTTTGCAAAGGTAAACTAAATACATTTTTAGTACTGTTAAATTTATACAAATAAAATTTTAGGCTGGAGTATCAGAGCAACAACTGCAAGACAAAGACACTAGGGAATACATTTATAATTTTATTTCAAAAAATGGTGGATATGAAGCGGTTAAAAAAACTTCTGAGACTGCACTAGCGTTACCTGCTCCTGGACCACCAGTTCCACCACGAGGAAATGGACGACCACATAACGTAAATTTTTATTGTAGAATTTACTAATTTTTGTTACTAATTTTATTTTATTTAAAGCGAGCAGCGCCACCACCCCCACCAACTGCATCACCGAATAATTGGCCCTCTCCAGCACCAAAACTTGTGTCACCACGTATGTCTATTATATTTAACATATTAATACAATATTTAATCTTTCTTTTTTTTTAAGCAAACAATATTCCACCTCCTCCTGCGGGTGTTGCCCCACCACCTCCACCTCCTCCACCACCACTACCTCCCATGATTGAATGTCCTCCTGAAGTTGAAATGCCAATAACACAATCACAAGTACCACAAGCACCTGATATGCGTTCAGCTTTAATGAGCAGTATAAGAAGCGGAAAGGCCTTAAAGGTACTTAAAGGTTTTGATTCTTATTTCTTGATGCTTACATTTGAATATTTTTAGCCTGTCGAATTTGATAAGAAATCTGAAGAATCTGGCGATTCTAGAACCAATTTATTAAGTGAAATCAGAAAAGGTTTCCAATTAAAACCAACTAACGTAACCATATTAAATTTTATTATGTAAAAACTTGAGTTAAACTTTATAATTTCAGGAAAGAGAAATTAAACCTGTTACACCGCCAGCAGAACGTACTGGAGGAGATTTAGCCAGCGCTTTAGCTAGGGCTCTTGCTGAACGTAGTCGTGCTATTCACTCAGAGGATGATAGTACAACAGATACCGATTCTAATGATGATGAATGGGACGCCTAAATTTATTTATTATTTTCTAACTGATTGTATTGATAAGTTTTAACTTTTATGATAGCGGTGCTTGTCTTTATTATGGACACTTTAAAATTTTAATCAGACGTTTTAATCTGTATTAAATTCTTAGCTATAAAAAATGTTATCAATTTAACACTGATAGAAATATTTTTGTAATATAATTTATTACAATACAATGCTCAAAAATTTTATTGACCTTTTAATCAATATTTTCTGCTAAAATTAAGATGAAAGCTACCAAAATAATTTATTGGTTTGCGTATATTTGAAGGTTTTGAGGTGGAAGAATATTTGAATTGTAATACCAGGAGGGGTAAGTTGTTTAGTTTTTGATAAGGACTCGAAAAGGGTGACCATTTAGGAGAGGAGTATTCTGAATATATAAGAGTAATTTTATCTTATCAGAACCCAATTTGCAGTGTCATTTTATAATTGTTACTATTGCATCAGTATTGCACCATTTCTTACCTGTTGTTGCACCATTGGACCATTACTATTTTTGTCAATTTTGTGATACCATTGCTACAGAAAGGTAAGCAGTTTGTTATGATTTCTATAAAGCCTGAAAGAAATGATTAATTTGCAAGCAAAATGATTAAATTCAATCAAATTACTTTTTAGTATTGCATTAAATTAGTTTTTATGACAAAAATCATTTTTATTGTGTTTTTATTTTGTTATTTAAAAAAATGCATGGTTTAACCTCAAAATTTTACAATCAAACTTGGAAATTTGAATTATTTATATTATTTTATGACAATTCTTATATATTTGTTTTGTTCAACCAAGTTTACAAATTATATTAGTTAGATACTTGGCCGGAGTAAATATTAATCGTGGTGTTAATTTTTTCGATAATTCTCTTACGGTTCAAAATTAAAAGTTAAACTTTTGTAATGGAAGTAGTCTAAAATTATTATTACAATTACTGATTTAATTACATTTATGTATTGGAATTAAGTTTTTCCTACTTTGTGCCAAAACACAAATTAGGTTGTTCCTTAACTCACGATGATAGCTTTTCAGGACTAAAAACCTAAACGTCCTCACGAATTTAAAAATTTTCTAATGAAATTATTGTAGTTGATGGTGTCAATAATCAGTATAAAACAGAAAATGTATGTATCATTCAAAATTGGGGCTAAATAAGGTCAAAAACTGAAAAATTATATGCGACTATTATATTTGCTATAAGATTAGCTCCGCCAACCCCCCAGTTTATAAATCTCGGATTTGCAATTTGTAAATTTTGTTCAGTACATCACTCGCAATTGTCAGGGATGTGTAAACCGGAAACTTTGAAAATCGGGATCTCTGATACCGCTCAACTTATTAAAAATATCAATGAAACCCAAGCAACTTCTCAATCGGGAACTTTTAAGTTATTAGTTGACGATAGGGATAATTTTAGTAAATGAGTTCTCTTAGACATTCGGGTTTATAAATATCCCGATTTTTAATTGGAATCAGAAGCCAACGGAACTCCTAAACCGTGATATTAGTTTGATGTTGTCTGTAACCGAACCAATTAGTTTAAATAAATCAATTGTAGTCTAACATAAAAAATACATCAACTATTGAATATTAAGCTTCAGGCCTTGAGGATGCAGTTAATTTCTTAGTGAGCACCAAAAGTGAAGTTATGACTTATGAACTAATTTCCGAAGATCTTCCTTCTTTTGAATTGTGGTGTATCTAGTACAAATTTTATTGAGTTAAATATTACTAAATGCAAGTTTATTAGTTTTACTCGGAAGAAAGTACGTCTTGATCAGTCTTACAGGGACGTGCCCATGGGGGAAGAGCTTCCTCTCCCAATATTTTAGAAATTTGGCAAAAACACTCAAAAAAGTTGGTCTTATTTGGCATTTTTTTATGTCTAAATTTACAAAAAGTTGGAAATTTTTGAATTAATTGAGTTGGCAAATTTGAGATTACTCCTCCCTGAAAGAAGTTGGTTGGGCACGTCATTAAAACTGTTTCAAATTTTAAAGATCTGGACGTGACAGTGGATTAAAATTTTGATTTTACTTCGCATTTGAACGAAATTATCAATAAAATCTTGGGCTTTATAAAAAGACTGTAACACACTGTAGCCTGTATGATTTCGTGTGCTATTATTTATTAAATTAAGTTATAATAACATTACGCCTGAAAGTATGCAACCATCAATTTTAGTGAATTTTGAAAGGGAAGTTGGTAGAGAAAGGGAGAGGAGATCGAACAAGTGGGAAGTGTGGTTGTAAAGTTTGGAAGTGACTTTTTCTTTTAGATTTTTCTAGATCAATTATTGATCGATTGACAGATCACATTTTTGATGGTAGCTTGGTTTTAAAGTTTTCTCGAGTCACACGTAAGTGATTTTTCATTTTATAATTAACATCATTAGGCTGCAAATTAAAAATCTATTTTGTTGGTGATGTTCTTTATTATCAACTAGCGCCCAAATTCCCATTTTCGCAGATAGTGTCACTGAAGACACTAAGAGCTTCTCGTGGCAAATACATTAGATATTTTGTGGGACCCACAAAACGCGCATCGCGCGACCCATTTTCTCCGACTGTGGGCTAAATACCCGTAAAGTTGCCCGAAGTTTGGTGCAAGACATACTCAAGAAATTAGCAGTTTAAGATTCTTAATCATGTTATATGCTGAATACGATATGCTGCTGAGATATCTTGGCTTATCTAAATTGGATATTAGAAGAAAGTACCTCGACTTGTTGTTTATGTTCAAACTCTTGACAACAGTATAGATTGTCTAGTGCTGCTTTAATCTATCATTTTTTGGGCTCACCCGTGCTCGATTTGAAACCCAAATCTGCATTCAATCATTTCTACAGAAGAAACTATGGGATGCAGTCGCTTAGTGTAAGGCTTCAGAATCTTGCCAACAAGGTAGAAGTTGATTTTTTGCAAGCTTCTCTACAAAACTTAAATCGTTGCTTAAACTTGCTCTGAACGTGTAATTTGTTTTTATTTTATTTATTTATTTTATTTTAAATAATATAAAACTTCAAAATATCGAGTTATTATTAAATTAAAAATTGTTAAAAGATTTATTTAGCTTTCAAACGATATATCGTTCGTCATCAGAATAATATACAAATGTAATGTAAACAAGTCATGGAAACAAGAACAAGTATTGTCATTTGAACGGTAACTAGATAAAATCTAGGACCGTGAGTTAGGAAAAACCTAAATTGTGTTCCGGCAAAGAAGGAAAACCTAACTCCACGGTCCTAGATTTTATCTAGTTACCGTTCAAATGACAATACTTGTTCTTGTTTCCATGACTTGTTTACATTACATTTGTATATTATTCTGATGACGAACGATATATCGTTTGAAAGCTAAATAAATCTTTTAACAATTTTTAATTTAATAATAACTCGATATTTTGAAGTTTTATATTATCTAATATCAACGAGTTAATAATTTATATATTTAAATATTTTATTTTAACCCTATCATTAACATAAAAACCGCGGTTGTGGGCACGTCTGGCAAGCTACTTATCGGACGTTAAACTATTATAAGCTCAAAGTACCTATTATTAGCTTTGTTTGGTATTACAGTCTTAGTGCTACACTAACTACACTACTACAAATTGATTGGTGTACAATTATCAACACACTGTTTTACACCAATCAATTTTTAGTAGTGTAGTTAGTGTAGCACTAGGACTGTGGTACCAAACAAAGCTATTAAGTGCACTTTGGTGCTGGATAACAGATGATTAAACAGGACATGGTCCTAATTAGAGGTCAGAAGAAGATTTATTTTTGTTTGTTTATACTTTGTATTGTGTTATTTTATTACTTGTAAAAAAGAAGATTTAGGAGAAATAATAATAGTAACAGAACGTACGGTCAAGTGCGGTCGCTTCATTTCTTACTGGTGAAATTGAGGGCTTGTGATGCTGAACTGCAGCGTACGTGGTGTTTATTGAGGAGTTATCTCGAAAGATAGCGCTAGGCTAAAATATTGCGGCTGATGACGCGACCTGCGATGGTTCTCTCAGGGAAAATGGTTTAGATAGGGAAGCGATAGCTCTTGATGGGGGCATGGTTTTCTACGGGGGTTTGTCTTCTACATGATTTGAGTTTTGTGATTGGAGTCGTTTGCGTTTAATGTTGAGGGTTCTTCTTTGCGGAGGTTTTTGATTTGGACATCTTGTGTTTTGGACAGTCGCTCGACTTTTATTGGCCGAGTTACACAATAAGCGGATTCGAACTAGTTTTGCACTTATCTTGAACTATCAAGAACTTATTCTTGGCCCCACGTTGGGCGCCAAGAAAGTGAAACACAAATTGCTCCTATTTGTGTCGCTTGCCCCGCTGATCTGCGATGGAATGGCAAACAGGCCAGCTAAGGGATTACACCCCCGTCCAGTACTAGAGCATGGGTCGCGCATGCGCGGTTCGTGGGTTCTTTAACGTTGTGACTCAGACGTTCTTTGACAACTAAGGAAAAAATAAATCAGGCGCCAGTCTTCTAAATAAAACACGATAGTAAAAGAAGGGGTGGTTTTATTTATAAAACAAAAGTCGAGTTAAAAGATGGGGTTGACAATGCTTGATTCTAAAACTCCATATAGGAGACACACAAACACATAACAATGCAAGTTAAATCCAGGATATCCTGAAGGGATACCCTGGGACAATAAAATCAAAAAGAAATTAACCAAAAAAATGCAAATGAGTTGCCATCTGAAGACTATCTTTGAGTTGAAGCGAAGACTTGGGTTAGAAATAAATCTGTGGGCGTTCCATGCGAAGCGAAGAATACGATTTTGTATAGCTTGGGGTTTATTAAAATGGTTTTGGGCTGTGTAACCTCAGGCGGTAGCAGCGTAAATCATTGAGGAGGGGATGAACGTCTTGTAAATTCGGAGTTCATTATCTGGAAGCATTTTACTCTTTGGATCAATAAGCGAGTCAAGTTTCTCCATCGCGGCTTGAGCTTTCTTAGTAACTAAGGTGATGGTGTGGTGAGAGAAGAAACGCTTAGATATTTTGCTGAGCACTTTCTAGGGGTTTCTTTTTCTAACATCCATATGTTTGCCAAGAGCGTTTTCCTACGGTGTTTGAACAAGATTGTGGAGCTTTTTATGGAATTTACACCGATCTCCCAGGTACTACGCCAATCTAATAGTTGATTTATGACATTTTTAAGACGCAAGCTGTGGTAATATGGAGGCATGATGGCAAAGACGTGTAAATGCCGGTATTGTCCGTGTAGAAGATAGTGCAGACGCGAGAGTTTGTGGGTTTTGGCATATCGTAAATGTAGATTTCGAACTTTATACCGTATCCCCAATCTCCCCTAAAGAGAGAAAAATTCGAAACTTCTGCCCATAATCAAACGTTCAAAGTATAAACGACAATCAGAAATGAGTTTGAATGGCATTCGTTACAATTTTACGTTAATTCGTTACAACCTTTGGAGCCTTTGGATAAGATGTCTTTTACAACCTTTGAGGATGATGTGAAACTTACCCCTGTTGTTAAGCAAGGAGGCGGAAAGTTGAACGAATGGTTTCTTTATGTTGACCTTTAACATTTGGTGTTGGAATCTGACCGCTCCTTACAATAGCATGGCATAGCTTCTTTTTGTTTACATAGAATTGTGGGACGAGATGTAGCCTCCATCACCTCCTTCAACATCTTAGAACATCGCATGGATGGTCGAGAGTATAATTTACTTTATATTAGGGACAACTATAACTATTTTATAGGACATAAAAGCTTATTTAAAAAACCGTATAGATTTAGTTTAAACTTTGGCTTTGTTTTTATTGTTTCCTCTCGAGAATTAACGGCACAGTCGACCATTGTCATTAATTTCACTGACGTGGTTCTCCACAAACCCTAATAATTTAACCACTCATGATGTAGTACATAAAGAGTGTAGAATTGCTTCATGCACCATAATAATTTCAGTGATAAATTCTTTAGTTTAATTTTACTAAAATATTAAATTTTTCTGTGCAGTTTCTTTAATCATGGCTTTACCACCAAAAGAATCGGGCAAATTTATTGCTGAATCAGCAGATCATATCAAAATAAAACAAGAAGGAATCGAAAGTCTTGGAGAAATGGTAAACAATTGTAGTTTTTTCAATTTGTGAGTTTTGTTACAAAAATATTCTTTTATGCTTATAGCTTGTGAAAGAAATCAATTCAGGGCGTTTATGTTTAAACAACTTCAGTCAAAACCAATTTCATCCCACACCTGAAAATTCGTGGGCTTTGGATTGGATATTTGTTGTGGATACCCTAAATTATTGCTTTTGGCATTTTGAAAACGACATTGGATGGGTGGTTGATGGTAAATCTGGGTATTTTGCCCTTTGTTGTGCTATCAATAGAGCTTTGAAGGTAATAAAACCATATATATTATGCAGTATTTATAACCAAAACCTTTTTTTTAACAGGAAAACATTGACATCTTAAATCCAAAGTTTTATTCAAAAATTACTGAAGAACAAGCACTTCACATTTTTCGTAGTGATACTGACGTTAAAATTCCCCTTATTAAGGATCGCCTTAGAAGTTTACATGAAGCAGGCACTTGTTTATTGGAAAAGTTTGATGGAAAATTTGAAAATCTGGTTAAATCAGCAAACAATTCCGCTGTCGAGTTGATGAATTTGGTGGTAAAAAATTTTGAATGCTACCGTGATGAGAGCTTATATAAAGGAAAAACTGTTTGTCTATACAAACGGGCCCAAATTTTAGTTGGAGACATTTGGGCTTGTTTCAAGAATCAAGGAATTGGGTATTTTAAGGATATCGATGAAATTACCATGTTTGCTGATTATAGGATTCCTCAAAGCTTGATTTACTTTAATGTTATGGAATACAGTGAAGCTCTTAATGGTGTTCTCAGTTTAAATGTTGTTCTCAAAAGTGGGGACGAAATGGAAGTTGAGATTAGAGGTTGTTCCATACATGCAGTCACTTTGTTGTGCGAATACATTAAGAAGAAAGTTGACGCTGATAAAAGTGTTAATGCCATTTTGGTAGATCATTTCTTATGGGACTACAGAAGAAGCCATGCACAAGAAATGTTGGATAAAAAAATTCCATTCCATAAAGCTGAATGTGTTTATTATTGAATTGTGATTCAGTTTTTTAATAAATAATTTACAATTTCTTTAAAAGTATTACTTTTTTTGTTTGTTTAAGTATGAAAGTAAACTATATATTCTGTTTAAATCACCATTGGATTCTGAAAGGCATAGATCATAGAATATTATTAGAATTTCTACAGAATTTGATATTTCCTTTTTGTGGTAGAACTTGGGAAATTAGATTGTTTAGTACCATATTAATATTTTTTAATAAGCCTATTAGGCATGTAATAGAGTTGAGCGTCGTTTAACGTTATATTATTGCTTTAAATTTGTTGGAAAACTGGATGAATAAAATAAATAAATAGTTTTTGAAAATTTTAATAAAAAATATTAAGTCCAAGGTAAAAAATTTGCATACAAAATGGTTCCCACCAAAAAATAACTTATAAAATATAGCAATACAAATTTTTGCTGTTTAGTTCCATTTTTAATTAGAAGATAAATTTTTGAAATTTTAACTTCTGTCCACTTTTGCTTTTCAAAATAATAGGAACAAAACCAATATAAAACGGGACTAGATGAACATAACATTCTTGTTGTAACTTGTACATGAATACAAAACCAGCAGAATATTGTTAACACTACTGAATGTACTATAAACACAAACATATTTTTATTGAAAAAACTTTTTTGCTTTTTTCCGAAATAATTTAAAATTCTAAATTTAAAAATACCTAAATTTATGCAATATTCAAAGTGTTGCTTAATAAATTTAAAAGTATTCGATAGAATGATAAATACTAGAGGAAATGCTAACAAAAAGTTGGGTATTTGTTTGAACTCAAAATATCTTAGAAAACCTACATTCCAGTAATGGTCTTGAACATATGAATATGCAAGGGGAATTCTTTTATGGCACCAACTTTGATTATATTTTGATACCAAACCTGGCATCACAAAGTTGTTACTTTCACCATAATTTACTAAAAAGCCTGAAAGGTTGTTATTAAAATTTGTGCAAAATTGTAAGTAAGCATAAATTTGTACCAAAAAAAATGGAAGTAAACATATTAATGTAATGAAGACCATACCAAGTAAAAATCTACAAAAGTTTAAGCAACTTGAGCGCTTTTTCATAATATAAGATTTAACCATAAAATACAAAAGAAATCCTATATTTAAAATTCCATTTGATCTTACACAAGTACTAAGACTAAGAGGTAAAATTGAATAAATTACACTTTTAAATTTATCACATTTGTCTGGATGGTTATCAAACATTAGCATAATGTTAAGCATCGATTTAAAAGTTAGATATGTAAATAGACACTCGCTGTAAGGAGCCACAAAGAATACACTAGCCGGGTTGAAACAAAATAGAACAGCCGACTTATAAGCTAATTCCTTATTCAAAACTTTCGAGCTTAAATCGTACAAAACTATGCTGGTTTTAACAAACAACCACCAATTTAATAGTATAAAAGTTACTAATAACAATGAATCTTCATTCAAAAATGTTACAGATAACACAGAAATTGGCCACGTAAAATATCTGACTAGTAAAGGATACAATGGAAAGAAAGCCAACGTATTTTCATACGAATAACCATATTTCGCTATATGCATGAAATATTGAGCGTCCCATCGCACAAAACCACCTAATAATACTTGTACGATTTTATCCAAACCCGTTGTAGTTAAATTTGACTTGGGATAAAGAAACACTTTTGCATCGTGATCCGGGACCAAGAAGTTTGCAATAAACTGTACCACTATGATGATCAGGCGTGTTATACATGCCCAAGCAACGATATTCTTTTTATGCTTATTGTACATTATTAAATCTGCATAGAAGTACTGTTCTACGTACTATTTTTCAATATGAAGTTGTTAGAAACTTGACAACTGTTGGAATAAAAATTTTGAGGTTATGATTCAAAATTTTGCTTAATTAATACATTGTTTAAACGTTTTAATTAATTATGCGTTTGTAGAGCTAAAATGTAATTTAATCGGTTGATTTTATGGTAATCATTACTTTAATTTCGTGGTTAAAAAAAATTACAATATAAAGGTTCGCATACACTAGATAGTAAATACTGCCTCAGAACAGAATCCACCCTTAAAATGTTTTTTAAGAGTAATATCCAGTGCTTAAGTACAATTTTTGTGTTTTATGCCATTTATTTCCAGGACGTTATAAAAATTTAAATAATTGCTAGTTAGCCGAAATCTTTTAACACTTATTCATGTAAAGGCGCTAAAGGCAATTGATTTATTTATTGGAATACCACGTTATTTGAAAACTAGAATTGGTGAGGGGGGAGAGAATCCCACATTTAAGTTAACCCCTGCAGTTAAGCTATCAGTACCTACATTATTTAAAAAAAAAATAACAATATAATAAAAAAAATGTTTAAATATTAATCTTTGTTGAACCTGTTTGGCATATTATATAATACCAATAATATACTGAACCAGAATTTTAAGCAAGAGGAATCCCACAGAATTGGTGAGGGGGGAGAGAATCCCACATTCTAGTTTTCAAATAACTTGGTATTCCAATAAATAAATCAATTGCATTTAGCGCCTTTACATGAAGAAGTGTTAAAAGATTTCGGCTAACTAGCAATTATTTAAATTTTTGTAACGTCCTGGAAATAAATGGCATAAAACACAAAAATTGTACTTAAGCACTGGACATTGCTCTTAATAAAGTACTTAAGCAGTTAAGCAGTGGCGGATTTTCCATTAAGCGCAGGAAGCGCGCGCTTCGGGCCTCCAAAATCTAGGGGGCCTCAAAATTCAGCTCTCAAAATAAAATAACTTTATTTAATAATTTTTTTTTGATCGCTGCAATAAAATTAGGTACCTCTACCTACCATTAAGTATTACAGATAAGCCGCGGGTGCATTACCTAAAAAAATACAAGCTAAGAAAAATTTAGGGGGGGGGGCTCAAAATTGAATTGCGCCTAAGGCCTCTCAAGTGCTAAATGCGCTACTGCAGTTAAGCTATCAGTACCTACATTATTTTTTAAAGAAAAAATAACAATATAATAAAAAAAATGTTTAAATATTAATTTTGTTGAACCTGTTTGGCATATTATATAATACCAATAATATACTGAACCAGAACTTTAAGCAAGAGGAAAAAGACACGTGAAAATCATTTCCTGTGTAAGAAATATTAATAATCGAAAAGAACTACATTTAATTGCGTGATAAAATCACTAAATAAATATTGTTCAAAATTTATTTGTGAATCGACACCTTCAATAAGCATACAAACGATCCAAATAAGTCGATTTCCTTTCACCAAACAAAATTCACAATTCTCAGTGAATTGAAAAAATTAAATAACTTTTCGGGGAAAGGTAGCTCTAGGGGACGCGTAAATACAAATTATACGATTGAAACCTCGATATTTTCTGAAAGAGTATATTTTAAATAAGAGAATAAGCGGAGACGCAATGCCCTAAATGCACCGGTTTTTTCAAAAATCGAATTTAGAAAAGCTTGATTTTCGAAAGTTAAACGCTCGTGATTGGTTAATCAAGTTCGTTCGTGGGAGGTGCGTGTGCTTCTATACATAAGAGTGTTGCACTTCTACAATTAGACAGTAACTCTTGCGCTATGGTAGGAATGCGTTCTCCTTTTTTATTTAATTTAAAAATTTAAAATTATTTAAAAATAACTTCAGAAAAGGGTTACTTAAATTTAACGAACGGTAGTTACTTTTTCGCCTGAATCCGACTCGTGCGAGGGTGATTTTGATGAAAATTGACTCGAAGCAACCCTCGCTGCGCTCGGGCGCTTCGAGCCATTTTCATCAAAATGACAACTAATTTAAAAATATCCCTAGGCCCGTGGATCAATGAAAAGGTGGATCTTTGAGATGTGAAACTCGTGAGAGTGGATTTTTAACGCATGGTAGTTGTGCGAAGAAAAATCGACTTAAAGCACCTCTCGCTGCGCTCGGGCGCTTTAAGCCATTTTTCCAGCACATGTACTATTCGGAAAGGTGGTTGTGCAAGGAAAAATCGACTTAAAGCACCTCTCGCTACGCTCGGGCGCTTTAAGCCATTTTTCCCGCACATTTAGGGTTGAAAATCATGATTTTCGTTCGGAGTGCACTGTTACTGCATCGCAATGCAAGTGTCGCTCCCACTCTGCGCAAAGCTAAGACTATATCTGGGTGCACGTACCGACAGAATTAACCAATCCCGAGCGACTTTGCTTTAAAATTTACTGCAAAAATCGAAGTTTTTAAATTCGATTTTTGAAAAAACAGGTGCACTTAGGGCATTGCGTCTCCGGTTATTCTCTTATTTAAAATATACTCTTTCAGAATTCATCGACATTTCAATCGTAAAGTTTGTATTTACGCGTCCCCTGGAGCTACCTTGAACCAACTTTTCTTATGAAATTAAATTGAAACGCTAGATTCAAATCAAGCAATGTAGGTACCAACTGCTTTTTACTTTACCATACCGAATGGGAAAGTTATGTAATCGAAAAATTTTTTTTTTCAGATTTTTACGGATTTACATTCCTTGAGGTCTAACGAGTTGAAAGAGACCCAACATCAAGAAATGTCTGTGTGACTGTGTGTCTGTATGTCACTTAATTTTGTGTGCGCTCTAGCACCCAAATTAATAGGAATTTCTCAACCAAATTTTATATTTAGTACTTTTATATTGAAACTTAGATTTGATTACATTTTGGTTAAAATCGGTTCACGGAAACGTGAGGTTGGGAGTAAATTAGTGACGCGATGAGTATGTTTAGTACTGTGGTCGGTAGAGGACGACACCTAATAATGTCGCAAGTTATGTTATGTGTAACTGTCCAGATAAATCAACTCACCGAAATAAAAAACTCCTGATAAAATCGAGATGTTTGGCGAAGAAATTCCGTGGAAGGACTCCGCCAAATATCTCGGGGTCACCCTCGACCCAAGACTCAGTTGGTCTAAGCACATCTCCAACTGCGTATCTCAAGCTAAAGCCCTTAAGGGCTCCCTCGCTCCACTGATCGGTAGAAATAGCCGCCTCCGCCGCAAAGATAAAATCAGGATTTACAAAGCGGTAATCCGCCCGGTCCTTACGTACGCGGTCCCGGCATGGGGGGTCGCATCTTCCAATCAAATGAAAAGATTGGAAACCATTCAAAACATCTGCGTAAGGCAAGCCAGGGATGCCCCATGATTTGTCACAAATAGACAACTCCAGGCGGCTTCTGGAGTAAAGCCCCTGGACTCCTTCATTAAAGATTTAACATACAAACTATACCTAAAAAGCCCCGACTGCCCCAATCCGCTCATTCAAGCCCTAGGTCGTTACGATACAAACGACTACCCAAAGACGCCCCGGCCAAAGAACATAATTGTCCCCAAATCAGTTATACTGCCTCCCCATCCCAGATCCCCGCAACAAAACAACCCGGCCCCGGACGCTGAGTATTCAGATTCCGACTCTGAAGATGGCGTGTTCCAATAAGAATATCACGCCATTCTGAGGGAGGTTACAATTTATTCATCTCGACATGTCCAACTAACTCTCTTTTTTTTCAGCTTGTGCTTTCTCTTTCAGCACCCATTATTAGACCATTGTAAAATTTGTAAATTGTTGTATATATTTTCTTTTCTTTTTTTTTTAATAAAACGTGGTAACGGTGCGATGATGCTCTAGCCTTGTAGAGGAGCCCAAGGTAAGCACTCGCGCCGCCGTGGGCGCGAGGATTGCCCCACGCGTGCGTGCACGCGCGGACAATTCGACGTTAGCCCCCGGCCTCGCAGTGCTTACCTTACAGCGCAATAATAATCATGACACCGGCTCAACGCCGCTCCTCGGGTTTGAAATCCCTGTAAAAAGGAGAGAAGGAGATAAGCGGGCTATCGCCCGCATCTGCACCGCAGATGCCAAGTGTCAGCTACAGCTACAATAAAAAAGCATAGCATCGTTCTATCAGTTTTTGAATTTTGGACTCGAGTTATCGATAAAAGGGTGATGATCCCTGTAAGTTGACTCGATTCATCATCAAATTAGTGATGCACTAATTAGGTACAAATTGTATTAAATTTGTGTGCAATTAATGTATGGTAAAGTCATGTGATGGCCACATCTCTCATCCAGTGAGGCCAAAGGCCGAACAACCACATCCGACTCACATCCACTCGTTTTATTTGATATCTGTGTATTATTATAAACAATGTTTTGTGGGTCCCATCAGAGACATATTTCCCTTATATGTTATGTTATGAATAAAATTATTGTTGTTACTTATAGGAAAATTTTTAAAATATAATATAAATAAATATTAATTAATGAATTGTTATCGTCCATTTTGTAATGATTTGTTTTTTGATGATTATATTTTTTGGGTTTATGGACCAATTAATAAAGAATATACATATAAATAAATAAATATAGCAGGATTAATTATTAAAATATTGAAAATTATCAACGCTATCGCATATTTATGATCACAACCAAAGTACACTTACAATCAATAAATAGGAATCTTATCAGTTATACTGGCAATTTAAAAATTTTACATAATCATTACATCCCTACGTAGTTAAAGGAATATCAAAGTTCAACGTACCTACTACATTTGTTACAAACGCGAGTTTGAAGCAACCAAGTATTATTGTAATAAACCAAAAATTAGTATTGAAAAAATAAAATGTCGAAAATAATCAGAAAACTGATTTCTACTGCAAATGCGCCTCGTCCTGTGGCACCATATACGTAAGTTAATTTTATAATGAAAAATTTTGATATTGTGTAGTGTTACTGGTTAAAATGTAACTGCGAAGTGTCTCAAATGTTAATAAATTTATGAAAAAGTTTTCTTCATAAAGGATGCGTAGAAATTGTAATTTTTTTTGTATTAATTGATGGTTGGCAGAATTAAAAATTTGTATGGATTAACCAATAAGAGTTTTAAAGTGTTTCTATTTTTAAATTAAACCCAATTTAATTTAGAAACCTTTTATAAATCACATTTAAAAAACCAAATGACCAAATTAGAAACTTTTGTTACATTTACTCATTTGTTGAATTTCGTCTTTGGGTGCATTTTTTAGCCCCAAAGAAAGTAATCTAATTTTGTATAGCATACCTACTAAAAAATATTAAAGGTGCCACATTTTACAAAAATTACATTTAAAAGTAAATTTTTTGAGTACTGATTTTTTTAAATTCACAATTGTTTTTATTGGAAATAAAATATTTCCAATGGAAGTATACTGTTGAGCAATAAGTTTTGTATTTTAGATAAAAACTGATAAATGTTCGTCATAACTATCTTATAGTGCGACTTTTATTATCACAAATTCTTTAGTGAGTACATTTGTAGTAAATAAACTTTTATTATTGCATAAATTATTAGGTATTTTGTAATACACAATAGTATCTACTACATTGTACTATAGTGGTAATTCCCCTATATAATTTAGGGGTAATGTTAATTAATAATTCTTCTTAGTTTAGGCCTTAAAACCTGTTATCTCCAGCTTCTTGTGATATGGACTGCAAACTTTCGTTCCATCTCTTCGGTGGTCTTCCAGGCAGTCGTTTTCCATGGACAACTTTCTCATCTCTGACTATTCGGGCAAGCCTATTGTTGTTCATGCGATTGACGTGTTCGTTCCATCTTTTTCTTCGTTGTCTTACCCATCGTACCACGTCCAATACCTGGCATGTATCTCGGATTAATTCATTTCTTATCCTATCCCGTAGTGTTTTCCCGCTATTGAGCGCAGTGTTCTCATTTCGGCTGTTCGCAGTAGCCTTTTTGTTTGAGAGTTATCGGGACGTGTCTCCGCGGCATAAATCATTATCGGTCTTATACATGTCTTATATATCCGCACTTTACTTTCGATGTTTAGAAATTTGTTGTACCATATTGTTTCTTTCAGACATCCCGATACAGCAGCCGCCTTTACGATCTGGTTACGTACTTCCTTGATTAGGTCTCCACAACTCGTGATTTCCATTCCTAGATAGACAAAAGACATCACCTGTTTAATGCCTTGACCGTCTACGACAAGCTTACATTTTCTTGGTTCCTTTGATATCACTAGACTTTTGGTCTTTTCTACCGATATTGTTATAATTTGCTGCTTCTGTTTTAAAGGCTTGCAGTAATCGTTGTAAGTCATCCTCATTTTCTGCTATTATAACTGCGTCATCCGCATAGCATACGATTTTCACTTCGTCCGTACTAAGTCTATAGCCTCTATTATTTGACAGTTTGGTTTTCTGTATTATATTGTCCATAATGATGTTAAATAGGATTGGACTTAAGCTGTCACGTTGTCGAATTTCGGTTCGTATATTGATCTTTTCTAATAGTTTGCTATTTATTCTTAGTCGCGTTGTGTTTCCGGTGTTTAATTAATAATTACCTTATAATTAATTTTGAACTTCTGTGCCTCAACACAATTTTTGATAATATATGCATGAAGCAAATAAGCAAAGTTACACAAAAAAGCTCATTAGATACACACCAAAATTTTCAAAATTATGTAACTTAATAAAAATCAAAAATATTGAATATTTTTATTTAATAATCAATAATATAAATTAATAAAAGAAAATAGTTATTTAATATTTAAATATATAGTTTTGATTTGCACTGCATTATATTAATACAAAATTTTTTAAATGTTATATTAGCTATTTATTTTATGAATTAAAAAATTCATATTACATTTGTATCTTAAACAAATCTCAAAACCACAAGTGTGGCATTACTTTAATTAATCGATTATATAATTCGCATAATTCGAACTGAAAAATTTTAAATTTGTAAATTAAATGTTATAATTTTTGGTTTAATAAAAGTAATTATTATTGATAAAAAACATTTTAATAGTATAAATTATTATAGATACAAATAAATTAAGGTTGTTTTGCGGGCTAAAATTCAAATAAAACAATATAAATAATATTATGATATTATATAAATAGAATATTATTTATATTACAATATTAATACTATATTATTATGTTTTTCCAAATTCTATACTAGTAAAATAAAATTACAAAATTAAAATTTAAAAAATAACGTTTATAAATTATATAATATTAATTCCAATAATATATCCAATAAATATATCGAATCACATTCTACATTCTTTTATTTTTATTTAAATTGTTATGTTATTAACTCGTTGATATTAAATATTCTTTAAAACCATAATTATTACGAGTTACTATAAATTAAAAAATTCAAATAAAATATTTATTGAGCTGATGAAAAAATGAAATAATCTTCCGAAAGCTTAATAAATAATTTAATTGAATTTTATAATTTATAGTAACTTGTAATAATTATAGTTTTAAAGATTATATTATATTATTTTTAAGTATGTACTTTAAAGCTATTCCAATATTTAATTATATTAAATTTAATATTTTCTAAAAACATGTAAAATTAAACAGAAACTTAACTAAACGTTAAAATATTAGAATTTTAACCGTAAGTAAAAAACAACATATATTTCTAACCTTTTGTGACAAGGTAAAAGTAGTAAAAACTAAAAATATTTTGAAAGTATGATTAAAATGCAAATTTTATTTTATAAATTTTTTTACATAATGAATTGTAAAATTTAGAATAGTACCTAATACAATATGGCGATTTCAAGGTAATCTTCAGTCGTATGTAACCAGAAAAAAAAATAATATCAAAAAATTTGATCAAAAATACTTTAAAAAAAAGTAAAAAATAAAATTTTCTAAAATATATAAATTGATATCGTAAAATTAAAATTTGTATTTAACTAATTTCTTGATATTTTGGCAATATAAACATGTAAAAATTCAAACTAAAAATATTTGTTTTAAAACGAAACAAAGAATGAAAAAATTGTAAGTAGTACTTTGGGGTAATTTTTAAGGGAAATTATATAAAATAAAAATTTTGAAACTTTTTAATTATACTAATAATAATTTCTGCAGGAGTAACGTATATGAAAGCGTTTTTTTTTATAAAATTGATTAAAAAAATGTAAATAAAAACAATGAACTATATAAATAGCAATTCAAATTTTTTTGTTTATACATTTGAATTTTTAAGAGGTGAGGAGGCCTCAAAAATATTCGTTGCTTTGTTTTTTCAATCTTTCTGCTATTGCATTTTTATAATCGTTTTTATTATAGCCAAGCCGTAGCTGTGGATCGAATGTTGTATTTGTCAGGTGTAGTAGGATTAAATAAGGATACCATGAAGATTGTTGAAGGTGGAATAGAGAAAGAAGGTCGACAAGTTCTTGTAAATCTAGGTGAAATATTAAATGCTGGTAAATCTTCATACGATCAAGTGGTTAAATGTACGATCCTTTTAAACAGTCTTGACGATTTTGATGCTTTTAATGAAATTTATAAAGAATGTAAGTAATCATAATTGGCGTAAATGAGAAGTCTTAAGGAAATAATAGGTTTGTTCCAACCAGTCAAAAAACCGTACATTGTACGGTCCCGCTCTTGCGCAATAAATAAAATAAAACGCTTTTTATCTATTGCGCATGATTTTTACTTAGTGCGCATGAGCGTTACAGTACACTGTACGGTTTTTCGGCTAGTTGAAACAAACCTAATAATAACCAATTCAAAAATGTTAGCCAAAAAAAGAGATGTTTTTTATTTTGTTTTATAATTTGAAGGGTACGCGGAAAGAAAGATCAGTATCACAATAAATTTCAAAATGAGTTAATGCTGTTATCTGATAGATTTTTATGTGAGCTACCTAACTGTAAACTTGAGAAAATTTTGAGTTTTATTGTGACATTGATCTTTCTTTCCACGTACCCTTCATTTAGAACCATAATGATGATGTAGTAGCTCTTATAATCATCTTTGACAAATAATGTTAACTAGTCTAAAATTCATAATTCTAATTTGACACTGTACTTTGTAGGATTTTAAGAGCTGGCAAAACTTCTGGAAGATGTTTTTTGGCAATTAATTTTTTAAAAAATTAATAATTTTTTTTATAATTTTAGTTTTTACACACAATTATCCTGCTAGAACCTGTTATCAAGTTGGAAAGTTGCCACTGAATTGCAAAGTTGAACTAGAAGCAATTGCTATAACTGGAGAAGTAGAAACTGTTACCATTACGGACTGAGACCTACAATAATTATACAAATCTTTTATTGTAAAAGTAACTTTGAAAATAAATAAAATTAAATAATCGGTAGTTTTAATTCCTTTGCCTAGAATTGTATGGCCACCTGGGGCTTATAAACTGTTAGTAATAAATAACAAAAATTTATAAACTTATCACCGAATCCGAATTATTGGTGCCGTGATTCGGGTTCCACGTTAAGTAGTAGATACTATTGTATACGGGTACTACATAACCTATAATTTTGGATTTTTCTTCTCAAAATTTTGTTTTCATTTTTTTATGATTCTCCTTTATTTACCTATTAATTTTTCTCGCATCTTCGGATTCTAATTAAAGCTAAATTATGTCGTTTTTATTTCATAATTTTGTATTACTTATTTCAACTTCAATTTTTATTTCATTTCTAATTTTTAATAATTAAAGACATTTATCCTTAAAATATTTAAAAATAATTAATTATTTTAACATTTCAGGCATTAACCTAAGTTAAATTATTTTAATATTTGCTACTTACAAAATCGCAAATTATTAAAATAAAACAAATTTTGATCATAAAATTTATCTGCATACATCGCAATATTATCATCAGTTGACCTACCTTGGTATGGTTATATCTTGACCAACTAATGGATTAAATTAATTTATTAAAGAGGTAAGATGTCGCTTTAAAACAACCTTGAATTTAAAATTAAGAATACTTAAGAATTTCTTTCAGGTAACATTGGTTGATACCTTCTGTATTCTACTCGGAGATGTTACATTTTTTCCAAGTTAACAAGTTTTGTGTAATTTAACCTAAACCAGTGTGATAATAAATATATTAATACATTATTTATAATAAAATATACGCACGTACAATAGACATTTTATTATAAAAATTGATTTGTTCGCTTTTTTTACCTAACGTAAAAATGATTTTTTCAAGTAGAAATACCGCATACTTGGCAGTTTTAAAATTGCAGTCAACAAAGAGTAATTTCTCCTCTTCTCAAATTAAATATGCAAAACGTTTTGATGAAATTCCAGGACCATTGTCACTGCCAGTAATTGGAACTTTATATCAATATCTACCTCCATTAGGTAAGTTTAAACATAATTTTTTTTATAGTATGCTATTAAATGCAGTGTAGGAAGTCCATCACGGTCTAATCAGTTTAAAATTTTAACCAGAAAATTACTTTTACAAGTTTTTAGGTCCATATAAATTTGATCAGTTGCATACAAACGGCTTTAAAAAGTTGAATAGGTTTGGACCCATTGTCAAAGAAGAAATAGTTCCTGGCCAAAATATTGTTTGGTTATTTAAACCTGATGATATTGAAACTATGTTTCGGTGTGAAGGGCAGTATCCTCAAAGAAGGAGCCATCTAATTTTAGAAAAGTATAGATTAGATAAACCTACTCATTATAATACTGGTGGGTTACTACCAACGTAAGTATAATAAGTACCTAGATTTAATTTTAAAACTTTTTTTACCACATTGTTGGTTCAACAACAGCAATGGTTCAGAGTGGTTCAGAATGCGTACTGTTTTTCAACGCGGTTTAAGTAGTCCGAATGCTGCACAGCAATTTTTACCCTTACTTAACGAAGTGATTGATGACTGGTTTGAAAATTTGGAAGAAATAAGAAGTAGAAAAACGGAAGTTGATTATTTACCGGAACTTGCAAGATTATTTTTGGAATGTGAGTTTAATATATTTCTGTTTATGGTGATTTTATTTATCAATCTTTAGTGCTTGGTTTGGTGGTATTCGATGTTCGATTAAACAGTTTTAAGAAAGAAGAATATGAAAATCATTCACGATCATCCAAATTGATAAAAGCTGCTGAAACTGTAAATGGTTCTATTTTAAGAGGTGATAATGGTTTCGGCTTATGGAGAAAGTTTGAGACGCCTTTATACAAAAAGTTTCGTAAATCACAGGAATACATGGAAGAGTAATAAAATTGTCTTATTATATTTTCAATTTTATGACAATTTTGTGTTTCTTAGTGTAGCAGTCGATTTACTTATGCGAAAAAAGAGTACAGTTAGTAGTAATAATTCAAATAAATTAAGTTCCTTGCTTGAGACTTACTTAAAAGTACCTAAATTGGATTTTAAGGATCTTATTGGATTTTCCTGTGATATGTTATTAGCAGGAATTGATACAGTGAGTATTTCCAATTTTTACAATAAGATAGACTTGATGTGATTTTTATTTTATCAGACGTCTTATACAACCAGCTTTATATTGTACCAATTAGGACGAAATCCAAACGTTCAAGATAAGCTGTTTGAGGAATGCAAGCGTCTTTTACCATCACCTACTGGACATATTAGTGTGGATATTTTAAAAACCGCTTCCTATACTAAAGCTGTTCTTAAGGAAGTTTTAAGGTTGCATCCAGTTTCTGTTGGAATTGGACGAATAATCAATGAAGATGCAGAATTTTCTGGGTATAATGTCCCGAAAGGCGTTAGTTACTAAGATTGAACAAAACTTATATAATACAATAATTTGGTTAAATTTTAGACAACTGTGGTTAGTCAAAATCAAATTTCATGCCGTTTGGCAAAATATTTTAATGCACCTGACAAATTTATACCCGAAAGATGGATAAAAGGTGATACAATGCATAGGCACTATCATCCTTATTTATTATTGCCATTTGGTCATGGTCCTCGTGCGTGTATCGCTAGAAGATTTGCAGAGCAAAACATGCAATCGTTTATACTAAGGGTAACTTCTCTGAAGCCATTTTTTTATAGTGACGATTAATTTATTTATTTTATAGTTAATAAGACAATATAAAATAACATGGAACGGTGATGATTTATTGGATTGTAGATCTTTACTAATTAATAAACCCCATGGTCAGATTTTATTAAAAATTGAAAAACGTTATTTATAGGTACATACCTACTACATCTCTGGTACTAACACTTACTTAATATATAATTGCAAAAAAATAATTGTGTGAATTTTTAATTTTTGACTGAAATTACATTTTCTAGTTAATTTTTTTTTTTTTTTGATTAAATTAATAATTCGGTGCTTACACAAAAGATACTCCTAATAATGATATAAAAAAGGGCTAACGGCTTCACATCAGGTTTTTACTTTAGACGTAGAAGGAAACCGTATCAAAATATCCTTTCAGATTCAAAATCTGATTAAAATCCAAAAATATTTATAATTTGTTTTCTCGTTGTGCTTTTTTATTTATATAGGTATTACAAAATATCAGGTCTATTATGTATCCCAACCTTTAACAATAACAGTAAACCCTTATGGGTTGCAGGTAGCTACTTTGGGCACGAAAATACAAATTTTACGATTGAAATCTCGATGAATTCTGAAAGAGTATATATTAAATAAGAGAATTAGCTATGACAGAATTCCTTAAATGCACCTGTTTTTTCAAAAATCGAATTTAAAAACTTCGATTTTCACAGTAAATTTTAAAGCAAAGTCGCTCGGGATTGGTGAATCAATTCATTCAGTTCATTCTCCTGTCGGTGCGTGCACCGAGAACTGGTCTTAGCTTTGCGCAGAGTGGGAGCGACACTTGCATTGCGATGCAGTAACAGTGCACTCCGAATGAAAATCATGGTTTTCAACCCTAAATGCTAAATTCACCTCTCAAAGTTCCACCATTTCCTTGACCCACGGGCCTAGGGATATTCTTAAATTAGTTGTCATTTTGATCAAAATCACCCTCGCAAGAGTCGGACCCACGCGCAAAAGTAACTACCGTTCGTTAAATTTAAGTAACCCTTTTCTGAAGTAATTTTTAAATAATCAGGTCTATTATGTATCCCAAACTCTATGTTAACGGTGAACGTTATGCCGTAACATAAAGGTTTTGAGCAATCTGGTATTACGTATCCTTGCAACAGATCGTTATATTAACATGATTTTAGTAATAACGGTTTTCTAAACTTTTAAAGTGTCAAATATAACAAGTACTCAAATAGGTGATGTTATGATAACTGTTATGGCTTTCAACGGATTGATTAACGTTTTTCTTCTGAATCAATTAGAAAATGCAGATTGTAAGTATTTGTTTTAGTATAATTTATTATAAAAATGTAGTTTACATAGTTTAATACAATTATTTTGGAGGCTAAGTAATAAAACTTTTTTTAATACTCTGTAATTGCAGTAAAAAAAGTAGAGAAGGTTGAAAGAAGAGTTTTGAGCAAGAAAGGAGCAATCTTTTTTCGATGTGTAACAGATCTTTTGTTGAAACATAAAAAGAAATTGCATTTAAAAGTACTTTGGAGTACTGAAAAGTCGGTTTAGGTACCTTCTTAAACATAGGATCCTCTATTAAATTCTGTCAGAGCTGCACAAATTGTGTATTCTTGTGTGATTTTGCATAACATGGCAGTGGAATTCAAAATTTTGAAAAAAACCAGCACAACAATGAGACAGGATTGTAGAAAATCAAAACAGGGATATTATAGCAAGTACCTATTGTAGTGTGGTGTACTAATGATCAAATATTTCTAAATTTATTTACAGGTCAGAACTGTTTAGCTGAAGGGCGAAGGATCCACAACATTGCAGTTCAAAATTTCCGTTAATACATTTTACTTTATTAAATAAATAATTTAGTTTGTAAATTTTATTGAACAAAGTTAAACAGTCAAACTTAAAAATCATCTAAAAATCAAAGCCATTTCATTTCGGCTTTGGATTTAACTATTTCAGCTTCCACTCTTAAGATATATGCCTCTGCTTTTACTTTGAAAACTTCAGTGAATTTGTTGAAAGCCTCGGCTAGCATTCCAACTACTTCTTCGTGGATCAAGCGACTTTTTCCTTTTAGTTTGACTTTCCACTCGATGAATATCTACAAACTATACAATTAGCAATTTGCGCTATGGTAGGAATGCGTTCTCCTTTTTTATTAATTAAAAATTTTAATTTAAACATTTAAAATTCAGGTCTATTATGTATCCCAACCTTTAACAATAACAGTAAACCTTTATGTTAAAATAACGTTTCAAAATAACTGATCAGTTACCCGTCTCCTAATGAAATGGTGGTATTACGTATCCACTTTTAAAAAAGCAGTTGAAAGTAAACGTTATTTTTAAACTTTAAAAGGGTAGTAAGTTATGAGTTTTTCGTAAGCGAGAAACATTTATAGTAATTTATTGAAGTGCGAAAGAGATAGTAAATATTTTATTTTTCTTCAAAGTATTTTTTAAGCGGGCTTATAAGTCACTTTAAAATTTGTCATGTTCAAAATGGCAAAAAGGCAAAAAAGACTACGCGGTTTGAATTTGAAGAGCTTGTTGCATTATTTGTAGAATGCACTAAAGTGCTCCTTCATGGAAAGACCAAACCTTTGAAGGCTCATAAAAAGTTTGTAGTAAAGTTTTTCAGACAAAATGATTTTGTTAGTTGTAGGTTCAGTAAATTCGGCTGAAGAATGGAAAAAGGTATCAGTTTTAAAATTTTTATACATAATTAAATGAATTGCTAATTGTATAGTTTGTAGATATTCATCGAGTGGAAAGTCAAACTAAAAGGAAAAAGTCGCTTGATCCACGAAGAAGTAGTTGGAATGCTAGCCGAGGCTTTTCAACAAATTCACTGAAGTTTTCAAAGTAAAAGCAGAGGCATATATCTTAAGGGGGTAATGTAAACTGGGCCAAAAAACTACCTGAAAGTAGTAAACTGGGCCAAAAGTAATTTTTACTAAAATTTTGAAAATGGTAAACTGGGCCAAAAGCAAATTTTATTAAAATTTTGAAAATGGTAAACTGGGCCAAAATCAGAGTTTTTTAAGTAACCGCTGAATTAAAATTAAAAATAAAATTTTTTCAATTTTTATAAAAACCACCATGGCACGTGGAGAATCCACGCAAAAACGAGTTTCACCACTTAATGATCCATCTTTTCTTTAACCCACGGGCCTAGGAGTATATTTATAATAATGGTAGTTTTTATAAAATTGGCCCGGAGCGGCCGAAGCGTAGCGTAGCATAGGCTAGCAATGGAAGTGAAAACCGGCCAGGGAGAAAATTTTCTTACACTTAACAATCCCGATTCAAACATTGTCATATTTTCCTGTACTAGAAATTTAAGTGCTTTGACGGCGGCTGAAGCCATCTACATGAATGGTACATTTGAATATTGTGTAAAGTTTTTTTATCAATTATTTACCATCCATGGCCTTTTCAATGGCCATTATGTTCCGCTGGTATTTTGTTTGTTACCGGATTAAAAACAACCTACGTATCTTAATTGTTTTAAAGAAATGTGTAGGTAGTCTAGGTTGTTCTTCCTTGATTGACGACAGTTTCCTCGAAAGTTTTCAACTGTTTCAAATACCCAGAATTGTTACTGATTTTGAGGTTACGATGAGAAATGCGTGTACTACCCAGTAGCCGGAAGCAAATGTCGAAGGTTGCAGGTTTCATCTTGGACAGGCGTGGTACCGAGCTCTCCAGAGATATGGCTTGGCTTCAGACTACCAAAATGTCGATTCTGAAGTTAGCACATGGTTACGGTATTGCTTTGGTTTAAAGTTTTTGGCAGCGGACAACGTTTTGGGGGAGGGGTTACAATGATTCAATAGAAACCAAACCGAATAATGCAAATCTCGACAAGTTCTGTGAGTATTTATTCATTTACTATGTGGTAGGGTCAGCTGTGTTTTCTCCGGTGGATTGGGCTAAGGCTTCTGCAGACATAATTTTGACGACTAATGCTTGCGAATCATTTCATGCAGCATTTAAACAAAATTTTAATTCTGGTCACCCCAATATTTACAAATTTGTTGATGCTCTTAAACAGGAACAAAACAAAGTATATGTAACTTTGAACAGTCTTCAGGGGGGGTGAGGGGAGCTTCCGCCCCCAATGTTGCAGAAAGTTGGCAAAAAGTTGACAAAAACACCCAAAAGTTGGTTAATTTGGCATTTTTTATGTCTAAATTTACTAACACCTGCAAAATTTACAAAAAGTTGGCAATTTTTAATTAATTCAGTTTTCAAATTTGTACTCTAATTGTAAACTAAGGCAGTCACTTGTTGAGAAACTGCTGCTAAAATACAGTAAACAAGAAATATCGCGGTTGAAGTTTCTGAAGACGGTCTTTTTTTACAGTACTCTTCGGTTAATTTGAATATAATTCGTTCCTTGTTGTATATATGTATAATGTGTATTAATAAATATTAAAAATAAAATAAATAATTTACAAATTTCATGTTTTGTTGAAATGTATTCCGTAAAAGTCGGAAGTCAACCCAAAGATATTAATTTTACTATCCGTAAATATTATTCCTAAATTGTAAACTATAAACATAAATCTTCCACTATTTCTATAGGAAATTAAACTAAATAAGCGGAAAACAAACAAATCTGCGCGAAAAGGTAGATCGGGCGCGAGGATGTAGATCTGTCGGTAGGTTACAGTTAGTTTTTGATATTTTTTTTAAATAATAACAAAAAAGAATTCACACCGGCACACCACTAAACTATAAACATAAATCTTCCACTATTTCTATAGGAAATTAAACTTTGGTTCAGTTTACCATTTTCAAAATTTTAGTGAAATTTGCTTTTGGCCCAGTTTACTAGTTTTAAAATTTTAATAAAATTTTAGTGAAATTTGCTTTTGACCCAGTTTACTATTTTCAAAATTTTAATAAAATTTGCATTTGGCCCAGTTTACCATTTTCAAAATTTTAATAAAATTTGGTTTTGGCCCAGTTTACCATTTTCAAAATTTGGCCCACTTTACCATTGGCCCAGTTTACATTCACCCATCTTAAGAGTGGAAGCTGAAATAGTTAAAATCCAAAGCCGAAATGAAATGGCTTTGATTTTTAGATGATTTTTAAGTTTGACTGTTTAACTTTGTTCAATAAAATTTACAAACTAAATTATTTATTTAATAAAGTAAAATGTATTAACGGAAATTTTGAACTGCAATGTTGTGGATCCTTCGCCCTTCAGCTAAACAGTTCTGATCTGTAAATAAATTTAGAAATATTTGATCATTAGTACACCACACTACAATAGGTACTTGCTATAATATCCCTGTTTTGATTTTCTACAATCCTGTCTCATTGTTGTGCTGGTTTTTTTCAAAATTTTGAATTCCACTGCCATGTTATGCAAAATCACACAAGAATACACAATTTGTGCAGCTCTGACAGAATTTAATAGAGGATCCTATGTTTAAGAAGGTACCTAAACCGACTTTTCAGTACTCCAAAGTACTTTTAAATGCAATTTCTTTTTATGTTTCAACAAAAGATCTGTTACACATCGAAAAAAGATTGCTCCTTTCTTGCTCAAAACTCTTCTTTCAACCTTCTCTACATTTTCCACTGCAATTACAGAGTATTAAAAAAAGTTTTATTACTTAGCCTCTAAAATAATTGTATTAAACTATGTAAACTACATTTTTATAATAAATTATACTAAAACAAATACTTACAATCTGCATTTTCTAATTGATTTAGAAGAAAAACGTTAATCAATCCGTTGAAAGCCATAACAGTTATCATAACATCACCTATTTGAGTACTTGTTATATTTGACACTTGAAAAGTTTAGAAAACCGTTATTACTAAAATCATGTTAAAATAACGATCTGTTGCAAGGATACGTAATACCAGAGTGCTCAAAACCTTTATGTTACGGCATAACGTTCACCGTTAACTTAGAGTTTGGGATACACAATAGACCTGAATAGTTTATACCTATTTATATATACATAGTTAAAGATTTACATATAAAAAAATTCTGTAACAAGGTCAGGTTATTATTTCTTTATAATCGAATATTTTAAAACTTGCATTTCAAATTTTTATCAGAAAATTTAGAATAAATATCCACAATTTATTTACAAAAATTGTCTTAATTGGGCTTTTCGGGCTAATTAAAAGTTAACTATTGTGACGAACTGACAATAACAATTCAAATAATATTATCTGCCGACAATCGCATTATTTGCAATGAACACATGCAATCCTGCAAAAACTATGTGTTCACTGTTCACATAACTATTTTACGTCCATTGGATCATTTTAACCCTTGGAGTTGTTCACTCCGATTTTTAGTTAAATTTAACAAACTAAAAAAATAGAGAATTTGCTTACATCGCGAATTAGAAGTTTTTTGTTTCTTTTTTTTAATTTCTTATTTTAATTTAAAAGTTTTAACAGTAATTGAAGAACAAAATATCAAGTGCTAGCTTTCTTTAGACGTGGAAAATAAAACACTTTAAACTGATAGCATTTTCATTCTCATCCTTTATAATAAGAAGCAGGAATCTAAAAAAAATCAGTTTTTCATATGCATAATAAAAAAAACCAATAAATAACAATGTACCTATTACTTTATTTTGATTTAAAGCAAAAATAGTAGTTTATATCACGAGGGCGTAAGGGGTTGTTTTTCGTCACGAGACGTAGTTTATGACACGAGTCGCTAGGCGGCGAGGGGAATAATAGTCGAGAGATGGAAAAACCCTGGAGCCCGAGTATTATGAACAGCTTTTCGTGAATTTGGGAATAATATCCGACAAAATTCACGATTTTTTTGCAATAATTGCATACATTTTATAAATTATAACGTTTTATTTGACATCGTGGTAGTGTAAAACTAACTTCTACTTGTAACCATGGTGTTTTTCTTGGCACCAGTTGGTACCCTAGAGGGCGGCCATGTTGGAGCGCCATGTTCATTTTGATTTCTGCTCTCGTGAAGTTTGCACGTTTGTGTATTGTGTCATGTGTTTTCAATTAAAAATGCTTAAAAACCAAGAAATAATCGTTAAATAATCAATAAATACGACATTGTGGTCGCATCTATCGATGTTCATGGACACGTTGCAAAAAAATCGCTAATTCGATATCGATGGATCACGTGGTAGGTACTATCGAACTCAGCAAAAAGCGGTATTTATGGGGCAAATTTATACATTATTTTCTATTTCAGGCTACAAAGCCACGATAGTCGATCTACGTGTTCTAGTCTCCCCTACAGAATTTTTTATGCGCCGACAGGCGCATATTTTGAAGATCAAAAATAAAAACGACGAAAAGCACGTTCGCCGAAGACAACCGCAAAACGTTGTAGATACGCAAGACAGGCAAGTTTTTCACAATTGTGTGGTTAAGATTAAATATGTCAATAAATGATTTTTGAAAATTTCTGTTTTTTTGAAATTTTTTTACTCCCGGGAGAAAAATAAAGTGTGACGAAAAGAGCTTCTTTACTCCCGAAAAACCGGGTGTAAAGTAGTCACTTTACATCCAAAACAAATGATTTTTAGAAGTAGTCTAGTAAGCTTGTGTGTGTGAATATTTAAAATTATACCTTGGCTAGGCTATCAAGTTAATGATTATTATTAAGGCTGTTCTCTCGCAACCACTTTTTTATTTACAATTTTCTGACTTTATTTTTGAAAATAACGAGTTAAAATTTTTACAGTATGTCTGAAATGTTATTTACAATATTATGTCGGAGCGCTTTTATCGCGAATAAATAAATCGCAAAAAAAATTTTTTTAACGCAATTTTAAAAAAATTTTGACTCCGACATAATATTAAAAATAACGTTTTAGACATACTGTAAAAATTTGAACGCGTTATTTTCAAAAATAAAGTCAGAAAATTGTAAATAAAATTAACACTAAAATGCGCGTATCTCTTGCGTCGCGATTTTTTTTACACATTACTTTATTTTTTATTGTACGTTTTTGGTCAGCTACTGTTATTGTACACCAAATAGTCCATTTTCTATTTAAAATCGAATTTTTATTCTAAGCGAGAACACAGCCTTAAGGAGTAAGGTCACAGTATAATTTGTTTTTTCGAAATTATAGTCTTGATGATGATACGTATAGGTATCGAAACCGGTCGACGAATCGCTTTGTTTTATTTGCAACCACCTCCTTTACCAATATCCTTTATCCACTTGACGTATTTTGGGGTAAAAAGTTTTTCCAAGTCACAGTATAATATTTAAATTTTACAAAAACAATGAGTTGAAATAGTAGTTTATATAATAAGAACGTAAAGGGTCGTTTTTCGGCAAGAGGCGTGTTTTATGAGCCGAGCCGCTAGGTGGCGAAGCCGCCTAGGCGGCGAGGGGAATAAGAAAAGCCGATGGCCGAAAAAACCCTGACGTCCGTGTGATATGAAATACTTTTCGTTGTGAGGGAAATATATCCGACAAAATTTAGAATTTTTATGCAATAATTACCTAAATGTCATAAATAATGTGGGAAAAAAATTAAGTAGGTGGTGATAATTAACGATCGGGGTTAATTAATTAGTTGTCAGGCACGATTTTATTAGTTGTGTTGTGCACGAATTGTATCAACAATTTAATGTCTTCAATTAAGGAAAGGGCTGAAGCAGCGAGGGCCGGTTTGCTGCCAGGCAAATCGAAACACATATATATGAAGGAGTACGGGCGCTTTCTGGATTTTTTGAAGAAGCACGAGGTCGAGGTACGCGACGTGAATCAAGATACGATCCTTGCGTACCTACAGGAGCAATCGGAGGGCTGCCAAGCTTCAACCTTGTGGTCGCATCTGTCGATGCTAAAATCCACGCTTATGATTCAGCATGGCATCGACATCAGTGGGTTCCACGAGGTGGTAAGCTTTTGCAAGCGCCGAAATAGTGCTTCTCGTGTAATAAAGAAGGCAAACGTACTCTCGAAAGAGCAGGTCCATGAGTTTATAAGAAGGGCAGACAATCAGTATTTGACGGCAAAAGTAAGTACAATTTACACGCTTTTATGCTCATATTTTTAACACATTTTTTAAATTACAGGTTGCGTTAATATTAGGCGTCGCGGGGGCCTGCCGGTCTGACGAACTTACAAACCTCTCTAGCGATGCGCTGCAACCTATACAAGGCGGCTATTTATGCAGTATCGCTAAGACGAAGACCGGCCAGGCGAGAAGCTTCGTGCTGAGAAACCCTAGCAATGACCTCGATTTTGTTGGGGTCATCAAATTTTACCTCGAAGCTCGGAAAGCTGTTAAATCGGAGCGATTTTTTATGCAATACCGTGGTGGTAAGTGCACCAAGCAGCCGATTGGGAAGCACACCATCGCGGGATTTCCTAAAGTGATCGCGACTTTTTTGCAGCTTCCAGAACCCGCGACGTATACGGGCCATACCTTTCGGCGCACATCGGCGACCATTTTGGCAGATGCGGGTGCTACGATGGACGTCCTCAAGAGGCACGGAGGCTGGAAGTCCAGCACGGTGGCCGAGGGGTACATCGTAGATTCGATCCAAAATAAAGGGCGAGTTTCCGATCAGCTCCTGGGCCACGATAACCGAGCTGGATCTTCTACCCTCCCCCCCTTGCAAGATTGTCAAGAAGAGCAGCCTGGGCCATCAAACGCGGAAGATATGCCGCCTCTTCTGTTATTTGAGGCCAAACCGCAGAGAGAACCGGCGCGACCACCCCCTTGGGCGGCATCGACAAATCAAGCTATTGACGGGCAAATTTTTCAAAATTGCACGTTAAGTAACTGTGTTTTAAATATTAATGTTAATACATGATTTTTGAAAATTTGTGTTGCATTTTCCTTATTTTGTCCCGATCGCCTTTCGGAAACTCCCAAATATATAAACCGAAAAATTTTTATGCAGTAATTGCGTAAATGTCATAAAAAATGAGAAAAAAAAATTAAGTAGGTGGTGACAATTGACGTTCGGGATTAATTAATTAGTTGTCAGATACGATTTTTTTAGTTGTTGTGCACGAATTGAATCAATAATTCCGGTGTTGTGAAGAAAGCTAACGTACTCTCTAAAGAGCAAGTGTATGACTTTCTAAAAAGGGCAGACAACCAATTTTTGACGGCAAAAGTAAGTACAATTTACACGTTTTCATTCGCATATTTTTAACACATTTTTTTAATTACAGGTTGCGTTAATGTTAGGCGTCGCGGGGGCCTGCCGGTCTGACGAACTTACGAACCTCACAATACTATTGTGGTCGCATCTATCGATGTTCGTGGACACGTTGCAAAAAATTTTTGCGAAAAACCCCTTCGGAGACATTCGGAAAAAAAGAGTGACGAAAACAGCCAAACTACGTCCGCAAAAAACCCGAATAACCCTTCGGAAATCTTCGGAAAAAAGAGTGACAAAAACAGCCAAACTACGTCCGCAAAAAACCCGAATATCGCCTTCGGAAATCTTCGGAAAAAAAGTGAAGAAAACGGCCAATTTACTTCCGCAAAAGTGATATGAAAAATAGCAAAGTACATACCCGAATAACGAAAAAGGTTTTATGAGTGGAAAGATTCTTTAAGACCTCGGTAAAAGAATTATACATGTAAGTCGGTTTTAAACGTCTTGCGACGTTGTCCGATACCAAACTACCAACCTTGCAAATTGGCGCTTGGTTTTTTAGCATTTCACATTTTTTACCTACGACGAGGAGCCAGCCCGTCGGTAGAACCCCCAACCTGGAGGACCAAATGAGACGGCCATAATAAGTTGTTACTTACCCGGATTCGAACCGGGTATTGAGCGTTCGTAGTCAACTCGCTTGACCATTGCTCTCCGACCGTCTCTGGTGGTAAAAGAATTATACCAGCATTATATCATTAAATATACTAATTAAAATTTTTATCGCATTTTTCTGAAAACTACATTTTTCAAAACGGGCAAATCGAAAGCTCGACTAGATTTGCAATTATTCATTTAAAAATTTTACTGTAAATTCAAAATTACATCTTACACGGACCTAGATATGCACGGATTACCCTAAAAATCAACATTTTTTCAAAAGTGTGTCATTAAAACAAAAGCGGAATTTTGATATTTTGTACGTACGTTCTATATACCTATTTATTATTTATTTTTTTTTATGTATACCTACCTATAGGTATTTAAAAAATTTATATTATTTTGTTCTAAATCAAAAACTGTAGGAGTAAGTGGTTCGCTCGATGAACAACTTTCTGAAAAGGCCTCTGCACTCAAAAAATGGATTCATTGCCGTGACAAAGATTTTGTCATAACTATAAATATTTTATTTTCAAAATGATTTTCTGCTACAACAAAACTTCTAAAAAACATACTTGTTCAAGTAACTATTTTTGTATTAAACCAAATAATATTTATTTGTTTAGATGTTTCTTCTAGAAGAATAAAAACCCCTTTAGAGTGCAGTACAATAATTATAGGTATACTCTTAAATACATTATGTAATCATTAATTTTCTGTAAGTTATATATACTCGTATAACCTTGTTTAACCCTTATGGGTCCATACAAATTTACACATTATATCTGCCATAAGTAGTACCCGGGTACTACCATATAATTATATGTAATTCTTGTTGTGCTCAATTTTTTAGCGGATTTTTAATATTCATATAAGCGTTTTTAGTTACAATTATGTTTATATCGAGTTACATTTATACATAATGTGATGGTGATTCACGGTTTGTGTCAAAATTTTATTAAACTGTAAACAATATTCTGAAGTAAAGCTGATTAGGCGAGAGCAGATTTTACGTTCTCGATTGCAATAGTTCATATTCAGTAACGTAATGAATGCCAATTAATTTAAAATAAAAATAAATTTTAATAATTATTTGTTACCTGGTGCAACTCGTGAATTTTTGTGGTTTTTTTAATAAATCTATCAATTGATGTAATGTGATAGAGACGTATAATTGTGTAAACTGTGTACTCAAAGGAAATAATTGGGTAAATTTCATTAATCGGTGACAGCTATTTTTTGTATCTCTGTATTCCTAATATTATTCACCATGATACATCTAATATATTCGTATTAATTATAGTTTAATTAATCAAAAATTAGAACTTTTAATATTTGAGGATATTGGATCAATTGAGAAATGTAGTTGAAATTAAACCAAGTAACGATAGCGATACTGAAGACGAACATCGGTGTTACGAAAAACAAAACGAGTCAAGTGAAATGAAGTTTTATGAATTTACAATTTGGAATACATTTCCACCAAGTCAATCTAAAAGAAGAGATTTTTTTGATATGTTGATAAAAAAACTAACAATTGACGAATTTAAAGCTTATTTTGTAATATGAACTGCAGCGGGAGTTTTTTCATCAAGCAAAAATTTTTTTATCTTCCATCACAAAAAAAAGTAAAGATTTTTTAGTAATGTGCTTCAATTTCTTAAAATATAGTATAGAAAATACTCTAGGCCTTAAGATAAAACAATCGGTAATTCTACTTGCACAATCAACATCAACGCACAAACTAGACGTTACTGGACGCATGAAAGTAACATGATACTGATTTTTATGGTTATTTAATGTTCCAAAAAGGCAAAGTAAGACCCGGAAAAGCTTTCAGAAATACCAAAAACTTGTGTGACCTCATATCAATGTCCCTAAAACAATTTGTAGAGCATAATACATTGAAATTTAACTTGTTTTATTTTTTATTTCAAATTGCCTCTATTCTAAAGTTAATTTCAAGTAAAATGTAAAAAAAATTATATTTTAACACTTTATACTATGATAAATTGTTATTAATAAATATTAGAACAATTTTGAATGAATTGAGCTATTCTGTACCATTTATATCCCATAGAAAGTAATGTAGTACCCAGGTACTACGTATGGCTGGATTAAGTATAGCTTTAAAGAATCTCAAAAAATTTTTACTTCATATGACTATTTTAATTTTTTTAAATTTTTTTTGTGCAGACAACCATTTTTTTAGAGATGTCACCAAAGCTCAAAGAAATCGGCCGGATAGAAAAAAAGATATGACGTTTTAAAGTCAAAATAGTACCCGGGTACTAGGTATGGACCCATTAGGGTTAAGCATGCAATATTAAAATGCAAGTGATTATAAACAAACGCACAAATATCATAGAAATTTAAAATTTAATTATACTTTGTCCTACTAGGTATTAAATTAATTTTATGATGCTTAGTTAAATACTTATTTAAAAGAAACATATTCCATAACAATCTTATAAAAATATGATTTACATTATTATTATATTATATTTTGATGTGCATAATACTCGGAATAATGTATAATACATTTTGGATAGCTTACATAATCTACTTAACTTACAATGTGATAGTTCAATATCCAAGTGCATTTAAATTGTTTTTGCAAGTTTCAATAATGATTAAATAAAATTTACCTTGTTTCTACCACTCTGTATTATACATATAATTATGTTTATTAAGCCAAAAAATTTGTTTTTAAAAATTATTTATTTCTCAAAACTTTTACAAAATCTCAGCGTGAGACCTCACTATAGTTACAAACCAATATGAAGACTGAACTTAAAGTTAATTATTGTTAAAAGTAAACAGCTTATTCTAAAACTGATGATATATTGAAAGAAGAGTCGCATCATCCGATGAAGTTGATCCTTCCTAGGAAGCATTGAACATAACTCCTCCATCCTTAAGATAACACGCCCTCGTGTATTTGGGGAGTAGGTGTTGGTTTTGATTCATAACTTTCTTTCAATTTTTGATTATAAATAAAATATTTAGCCTGTTTCTAAATACATACAATAGTAAGATTGAAATACAAGATATTACTATTATTGATAAGGTTAAAGAAAAATGTGTTACGTGCAATATTGGATGTAAACTAAAATCGTTATTACTTAAATTTTTTAAATCGTCTTTTAAGTCTTTTAAATTATCCAAATGCTTTTGTTGTAATTGTATACCCAAATTAGTTTTATAAGGATTAATATTACTTATAATTAAGAAATTGTCAAAAGTAAAATTGCTAAACGTATTCACAAAAACGTCATTGCCAATTATTATTTTACAATTATTTTTTGATGAAACTAATACTAATACTAAAATTAATTTTGGTAATAGCGTCCATATTTAAATTTATTTTTGGTTTTTCTTTTTTTGTGGGTATATTGGACTTTTTTAAAAAATTTTTAAATAATTTACGTTTCGAGGAGATTTATTTCCTCTTCCTCAGAATCTAAAATACAAATTGATCGTGAACATAAAGATAACAATGTTACAGAAAAAACTTACTACTTAAAATTAAACTATAAATGTTATAAATATTTTAAAAAACATATTTTTTACGTTATTTTTAAATTATTACAGCTAAAAACAAAATTCACTAGGCAGAAGCTTTCTATATATTTGACCTACGAGGGAGCTCGATGACACCGCTATATATTTTACTTAATCCCATGGTGTCTTCTCTAAAATTAACACAATCGTGCGTTTTTATGTAATACATTTCACTAATATTTCTTTTAGTGAAATTGTTTTTGAAATCCAAAATTTTTGTTTGTTCAAACCGGAACTTATGACCAGTTTGCTTGATATTTTAAGAAACAACAACTACCCAACAAAGTACATTAACCTACAATGGCAGAAACTTAACAGAGAAGAGCTGAAATTAGTTCTAACATAAATCCCAACAACACAAAACACTACTGTAGGTTTCCATATATAAAAGGCTTGACTGAGAAAATAGAATTACTTTTAAAAGAACACTGTTTACTAGGTACTTACAATCTCCAAAATAATTCAATCTTATTAAGTAAATTAAAAGACTCAACACCTAGTGACCTAAAGTCTGAACTTGTTTATAAAATTCCTTGTGGTAATTGTGATAAATGTTACATTGGCCAAACAAAACAATGGCTTAAGAAGAGATTATCCCAACACAAGAATGATTGTAAGAAGATCGATTTAGAAGGTACCCGTGGAATCAGTAATTCAGATGGTAAAACTGCACTAACTTTACACCACCAGCAAACTGGTCATAAGTTCCGGTTTGAACAAACTAAAATTTTGGATTTCGAAAACAATTTCACTAAAAGAAATATTAGTGAAATGTATTACATAAAAACGCACGATTGTGTTAATTTTAGAGAAGACACCATGGGATTAAGTAAAATATATAGCGGTGTCATCGAGCTCCCTCGTAGGTCAAATATGTTGACATGAGCCGTGATAGATACAAAATTTGAAAATTTCCACAATTGAAAATTTAATTTAATGATTTCTTAAATTTGAATGTTTTTAACTTTTGCTTGGACGAATGAAATTATTTGCAGTCATTTGTTGCACTAATAGTTATGGTGCGCAGAAACATAATTTTATAGGTGGATTCTTTGTTCCGGAACCTGAAAGAGTTGGATTAATCAAAGATGAAAAAGCGTTTAATTTTAGAAAAGTAATTATTTTTATGTTTTGTTTTCTTACCTAATTTTAAATTAAAGTGTTGTGCGGTGGTAGCAGACTGCAATAGTTGGTACTCCTTAGAACTAGAAGATAGTGTAATAATTTATTGTGTGGTAACTTCGAAATGTTAAATTTGGCAATGGATTCCTCAAATTTAGCGGGTGAGATTGACCAATGGGCATTCGACACGAGTTTCCAAATCTGAAGAGGACAGGAAGTGAAAATTAGAAAGGATGGATAAGAAGGTTGAGGACGATGAGCGATGATGGAGTCGTAAGCTCAACCACATCGTCGTAGATTTTCTGATGTTGGATAAATTGAATAATTTGCAAGTAGTTTTACAATAATGTTGACCAACTAAAAAGAGAATTGTGAGTGCAATGATAATTTCATGTGATGGGATGATTGAAGAAACATCGAAAAGGCGACTTACCTGTCATGCTGTATAATATGGTCGACCATTTTGTTAAGTCATGGATATGAATTTTATATGGCTCAATTTTGGCTTCTTTGGAATATCTTGTTGGTAAATAGTTTTTCAATTCTTTATTATGAACGTTTTCAACAATTGTTTTCAACAATTTCGTTACAATGCAATTTAAGGATTTTGAGGTTAAATAAGATACCCGCTATGGAAAATTTGAATGTTCGTGTGCAGTTGATAATTGGTTTGTCTTACTTTGCTAATTGAATTCACTGAAACTTTTATAATCACTATTCCATTTTGTTCGGTTATAAAGAAGATTAATTAATGTGTTTAACTTTTCGATGTGTTACATGCGCGTTAAGTAGTTGCTACCAATTTCGTATCAGTGGTTCCAAAACTACTATAAATTTAAACTATTTGATTCGGCGACAGACTTAAATTTAAATGAGAACAATTTATAATTTTTTTTGTACAAATTTATTTCAGATTTATAAAATTTTATTGAACGCTATAATTGTCTTACAAGTTGTAGAAATTATTTGGAAATTAAATGTGTAAATTTGTAGGACAATTATGTGAAATATTTGATATTCCAACTGAGTTAAATGATATTAACAATAAGATTACGTTTCATTTGTGTAATTCCTTTAGATTTGAATACAACATTCGTCTAAGTAAAGATTTGTTCATTCCCTGCATTTGTGTTTTATTTTAGTTGGGAAAATTTTCAAAGTTTTAATTGAACTCACTATCTGGGAGAGTCTTTCATTGTAAACTCCGACTATCAAGCTACGGACCTCTTTAGCGCTTGTTTTTCAGAACACGACAATATAGAAAGCTTCTGCCTAGTGAATTTTGTTTTTAGCTGTAATAATTATAATAATTTAAAAATAACGTAAAAATTGTGTTTTTTAAAATACTTATAACATTAAGGGTGACTTGTATAGATCTAGTTTAAAATTTTAAACTGCAGATTAACCAATCACAATAGTCAAAATCCGAGTTTAAACCATAGTTACCGGTTAAACTTGGACTATACAAGTCAACCTTATAGTTTAATTTTAAGTAGTAAGTTTTTTCTGTAACATTGTTATCTTTATGTTCACGATCAATTTGTATTTTAGATTCTGAGGAAGAGGAAATAAATCTCCTCGAAACGTAAATTATTTAAAATTTTTTTAAGAAAGTCCAATATACCCACAAAAAAAGAAAAACCAAAACTAATACTAAAACTAATAAAAGTCAATAATTTCATAATTATAATTTCATAATTATTTCTTAATTTCATAATTATTTCTGTATTCTTCAGCAAGATGAAAACGAATTTTACATGAAACTCAAATTTTTCTATTTTGGAGTTGGGTGAAAAGTTTCTAATTGTTATTAGCCATTGCAATCGTGCAGTTTTTGATATCTGTAAATGAACACTCACTGCTTCGCGGTTTTTCGAAACACACAATTTGATTTTCAATCACTTTGCACTTCTCGTTGGTCCAGATCTCTCTTCTTGTACCTTGTATCAGCACATTGTTTTGTTTGTCAGGAATTGGGTAAATTCTTGTATGGAATGGTGAGGAATCGAGGATAGGTATTTTTAAAATATATGTAATAACATCTTTTATTGAAACAATTTTAAATTTTGAAAATTCTAAAATTTTGAAAGCATGTACGGTATCCAATGCAAGTATAGTTCTGTTCTTTTATAAATTAATTTTAAATGATTAACAATTTCATGTAATTCAGAGTCAGAAATAATTTCCAAATTAGTTATTTCAGAAAAAGCTAATGATACGGTTCTTTCAATACTCCAAAAATCGTTTAATAATTTTTGAACTTATGAAATTGTAATATTCAACTACCAGTAGGTTGTACAGAAGATTGTTTATGTCAACTATCGCAGATAGAGAAGAGTTGAGGTCATTCCGAATGATTTGAAGATTCTTTGAATATCTTGCTGTAATATGATTAGGGAAAGTGGTGTATCGTTTAATTTGTTTAATTATATTATTTTGATTTCTATTCAATGAATCTAAATTTTTATTAATTTCGATCAGATCATTATTATCTGGATTTCCGGTGTTGAATTTAATCGCGGATCTTAAAATGTCAGCGAGACCTTGATTTTTCTCGAATTCCTTGAATTTTATTTTTGTCAACTGATGTTACGTTAACTTTCTCATAATATGGGTATGTTTTTCTAATTTGTTGTTTTTTGAAATACGCAGTTGTTCATTAAATTCGATATCGGTTTGTTTGTTTGTGAAGCTTGTCCAATGACATCTTGCTTTAAATATTGCCATAGATTTTTTTGCCTTAACTTTTTTACCTAGACCAATTTATCGTAGAATATTTTTCCTTAGCCTATTCTACCACTTATATCCTTATATCTCACTCTTATTCTTATATCATTCCTTGTAATGGATCACAGACTCTCAACTACTCTCCGAGAATAAAAAATGACTTTCTTTGTTCCTGAAGACACTCGGCATTTGATATTTGCTCTTTACTTATTATTAAAAATATTAAAGTCAAAGAACGGACCAATAGTATGGCGTAAAGCATAAATCCACAGTCTGTGAAGCGGAAAGCCGGCGCTGCTCTATACCTGGTCGCACCGATTGAAAAGTATAAGAGAAAAGATAATTGTAGAATAGTACTAATGCACCTTATGAAATCGATTATACAAATTTACAAAAAGTGATTTCAACCTTATGTTATTGGATATTGCTTATTACGTGTCATGGTGTGAATCCCAATTGGTTGAAAGAATACAATGTCCAATCAGGTGAGAATATGAATGGAATATGTGGCATTACATGCATCCGATATACTATAAGTTACTAATGCAGTTTTCTAACGGTTACTTTTCAAAGGTGATCTACTGATTATTCTAATATCGCATAGTTTAACTTTGCATGTTATATTTATAGAACAAATACCAAGAGTTAGATATCTCAGACGCAAGAACGAATCTCTTCCGATTGACACAATTTTTATTCTTACTCGTTACTGTGGAAACCAAGATTCTTAAAACAACTCAATTACAACATTAATATCTTTATGATGATAAGAGCAGTTATGCGAATTCCCCATTCATTTTCAACTTTCAAATGGTAAAGAAGTTTAATGGTTAGTGATTTTATATTGATAATAATAATAATTTTAAGTGAAGTAAAAAATCATTAAATTACACATATACAGTAAACTCTCGATTATCCGTGGGCGGTTTATCCACTTTGCGGATTATCCGCGGTGGCTGTAGAAGGCATTTTTATAAAAAAAGAAGGTTTTTTCGTAAATCACAAATATAACATATAGAAATAAAATCACTGTTTTCCGGATATTCGTATAGTTTTTCATATTGTTTAACCATTAATCGGCAATTTTGCGGCTTATCCGCGAAATTCGATTATCCGCGGTATCCACGCCAGTCAATCCCGCGGATAATCGGGAGTTTACTGTAGTTACAAAATTAATAAAAGTGGCTTTAGTAGATCTTACACAAATTTTGTATAAATTAGTTGAAGGTTTCACCTCGTCTAGCCTAGCCCGACAATACAAGGTCGCCTACCACAGCTAAACACATTTATGAAAACCATAACAGTAACCATACAATGCAAACAGTGCATATTTGAATAGTGCAAATAATACTTCATTAGAGTCAATACTAATTGGTTTAAGTACACCACCACTTTCCAATTCAGAAATGGACTTAATTGAACCGGAAATTAAAAATTCTCGTCCAACTATTCATCTAACTATTCCAATAAACAATTCTGAAAATGACACCAATTCAATAAATCCTATCAATGAAGATGAATCTTTTTTAAAGAGTGGAATATCTTCATTTACAAGCAGGCCTGTATCGCCAACTAGTCAAGGTGACGATCCAGCAAAGACTTCTGTAGAAGGACCTAATGTTAATATCTACCAACATAAAAAAACTTTAGCTCAAGGAATGATGGATTTGGCCCTATTTTCTGCAAATGCTAATCAACTGAGATACGTTTTGGAGAGTGATGATACCAACCGATTTTATAAATCTGGAATTGGTTTAATTTCTGTTAGTTTAATACTTCAAGTAAGTATACTTTTAAATGTTTACTTTTGTTTATACTTATGTAGTCGTAAATAACATTTTAAATTTTTTGACGTCTTCAGGAAATTATTTTTACTTTACCAAACCTTATTATTATTAGTATCGGAAAGTGTTGTAAACAATAAAAGTACGAAGTTTAAGTTTTGATAAATTTGCATTCTTGGAAATCCTAAAATTAAAACTTGTAAGAATTTTACAACCAAATTTTATGTTAGCTACTATTGTTATTTTGAGAATTAAAGTTAATTTTTGGAGAAATTGGTTCACGCAAACATGAAGCTCTCTAATGGATTAACCAAATTTTACTGATTTTTTTAAAAATTGTTATTTTATTTTATGCAATTTATATTGATGACATACTGTGAACACCGGACACCGTCGCGGAGTTATTGAGGTGGCAAATAACAGAGAAATATAATTTTATATTACATAAGCATACATTATAAACTACATTTAGGGGTTAAAGTTATTAGATATAGAATTTTCCTTTTTATTTGCGACTAAATTTATGTTTTCATATTTTTAGGTTGCTGTTGGAGTCGGCTTAATTTGGAATTCTCGTTTCAATGTCGAAAATACGAAAGAAATGTGCATCGCAAATAAGATCAGCAACTTCACAATTATTGGAATATTTTTAGTCACAGTCATAAACGTTTTTATTTGTGGTTTTGGAGTTACAACTACACCACCTATAGCATTGCCGGCCAATTAAGCAAAACAATATTTAAAAAAATAATTTTTTTTATCATAATGATGTACAAAATATAGAATATGTGGGGATAACGAGAAAGCTGGGGTTTGGCATTTGGTATAATTATTATGTTAATATTGGAACTAATAAATCTTTTGTGTGTTTGATAATAATAGAACTCCATCCTCTTCCAGTCGTGCATCGAGACAAGCAGAAATTAAATAATCTTTTAAAAATGTAAAGTCAACAGAAACATCTTATTATCAACTGCTGTAAATAATAGTGACTTCTCAATCAATGACTTTTTGGTTAATCATAACATAAAAAATATTAGATAGCTTGGTTTTGATGATTTTCTTTCAGTAGTAATCGATATGAATTCTCACATTACATCCATTTCTAGGAGTTGGTTGCTAGTTGCTACACACTTTTCCTTCTTTTGATCTCGATCTTTACATACCTTAATATTTTTTTTTTTTTAATCTGGAACTAATAAACTTCACTGAAAATAATTTTGTACTGAAAACATTTACCACATTCATATTTTTAACGCGTACAGATGGGAAGCATTTAAAAATGTAAATGCACATTTATGACGACGATAATAACCAAAGATAAGAAATAAACGTAGGTATGATCAACTCATGAAAGTCGATAGAAGAACTATTTAAGGGGAAAGGTAGCTAACGCGGGTCCGAAAATACAAATTTTACGATTGAAACCTCGATGAATTCTGAAAGAGTATATATTAAATAAGAGAATTAGCTATGACGGAATGCCTTAAATGCACCTGTTTTTTCAAAAATCGAATTTAAAAAAGCTTGATTTTCGAAGGTTAAACGCTCGTGAATGGTTAATCAAGTTCGTTCGTTCGAGGTACGTGCGCTCCTATACATAAGAGTGTAGCTGTTGACAAGTTTGTCAGTAACTCTTACGCTACGGTAGGAATGCGTTCTCCTTTTTTATTAATTAAAAATTTTAATTTAAAAATTTAAAATTACTTCAGAAAAGGGTTACTTAAACTTAACGAACGGTAGTTACTTTTTCGCGTGAATCCGACTCTTGCGAGGGTGATTTTGATCAAAATGACAACTAATTTAAAAATATCCCTAGGCCCGTGGGTCAAGGAAATGGTGGATCTTTGAGAGGTGAAACTCGTGAGAGTGGATTTTTAACGCAGGGTAGTTGTGCAAAGAAAAATCGACTTAAAGCACCCCTCGCTGCGCTCGGGCGCTTTAAGCCATTTTTCCAGCACATGTACTATTCGGAAAGGTGGTTGTGCAAGGAAAAATCGACTTAAAGCACCCCTCGCTACGCTCGGGCGCTTTAAGCCATTTTTCCCGCACATTTAGGGTTGAAAACCATGATTTTCGTTCGGAGTGCACTGTTACTGCATCGCAATGCAAGTGTCGCTCCCACTCTGCGCAAAGCTAAGACCAGTTAAACGTGCACGTACCGCCAGGAGAATGAACTGAATGAATTGATTCACCAATACCGAGCGACTTTGCTTTAAAATTTACTGTGAAAATCGAAGTTTTTAAATTCGATTTTTGAAAAAACAGGTGCATTTAAGGCATTCCGTCATAGCTAATTCTCTTATTTAATATATACTCTTTCAGAATTCATCGAGATTTCAATCGTAAAATTTGTATTTTCGGACCCGCGTTAGTTACCTTGAACCGACTCGCTTTAACTTCACTTTAATTGTAATATAATTGTAATAATTTATTATATTGTAATAATTTACAATTATTACGTATTGATATTTATTTACAAATCAACGTCTTCATTCGAGCATCTATGATCCCAGAGTCCCCAAGCTACCCCTCGACCGCAGGAAGGTACCCTTACCCTAGTGACCATCCCCTTCCATCTCGAGCCCCCGAGGCTAGCATTTGTAACTTATTCGTCATCAAGAATTAAAATAGCTAACAATAATTTATACTTGAACACAGATTATAAGTAATAGTAAGCCTAACAATTGCATAATGGTTGAAAATAAAATTAAACACCTTATGGTTTTTTTTTTTTTTTATAATAATGTTTATTACCGGCTCAACAATACATAAATTGTTATACACAGTATTTGTAATATTAGTCAATAATAAAAAAGTATCGAGAACAATTCTCCTTTATGGGCAATAGATATTTTTAGGCATTCTTCTTTTCAAACGCGTGTGTATGTTTTCTTCTCCAATTGAAAAGTGGATGGCTCCTTCACAGGTTTCAAGTCGTGTGTAAAATCGCGTTGTCGTTGTTTTGATATATTCATGGATTGTTGGAGTTTGTAGTTCGTTATGAAGTTGTTCGTTACGTAGATACCATGGAGCATTTGTTATTATTCTTAAAATTTTGTTTTGAAATACTTGCAGTTTTTTAATAGTTGTCGGGGAAGTGTTGCCCCATACTTCACACCCATACATTAATAGTGGTCTTATTAATGATTTATACAGCAATAAAGAGCACTTGATACGAAGCTTCGATTTTCTGTTTATTATTGGATAAAGTTGGGCAAGTCTTGCATTGGCTTGTTGCAATTTAATATTAATGTGATACTTCCAACTGAGACGATGATCAAGATAAACTCCTAAGTACTTAACTGCGCCTTCTTTTGGGTTCCATGATATTGATTTATTGTTTATATTGATAGTTGGAGGTTGGTTGACTCGCCTTAGTGTAAATATTTTGGTTTTGCATTTGGTTTCGTTCAATGAAATATTCCATGGTGAGAGCCAACTACAAAGTAAATCGATTGCGGATTGCAGTTTTTTGATTGCTTCATGAAGAGACCAGTCTTGGCTAATAACTGCTGTGTCATCAGCAAACATTGCTAAGTCTGCATCAGTTTGAGGTATATCGCTCACATATATATTAAATAAGATTGGTCCCAAAATGCTACCTTGTGGTACACCTGATAATATTTGTTTGGATGTTGATGTAGTATTATTGATATTTACATGAAAGGACCTGTCATCTAAAAAAGAGAACAATATAGATTTGATGTATGATGGTATTTCTAATAGGAGTATTTTATATTTTAGTCCATCCAGCCACACACGATCAAATGCCTGGGCAATATCCAAAAAGGCTACAGCGGTATATTGCCTATTTTCATATCCCCTCTCAATTATTTCAGAAATTCTTGCAAGCTGATGGTTTGCGCTATGTCCTTTTCGGAATCCAAATTGGAAATGTGGAATGATGTTTCTTCCATGCATGTTTTCTTCGAAGCGAGCCAAGATAATTCTTTCCAAAACTTTCGAGAGGGTACACAATAGGCTTATAGGACGGTAGCTGTCAAGATTTTTCTTAGCCTTCCCTGGTTTTTGAAATAATAATATTTCTGCATGTTTCCATTCCGTCGGAAAATATCCAATCTGTAAACAGCCATTAAAGAGTGACGCCAGGAAAGCTAGGAATTTTTTTGACAGGTTCTTGAGTATAATATTTGGTATTTGATCAGGACCAGGTGATTTTTTTGTTGGGAGCGATTCAATGATTTGTTTGATTTCAGATGGAGATGTGGGTTTGATTTTATCAGGAATGGGATAGTTAGCTTTTAGAATACAAGATATTTCATTACGAAAATCATTGTTGTTTGTATTAGATGTTGGTGAGAAAACATTACTTAGGTGTTCAGAGAATATGTGACACTTTTCAGTATCTGTGTAAAATTGTTGTCCATCTACAGTTATTGGAGAAATTGTTTCCTTTTTTCGTAATATTCTTTTGGTTGTTTTCCACATTCCTGGATCATTCGGTTGTAATTCTTCGATGTGACAGTTGTATGAATCTAGTCGCAATTGATCGAGCTTACTTTTGATTTGGTGTGTTAACCTGTTTAACATGTTTTTTGTTTGTGCATTTCTGGTTCTCTGGTAGTCTCTTCTAGTTTTATTTTTTAGTTCTATTAGATCTAGAATATAGGTTGGAGTTCTTATAAAGTTAGTCGGATGCTTGTTGTTGGAATTCGGCTGTGTAGCTTTTTTGACACAATCGCTTATATTACTCGTGTAAGTTTTTATTAGTAAATCAATATCTTCTTTAGTGGTAATTTTTGGACAAGAAATTTCATTGTCAAGCATAGTTTGGAATTTTTTCCAGTTTACTTTACCATTAATGAGACGTGGGGTAAGCGGTATATAATGTGGTGTGCTTATAAATTGCAATAAAACAGGCAGATGATCCGAATCCAATTCCGTTAAAACCGTTTGAGTTAAGGTTTTATTAAAATTTTTTGCAATTACAATGTCCAAGATGTCAGGCAAATGATCAGATCTATAGGGAAAGTAAGTATGTTCGGTAGGAGCTAGAACTTCAATTGCTTCTTCAGCTAGGATATCAAAAAGTTTTGTTCCCGCGGGATTATTGCATCTGCAACCCCATATTTGGTTTTTGCTGTTTAGGTCGCCTATTAGGAGTGTCGAGTTATCATTGGCAAAAATTTTTCTTATATCTTGATTAAGAAGAGGCTTATTTGGTTGCTTATATACACTTAGTATATTTAATAGGCTAGAATCTTGAAGTTTTAGTTGAATTCCCGTTGTTTCGAGGTTACTGCAGTTTATATCTAATAGTCCACAATGATGGATGTTATATTTGACAAGTACTGCAACTCCTCCGGCTGCAAAATCTGTTATACGGTCCGATCGATATACATGATATCCTGGAATCTTAAATTGTGTATTTTTAATTAGATGAGTTTCAGAAATACAAGCTACTGTGACATTATGTCTTGATAGAAAGTCTATTAATTGATTACGTTTTTCTTTGATTCCGTTTGCATTCCAATTTAGGATTGTTAATTTTTGGAGAGGGAGTAGGTTATTTTTGGCCTAGGAATAAGTGGGGGAGGATTTGATTAAGGAAAAATGTTTTGATAGTATCTATATAAGGAGTTATGAGGTTAAGAAGGAAGGATAATATATTATCAAGTATTGATGACGAGGATGAAGAAGGGAAAGTTGGGGTTGTTGATGGATGTGGGAGAGGTTTTTGTGATGCGGCTTTTGCATAAGTATAGGTGTGATCGTTTGCAGTAGGATTTGATCTTGTTTGTGACTGTTGTTCGTTGCTTTTATTTGTTAGTGCAGTTGTAAAGGTAGGTTTGTAGCCATGTTGCTGACGTTGAATTTCAATGTGGTATTTACATTTCCTGTAATTTGCCGGATGCTCTTCTCCGCAATTAACGCACATTGGTTTGATATTCACTGGCTTTTTACAATCTTTATAGGAATGATTTCCAGTGCATTTTATGCACCTGAATTCCATTTGGCAATAATTTTGGGTGTGCCCATATCGTTGGCACCTGTGACACTGTGGAATGTTTTGGGTACTTCTTCTGAGCTCTACTGCTACTATTGAGTATTGCAGTTTTTCCATATTGAGAATTTTTTTTGCCTGCATCGTTATTAGTTAGGTCAACAGCTACTACTTGCGTTGGTTCACGATATTTGTTAAAAGTCGAGTAGCTTTAGTAACGGGATAATTTAAAGTTTGTAGTTGAGACTCAATTTCTTCGTTTGTTAGCGATATTGGTACATGTTTTATTACAACTGATAGTAATTTATTTGTTGGGTCTTGATAGGAATAGTAGTTAACTTTATTTTCTTTATAGAATGTTGTCAATTTTCTATAATCTTCAATTTCTGTTAAATTTATTCGAACTCGACTTGCGCCGGTTGTTGTGGTGAATTCACCCTTAATTATTTTTTTAATGTCGGAAGTAATTTCGTTATAATTATTTGGCGCTGGAAGAAAGATTGGGGGAACTCTAATTTTGGGCTTAGTTGGTGTTTGTAGAGTTGTGGAATTTGAAGGAAAGGCGTCACTTACCTTGTTGTTTAAGTTTGTCAGTGGGTAGTATCTGTTTTCTTTGATGATTTTTTCTTGTGTCCAGAGGTAGCGTTTTTGAGGTTCATCTGGTTGAGGTGATCGATCGTCAGGTTTGCGTTTTTTGGATATTTTGACGGTGGAGTCATCCATAATTATGTCGTCTATGTCGTCGTCCATGTTGATGTTAATGTTGTAAAGGCAGCACTAGAAAGTGCGCCGTCAATTTGGTCTCAATGTTCCAATTTTGTGATTAAAAAGTTCACTTTAAAAAAAAAAAAACAAAACTATGTTTGTATTAACTCAATATGTAACTCTTATCAACAATTAAATATTGCTGTGGTGCACTGATACTAGAGCGCTCGATAAACATGCGTTCAATATCGTAGTCAATACGCGACTCACCTTATGGTTTGATTTGACTAATTTTAACAAAAATAGTTGGTTGACAAAATAATAATCAAATAGACTTATTTTTCATGTAGTTCTTCATTTTGTTGTGTGACAATTTTTTATTAATTGTAATGACTATTTCACTCAGCTGTCATTAGACCAATGGAATTAAAAACAACGAAACATTCAACCAATAGCAATCGAATTGCATCGACAATTTTTTTTATTAACTTCAATATTTAAATAATACATATTATCTACTTAATAAACTTGAAGAAACTTGTGTTTTTAGCAGTAATTGAAATAGTCTAAATAAATATCCTCTCGTGCATTTCAAATTAGTATACAATTTTTTTTCGCTTTTTACTTATGCGTTTGTTGCTTTTACAATTTTCCCGACTCGTAAATTCGTGAGCTCAAAAAAATTGTCGACAATTTTAAATGCACTTGGGATATTGCATATGACAATTATCTTTTGTTTTAATCTATCATTAAGGTTGTTTAATTCAACAAAAGTAATGATATTGTAACTATTTATTTTGTTTGAATTAACCCATACTATTTCTTTGAGTGTAGTGTTGAAGCACTTTTCCAAATTAAATTAAACCTATGTTAATTTGCTACAATGTTTATTCTTAATTTGTTCTTACACGTTTTATAACTTAAACTGTACTACTGATACCATGTGGAGTTCTCCACGAGGTTACCTTGGTTAACGGTAAACCTCCCTAAGCCTTACGGTACTTAGTACGGTACTACCTGATAAGGGGTTCTCAACACACCTCCCCACCTGAAGATTAATTAACGGATAAACAAGCCGTTAATTAATTGTACAAAAAAAAAATAATAATAATCAAAAAAAAGGATAAGATACAAAATAAAAAAAATAATAAAAATAAAAACAAAAAAAAAAAATAATAGTACAAAATTACAAGAGATATATACAGACGATCACATAATTAATTAAAACAACAAAATAATATATACATAATAGATACATAATAAATAAGGAGTCAGCAACAATTTCACTTCCAAAAATTTTCTTTCTTCTCAACACAATTTATTGTACGTATTTCATTACTAATTCTCAATTCACTTCCAAAAATTTTCTTTCTTCGCAACACAATTTATTGTACGTATTTCATTACTAATCCTCAATTCACTTCCAAAAATTTTCTTTCTTCGCAACACAATTTATTGTACGTATTTCATTACTAATCCTCAATTCACTTCCGGAGCAATTCAAAACTAACAACGCACATGCCTCCCGTGCATGAACCTCATCGTGGTGATGATGGCGATTACCGTCTTGATCGAATTATATATTTTTTTCAACGGATTGGACCTTCTTAGAAATACCTGCAGCTGCCAGATCATCCAAACGTGAACACTTTCACATTTCCACAATTACCCCGGTGGACAACTTGGACTTTGATAATTTCATGGAGCGTCTTATCCAGAGTTTAAATTTAACATAACTCTTTATGCATAAGGTTTACAACTAAAGTTTTAAAACTTTTCTTCTTTTGAACATTTACGCAGCCAAGTAGATCTAACTTATCTGGCCATTACGCAATTTTGCATTACTATCCGAAACAAGGTTAATTTTAGAGCTATATGGATGGAATATAGGATATAAACAATGGAATGAAAAGGAAATAATATATGCTATTGGAAGATTTTATATTTAATGAAATGAAAATTTAATTTACTTTAATATTCGGGATTTTATAGTAATTGTTAGGAGATTCAAAGTGAATAATAATTTATTATAATTGTTAATTTGAAAAAGTTTCTTTTCGCGGTAAAATCGTTTGAGTAAAAATTAAATGTTTTGTTGCTTCGTTCGACTAACTTCAAGTTTAAAAAAAAATATAATATAGAATTTAAAATAATTAGAGTCAACTGAATATTACTATATGTGTACATGTGACTAAATTTAAAATTTCACGAATTAATTTACAGACTGATTATGGAGGGGGGGGGGTCATCCTCTTCCCTTAGTACAACCGGCTTAATAAGATCGTGATGATAAGTAGCACATTTGTTCTTTCTTAATCTTAATTTCAAGGTATTGTTGTCGTTTACTTTAACAATTTCATATGGTCCCCTGAAATTTTGGCTTAGTTTTTTGGTAAGACCAGGTTTAACTTGTTTATTTTTGATGTAAGCAAATTCACCTGCTTTAAATTTATTTTGTTTGACTTTATGCTTTCGATCATAGTAATTTTTTGACTTTTCTTTGTTCTGAATGAGATGCAAACGTGCCAACTCGTATGATTTATTAAATTTAAGTTTCAAATTGGAATGATAATCTTCGTATGAATATCGAAATTCCGGCACAGAAGAAAGTGAATTGGGTATATAACTTTTACGGCCAAATATTAATTCAAAGGGTGTAAACCCTGTGGAAGAATGAATATGGTTATTATAGGTGAACATTGCTAAACTAACATATTCATCCCAATCATTTTGATTTTGATTAATATAATGTTTTAGATATTCTTTAAGGGTAAGATGACTTCTTTCGAGAGCGCCGTTAGTTTGGGGATGATAAGGGCTACTAAAGACGTGTTTAATTTTCAAAAGACGATTTAATTGTTTAATTGTTTCGGAACAGAAATCTGATCCTTGATCCGATAAAATTGTTTCTGGAATACCAAAGACGGTTATAAATTCCAACAGTTGATTTGCTACAGTTTTTGCTTCGTGATTTTTTATGGATTTAGCAAACGAGTATTTAGTTAAATCATCTTGCATTGTTAGGATGTACTTATTCTCATTTTCTGTTATTGGTAACGGTCCAACTATATCTAGCGCCAATCTTTGGAAGGGACGCTCACTCGTCGTAGTTATTTGCATGGGGGCGGTCTTAGATTTACCCCCTTTATTGATTTGACATGATTTACAAGATCTTATGTAAGCTTTTATATCACGTTTCATATTAGGCCATTTGTAATTTTCTTTCACGCGTTTATAGGTTCGTGCATAGCCAGCATGTCCTGAAATAGCAGATGCATGATTTTCCTCCAAAATTATCTTTATTTCCTCTTTTGTTTTGGGTTTAAATCTAGGTTTATTCACTAGTGAAACTTTCAATTTATGTTTTGAAAATAAAAACTGAATTAGGTCGTTGAACATATCTTGCTTTAAATTAGAATTTCCCTCAACTGGGTTTTTTAAATATACGTGGTCAATGTTTACCTTAACGAGGTGGTCGCGAAATTTTTGTAGCGAGTAAAATAAATCTTTGTACGATAAAGTGTCAAAATGATTTAGTTTTGATAATATTAGAAACGTTTTCTGACTTTTTGAATTAGATAAAGGGATAACATCGTATAGAGATATATCGTTAGAAATGGAGGTAATATCCTGTACCAAAGAAAGATTTTCAAAATTGTTATTGTTTTCATCTAAATCCTTTGAAAATATTAAGGCGTTGGGAAATTTGGTAAAGATGTCGTCTTTAATTAAGGGAATATCAGGTATTGTATTATTCTCATAATGGTATTTTATAAACATATCGTAAGTTTCATTACTTTGCTGAACTGCAAGTACTGGGTTTCTGGATAAAGCATCTACGTTTGAATTAATTCTACCCGGTTTATATTTAATTTCGTATTCGTATTCCTCAAGTTTGAGTCGCCAACGCACTAATTTACTGCTGGGATCTTTACAATTAAAAAGCCAAGTCAACGGTTTATGATCTGTGATTATACAAAACTTTTTCCCAAATAAGTATGGTCTAAAATGCTTTGTTCCCCAAACTATTGCTAGTAATTCCTTTTCCGTGGTGGAATAATTTACTTCAGATTTACTTAAGGTGCGCGAAGCATATGCAATAGGCAAATCTTTACCTATTTCTCCTTGTGATAGGACCGCTCCTATGGCATAATTAGAGGAATCGGTGGTAAGTATAAAATCTTTATTGAAATCTGGAAATTGCAAAATAGGCTCCGAAGTTAATACTTTTTTAAATTGCTCAAATGCTTCCTGCTGTTGGCATAACCACTGAAATTTTATATCCTTTTTTAGCAATGATGTTAAGGGTTTAGCAATTTTTGCAAAATCTTTCACAAATCTTCTGTAATACCCAATTAGTCCAAGGAATTGTTTAATTTGTTTAGGAGATTTAGGTGTTGGATAATTCACAACGGCTTTAATTTTCTCATCGTTGGGTGCAACTCCGTTTTCGCTAATTTTATGACCTAGATAAACAATTTCCTTACGCATAAACTCGCATTTATCTGGCTGAAGCAAGAGATTATTTTCTCTAAGACGATTAAGAACAGCTTCCAATTTAATTTTATGTTCTTCGAGTGAAGCGGCAAAAATAACAAGATCATCAATGTATACCAAACATTGCATGCCTTGTAGTCCAGATAAAACTGTATTCATCAACCTTTGAAATGTAGATGGAGCGTTCCGTAACCCGAAAGGCATTCGTAAGAATTCATAATGTCCTAGAGGAGTAGAAAATGCCGTTTTGGGTATATCATCGGGTTTTACTTCAATTTGGTGAAATCCACTCGCTAAATCGAGCGTTGTAAAATATTTCGAATATCCAAGTTGATCAAATATCTCGTCTATGGTAGGTAGAGGATATGCATCTCCTATTGTTACGTTATTAAGGCCCCTATAGTCGATAACTACGCGCCATTTCTTTTCACCTGATGCATCAGATTTTTTTGGTACCACCCATAGAGGACTCGAATACGGAGATACCGATGGTCGTATAATTTTTTGGTTTAACATTTTTTCGATTTGTTTAGCCACCTCCTTTTTGTGGATGTCGGGGTATCTGTAATTTCTGGATTGAATCGGAGTTTCATTTGAAAGTTTTATCTCGTGAGTCACAGTTTTTGTTGACGTTAGCTCATCGTTTGGAAGGTAAAAAAGATCGTTGAATTCAATACAAATTTCGAGTACGGAAGATTTTTCTTCTGGATTAAGATGATCAGTACGAATGTTTTCTTTTAATATTTTTAGACGGTCCGAAGAAATTTTAGTAAGTTTATTTTCGGAATAATTTAGTATGTGTGAATGGTTTTCTTGAAACGGTTCGAGATACAATTTAATATGCCCAATTTTTACCTTACGATTATTTGTATTTAATATTGTGGTGATTGCTTTTTTGTTATTGACTTTCACCAATGACCTTGCTAAATAGACACCTTCACAAATAAATATTTCAGGCGTTATTCCTGCTGTAACATCATAGTTTAGTATGTCTACTTCGATCAATGTTTCGGATCGAGGATTTAAAAAGTATGTCTCAGAATTACTTGAGTCTAGGTTCAGATGTAAATCGATGGGAAAATCAACAGATTTAATTTTTAATTGATGTTTTTGAAAATCGATGTTTGCTTGTTCAGCTTCTAAAAAGTCATTACCAATGATTCCGTCAAATGGAATATTGCAATCTTGTTTGATAATATGAAACTTTGCAGGAAATGTTTTATTGCAAACTTTCAAATCTAATTTCACTGTTCCTATAGAACGTACGGAGGCGTTCGCGCAAAGACCGGTAAAGGACATAGTTTCTGACGAGTTCCAGTTTACGTTAGCTTTATTTAATTTTGATAATTTAATTAATGAAGATCCCGCACCGGTGTCAATCAAAAATTTGAATTCTAACCCCATTGTTTTCACTTTTATATGCGACATGTTGCATGTAGAAATACATATTTGAGTTGGCTTAACGGGAACATTTGAATTTTGTCTTAATAGCGGTTGAAAATGGTTATTTATATGAGAAAGGTGAATGTTATGTCTCGAATTTTCATTAAATATCCAATGCCCGTACTGTTGAGTATGTAAACATACGCGATAATCGTATTCAAAAGCAAAAATAAAAATTATGTCGTCATCTCCCCAAGTATTAGGAGTTTTTAAAATTTCGAAGGCATTTTTTGGCGACCTACATTTTCTTAAAAACTGCGAATTAAGCAAACTATTTTTAAAATTACCAATCGAAGCAGAATAATTTATTAATTTCATCAATGAAAAGAAAAGGCAATTTCCATCGCTCTGAATATCTAATAATTTAAAATGATTATCGGGTTCAGTGCACCCTTGCAAAATTTTGTAAGTGCGCCCCGGTTCTCTGAAATTAATTTGTGCACCATTATGATTTTTTAATCCCAAAGTGCGGCGTTCACTTGGGATGTCCCGGAGTTTAAATGAACCGTAGAACCATTAGTGTTTGTTAAATTTCCAAAATTTTTTTGCTCGTCATTACTTCTATTTTTATTTCTTTTGAAGCATTCATCTATAGTGTGGTTTCGTCTTTTACAATAGTTGCAAAACTTAACAGAGTAATTTTGTTCCCTACCCCCGCGATAATTAGAATTTTGAAAATTGTCTCTTTTAACATTAGTTTGATCGATTGATTGATTGGTTGATCGATTATTTTGATGGCTATAGTAATTATAATTTTTGTAACGAGCCCTTGCCAAACATTGCTCTTCCTCAATTGCCTTCTCGTAAGCGTGCGTTAATGAATTTAAAGTTTGACTTCTCAAAAATCTAGAGATATCAGGGTGGCAATGGTGAATAAATCTATTTAAAGAAAGGTCTCTGATTATTTCGGATGTACCCTCCAAATTATTATTATTTTGTGTTGCCGAGCTATTTGATTCTCGGACAACCGTTCTAATGCGTTCGTAGAAAGAAACAATAGGTTCATTGAATTTTTGACTCAAACGACTCAGTTTTTCTACTGTTTCTACCTGACTAAAGCTGGATTTATAGTTTGACGGACTGTAAGCATAGACGCACTGCAAAAAGATCAACTATAGAATTTATGTACGCTTGTATATAAATGAACGTAAGCGCATGACGTAACGTAAGTGAAACGGACTGGAACGGAAGTGTTCGCCAACTTTCATCTTTTACAGTACGTTTCTTATGTCCGGCCAATCAAAACAAAGCATTATATTTGAAAATTTAAATTGTAGTTCTTTTTATTCCTGTCTTGTTAATTTGGCACCAAGAAGCATACCTTCGTGTAATTCATCATTCATTTTTCAATGGAAAACGAATTACGATTCGTATAATTTTTGTTGGTTATGTCACTTCTACCCATGCGCAAAAATTTTGTTCCGTCGATTTATAAATTTAATAATATTTTACAGTCCGTTTGTTACGTATCCAGTGTGTCTACGCTTACAGTCCGTCAAACTATAAATCCAGCTTAACGGGCCGATTTTGAAAATGATTTAGTAAGTCCCTTTTAATTTCCTCCCAATTACTATAATTAGTATTATTAATTATTTCACGTGCGCGACCCGTGATTCGTGATAAAATATAAAATAAAAGTGGACGCTTTTGCGATTCACTACTTAACAAAACTGCGTTGTCACAGTTTGTTATAAACTCTTCCAATTCGCTTCTATTACCGAGGAAAGGTTGTGGTATTAAAGATATTAAAAAATTTAGATTTGTGATTTCGGTTGTAGTAGGTGCGATTGGAGTAGTAAGGAGAGGGTTAATGGAAGATTCGTCAGGAGTACTTCTTGTATTAACCATGTTGAATAGCAAATAACAAAACTACTAATAATAAACAGAATAGTCAAATCTACTTACGTTTTTTATTTATTCGGAATTTCACCAAGTAACGCTTGATGATGGCTTCGGATTCGTTGTAAATATATTATGTGTAAATATATTCCACTTCTGACACCAGTTTGTTGAAGCACTTTTCCAAATTAAATTAAACCTATGTTAATTTGCTACAATGTTTATTCTTAATTTGTTCTTACACGTTTTATAACTTAAACTGTACTACTGATACCATGTGGAGTTCTCCACGAGGTTACCTTGGTTAACGGTAAACCTCCCTAAGCCTTACGGTACTTAGTACGGTACTACCTGATAAGGGGTTCTCAACAGTAGCGGCAGGCTAAAATATTGCGGCTGATGACGCGACCTGGGATGGCTCTCTTAGGGAAAATGGTTTAGATAGGGAAACAATAGCTCTTGATAGGGGAATGCTTTTCTACGGGGGTTTGCCTTCTACATGATTTGAGTTATGTGATTGTATAACGTATTCCTAAGGTAAGCGTTCATCTATCGTCATCGTACGGATCGTATCGGTCTCTCGGATCGAAAAAAAGTATTCTTTACAGTGTTTCTAATGAACCATCGTTCACTATGTCGTATCGCACGCGTCGGGTCTCGGCAAATCCGATGGATTTGCTCGAGTAGGCAACTTTTCCGATGACTGCGATGCGTGCAGCTGATGCGATGGACTAATCCGAGTAATGAACTATATCAATCGCAACGGCTTGATTGCAGTTTTTGTATTTTTCATATAGTATTTATTGCATTTGGACAATTATTATAGAATTGAATATTTATTATGCTTAGTTTAGTATAAAAAGCTATTAAATAATCTTAAAACTTTAATTATTCCGAATTACTATAAATTAAATAATTTAATTGAATTTTTTAATTTAATTTATAGTATAACTCGAAATAATTCAAGTTTTAAGATTATTTAACATCAAGGGGTTAATAATATAACATTTGAAAAAGCAATTAAGTGATTGATTACTATAGACCAAATAAGTCACCAACGATTTATGAGGCACTCAAATTCATGTTTAGGTTGTAAAAGTTTTTTTTATCATTTGAAAATTCATTTGAAAAGAAACTAATAAAGTAATCCTTTGTAGGTCTTTGGGTAACTCGGAAGCTAACGGGAACATTTGCTTTACCTCCCGAAAGTCCCACATTATTTCTATATATTGTATAATAAAGTGTTAATATTTTACAAACTTTCATCCTTATTTTTAGCAAGTTATAAAACAATTAAACCTTTAACATGTACAGTATTGTTCCTTTAAAGAAACTATTGAAGTGCCAGTCAATGTAACTGTTAACTACCCTTACAGCAAGGGTACATTCATGTTAGGTGGTGCTTAGAAGGGCCGACATTATATTTTTGTAAGATGCGATCCGAAGAAGTGAACGCAGTCGAACAAAAAATAAAAATACGAATACCCCGTTGCGTACGTTGCGAACGATGACGGCAGATGAACGCGTACCTCTAATCTTCCCCAAAAGGAAAACGCGGTCTGCGTTAAACCAAAATTAATAGATTAAAAAAATCCACCAACTTTGTTTATTTTTAACGCAGGACCAATGATCACCCGGCCAGCTACTGCAATAGCGGTATGCGAAGGGTCGCGAGTTGATGACATTTAGAAATCAAACACACAAGAATCGTTAACAATTTAATCACATAAAAAATTACTCTTAAGTGATGCTGGAGTAATTCGCGTCGTCGTACAGTTTCAAATAGCTTCAAAATTAACGGCAGTCAAAGAGCAATCTTTACCATAATCAATTCCACTCCAGACTACATGCCATAGAATTACATAAAATTTTTATCACAAATCTTAGAAATTTTTTTACATAAAAGTTACTACTCGCCCAGTTTCAGAAAGCTTTCATTGCTGTGGCGTTTACAAAAAAATTATGATGGTAAAAATTACAATGTATTATAAAAATCTCCAAAATGTGATAAAATACGAAACTTCTTCTAATCTTCCAAAAAAACATAATAGTTAAAAAATTTGTCCATATGGGAACTATAATTTGCATCAGATGCTCGACTCATCAAAAAATGTATGACCATAGGTCATCACCTGTTTGCAACTTCCCTACTCGCACCTCCAAGGACATTTTGCAAGTAATTTAGATGTTGAAAGGTAACCAACTTGGAGAATTTGTCATTAACATAATTTGCTACCCAGAGAATTTGTCATCAGGAGATTTTTGCCTCAAAGAGAATTGGCCTCTGATAAAACTGATGTTAATGGGAAATTATCAAAAATTATAAACTTTGACCCACAATAGAACGTTCAAGGTATAAATTAAAATCAGAAATGAGCTTCAATAACACTCACTTTTATTGGCTGAGTTACACGATAAGCGGATTCTAACTAGTTTTGCACTTGTAGAGCTTGATGGCTTAGTCTTTGTTGAAATTGTCAATCTAAAGAGTTGGAGCGAAGACTTGGGTTAGAAATAAATCTGTGGTCGTTCCATGCGGCGCGAAGAATACGATTTTGTATAACTTGGAGTTTATTGAAATGGTTTTGGGCTGTGTAACCCCAAACGGTGGCAACGTGAGTCATTGGGGGACGGATAAACGTCTTGCAAATTCGGAGTTTGTTATCTGGAAGCATTTTACTCTTTCTGCTTTGGATCAATAAGCGAGTCAAGTTTCCTCATCGTGGCTTGAGCTTTCTTGGTAACTAAGGTGATGGTGTGGTGAGAGTAACGCTTAGATATTTCGCGGAGCACTTCCACGGGATTTCTTCTTCTAACATCCATATGTTTGCTTTAAACGTTTTCCTACGGTGTGGGAACATGACTGTGGAGCTTTTTATGGAATTGACACTGATCCGCCAGGTACTACACTAATCTAATATTTGATTTATAACCTTTTTAAGACGCGAGCTGTGGTGATATCGAAGCATGGCAAAGACGTGTAAATGCCGGTATCGTCCGCGTAGAAGATAGTGCGTACGCGAGAGTTTGTGGGTTTTAGCATATCGTACAAGTAGATCTCGTAAAAATCCACAGCGCGTAGCAAACTTTATAGCGTATTCCCAATCTTCCCTAAAAAGAAGAATTCGAAAATCCATCATAATCATCTGGTTAGCTATATACTTCAATAGCGGTATGCGAAAAGTCGCGAGTTAATGACATTTAGAAATTAAGCACACAAGATTTGATGACAATTTAATGAAACTCGCATACAAGTACTCTTCAGCGATGTTGAAGTAATTGCGTCGTCACACAGTTTCAAAAATGACGGCAGTCAAAGGGCAATTTTTGGCGTATTCAGTTCCACTCCAGACAAGTCACAACTCTTAGAAATTTGTATGTATGTATAAATATTACTCACCCAGTTTCAGAAAGCTTTCATTGCTGTGGTGTTTTTAAATTTTAATGGTAAAAATACAAGGCATTATAAAACTTCAAGATGTGATTAAATAATCCTCTTCTGATCTTCATAAAGAGCATGATAAAAAAATAATTTGTCCAAATTGAAGCCAATCAGCATCATATATTCGATTCTTCAAAAAATATATGACCATAGGATATCGTCTATTTGTAATATTCACACTCGCACTTCCAAAAAAAAATTTGCAAGTTTTTGTAAAGCAAACCCAAAAACATAACCATGGATTACGATATTGATGGCATAGAAGAATTTCTATATCAGGAATTTTGAATAATATTAAAATATGTTCCACATCGGAGAATTTGGATGTTGTAAAAATAATTATTATTGTTAGAGAATTTGCCTCTACAAAACGGACTACATTATACAGTAAAATATCATTCAAAACTCAAGACCAATCTGATAAAACTAATAATTGGTGTATATTCTCATAAATAACGCTATTATTATTTAAGTGCTTTGTTTATTACTAACAACAAAACTAACTTATCTTTTTCATAAAGCTAAGTTATAATAACATATGTACATATTTACAGTTACGCCCTCTAGCCGCGCGCTTATATAGTTACATTTAAATTCGAATATATTACAATATCTCCCCTCATAAATTCAAACGATCCGGGGCCCTAATATGTCTTCTTGGTCTCCCCACGATAGGAACTGCATTCTCTGATTGCAAATGACTGCTTGTTGGTCCTTCTTCGCTGTCTCTGTGCGTTGTTGTCCCCACCGGTAGATCTTCTGTATTTGTCTCCTTCGTCGTGACTTCTAAATCTGGTAAGATTTGCGCCGTCTCCCTTTCCGGTCTCGGCGAACTCGCCACTTCCCCCACTGGAACTCTTTTCTCTTCCATTCTTGGTTCCGGCACCACTACATATGTGTGCCTATCTTGCACACTCTGTGGATTCATCTCTTCTCTAGGCTGTGCTAGAATAATTTGGTTTAGATGCCTTTTCCAAATCAAATTCTCATGAACCAGTCTACAAAAATAAATTCTGTCTCCCAAAATTTCGTCTATGACACTTTCTGCCATTCCCTTTTTATTTGGGTTTCTATAATCTCTGCAATATACACGTTCCCCTACCTCAAATTTTATTTCTCGACTACCTCTCATATAGGCCTCTCGATTCCTGTCGCCTTCTAGCAATAAATCAAAGCGATTTCTAATTTTTCCCTTAAAAACCAAACTTGCGGGTGTAACTCCTGTACTCATGTGAATGGAATTTCTGTAATGAAAAAGGTACCTATTCATTAATGTTATAAAACTATTATCTTTGTTTTTGTCATCTTTCAACGCTTTCTTCAAACCCTGTTTGAAACTTTTGACACTATTTTCGGCAAAACCATTTGTAGCTGGATGCCCCGGAGGAGACGTCAGGTGTTTTATGCCATTATCGTTCATGAATCTTGCAAATTCTTCGGAACTAAATTGCGGACCGTTATCCGTAACCAACGTTTTTGGTAGACCAAACCTCGCAAAACATTCTCTAAATTTCTCCACAGTGCTTTTCGTGTCTGCGGTACTCACAATATCACAATATAATATACTTTATATCAATATCTACCTCCATTAGGTAAGTTTAAAAATAATTTTTTTTAGGATGTTATTAAATGAAGTGGAGGAAGTCCGCGGTCTAACCACACGAATTCAGTTTAAAGTTTCAACTAGAAAATTACTTTTACAAGTTTTTAGGTCCATATAAATTTGATCAGTTACATACAAACGGCTTTAAAAAGTTGAATAGGTTTGGACCCATTGTCAAAGAAGAAATAGTTCCTGGCCAAAATATTGTTTGGTTATTCAAGCCTGATGATATTGAAACTATGTTTCGGTGTGAAGAGCAGTATCCTCAAAGAAGGAGCCATCTAATTTTAGAAAAGTATAGATTAGATGAACCTACTCATTATAATACTGGTGAATTACTACCAACGTAAGTATAGGGTGTTTTTTTAGCTGCATGAGAACTTTTAATAGGGATAACAATTGAATCAAGATTGCTATGAAAACAGTTTATTGACATTTGTGTTTAGCAAGGTTTGGCATTTGATAATGCATAGATTGACCATTGAACAATTTTCGCAGATTGGGCTCACAACCAATTGGAAGTGGATTCATTTTTTTACCGTAAAATTTTGTTTAATGACGAGGCACATTTCTGGTTAAATGGGTATGTAAACAAACAAAATTGCCGTATATGGAGTGGGACCAATCCGGAACATTATCTTGAGACTTTATTGCATCCATTAAAATTGACTATTTGGTGTGGAATACACGCCAACGGCATCATTGGTCTATATATAGACCAATATGTAGACCAGACATAATAGACCAGACATATATGTCTTTCGAAATGAGGAAGGAGCTACCGTTACGGTGAATGGTGTGAGATATCGACACATGCTCACCCATTTTTGTTTCCAAAACTTCAAGAGCTAAACATTGACAACTTATGGTTCTAACAGGATAGTGCTACGTGCCACACAGCCAACGAAACCATCAATTTATTGAAAAGACAATTTGATGACAACATTATTTCAAAACGTGGTCCTATCAATTGGCCTCCAAGATCGTGTGATTTGACACCTCCAGATTATTTTCTGGGGGGTATGTTAAATCCATGGTTTATGCTAACAAACCAACAACTCTAGAAGCATTGAAGGCTAATATTCAGCAAGCCATTTATGAAATAAAGCCAGAAATATTGGAAAATGTGGTCAAAAGTTGGACTGAACGGATGCGCTTCGTAACCATTAGTCGTGGTGGTCACATGCCGGAAGTCATGTTCAAATCATAATTGCCTTTAACTGTATTTTCATAAAAAAATTACAACCAAAACATTCCGTCAGGTTTTTAATGTTTTATTTCATTTTGAAGTTCTCATGCAGCTAAAAAAACACCCTAATAAGTAGATTTAATTTTGAAAGTTTTTTTACAACATTGTTGGTTCAACAGCAATGGTTCAGAGTGGTTCAGAATGCGCATTGTTTTTCAACGCTGTTTAAGTAGTCCGAATGCTGCATAGCAATTTTTACCCTTACTTAACGAAGTGATTGATGACTGGTTTGAAAATTTGAAAGAAATAAGGAGCAGAAAAACGGAAGTTGATTATTTACCGGAACTTGCAAGATTATTTTTGGAATGTGAGTTTAATATGTTTCTGTTTATGGTGCTTTTATTTATCAATTTTTATTAGTGCTTAGTTTAGTGGTATTTGATGTTCGATTAAACAGTTTTAAGAAAGAAGAATATGAAAATCATTCACGATCATCCAAATTGATAAGAGCTGCTGAAACTGTAAATGGTTCCATTTCAAAAGGTGATAATGGTTGCAGCTTATGGAGAAAGTTTGAAACACCCTTATACAAAAAGTTTCGTAAATCACAGGAATACATGGAAGAGTAATAAAATTGTCTTGTAATGTTTTTAATTTTATGACAATTTTGTGTTTTTTAGTGTAGCAGTCGATTTGCTTATGCGAAAAAAGAGTACAGTTAGTAGTAATAATTCAAATAAGTTAAGTTCATTGCTTGAAACTTACTTAAAAGTACCTGAATTGGATTTTAAGGATCTTATTGGATTTTCCTGTGATATGTTATTAGCAGGAATTGTTACAGTAAGTATTTCCAATTTTTACAATAAGATAGACTTGATGTGATTTTTATTCTATCAGACGTCTTATACAACCAGGTTTATATTGTACCAATTAGGACGAAATCCAAACGTTCAAGATAAGCTGTTTGAGGAATGCAAGCGTCTTTTACCATCACCTACTGGACATGTTAGTGTGGATATCTTAAAAAACGCTTCCTATACTAAAGCTGTTCTTAAGGAAGTTTTAAGGTTGCATCCAGTTTCCGTTGGAATTGGACGAATAATCAATGAAAATGCAGAATTTTCGGGGTATAATGTCCCAAAAGGCGTTAGTTATTAAGATTAAACAAAACTTCTATGATACAATAATTTGGTTATTTTAGACAACTGTGGTTAGTCAAAATCAAATCGCTTGCCGTTTAGGAAAATATTTTAATGCACCTGACAAATTTATACCCGAAAGATGGATAAAAGGTGATACAATGCATAGGCACTATCATCCTTATTTATTATTGCCATTTGGTCATGGTCCTCGTGCGTGTATCGCTAGAAGATTTGCAGAGCAAAACATGCAATCGTTTATACTAAGGGTAACTTTTCTGAAGCCATTTTTTTTATAGTGATGATCAATTTATTTATTTTTTAGTTAATAAGACAATATAAAATAACATGGAACGGTGATGATTTATTGGATTGTAGATCTTTACTAATTAATAAACCTCATGGTCAGATTTTATTAAAAATTGAAAAACGTTTTTTATAGGTACCTACTACATCTCTGGTACTAACACTTACTTATGCAATATTTGCCAAAAAATAATTGTGTGAATTTTATATTTATGCCTGAAATTACATTTTCTAGTTATTATGATTAATTTTAAAATAATAAAAAATAAATTTTGTATATTTAAATATTTCTTTTTTTTCCTAATTAAATTAATAATTCGGTGCTTACATACAAAAGACACTGCTATTAATGATTTTAAAAAAATGCAAACGGTTTCACAGGATTTTACTTTAGACGTAGAAGAAAAGAAGAAAATTTCCTTTCAGATTCAAAATCTGATTAAAATCCAAAAATATTTATAATTTATTTTCTCGTTGTGCTTTTTTATTTATACTTATAGGTATTACAAAATATCTGTTCAAATAAATGTTAGGGAAAGATTACAAGTTATTGGGGTAACTTTGATCAGCGTCTGGGGCAATACTGATCGCAGGATGAATTGTTGTTCTCTGGTAAGTGGCTATGAATTATTTGCAAATTATAATTTTATTGATACTGTGATAATTTGCTAAAATTCCTTCTGCAATGTACCATTAAATTTCAACTAAAGCGTGATTATGATTAGAAGCCATGAAAATATATTAATATCAAACCTTAAGGAAGCCCTAGACGATCAATCTGCTTGATCAAACGATTGAGTCAGTCAATTGACACGCGCTTCAATCAACCTCAATCAGCCTTTAAGACTTTTGATCAATCCCCCCCCATCAGTGGAAGTCGTGAAGTAGAGCAAGTGGAGTCTTGTTGTTTTTTTTTCTTTCTAACCTGTTGTTGATTTTGGTGGTGAACAATGGTTTCCAATACTGATTTGAGCTTCCTCGCTTTAACACTTGTTGCCCTCAAGCGGAAAAAAGAGCCAAATTAAAAACAATGGTGGTCCAAGAAGTGGTACAAAATGAGAAACCGCTTTACTCATGAACACCTACTCAATTTTCTGCGTGATTCGGAAACAGAGGACTACAGAAATTTTTTGAGAATGGACCAAAAAAGTTTTGATTACAAGAGCCATTAAATTTGAGCCAATCAAAGTTAGAAAAATTGTTATGACATTTATGACGGTTTTGACGGAGTGACTGACGCAATGCTTGACGGAAATTACCCTAGACGATCAAGCATCTTTTTCAACCGATTGAGTCATTCAAGCTTTTTATCAATCACCGTCAATGCTTGCTTCAAGCGACAAACGGGTTTCTAAACGATCAATCACGCTTGATACAATCGATTGACTGAAGCTTTTGATCAAAGTGATTGATCGTCTAGACTAGAGCGTCCTGTAGTATTAATATTAGACTTATGCCCGGTTGCACCAGCTAAAAAACAGTCCGTTGAATCGGCCGATCGACCGTAAATCGTAGCTTTTGTGTTGCACCACCCAAAAACTGTCCGTTAATCGATTGATTTTACGGACAGAATTAACCGTCCGATTTCGGGAAATAATTGCAAATACGGACTGTTTTTGAGAGTAATAACCTCACTATTTTACTAATTACATTTGTTTGTAGTGAAGTTTAAAGTTATTCGGTAATCTTCTTAATAATTTTTATAAATTGTAAGTGGTATGACATTACGATTAAACCATTGCGGAGTATTACATAGTTACACATTACAGATTACACAATAACAGTTATGGATACGTCTTCATCTTCTTCATCTGATGAAGAGCTCGACCACATAATGGAACTTCTTCCAGAAATTAGACAAGTAAGACCCAGACGTGATCCATTTAATTTATATAACAGTCAAGAATTTAAAGCAAGATATCGTTTTTGTAAACAAACAGTCAATCAGCTATTGCAAATTATTGGAGAAGACTTAATACGTTCCCAAAAGAATAATGAAGTGACTCCTATGAATCAATTATTAATAACTTTAAGGTACTATGCCACAGGTTCATTTCAACAAGTGCTTGGTGATCATATTAACATACATAAAAGTACAGTGTGTAGAATAGTGCATCGAGTAGGGCACTACATAGCTTTATTAAGTGATCGCTTCATTCGAATGCCTAGAACAAACGAAGAAATTGGTGTGGTAAAACAGCAATTTTATAATGTTGCTAGATTTCCTGGCGTTGTCGGAGCAATTGATTGCACCCATATTAAGATTTTGTCGCCTGGTGGAGAGAATGCAGAGGTTTTTAGAAATCGTAAGGGCTGGTTTTCCATCAATGTGCAAGTGATTGGTGATATGAAATTGAAGATTCGAGATATAGTAGCAAGTTATCCGGGATCTGTACACGATAGTACTATTTATAACGATAGTTTAATTCGTGCTCGATTTATTAACAATGAATTTCCCAGCAGTTATTTGATAGGCGATGGAGGGTACATGTGCACAAACCACTTAATGACACCACTAGGTAACCCGCAAACACAATCCCAAAATAATTACCAAAACGCACATATCAATACTAGAAATGTTATTGAAAGATTGTTTGGAATTTGGAAAAGACGCTTTCCTGCTTTATCTGTGAGAATGCAAATAAAGGTTGAAAATGTATTAAGGGTAATCATTAGTACAGCTGTATTACATAATTTAGCAATAGAGAACGATGACATTTTTGAAATTGATTGCGAGCAACAAATTGAAAATCAAATTGAAGTTGAACATCAGGATGCAGAATTGGAACGAAATGGGAATGCATTACGAACTCATTTAATTAACAATTTTTTTTGAAATTCGAATTAGTAAAAAATATATTTTGAGCTCACTTTACTTATAAATAATAATAATAAATAATACATAAAAATATAATACTACATAAATAAATTACAATAGAAGTAAATTAGCAACCGTGCTTATTTTTAAATTCAATTTCTTTTTCTCTTAATTCAATTTCTGCTTTCTTAAATTCTATTTCTGCTTTTTTGGATTCCATTTCCTTTAGTTTTTCTTCATGCATTAATATTTTAATTTTTAGTGCATTTACCATTTCGTTAAGATCAAATTCCTGATTTTTTAATTTCTTTTCTATTGCATAAATTTGTTCTTTGTGTTGATTGTTAACACATGAGTAAGCTTCTTTAGTTTGCAATTTTTTTTTCTTCTCCGACGTGACACTCACCACTTCTTCATAAACATCAGCTAATGTACGTTTTTTAGTGGACTTTACATGTGTTTCGTGACAATCTGCAAAATTATAATGTAAAAGTGTACATATTTAATAATAAATATATATTATACAAACATACCTTTACTTACATTAACATTGTTATCAGTAAAAATCATTTCAACTTCATCTAAATTTTGTATCTGTTCATTTTCTAAAATATTACAATTAGCATTATAACATGTTATATTATGTAATTATTATTGCAGGTACCATCATGTTCTTCTTCATTACAACTTATAAGCTCGTTTTGGTTAATTTGTAAGTTTAATTCCGTATCTTCTAAATTTTTCAAAATCGTTTTGGTATCTAAAATAAATATGTATATCAATAACTAATTCTTAAATTCGCCAGTACATCTCTACTTACCTTTACAATAATTTTTATTAGAATGATAGATATTTGGTAACGAGGTAATTTGTCCTTTAATGGCAGCCAAAATTTTTTCTTGGCTCGGCTGCAAAACCAAACTGGGCCCAGGACCTCCACCGGTTTTATATCTTTCCACCTACATAAAAATAAAATAAAATAAGTTATTAAATAAAATACTTATTTAAAAAACATATGTATATACATACCTTTTCATTAGAAATTTGTTTCTTAAGTTTTCTCTTGGTATTTTCATATAAACTTTTTAATTGCTTACCAGACCGAGGGATGTTGATATTGCAAGAATTATATTCTTTTACAATATTATCCCATGCCTCAAGTTTTTGTTTGTTTGTCACTCCATCAGTCTTCTTATTTTCGATTATGCCTTTATATCGTAAAATAACATCAATGGCACAATCCTTTTCCAATTGGGTGAAATGCTGATTATTAGTTCCCATTTTATATGACATTGACAATACGTACATAGAATGTGGGGTTACAGTTTAAAACGCTCACTTCACTTTACAAAAAACGGTCGGTTCAAATACCTACTGTTATTTTTTCTGGTGCAACTGATATTTTGAAATATCGGAGAATCATCGATTAATCGGTCGATCAACGGTTATTGTATCGACTGTTTTTACGGTCGGTTGGTGCAACCGGGCATTAGTATATTAGATATATAAATTATTAACTCGTTGATATTAGATAATATAAAACTTCAAAAAAATTTTGAAGTTTTATATTATTTAGTATATTAGACTTTTGAAATATTTTTTATTCATTTTCCAGGTTTCGAAATCATAATAATATACCGGGTGCTGAATGAGTTAGGCGAACATAGGATATTAACGTGTAAAAACTTATTTTTGCAAATTCTTGCTTTCCTAATTATTTTAGAGAAAAATTGAAAGACACAAATATAATGTAGAAATATAAACTACGAATGATAAGAGCATTAGATTTTATCTAGCTTTTACGTAAATGGTCAAAAAATTCTTTTGAAATTGTTAAAACTTTTATTTATCACACTTCCGAGGTAATTATTTTTGATAAGTAATAAAAAACAATTTCACGTTGTTGACAGTTTTGCACTTTATTAGATTTTAATTTTATAAAATGGATTATTACCTTGGAAACTTATACATGGCCAGTTTGATAAATAAAAATTTTAACAATTTCAAAAGAATTTTTTGATCATTTACGTAAAAGCTAGATAAAATCTAATGCTCTTATCATTCGTAGTTTATATTTCTACATTATATTTGTATCTTTCAATTTTTCTCTAAAATAATTAGGGAAGCAGGAATTTGCAAAATTAAGTTTTTACATGTTAATATCCTATGTTCGCCTAACTCATTCAGCACCCGGTATACCTAGTAATATAATTTATAGGTATTACAAATAAACAAATCTAGTTTAGCGTTCGCTACTTTTTTTAAGTTACACAAATGAAAAGTGGATTGCCTATTACAGTAAGGTAATAATGCTATAGAAAAAAAAAATTTACAGGTTTTGTGTTTTTATCAAAAAGTTTATTTTGAATTGAAAATTTAAAGATTTTTAATTTTATATTTGATAAAATATAGTTATGTTCAATGCTCCCTAGGAAGGATCAACTTCATCGGATGATGCGACTCTTCTTTCAATATAATCATCATTTCTAGAATAAGCTGTTTACTTGCAATATTAATTAAGTTTAAGTCAGTCTTCATATTAGTTTTAAACTAGTGAGGTCTCGAGCCAAGATTTTGTACAAGTTATTTAAAAATAAATAATTTTTAAAAACAGTCTTTTTGGCTCAATAAACATAATTGGCGCTGCAAAGAGGATTTCCGAAACGGCACTATCGAAGTACCGGAGATTTTTAAATCCTTATTTGGAAATTCGAACCTAAAAATTTGGTGCAAGATCCACTTTGGTCAACTACTGAGCTACTTCAACTTCCGAGGGTACTCAACTGTAAAACCAAGGAAACTACACCGACAACTCGCTAGGCATAACGACGGGATGCTATTAGCCACATTAGTTTTGTAAGTACACCTTAATTTTCCTTAAAAATTTTATTGAAAATTCCTATCGCTTTTATAATTTTAATTTACGTGTTAATAATATTACATGAGTGTTACTCGCGATAGATCGCCTTTAAGTAGAATAAATAACGATTCAGATAGTTCAGAAGACACTACACATAATTTTAATTAAGTAGTAAATCAAATAATAAATCAATCAATCATGTCTAATACAAATTTCACCGAAATAAATTTAGCTAAAGAAATGATTCCTAAATACGAAGGAGGAAGTAAAAATTTATCGTACTTTATTATACAATGTGAAAAATTTATTTGCACTTATAGAAATTCCACAGTAGGTCAAGAAAATTGTACGTTAAACAAACTTTTATTTGAACTTTGTTGTTCGAAATTAACTGACGCTGCTAGAGATACGTTAGTCGTTTCTAATTGCAAAACTTGGGATCAAGTAAAAACTACATTACTGAATAGATTTGGAGATCCGCGGAACGAAACCTTATTATTAAATGATTTAACCACTTGTTATCAAAGTAATAACGAAAATTATGATGCGTACTTTGAAAAAATTAAAGGTAAATTGCAACAATTATTAGAGCACATTTCAATAAGGGAATCTGATTTAAATTTAGCCCAATATAAAATTATAGCTCACACACAAACCGCGTTAAATACTTTTAAGGCCGGTTTATTAGAACCTTATCGTTCCCATTGTTAACGCCATCTATAATTTAATATGTACACGAAACAATTTTATGTTCGCTGCATGGCAGCCATGTCTTATTCAGTTCTGTTAGCACAGTTGACAAGTAACGACCTAGCGTTTCTTGTTGATGAAATAAAACTTTCATAACTCAAAGGTGTTTTTTATACAACTCAACATTGGTCCTTCGACAAGATAACGAATCAAGCACAAACATAACACAAGTTCTTCAAGAAGAATACAACGAACAAGCATAACAAACAAAAATACACATGGTTTTCAAGCGAAAACAAGAAACGAAATCAAACAAAGCAACAAATTATCAAGTAAGTGAAACGTACAATATCAACAAACGGAAGAAGAACTTCACACAAGTCCACAAATATCGAAAAAACGAAGAAATTTACCAACATTCCATTCAAGTGCACATGCACCGAAAGCGTCTATGCAGTACAGTCGACCAAGCAATTAAACCAAAGCAAACGAGTGAGAGAGTCCGACAAAACGAAGACAACACTCCACACAATACACAAAAACGAGCTGGTCCGCACCACATACGAAACGAAGATAAGAAAGTAAGTTTTCCGAACTATTTTCCTGACAAATTACAAAAATGCCAGACAAAGACGAACTATTAAAACAATTACGTTACAAAAGAGGCTTTCAAAAAGGTCAACTGACACTATTTGAAAAATACATGACAAACATAAAAATTAAACAAGACGAATTAAATGACGATGACTTTTCAAATTTAGAGCAAAGGTTAATCAAAATTCAACAAATTTATGAAATTTATTTTGAAATACAAGGGGAAATAGAGTACTTAGAACCAGAAAATGAAACACAAAATTTAAATGAAAGGGAAATATTTCAAGATTCATTTTTTAATCTTACAAGCCAAGCATCACGCATTTTGTTACAACAAAAGGCAGTTAGCATTAAATCTAGTTTAGCAAACGTTAGCAGTAGTGAAATGCAAAGCAATTCAAACGCATCAATTTCTCAAAAAATTACAAACCCTCACAATAAGACAACGGTTAAGCTACCGTTAATAAAATTACCAAAATTCGATGGTACTTTCACGCTGTGGCAAGAATTTTATGACTCATTTAAAACATTAATACATTTAAATTCTGATTTATCAGATGTGCAAAAGTTAATTTATTTAAAAACTACACTTGAAGGTGAACCATCTGAATTATTAAGACCTTTTCAATCAACGGAACAAAATTACAAGATAGCATGGTCATTATTACAAAAGCGTTACAACAATAAACGACGAATAATAAATAATCATGTACAAGCAATTTTAGATATACCAAATATGAATCGTGAAGCGTATGATTCTCTAAAGCAGATAATCAACACGGTGCAAAATCACATACAATGTTTGAAATCTTTAGGGCAAGCAGTAGAATCGTGGGATGCAATTTTGATTCCCATACTAACATCAAAAATCGATTACCAAACTAACAAAGATTGGGAAACAAAATTAAGTAACGAAAATGGTGGTAATGATGCAGTTCCCTCATTAGAATCATTACTACAATTTTTAAGTAACAGACAAAACACATTAGAAATGATAACAAAAACAAAATCAACCGATAAAGTTAAAACGACTCAAAATAATTCAATAAATCGAATAACTAAAACATTTAATTCTTTAAACGTATCATGCAATTATTGTAATGAAAATCATATCATGCCATTTTGTGAATCATTTTTAAAATTAGATATAAATACACGAGGTAACAAGGTAAGAGAATTACAACTATGTACAAATTGTTTGCGCAAAGGTCATTTTGTAAAAGATTGCAGATCACAACATGTTTGCAAAAAATGTAGTAAGAAACATCACTCATTACTACACATAAATGAATGGCGACAACAGCCAACCAACAAGGTTACAGCGAATGCATGTATTGAAACAAAAAGTCAACCCGAAAGTTCAAATGAAGAAGAAATTCAGGAGCAAGTTTTAACTTGCGCGTCAGCTATGATAGATTCACAAACAATGTTATCAACGGCAAAGGTGTTTGTGGAAAACAAAGAAAAACGGTGGCAAGTAACAAGGGTTCTTTTGGATTCAGCATCGCAGTCAAACTTTATCACCACTAAAATGTGCAACCAGTTAGGGTTAATTACACAATCAACTAAAATAAATGTAACAGGCATAAATCAAGGTATAATGAACATTTCACAAAAGGTACAGGTAAAACTGAAATCAACAACAAACGATTATGAATTTGAATTATCATGTTTAGTAATACCCCAAATCACCGAACAATTACCATTACGCTCATGTAAGTTAGACATTTTCAAGATACCACAAAACATAAAATTAGCTGATCCTACATTCAATCAATCAGCACCTATAGATTTGCTTATAGGGGCAGACATATTTTATGACATTATGTGCGTAGGGCAAATCAAGCAACCCTATCTACCAACTTTACAAAAAACGCAATTAGGTTGGGTAGTATCAGGAAGTATAAGCGAACCGAAAAATAATCAAAGAAATAATACAACCTCTTTTTTGACTTTAAAACAGCTACATGAAAACGTTGAAAGATTTTGGCAGATCGATGAATTTAACAAGTCTATCGAACAACAGTTAAAGAAGAATTAAAATACATAAACAGAATAAAAATTCCACGTCATGTAGTTATTGTACAATCGGTCCACATAGAATTGCATGCATTTTCTGACGCATCAGAAAAAGGTTACGGTACTTGTATATATTTAAAATCAATTAACAAAAATAATGAAATAAGTATAAAACTATTAGCAGCCGAGTCGAGAGTAGCACCTCTCAAAAACACTACATTACCTAGATTAGAGTTATGTGCAGCAGGTTTAGCAGCACAGTTAGCAAACAAATTCAAAAACCTACTAAATTTAAAATTAAACAACGAATTTTATTGGTGCGATTCACAAATTGTGTTAAGCTGGATCAAATCACCCAGTAATAAATGGAAAACTTATGTAGCCAATCGTATTGCAGAAATTCAAAACCTAACGAAAGATAATAATTGGTACTATGTAAAATCAGATGAAAATCCTGCGGATTTGATATCGCGAGGAGTTTTTCCTAACCAACTAATAATCTCACGGTTGTGGTGGCAGGGTCCTCAATGGTTGGAAAAACAAATATTTACTTGTCCAGGTATACAAATTCAATTAAACACAAATGAATCACCAGAAATCAGAAATAAAATACAATCTTTTTCAGTAATTGATACAAAAATGTCATTCCAAATTCAGAATTATTCATGTATAAATAAATTAAAAAGAATTGTAGCATTATGTTTAAGGTTTAAGCACAATTGTAGTACAACAAAAATTAATAGACAACACGGTCCTTTGTCAGTTAATGAGTTACAAGAATCTTTATTTCGATTAATCAAAATTACCCAACAATCAGCATTCTCACGAGAACTATGCAATTTGCAAAAAGGGATACCGATAAATCCAAAAAGTGCCATCCTAAGTTTAGCGCCTTTTATTGATCAAAAAGGACTCATTCGAGTAGGAGGAAGGCTACAATTGTCAAATTTTAGTTACGACAAAAAACATCCTATATTATTACCAAAAGGTCATCATTTAACTAAACTCATGTTTGCCAACGAGCACTTGAAACTATGCCACGCTGGAGCAAAATTATTGCTAAATACGTTAAGAGAACAATTTTGGCCCATCGGGGGTAAAGATTTGGCAAAACAAGTAGTTAAAAATTGCATAAAATGTTTTAGATTTCAACCGAAAATTGCTAACAATCCAATCATGGGTTCATTACCTAATGAGAGAACTGTAATCATGCCACCATTTCATTCCACTGGCATTGATTATGCAGGTCCATTTTTAATTAAAGATAGAAAGGGACGTGGTAGCAAAACATCAAAATGCTATATTGCTTTGTTTGTATGTTTTTCTACAAAGGCGTTACATTTAGAATTAGTCACAGATTTGACAACCGAATGTTTTTTATCTGCTTTGCGACGTTTCATAGCGCGACGAGGCAAACCACTAAATATGTTCAGTGACAATGGTACCAATTTCATCGGTGCAAACAATGAATTGCAAAAATTAGGTCAATTTTTAAGTTGTAGCGCTGTTGAAATAACAAATGCTGTTTCGAATCAAGGGATAGTTTGGCATTTTATTCCGCCTAGGTCTCCACATTTTGGGGGTTTATGGGAAGCTGGGGTGAAGAGCGTAAAGTATCACCTAAAAAGAATTATTTCATTGACACCACTGACTTACGAGGACATGTACACTTTACTTATCCAGATAGAATCCATTCTAAATTCACGACCATTAACGCCACTGACGACAGATCCTAATGACCTTGATATCCTTACACCAGCTCATTTTCTTATCGGACGTTCGTTCACAACGATACCGGATCCAGATGTACGAGATTTACCTCTAAATCGACTAAATCGTTACCAACATCTTCAGCAAATGACCAGGCATTTCTGGGCTAAATGGTCAAAGGAATATATCGGCGAACTACAACAGCGCACCAAATGGAAGATTGGTGCAGAAGCTATCAAAGTTGGAGTACTAGTTCTACTCAAAGATGACAACCTTCCACCAGCACGATGGCTGACGGGAAGAATCCTGCACATCCATCCAGGCACCGACAACATCACACGTGTAGTTACAGTGAAGTGTTCCAACGGAGCAATTGTTAAACGTGCGGTGACTAAAGTGTGTATATTGCCAATGGAGCAATTATAAGAGATTTTTTCTAATGAGAAGAAAAAATGAACTAAATTTTTTTATTTAATTTCTTATGTTACAATTCCAAGTTTCTGTTAATTTTTTTATATTAGTTAAGATGTTAATTATAATATTTAATTTTGACAAGTCAAGGCCGGCGGCATGTTAACGCCATCTATAATTTAATATGTACACGAAACAATTTTATGTTCGCTGCATGGCAGCCATGTCTTATTCAGTTCTGTTAGCACAGTTGACAAGTAACGACCTAGCGTTTCTTGTTGATGAAATAAAACTTTCATAACTCAAAGGTGTTTTTTATACAACTCAACACCCATATTGCAGATCAAACAGTAAATTCAATTGAAGAATGCTTATTGCAATTACGAAATTATGATAACTATCGACAACAAGTAGATTTCTTAAATTTTATGAGAAACAAATCCGGAAAACAAAATGTTAATACACCCATTAAAAAACCACAACAATTTCAACCATCATTTAATGCGCAAACTAAGAGGGTTGGTAATTCTAATTTTTATCCAAATTTCAACTCGAATTTCAATCCAAACTTAAATCAAAATTTTAATCAAAATTTAAATAATTTCCCACGAAACTACAATCAAAATTTTAATTCAAAATTTAATAATTAACATTCGCGTGGTTTTCCTCAAAATGGACCTAAACAAAATAGCTCGCAAATAGTAGGAAACAATTCTCGTCAGGAACCTACCCCAATGTCGATTTCAACCAGAAATACTTTTAGACAAACACAAAACAGACCGAATAACCATTTCCAAAGTCGCGGTCCGTGTAACTTTATTTCAGAAGAACTTAATAACGTTCAAAACACCAATGAGGAGTACGATGGTAATTATTTCGAATTTCAACAACCGGAAAATTATGAAACAGAAGAAGAAGCTACAAATTTCCCCCCGAACTTTGATCAAACCGAAAATTTTGAAATTCAAGAGGATCATGAAAATTTTCGTATACATGCCTCGGAAAATCAATAGATTTAAATTCAATAACCATTAAACCTAAATTACCATTTATTTCAATTCCAAGCTTAAATCTCAAAATTTTAATAGATAGTGGTGCCTCGAATTCAATTATGAATCCGAAAACCGCACACAAATACTTTAAAAATTTCATTTTTGAAAAACATTTTTCAGTAAAAGGTTTTAATAAAATAGAATCCAATAATGAAAATGTTTCTTATCCTATTTTATCTGAATTTGGTATACATAAAAAATTTAACTTTCACGTAATTAAATGGCACGACAAGTTTGATGCATTAATAGGTAGCGAAGATTTTGAAAAGTTAGGCGCAAAAATAAATTATGAAACCTACGTTTTAGAAATAAAAGATTTGAAAATTCCATTCTTCATGGAACTAAATTCGAAAAATTTCGTACCCTGTAGTCAGTTAGCAAAAACACACGCAACCATTCCGGTCAACATAGATAACGGACAAGTTATAATACCCGAACTAATCGTTAATAATTATTGTATCCCCGAATCTATAGCGATTGCAAAAAACGGATTTTGTACAATCCCTATAGAAGAAGATCGAGAAATTCAAATTAATTTCTTACAACCAATCGAGGTAGACCCAATAATTAATATTGAAATGAATCAAAAACCTAATTCAAATTTTGTAGATTTAAGTATCTCAAACGTCATTCGCACACAACATTTGAATTCAGAGGAAAAACAAAACATTTTAGGTTTATGCCAAAAATACAAAGATATTTTTTATAACGAAAATTGCGACTTGAGTTTCACCAATGCTGTAAAGCACAAAATTAGAACGACCGATGATGAACCAGTTTACCGAAAATCGTTTAGATATCCCCACCATCTAAAATCGGAAATTCAAAATCAAATTCGAAAATTATTAGACAATAAAATTATTCGTCCAAGTATATCCCCCTTTAGTTCACCCGTATGGATCGTTCCTAAAAAGATCGATGCAAGCGGAAAAAAGAAATGGAGATTAGTTATAGATTATCGAAAATTAAATGATAAGACCGTAGAGGACAAATACCCTCTCCCGAGGATAGAGGAAATTCTCGATAATTTAGGAAAATGTACGTACTTTTCGACTCTTGATTTGGCACAAGGTTTTCATCAAATTGAATTACACCCTGATTCTATAGAAAAAACCGCATTTACGGTAGACAACGGGCACTGGGAATATGTTAGGATGCCCTTTGGGTTAAAAAATGCTCCCTCCACATTTCAACGTGTTATGGACAATGTTTTACGGGAATATCTTTATAAATTTTGTTTTGTTTATATGGACGACGTTGTAATTTTTTCTAAATCTCTCCATGAACATTTAATTCATTTAAATAAAATTTTTGACAAATTCAGAGAATTTAATCTAAAAGTTCAATTAGATAAATCGGAATTTTTGTGCAAGGAAGTAGCGTTTCTTGGTCACATTATTACTCCAAATGGTATTAAACCCAATCCTGAAAAGATAAAAGCTATTCAAGCATACCCCCTTCCTAAATCGGTTAAGGAAATTAGAGCGTTTTTAGGACTAATAGGATATTATCGAAGATTCATTCAAAATTTTGCTAAAGTTGTTCAACCCTTCACTAAATGTCTTAAGAAAGGCGCAAAAATTGACCAAAACAACGGTGACTATTTACAAGCATTTCATAACTGCAAGGAGTTGATAATGAACGCCCCTATATTAACGTATCCCGATTTTAATAAGACTTTTCGTATTACCACGGACTCGTCCAATTTCGCCATAGGTGGAGTTTTGTCTCAAAATAACAAACCAATTGCCTTTTATTCAAGGACGCTAAATAGCGCCGAAAGAAATTACTCAACGATAGAACGGGAATTACTAGGCATCGTTGAAAACACAAAACATTTTAGGCCTTACATTTTCGGAAAACAATTTATAATTGAAACGGATCACAAGCCGCTCGTGTGGTTATTTTCTTTAAAAGATCCGAACTCGAGGTTAGTGAAATGGAGACTAAGGTTAGAAGAATTTGATTACAAAATTCAATACAAGAAAAGGTAAAGAAAATTCGGTAGCAGACGCTCTATCACGAATAGAAATAAACGCCAACGAGACAACGGACGATGACATGCTGGACCTTTTGTCAATGATCCCAAATGTTGAGGATGAACCTGATTTAACAGCTGAAGATCTTGACGAATTATTAGTAGACGGAATTCGCCAGAATGAACCGGAAAATACACAACACACAGCACACGAAGACCCTGTTTTTACAATGCCCATTACGGATAAACCAATTAATCAATTCAATTATCGTATTATTTTAAAGTTAGGAGATCAATTTAACGTGAAATTAGAGAGACCATTTTCAAAACATAATTATATTGTTACAATTAGGAGAGGAAACGAAATACAAAATCTATCAGAAGCTTTGAAGGAAATTATAAACCCAACAAACATGTACTGTATTTACTTTCAAGATGAACTTTTGGAATCAAAATTCTTAACCTTAACAAAACATTTATTTGACAATAAAGTAAAAATTATCAAAAGCAATATCGCTGCAAAAGATTTAGTCAAACCAGATGATCAGTATAACGTAGTTCACGAATATCACTCTAGTAATCATAACGGAATTTTGGAAACTTATATTAATTTAAAATCACGATACTATTGGCCCGACATGAAATCAAAAATCAATCAAGTAATAAACGATTGCGAAACATGTATGTTAAGTAAATACGACAGAAATCCATATAAAGTAAAATTTTCAGGACCCCTACTTGCCAAACGACCTTTTGACATAATTCATATAGATACTTTTAGTTTTGAAGGAAATAAATTTTTAACGATAATTGACCTTTTTTCACGTTACACTCAAGCTTATTTTATTATTGATGGGTCAGGAATATCCATGCTAAATAAATTACGGCATTATTGTTCTCATCACTCATATCCAAGAAAAATAGTTTGTGATGAAGGAAAGGAGTTCAAAAACAAAATTTTTGAAGAATTTTGTTCTTTATTTAAAATTGAGTTACATTTTACAACTAATTACAATAGCTCTTCAAATTCTCCCGTAGAAAGAGTACACTCGACCATTCTAGAAAAATTACGTACTCTTAAAATTCAAAACGAATCGGAAAACCCACAAAATTTAATGATATCAGCTATTTTGATTTATAACCAGTCAATTCATTCTGCTACAGGCCACACCCCCTTTACATTACTTTATGGACCTTTTGAAAATTTAAACGCTCACGCAATCGACATGGACAAAACGGTTTACGAAATTTATAACGAAAAACGTAAAAACGAGATTTTACCTTTTTACGAGCAACTTTATCAAAAACAGCTTAGAAACGGAACTCGGATTTTAGAAAACCGAAATAAAAACAAAGAAACCGATATCGAATTTAATGAACCAACTGCGTTCTTTAAAAAACAACAAATTAGAAAAACGGACCCATGTTATGAGAAAGTTAACGTTACATCGGTTGACAAAAATAAAATTCAAGGAATTCGAGAAAAATCGAAAAGACCAGCAAACACTAATCTTAGGAAAGTTCGCCGTATTAAAAGGAGTTTTCCATTACAGAACCATGGGACTGATCAATCGGATCCAGGGCCTTCAAATAGAAAAGATCAGCACTAGTGGCTATTTCCCTGAAGATCTAGGTTCAACGAAGTTCCTAAATCATTACCACAAATTTTATTTTTATTTTAACATAACCGACTTAGATGTAAGTTATCACCTATTATTAAATAATGTAATTACTTTAGAAACAAAAATTATAAACCCCCTTTCTAGAAAAGTATTCGGCACATTAAAAGATAATTGTAAGTCCATCGAAAATCAGTTGCAGAAATTTAAACACCGTAATAAACGTGGTCTCACTGACATTTTAGGATCCGCGATTAAATTCATCACCGGAAATCCAGATAATAATGATCTGATAGAAATTAATAAAAATTTAGATTCATTGTATAAAAATCAAAATAATATAATTAAACAAATTAATCGGTACACCACTTTCGCTAATCATATTACAGCAAGATATTCAAAAGATCTTCAAATCATTCGGAATGACCTCAACTCATCTCTATCTGCGATAGTTGACATAAACAATCTTCTGTACAACCTACTGGTAGTTGAATATTACAATTTCATAAGTTTAAAATTATTAAACGCTCTCCGGAGTATTGAAAGAACCGTATCATTAGCTTTTTCTGAAATAACTAATTTGGAAATCATTTCTGACTCTGAATTACATGAAATTGTTAATCATTTAAAATTAATTTATAAAAGAACAGAACTACTTGAATTGGATACCTTACACGCTTTCAAAATTTTAGAATTTTCAAAATTTCAAATCGTTTCAACAAAAGATATTATTACATGTATTTTAAAAATACCTATCCTCGATTCCTCACCATTCCAATATACCAGAATTTATCCAATTCCTGACAAACAAAACAATGTGCTGATACCACCAGGCAAATATCATCTACAAGGTACAAGAAGAGAGCTCTGGACCGACGAAAAGTGCAAAGTGATTGAAAATCAAATTGTGTGTTTCGAAAAACCGCGAATTAGTGAGTGTTCATTTACAGATTTCAAAAACTGCACGATTGCAATGGCTAATAACAATTACAAACTTTTCACACAACTCCAAAATGGAAAAATTTTAGTTTCATGTAAAATTCGCTTTCATCTTGCTGAAGAATGCAAAAATAATGTTTATAATTATGAAATTATTGACAATGTCTTGGTTTCATCAAAAGATAATTGTAAAATAATAATTGGTGACGATGTTTTTGTAAATACGTTCAGTAATTTTACTTTTGAAAATTCCTTAGTTATAAGTAATATTAATCCTCATAAAACTAATTTGGGTATACAATTACAACAAAAGCATTTGGATGATTTAAAAGACTTAAAAGAGGATTTAAAAATTTTAAGTACTAATAACCATTTTAGTTTAGATCCAATATTGCATGTAACACATTTTTCTTTAACCTTATCAATAATAGTAATATCTTGTATTTCAATCTTACTATTGTATGTATTTAGAAACAGGTTAAAAGATTTTATTTATAATCAAAAATTGAAAGAAAGTTATGAATCAAGGCCAACACCTACTCCCCAAATACACGAGGGCGTGTTATCTTAAGGATGGAGGAGTTATGTTCAATGCTCCCTAGGAAGGATCAACTTCATCGGATGATGCGACTCTTCTTTCAATATAATCATCATTTCTAGAATAAGCTGTTTACTTGCAATATTAATTAAGTTTAAGTCAGTCTTCATATTAGTTTTAAACTAGTGAGGTCTCGAGCCAAGATTTTGTACAAGTTATTTAAAAATAAATAATTTTTAAAAACAGTCTTTTTGGCTCAATAAACATAATTATATTTAATAAGATAAAAAGATATATAATTATATATAATAATTATAAACCAAGAAGACCCCCCTCCCCCCATTATCACAAGAAATTGATAAGAATAATATTAAAGTTTTTTTAATTTAAAAAGTTTTCAATTGCATTTTATAAAAATAACATAATAAATTAATTAAAAATTAATTACGAGAATGATTAATTTTTTTATAAAATTTTGCAACTTGGTGCTTTCAAAATCTTGAGGTAGAACTTCTGTGTCATTATTTAAATGTACAGACTTTTTTTTTAATACTATGAATCACTGGAAAAGTCAATGTTTATGATTTACATATTATATAGTTTATATTTATATATCTATAATTAACGATTTATAAAAAAAATTCTGTTACAAGGTCAGGTTATTCCTTTATAATCGGATATTTTAAAACTTGCATTTCAAATTTTTATCAGAAAATTTAGAATAAATACCCACAATTTATTTACAAAAATTGTCTTAATTGGGCTTTCCAAGCAAATTAAAAGTTAACTATTGTGACGAACTAACAATAACAATTCAAATAATATTATCTGCCGACAACCGCATTATTTGCAATGAGCACATGCAATCTTGCAAAACTATGTGTTTACATAACTATTTTACGTCTATTGGATCATTTTAACCCTTGGAGTTGTTCACTCCGATTTTTAGTTAAATTTGACAAACTAAAAAAAATAGAGAATTTGTTTACATCGCGAATTAGAAGTTTTTTATTTCTTTTTTTTTTAATTTCTTATTTTAATTTAAATGTTTTAATTTAAATGTTTTAACAGTAATTAAAGAATAAAATATCAAGTGCTAGCTTTCTTTAGACGTGGAAAATAAAAACTATTAAACTGATATCTTTTTCATTTTTATCCGTTATAATAAGAAGCAGGAATCTAAAATAAATCAGTTTTTCATGCTATATTTTCTTATGTTCGGATCGGCTTTTGGTCACCCGGTATATTATAAACCAAAAAAATATTTTAAAAAGAAATAAAAATGTTTTTAAAGAAATACTAACTTATAATATATGGTGGAATGGGTATACTACTACATAAAACTTATATTGAAGAAATTAATAAAATTAATTATGTTAACATAATATGTTATTTTTATTATATATTAAATTATTAAATATATATATTAAATATGTTAACATAATTAATTATGAAGTGTAGGTAGAAATTACACATTACACATCTTAGCTTGTTAAATAGGTACGTTTACTGGCGTCAGGCAATTTCTAGATTCATCATTCCGAGGTTGGTCCTTTCCCACTTTCTTCTAACTGTAATTACTATAGTAATTTCCTTCAATCAATGGCAATACTATAATACAATTAGTGGCATTGGGAAATTCCATAAACTCGTGATATTAGGAGATGTGATCGCATATTTGCTTTAATGGTTATTTAGAAATTTAAAAAAATGTTAATCATAATAAGATCTACATACGCATAATCCCTAAACAGCCTTTGCATCTAGTTTTCATTTGATTACTTCCGCAAGTTTGTATATTTACATGAGATACCAATTTTAAAATTAACATTTTATCAAGGATTTCAAACATAATGTTAGTAAAGTCATAATAAAAACAAGCAATAAATAATGTATTGTATTACCTATTTTGATTTACAGCAAAAAATAATTTTCAGAAGTAGTCTAGTACGCTTTGTGTTTGTGAATATTTAAAATTATACCTTGGCCACGCTACCAAGTTAATGATTTATTATTATTAAGGAGTAACGTCACAGTATAATATTTAAATTTTACAAAGAAAATGAGTTACAAAAGGTTTTATGGGTGGGAAGATTCTGTAAGACTTCGGTAAAAGGATTATACCAGGATTATATCATTCGATACTAATTAAAACTTTTATCGCGGTTTTCTCAAAATGGGCAAATCGATAACTTGACTAGATCTGCGTTGATTCATTTAAAACATTTTACTGTAAATTCAAAACTATATCTTACACAGACGTACGGATTTTTCATTTTGTTAAAAAAAATTTAAAATTAAATAAAAAACCTTTTTGTGATGTTTTTACATTAAAAAATAAAAATAAACATTTTTTTTCAAAAGTGCGCCATTAAAACAAAAGCGGAATTTTGATATTTTTGTACGTACTTCTATAGCTATTGTACCTATAGATAAGATATTTCAAAAATTTATATTAGTATTTTGTTCTAAATCAAAAACTGTAAGAGTGAGTGGTTCGCTTGATGGACAACTTTCTGAAAAGGCGTCTGCACTCAAAAAATGGATATATTACCGTGACAAAGATTTTGCCATAACAATAAATAATATTTTAGTTACAAAATGTTTTCTTGCTACAAAAAAACTTCTAAAAAAACCTACTAGGAGTATTCACACTGGATCGTGTATTGGTGTTGTATTTATACACCGTTTTAATATCCTAGCAACGTCTAGTAATACACAACTTTACTTGGCGTTGCTAAGGATTAATACAACGGTGTAGAAATACAAGGGATATACACGTCAGTGTGAATACCCCTATACTAACTTGTTCAAGTAACTATTTATGTATTAAACGAAATAATATTTATTTGTTAAGGCGTTTCTTCTAGGAGAATAAAAACCCCTTTAGAGTGTAGTACAATAATTATTATAGGTATAAATGCATTATGTAATCATTAATTTTCTGTAAGTTATATACTCGTATAACCTTGTTTAAACATGCAATATTAAAATGCAAGTGATTATAAACAAACGCACAAATATCATAGAAATTTAAAATTTAATTATACTTTGTCCTACTAGGTATTAAATTAATTTTATGATGCTTAGTTAAATACTTATTTAAAAGAAACATATTCCATAACAATCTTATAAAAATATGATTTACATTATTATTATATTATATTTTGATGTGCATAATACTCGGAATAATGTATAATACATTTTGGATAGCTTACATAATCTACTTAACTTACAATGTGATAGTTCAATATCCAAGTGCATTTAAATTGTTTTTGCAAGTTTCAATAATGATTAAATAAAATTTACCTTGTTTCTACCACTCTGTATTATACATATAATTATGTTTATTAAGCCAAAAAATTTGTTTTTAAAAATTATTTATTTCTCAAAACTTTTACAAAATCTCAGCGTGAGACCTCACTATAGTTACAAACCAATATGAAGACTGAACTTAAAGTTAATTATTGTTAAAAGTAAACAGCTTATTCTAAAACTGATGATATATTGAAAGAAGAGTCGCATCATCCGATGAAGTTGATCCTTCCTAGGAAGCATTGAACATAACTCCTCCATCCTTAAGATAACACGCCCTCGTGTATTTGGGGAGTAGGTGTTGGTTTTGATTCATAACTTTCTTTCAATTTTTGATTATAAATAAAATATTTAGCCTGTTTCTAAATACATACAATAGTAAGATTGAAATACAAGATATTACTATTATTGATAAGGTTAAAGAAAAATGTGTTACGTGCAATATTGGATGTAAACTAAAATCGTTATTACTTAAATTTTTTAAATCGTCTTTTAAGTCTTTTAAATTATCCAAATGCTTTTGTTGTAATTGTATACCCAAATTAGTTTTATAAGGATTAATATTACTTATAATTAAGAAATTGTCAAAAGTAAAATTGCTAAACGTATTCACAAAAACGTCATTGCCAATTATTATTTTACAATTATTTTTTGATGAAACTAATACTAATACTAAAATTAATTTTGGTAATAGCGTCCATATTTAAATTTATTTTTGGTTTTTCTTTTTTTGTGGGTATATTGGACTTTTTTAAAAAATTTTTAAATAATTTACGTTTCGAGGAGATTTATTTCCTCTTCCTCAGAATCTAAAATACAAATTGATCGTGAACATAAAGATAACAATGTTACAGAAAAAACTTACTACTTAAAATTAAACTATAAATGTTATAAATATTTTAAAAAACATATTTTTTACGTTATTTTTAAATTATTACAGCTAAAAACAAAATTCACTAGGCAGAAGCTTTCTATATATTTGACCTACGAGGGAGCTCGATGACACCGCTATATATTTTACTTAATCCCATGGTGTCTTCTCTAAAATTAACACAATCGTGCGTTTTTATGTAATACATTTCACTAATATTTCTTTTAGTGAAATTGTTTTTGAAATCCAAAATTTTTGTTTGTTCAAACCGGAACTTATGACCAGTTTGCTTGATATTTTAAGAAACAACAACTACCCAACAAAGTACATTAACCTACAATGGCAGAAACTTAACAGAGAAGAGCTGAAATTAGTTCTAACATAAATCCCAACAACACAAAACACTACTGTAGGTTTCCATATATAAAAGGCTTGACTGAGAAAATAGAATTACTTTTAAAAGAACACTGTTTACTAGGTACTTACAATCTCCAAAATAATTCAATCTTATTAAGTAAATTAAAAGACTCAACACCTAGTGACCTAAAGTCTGAACTTGTTTATAAAATTCCTTGTGGTAATTGTGATAAATGTTACATTGGCCAAACAAAACAATGGCTTAAGAAGAGATTATCCCAACACAAGAATGATTGTAAGAAGATCGATTTAGAAGGTACCCGTGGAATCAGTAATTCAGATGGTAAAACTGCACTAACTTTACACCACCAGCAAACTGGTCATAAGTTCCGGTTTGAACAAACTAAAATTTTGGATTTCGAAAACAATTTCACTAAAAGAAATATTAGTGAAATGTATTACATAAAAACGCACGATTGTGTTAATTTTAGAGAAGACACCATGGGATTAAGTAAAATATATAGCGGTGTCATCGAGCTCCCTCGTAGGTCAAATATGTTGACATGAGCCGTGATAGATACAAAATTTGAAAATTTCCACAATTGAAAATTTAATTTAATGATTTCTTAAATTTGAATGTTTTTAACTTTTGCTTGGACGAATGAAATTATTTGCAGTCATTTGTTGCACTAATAGTTATGGTGCGCAGAAACATAATTTTATAGGTGGATTCTTTGTTCCGGAACCTGAAAGAGTTGGATTAATCAAAGATGAAAAAGCGTTTAATTTTAGAAAAGTAATTATTTTTATGTTTTGTTTTCTTACCTAATTTTAAATTAAAGTGTTGTGCGGTGGTAGCAGACTGCAATAGTTGGTACTCCTTAGAACTAGAAGATAGTGTAATAATTTATTGTGTGGTAACTTCGAAATGTTAAATTTGGCAATGGATTCCTCAAATTTAGCGGGTGAGATTGACCAATGGGCATTCGACACGAGTTTCCAAATCTGAAGAGGACAGGAAGTGAAAATTAGAAAGGATGGATAAGAAGGTTGAGGACGATGAGCGATGATGGAGTCGTAAGCTCAACCACATCGTCGTAGATTTTCTGATGTTGGATAAATTGAATAATTTGCAAGTAGTTTTACAATAATGTTGACCAACTAAAAAGAGAATTGTGAGTGCAATGATAATTTCATGTGATGGGATGATTGAAGAAACATCGAAAAGGCGACTTACCTGTCATGCTGTATAATATGGTCGACCATTTTGTTAAGTCATGGATATGAATTTTATATGGCTCAATTTTGGCTTCTTTGGAATATCTTGTTGGTAAATAGTTTTTCAATTCTTTATTATGAACGTTTTCAACAATTGTTTTCAACAATTTCGTTACAATGCAATTTAAGGATTTTGAGGTTAAATAAGATACCCGCTATGGAAAATTTGAATGTTCGTGTGCAGTTGATAATTGGTTTGTCTTACTTTGCTAATTGAATTCACTGAAACTTTTATAATCACTATTCCATTTTGTTCGGTTATAAAGAAGATTAATTAATGTGTTTAACTTTTCGATGTGTTACATGCGCGTTAAGTAGTTGCTACCAATTTCGTATCAGTGGTTCCAAAACTACTATAAATTTAAACTATTTGATTCGGCGACAGACTTAAATTTAAATGAGAACAATTTATAATTTTTTTTGTACAAATTTATTTCAGATTTATAAAATTTTATTGAACGCTATAATTGTCTTACAAGTTGTAGAAATTATTTGGAAATTAAATGTGTAAATTTGTAGGACAATTATGTGAAATATTTGATATTCCAACTGAGTTAAATGATATTAACAATAAGATTACGTTTCATTTGTGTAATTCCTTTAGATTTGAATACAACATTCGTCTAAGTAAAGATTTGTTCATTCCCTGCATTTGTGTTTTATTTTAGTTGGGAAAATTTTCAAAGTTTTAATTGAACTCACTATCTGGGAGAGTCTTTCATTGTAAACTCCGACTATCAAGCTACGGACCTCTTTAGCGCTTGTTTTTCAGAACACGACAATATAGAAAGCTTCTGCCTAGTGAATTTTGTTTTTAGCTGTAATAATTATAATAATTTAAAAATAACGTAAAAATTGTGTTTTTTAAAATACTTATAACATTAAGGGTGACTTGTATAGATCTAGTTTAAAATTTTAAACTGCAGATTAACCAATCACAATAGTCAAAATCCGAGTTTAAACCATAGTTACCGGTTAAACTTGGACTATACAAGTCAACCTTATAGTTTAATTTTAAGTAGTAAGTTTTTTCTGTAACATTGTTATCTTTATGTTCACGATCAATTTGTATTTTAGATTCTGAGGAAGAGGAAATAAATCTCCTCGAAACGTAAATTATTTAAAATTTTTTTAAGAAAGTCCAATATACCCACAAAAAAAGAAAAACCAAAACTAATACTAAAACTAATAAAAGTCAATAATTTCATAATTATAATTTCATAATTATTTCTTAATTTCATAATTATTTCTGTATTCTTCAGCAAGATGAAAACGAATTTTACATGAAACTCAAATTTTTCTATTTTGGAGTTGGGTGAAAAGTTTCTAATTGTTATTAGCCATTGCAATCGTGCAGTTTTTGATATCTGTAAATGAACACTCACTGCTTCGCGGTTTTTCGAAACACACAATTTGATTTTCAATCACTTTGCACTTCTCGTTGGTCCAGATCTCTCTTCTTGTACCTTGTATCAGCACATTGTTTTGTTTGTCAGGAATTGGGTAAATTCTTGTATGGAATGGTGAGGAATCGAGGATAGGTATTTTTAAAATATATGTAATAACATCTTTTATTGAAACAATTTTAAATTTTGAAAATTCTAAAATTTTGAAAGCATGTACGGTATCCAATGCAAGTATAGTTCTGTTCTTTTATAAATTAATTTTAAATGATTAACAATTTCATGTAATTCAGAGTCAGAAATAATTTCCAAATTAGTTATTTCAGAAAAAGCTAATGATACGGTTCTTTCAATACTCCAAAAATCGTTTAATAATTTTTGAACTTATGAAATTGTAATATTCAACTACCAGTAGGTTGTACAGAAGATTGTTTATGTCAACTATCGCAGATAGAGAAGAGTTGAGGTCATTCCGAATGATTTGAAGATTCTTTGAATATCTTGCTGTAATATGATTAGGGAAAGTGGTGTATCGTTTAATTTGTTTAATTATATTATTTTGATTTCTATTCAATGAATCTAAATTTTTATTAATTTCGATCAGATCATTATTATCTGGATTTCCGGTGTTGAATTTAATCGCGGATCTTAAAATGTCAGCGAGACCTTGATTTTTCTCGAATTCCTTGAATTTTATTTTTGTCAACTGATGTTACGTTAACTTTCTCATAATATGGGTATGTTTTTCTAATTTGTTGTTTTTTGAAATACGCAGTTGTTCATTAAATTCGATATCGGTTTGTTTGTTTGTGAAGCTTGTCCAATGACATCTTGCTTTAAATATTGCCATAGATTTTTTTGCCTTAACTTTTTTACCTAGACCAATTTATCGTAGAATATTTTTCCTTAGCCTATTCTACCACTTATATCCTTATATCTCACTCTTATTCTTATATCATTCCTTGTAATGGATCACAGACTCTCAACTACTCTCCGAGAATAAAAAATGACTTTCTTTGTTCCTGAAGACACTCGGCATTTGATATTTGCTCTTTACTTATTATTAAAAATATTAAAGTCAAAGAACGGACCAATAGTATGGCGTAAAGCATAAATCCACAGTCTGTGAAGCGGAAAGCCGGCGCTGCTCTATACCTGGTCGCACCGATTGAAAAGTATAAGAGAAAAGATAATTGTAGAATAGTACTAATGCACCTTATGAAATCGATTATACAAATTTACAAAAAGTGATTTCAACCTTATGTTATTGGATATTGCTTATTACGTGTCATGGTGTGAATCCCAATTGGTTGAAAGAATACAATGTCCAATCAGGTGAGAATATGAATGGAATATGTGGCATTACATGCATCCGATATACTATAAGTTACTAATGCAGTTTTCTAACGGTTACTTTTCAAAGGTGATCTACTGATTATTCTAATATCGCATAGTTTAACTTTGCATGTTATATTTATAGAACAAATACCAAGAGTTAGATATCTCAGACGCAAGAACGAATCTCTTCCGATTGACACAATTTTTATTCTTACTCGTTACTGTGGAAACCAAGATTCTTAAAACAACTCAATTACAACATTAATATCTTTATGATGATAAGAGCAGTTATGCGAATTCCCCATTCATTTTCAACTTTCAAATGGTAAAGAAGTTTAATGGTTAGTGATTTTATATTGATAATAATAATAATTTTAAGTGAAGTAAAAAATCATTAAATTACACATATACAGTAAACTCTCGATTATCCGTGGGCGGTTTATCCACTTTGCGGATTATCCGCGGTGGCTGTAGAAGGCATTTTTATAAAAAAAGAAGGTTTTTTCGTAAATCACAAATATAACATATAGAAATAAAATCACTGTTTTCCGGATATTCGTATAGTTTTTCATATTGTTTAACCATTAATCGGCAATTTTGCGGCTTATCCGCGAAATTCGATTATCCGCGGTATCCACGCCAGTCAATCCCGCGGATAATCGGGAGTTTACTGTAGTTACAAAATTAATAAAAGTGGCTTTAGTAGATCTTACACAAATTTTGTATAAATTAGTTGAAGGTTTCACCTCGTCTAGCCTAGCCCGACAATACAAGGTCGCCTACCACAGCTAAACACATTTATGAAAACCATAACAGTAACCATACAATGCAAACAGTGCATATTTGAATAGTGCAAATAATACTTCATTAGAGTCAATACTAATTGGTTTAAGTACACCACCACTTTCCAATTCAGAAATGGACTTAATTGAACCGGAAATTAAAAATTCTCGTCCAACTATTCATCTAACTATTCCAATAAACAATTCTGAAAATGACACCAATTCAATAAATCCTATCAATGAAGATGAATCTTTTTTAAAGAGTGGAATATCTTCATTTACAAGCAGGCCTGTATCGCCAACTAGTCAAGGTGACGATCCAGCAAAGACTTCTGTAGAAGGACCTAATGTTAATATCTACCAACATAAAAAAACTTTAGCTCAAGGAATGATGGATTTGGCCCTATTTTCTGCAAATGCTAATCAACTGAGATACGTTTTGGAGAGTGATGATACCAACCGATTTTATAAATCTGGAATTGGTTTAATTTCTGTTAGTTTAATACTTCAAGTAAGTATACTTTTAAATGTTTACTTTTGTTTATACTTATGTAGTCGTAAATAACATTTTAAATTTTTTGACGTCTTCAGGAAATTATTTTTACTTTACCAAACCTTATTATTATTAGTATCGGAAAGTGTTGTAAACAATAAAAGTACGAAGTTTAAGTTTTGATAAATTTGCATTCTTGGAAATCCTAAAATTAAAACTTGTAAGAATTTTACAACCAAATTTTATGTTAGCTACTATTGTTATTTTGAGAATTAAAGTTAATTTTTGGAGAAATTGGTTCACGCAAACATGAAGCTCTCTAATGGATTAACCAAATTTTACTGATTTTTTTAAAAATTGTTATTTTATTTTATGCAATTTATATTGATGACATACTGTGAACACCGGACACCGTCGCGGAGTTATTGAGGTGGCAAATAACAGAGAAATATAATTTTATATTACATAAGCATACATTATAAACTACATTTAGGGGTTAAAGTTATTAGATATAGAATTTTCCTTTTTATTTGCGACTAAATTTATGTTTTCATATTTTTAGGTTGCTGTTGGAGTCGGCTTAATTTGGAATTCTCGTTTCAATGTCGAAAATACGAAAGAAATGTGCATCGCAAATAAGATCAGCAACTTCACAATTATTGGAATATTTTTAGTCACAGTCATAAACGTTTTTATTTGTGGTTTTGGAGTTACAACTACACCACCTATAGCATTGCCGGCCAATTAAGCAAAACAATATTTAAAAAAATAATTTTTTTTATCATAATGATGTACAAAATATAGAATATGTGGGGATAACGAGAAAGCTGGGGTTTGGCATTTGGTATAATTATTATGTTAATATTGGAACTAATAAATCTTTTGTGTGTTTGATAATAATAGAACTCCATCCTCTTCCAGTCGTGCATCGAGACAAGCAGAAATTAAATAATCTTTTAAAAATGTAAAGTCAACAGAAACATCTTATTATCAACTGCTGTAAATAATAGTGACTTCTCAATCAATGACTTTTTGGTTAATCATAACATAAAAAATATTAGATAGCTTGGTTTTGATGATTTTCTTTCAGTAGTAATCGATATGAATTCTCACATTACATCCATTTCTAGGAGTTGGTTGCTAGTTGCTACACACTTTTCCTTCTTTTGATCTCGATCTTTACATACCTTAATATTTTTTTTTTTTTAATCTGGAACTAATAAACTTCACTGAAAATAATTTTGTACTGAAAACATTTACCACATTCATATTTTTAACGCGTACAGATGGGAAGCATTTAAAAATGTAAATGCACATTTATGACGACGATAATAACCAAAGATAAGAAATAAACGTAGGTATGATCAACTCATGAAAGTCGATAGAAGAACTATTTAAGGGGAAAGGTAGCTAACGCGGGTCCGAAAATACAAATTTTACGATTGAAACCTCGATGAATTCTGAAAGAGTATATATTAAATAAGAGAATTAGCTATGACGGAATGCCTTAAATGCACCTGTTTTTTCAAAAATCGAATTTAAAAAAGCTTGATTTTCGAAGGTTAAACGCTCGTGAATGGTTAATCAAGTTCGTTCGTTCGAGGTACGTGCGCTCCTATACATAAGAGTGTAGCTGTTGACAAGTTTGTCAGTAACTCTTACGCTACGGTAGGAATGCGTTCTCCTTTTTTATTAATTAAAAATTTTAATTTAAAAATTTAAAATTACTTCAGAAAAGGGTTACTTAAACTTAACGAACGGTAGTTACTTTTTCGCGTGAATCCGACTCTTGCGAGGGTGATTTTGATCAAAATGACAACTAATTTAAAAATATCCCTAGGCCCGTGGGTCAAGGAAATGGTGGATCTTTGAGAGGTGAAACTCGTGAGAGTGGATTTTTAACGCAGGGTAGTTGTGCAAAGAAAAATCGACTTAAAGCACCCCTCGCTGCGCTCGGGCGCTTTAAGCCATTTTTCCAGCACATGTACTATTCGGAAAGGTGGTTGTGCAAGGAAAAATCGACTTAAAGCACCCCTCGCTACGCTCGGGCGCTTTAAGCCATTTTTCCCGCACATTTAGGGTTGAAAACCATGATTTTCGTTCGGAGTGCACTGTTACTGCATCGCAATGCAAGTGTCGCTCCCACTCTGCGCAAAGCTAAGACCAGTTAAACGTGCACGTACCGCCAGGAGAATGAACTGAATGAATTGATTCACCAATACCGAGCGACTTTGCTTTAAAATTTACTGTGAAAATCGAAGTTTTTAAATTCGATTTTTGAAAAAACAGGTGCATTTAAGGCATTCCGTCATAGCTAATTCTCTTATTTAATATATACTCTTTCAGAATTCATCGAGATTTCAATCGTAAAATTTGTATTTTCGGACCCGCGTTAGTTACCTTGAACCGACTCGCTTTAACTTCACTTTAATTGTAATATAATTGTAATAATTTATTATATTGTAATAATTTACAATTATTACGTATTGATATTTATTTACAAATCAACGTCTTCATTCGAGCATCTATGATCCCAGAGTCCCCAAGCTACCCCTCGACCGCAGGAAGGTACCCTTACCCTAGTGACCATCCCCTTCCATCTCGAGCCCCCGAGGCTAGCATTTGTAACTTATTCGTCATCAAGAATTAAAATAGCTAACAATAATTTATACTTGAACACAGATTATAAGTAATAGTAAGCCTAACAATTGCATAATGGTTGAAAATAAAATTAAACACCTTATGGTTTTTTTTTTTTTTTATAATAATGTTTATTACCGGCTCAACAATACATAAATTGTTATACACAGTATTTGTAATATTAGTCAATAATAAAAAAGTATCGAGAACAATTCTCCTTTATGGGCAATAGATATTTTTAGGCATTCTTCTTTTCAAACGCGTGTGTATGTTTTCTTCTCCAATTGAAAAGTGGATGGCTCCTTCACAGGTTTCAAGTCGTGTGTAAAATCGCGTTGTCGTTGTTTTGATATATTCATGGATTGTTGGAGTTTGTAGTTCGTTATGAAGTTGTTCGTTACGTAGATACCATGGAGCATTTGTTATTATTCTTAAAATTTTGTTTTGAAATACTTGCAGTTTTTTAATAGTTGTCGGGGAAGTGTTGCCCCATACTTCACACCCATACATTAATAGTGGTCTTATTAATGATTTATACAGCAATAAAGAGCACTTGATACGAAGCTTCGATTTTCTGTTTATTATTGGATAAAGTTGGGCAAGTCTTGCATTGGCTTGTTGCAATTTAATATTAATGTGATACTTCCAACTGAGACGATGATCAAGATAAACTCCTAAGTACTTAACTGCGCCTTCTTTTGGGTTCCATGATATTGATTTATTGTTTATATTGATAGTTGGAGGTTGGTTGACTCGCCTTAGTGTAAATATTTTGGTTTTGCATTTGGTTTCGTTCAATGAAATATTCCATGGTGAGAGCCAACTACAAAGTAAATCGATTGCGGATTGCAGTTTTTTGATTGCTTCATGAAGAGACCAGTCTTGGCTAATAACTGCTGTGTCATCAGCAAACATTGCTAAGTCTGCATCAGTTTGAGGTATATCGCTCACATATATATTAAATAAGATTGGTCCCAAAATGCTACCTTGTGGTACACCTGATAATATTTGTTTGGATGTTGATGTAGTATTATTGATATTTACATGAAAGGACCTGTCATCTAAAAAAGAGAACAATATAGATTTGATGTATGATGGTATTTCTAATAGGAGTATTTTATATTTTAGTCCATCCAGCCACACACGATCAAATGCCTGGGCAATATCCAAAAAGGCTACAGCGGTATATTGCCTATTTTCATATCCCCTCTCAATTATTTCAGAAATTCTTGCAAGCTGATGGTTTGCGCTATGTCCTTTTCGGAATCCAAATTGGAAATGTGGAATGATGTTTCTTCCATGCATGTTTTCTTCGAAGCGAGCCAAGATAATTCTTTCCAAAACTTTCGAGAGGGTACACAATAGGCTTATAGGACGGTAGCTGTCAAGATTTTTCTTAGCCTTCCCTGGTTTTTGAAATAATAATATTTCTGCATGTTTCCATTCCGTCGGAAAATATCCAATCTGTAAACAGCCATTAAAGAGTGACGCCAGGAAAGCTAGGAATTTTTTTGACAGGTTCTTGAGTATAATATTTGGTATTTGATCAGGACCAGGTGATTTTTTTGTTGGGAGCGATTCAATGATTTGTTTGATTTCAGATGGAGATGTGGGTTTGATTTTATCAGGAATGGGATAGTTAGCTTTTAGAATACAAGATATTTCATTACGAAAATCATTGTTGTTTGTATTAGATGTTGGTGAGAAAACATTACTTAGGTGTTCAGAGAATATGTGACACTTTTCAGTATCTGTGTAAAATTGTTGTCCATCTACAGTTATTGGAGAAATTGTTTCCTTTTTTCGTAATATTCTTTTGGTTGTTTTCCACATTCCTGGATCATTCGGTTGTAATTCTTCGATGTGACAGTTGTATGAATCTAGTCGCAATTGATCGAGCTTACTTTTGATTTGGTGTGTTAACCTGTTTAACATGTTTTTTGTTTGTGCATTTCTGGTTCTCTGGTAGTCTCTTCTAGTTTTATTTTTTAGTTCTATTAGATCTAGAATATAGGTTGGAGTTCTTATAAAGTTAGTCGGATGCTTGTTGTTGGAATTCGGCTGTGTAGCTTTTTTGACACAATCGCTTATATTACTCGTGTAAGTTTTTATTAGTAAATCAATATCTTCTTTAGTGGTAATTTTTGGACAAGAAATTTCATTGTCAAGCATAGTTTGGAATTTTTTCCAGTTTACTTTACCATTAATGAGACGTGGGGTAAGCGGTATATAATGTGGTGTGCTTATAAATTGCAATAAAACAGGCAGATGATCCGAATCCAATTCCGTTAAAACCGTTTGAGTTAAGGTTTTATTAAAATTTTTTGCAATTACAATGTCCAAGATGTCAGGCAAATGATCAGATCTATAGGGAAAGTAAGTATGTTCGGTAGGAGCTAGAACTTCAATTGCTTCTTCAGCTAGGATATCAAAAAGTTTTGTTCCCGCGGGATTATTGCATCTGCAACCCCATATTTGGTTTTTGCTGTTTAGGTCGCCTATTAGGAGTGTCGAGTTATCATTGGCAAAAATTTTTCTTATATCTTGATTAAGAAGAGGCTTATTTGGTTGCTTATATACACTTAGTATATTTAATAGGCTAGAATCTTGAAGTTTTAGTTGAATTCCCGTTGTTTCGAGGTTACTGCAGTTTATATCTAATAGTCCACAATGATGGATGTTATATTTGACAAGTACTGCAACTCCTCCGGCTGCAAAATCTGTTATACGGTCCGATCGATATACATGATATCCTGGAATCTTAAATTGTGTATTTTTAATTAGATGAGTTTCAGAAATACAAGCTACTGTGACATTATGTCTTGATAGAAAGTCTATTAATTGATTACGTTTTTCTTTGATTCCGTTTGCATTCCAATTTAGGATTGTTAATTTTTGGAGAGGGAGTAGGTTATTTTTGGCCTAGGAATAAGTGGGGGAGGATTTGATTAAGGAAAAATGTTTTGATAGTATCTATATAAGGAGTTATGAGGTTAAGAAGGAAGGATAATATATTATCAAGTATTGATGACGAGGATGAAGAAGGGAAAGTTGGGGTTGTTGATGGATGTGGGAGAGGTTTTTGTGATGCGGCTTTTGCATAAGTATAGGTGTGATCGTTTGCAGTAGGATTTGATCTTGTTTGTGACTGTTGTTCGTTGCTTTTATTTGTTAGTGCAGTTGTAAAGGTAGGTTTGTAGCCATGTTGCTGACGTTGAATTTCAATGTGGTATTTACATTTCCTGTAATTTGCCGGATGCTCTTCTCCGCAATTAACGCACATTGGTTTGATATTCACTGGCTTTTTACAATCTTTATAGGAATGATTTCCAGTGCATTTTATGCACCTGAATTCCATTTGGCAATAATTTTGGGTGTGCCCATATCGTTGGCACCTGTGACACTGTGGAATGTTTTGGGTACTTCTTCTGAGCTCTACTGCTACTATTGAGTATTGCAGTTTTTCCATATTGAGAATTTTTTTTGCCTGCATCGTTATTAGTTAGGTCAACAGCTACTACTTGCGTTGGTTCACGATATTTGTTAAAAGTCGAGTAGCTTTAGTAACGGGATAATTTAAAGTTTGTAGTTGAGACTCAATTTCTTCGTTTGTTAGCGATATTGGTACATGTTTTATTACAACTGATAGTAATTTATTTGTTGGGTCTTGATAGGAATAGTAGTTAACTTTATTTTCTTTATAGAATGTTGTCAATTTTCTATAATCTTCAATTTCTGTTAAATTTATTCGAACTCGACTTGCGCCGGTTGTTGTGGTGAATTCACCCTTAATTATTTTTTTAATGTCGGAAGTAATTTCGTTATAATTATTTGGCGCTGGAAGAAAGATTGGGGGAACTCTAATTTTGGGCTTAGTTGGTGTTTGTAGAGTTGTGGAATTTGAAGGAAAGGCGTCACTTACCTTGTTGTTTAAGTTTGTCAGTGGGTAGTATCTGTTTTCTTTGATGATTTTTTCTTGTGTCCAGAGGTAGCGTTTTTGAGGTTCATCTGGTTGAGGTGATCGATCGTCAGGTTTGCGTTTTTTGGATATTTTGACGGTGGAGTCATCCATAATTATGTCGTCTATGTCGTCGTCCATGTTGATGTTAATGTTGTAAAGGCAGCACTAGAAAGTGCGCCGTCAATTTGGTCTCAATGTTCCAATTTTGTGATTAAAAAGTTCACTTTAAAAAAAAAAAAACAAAACTATGTTTGTATTAACTCAATATGTAACTCTTATCAACAATTAAATATTGCTGTGGTGCACTGATACTAGAGCGCTCGATAAACATGCGTTCAATATCGTAGTCAATACGCGACTCACCTTATGGTTTGATTTGACTAATTTTAACAAAAATAGTTGGTTGACAAAATAATAATCAAATAGACTTATTTTTCATGTAGTTCTTCATTTTGTTGTGTGACAATTTTTTATTAATTGTAATGACTATTTCACTCAGCTGTCATTAGACCAATGGAATTAAAAACAACGAAACATTCAACCAATAGCAATCGAATTGCATCGACAATTTTTTTTATTAACTTCAATATTTAAATAATACATATTATCTACTTAATAAACTTGAAGAAACTTGTGTTTTTAGCAGTAATTGAAATAGTCTAAATAAATATCCTCTCGTGCATTTCAAATTAGTATACAATTTTTTTTCGCTTTTTACTTATGCGTTTGTTGCTTTTACAATTTTCCCGACTCGTAAATTCGTGAGCTCAAAAAAATTGTCGACAATTTTAAATGCACTTGGGATATTGCATATGACAATTATCTTTTGTTTTAATCTATCATTAAGGTTGTTTAATTCAACAAAAGTAATGATATTGTAACTATTTATTTTGTTTGAATTAACCCATACTATTTCTTTGAGTGTAGTGTTGAAGCACTTTTCCAAATTAAATTAAACCTATGTTAATTTGCTACAATGTTTATTCTTAATTTGTTCTTACACGTTTTATAACTTAAACTGTACTACTGATACCATGTGGAGTTCTCCACGAGGTTACCTTGGTTAACGGTAAACCTCCCTAAGCCTTACGGTACTTAGTACGGTACTACCTGATAAGGGGTTCTCAACACACCTCCCCACCTGAAGATTAATTAACGGATAAACAAGCCGTTAATTAATTGTACAAAAAAAAAATAATAATAATCAAAAAAAAGGATAAGATACAAAATAAAAAAAATAATAAAAATAAAAACAAAAAAAAAAAATAATAGTACAAAATTACAAGAGATATATACAGACGATCACATAATTAATTAAAACAACAAAATAATATATACATAATAGATACATAATAAATAAGGAGTCAGCAACAATTTCACTTCCAAAAATTTTCTTTCTTCTCAACACAATTTATTGTACGTATTTCATTACTAATTCTCAATTCACTTCCAAAAATTTTCTTTCTTCGCAACACAATTTATTGTACGTATTTCATTACTAATCCTCAATTCACTTCCAAAAATTTTCTTTCTTCGCAACACAATTTATTGTACGTATTTCATTACTAATCCTCAATTCACTTCCGGAGCAATTCAAAACTAACAACGCACATGCCTCCCGTGCATGAACCTCATCGTGGTGATGATGGCGATTACCGTCTTGATCGAATTATATATTTTTTTCAACGGATTGGACCTTCTTAGAAATACCTGCAGCTGCCAGATCATCCAAACGTGAACACTTTCACATTTCCACAATTACCCCGGTGGACAACTTGGACTTTGATAATTTCATGGAGCGTCTTATCCAGAGTTTAAATTTAACATAACTCTTTATGCATAAGGTTTACAACTAAAGTTTTAAAACTTTTCTTCTTTTGAACATTTACGCAGCCAAGTAGATCTAACTTATCTGGCCATTACGCAATTTTGCATTACTATCCGAAACAAGGTTAATTTTAGAGCTATATGGATGGAATATAGGATATAAACAATGGAATGAAAAGGAAATAATATATGCTATTGGAAGATTTTATATTTAATGAAATGAAAATTTAATTTACTTTAATATTCGGGATTTTATAGTAATTGTTAGGAGATTCAAAGTGAATAATAATTTATTATAATTGTTAATTTGAAAAAGTTTCTTTTCGCGGTAAAATCGTTTGAGTAAAAATTAAATGTTTTGTTGCTTCGTTCGACTAACTTCAAGTTTAAAAAAAAATATAATATAGAATTTAAAATAATTAGAGTCAACTGAATATTACTATATGTGTACATGTGACTAAATTTAAAATTTCACGAATTAATTTACAGACTGATTATGGAGGGGGGGGGGTCATCCTCTTCCCTTAGTACAACCGGCTTAATAAGATCGTGATGATAAGTAGCACATTTGTTCTTTCTTAATCTTAATTTCAAGGTATTGTTGTCGTTTACTTTAACAATTTCATATGGTCCCCTGAAATTTTGGCTTAGTTTTTTGGTAAGACCAGGTTTAACTTGTTTATTTTTGATGTAAGCAAATTCACCTGCTTTAAATTTATTTTGTTTGACTTTATGCTTTCGATCATAGTAATTTTTTGACTTTTCTTTGTTCTGAATGAGATGCAAACGTGCCAACTCGTATGATTTATTAAATTTAAGTTTCAAATTGGAATGATAATCTTCGTATGAATATCGAAATTCCGGCACAGAAGAAAGTGAATTGGGTATATAACTTTTACGGCCAAATATTAATTCAAAGGGTGTAAACCCTGTGGAAGAATGAATATGGTTATTATAGGTGAACATTGCTAAACTAACATATTCATCCCAATCATTTTGATTTTGATTAATATAATGTTTTAGATATTCTTTAAGGGTAAGATGACTTCTTTCGAGAGCGCCGTTAGTTTGGGGATGATAAGGGCTACTAAAGACGTGTTTAATTTTCAAAAGACGATTTAATTGTTTAATTGTTTCGGAACAGAAATCTGATCCTTGATCCGATAAAATTGTTTCTGGAATACCAAAGACGGTTATAAATTCCAACAGTTGATTTGCTACAGTTTTTGCTTCGTGATTTTTTATGGATTTAGCAAACGAGTATTTAGTTAAATCATCTTGCATTGTTAGGATGTACTTATTCTCATTTTCTGTTATTGGTAACGGTCCAACTATATCTAGCGCCAATCTTTGGAAGGGACGCTCACTCGTCGTAGTTATTTGCATGGGGGCGGTCTTAGATTTACCCCCTTTATTGATTTGACATGATTTACAAGATCTTATGTAAGCTTTTATATCACGTTTCATATTAGGCCATTTGTAATTTTCTTTCACGCGTTTATAGGTTCGTGCATAGCCAGCATGTCCTGAAATAGCAGATGCATGATTTTCCTCCAAAATTATCTTTATTTCCTCTTTTGTTTTGGGTTTAAATCTAGGTTTATTCACTAGTGAAACTTTCAATTTATGTTTTGAAAATAAAAACTGAATTAGGTCGTTGAACATATCTTGCTTTAAATTAGAATTTCCCTCAACTGGGTTTTTTAAATATACGTGGTCAATGTTTACCTTAACGAGGTGGTCGCGAAATTTTTGTAGCGAGTAAAATAAATCTTTGTACGATAAAGTGTCAAAATGATTTAGTTTTGATAATATTAGAAACGTTTTCTGACTTTTTGAATTAGATAAAGGGATAACATCGTATAAAGATATATCGTTAGAAATGGAGGTAATATCCTGTACCAAAGAAAGATTTTCAAAATTGTTATTGTTTTCATCTAAATCCTTTGAAAATATTAAGGCGTTGGGAAATTTGGTAAAGATGTCGTCTTTAATTAAGGGAATATCAGGTATTGTATTATTCTCATAATGGTATTTTATAAACATATCGTAAGTTTCATTACTTTGCTGAACTGCAAGTACTGGGTTTCTGGATAAAGCATCTACGTTTGAATTAATTCTACCCGGTTTATATTTAATTTCGTATTCGTATTCCTCAAGTTTGAGTCGCCAACGCACTAATTTACTGCTGGGATCTTTACAATTAAAAAGCCAAGTCAACGGTTTATGATCTGTGATTATACAAAACTTTTTCCCAAATAAGTATGGTCTAAAATGCTTTGTTCCCCAAACTATTGCTAGTAATTCCTTTTCCGTGGTGGAATAATTTACTTCAGATTTACTTAAGGTGCGCGAAGCATATGCAATAGGCAAATCTTTACCTATTTCTCCTTGTGATAGGACCGCTCCTATGGCATAATTAGAGGAATCGGTGGTAAGTATAAAATCTTTATTGAAATCTGGAAATTGCAAAATAGGCTCCGAAGTTAATACTTTTTTAAATTGCTCAAATGCTTCCTGCTGTTGGCATAACCACTGAAATTTTATATCCTTTTTTAGCAATGATGTTAAGGGTTTAGCAATTTTTGCAAAATCTTTCACAAATCTTCTGTAATACCCAATTAGTCCAAGGAATTGTTTAATTTGTTTAGGAGATTTAGGTGTTGGATAATTCACAACGGCTTTAATTTTCTCATCGTTGGGTGCAACTCCGTTTTCGCTAATTTTATGACCTAGATAAACAATTTCCTTACGCATAAACTCGCATTTATCTGGCTGAAGCAAGAGATTATTTTCTCTAAGACGATTAAGAACAGCTTCCAATTTAATTTTATGTTCTTCGAGTGAAGCGGCAAAAATAACAAGATCATCAATGTATACCAAACATTGCATGCCTTGTAGTCCAGATAAAACTGTATTCATCAACCTTTGAAATGTAGATGGAGCGTTCCGTAACCCGAAAGGCATTCGTAAGAATTCATAATGTCCTAGAGGAGTAGAAAATGCCGTTTTGGGTATATCATCGGGTTTTACTTCAATTTGGTGAAATCCACTCGCTAAATCGAGCGTTGTAAAATATTTCGAATATCCAAGTTGATCAAATATCTCGTCTATGGTAGGTAGAGGATATGCATCTCCTATTGTTACGTTATTAAGGCCCCTATAGTCGATAACTACGCGCCATTTCTTTTCACCTGATGCATCAGATTTTTTTGGTACCACCCATAGAGGACTCGAATACGGAGATACCGATGGTCGTATAATTTTTTGGTTTAACATTTTTTCGATTTGTTTAGCCACCTCCTTTTTGTGGATGTCGGGGTATCTGTAATTTCTGGATTGAATCGGAGTTTCATTTGAAAGTTTTATCTCGTGAGTCACAGTTTTTGTTGACGTTAGCTCATCGTTTGGAAGGTAAAAAAGATCGTTGAATTCAATACAAATTTCGAGTACGGAAGATTTTTCTTCTGGATTAAGATGATCAGTACGAATGTTTTCTTTTAATATTTTTAGACGGTCCGAAGAAATTTTAGTAAGTTTATTTTCGGAATAATTTAGTATGTGTGAATGGTTTTCTTGAAACGGTTCGAGATACAATTTAATATGCCCAATTTTTACCTTACGATTATTTGTATTTAATATTGTGGTGATTGCTTTTTTGTTATTGACTTTCACCAATGACCTTGCTAAATAGACACCTTCACAAATAAATATTTCAGGCGTTATTCCTGCTGTAACATCATAGTTTAGTATGTCTACTTCGATCAATGTTTCGGATCGAGGATTTAAAAAGTATGTCTCAGAATTACTTGAGTCTAGGTTCAGATGTAAATCGATGGGAAAATCAACAGATTTAATTTTTAATTGATGTTTTTGAAAATCGATGTTTGCTTGTTCAGCTTCTAAAAAGTCATTACCAATGATTCCGTCAAATGGAATATTGCAATCTTGTTTGATAATATGAAACTTTGCAGGAAATGTTTTATTGCAAACTTTCAAATCTAATTTCACTGTTCCTATAGAACGTACGGAGGCGTTCGCGCAAAGACCGGTAAAGGACATAGTTTCTGACGAGTTCCAGTTTACGTTAGCTTTATTTAATTTTGATAATTTAATTAATGAAGATCCCGCACCGGTGTCAATCAAAAATTTGAATTCTAACCCCATTGTTTTCACTTTTATATGCGACATGTTGCATGTAGAAATACATATTTGAGTTGGCTTAACGGGAACATTTGAATTTTGTCTTAATAGCGGTTGAAAATGGTTATTTATATGAGAAAGGTGAATGTTATGTCTCGAATTTTCATTAAATATCCAATGCCCGTACTGTTGAGTATGTAAACATACGCGATAATCGTATTCAAAAGCAAAAATAAAAATTATGTCGTCATCTCCCCAAGTATTAGGAGTTTTTAAAATTTCGAAGGCATTTTTTGGCGACCTACATTTTCTTAAAAACTGCGAATTAAGCAAACTATTTTTAAAATTACCAATCGAAGCAGAATAATTTATTAATTTCATCAATGAAAAGAAAAGGCAATTTCCATCGCTCTGAATATCTAATAATTTAAAATGATTATCGGGTTCAGTGCACCCTTGCAAAATTTTGTAAGTGCGCCCCGGTTCTCTGAAATTAATTTGTGCACCATTATGATTTTTTAATCCCAAAGTGCGGCGTTCACTTGGGATGTCCCGGAGTTTAAATGAACCGTAGAACCATTAGTGTTTGTTAAATTTCCAAAATTTTTTTGCTCGTCATTACTTCTATTTTTATTTCTTTTGAAGCATTCATCTATAGTGTGGTTTCGTCTTTTACAATAGTTGCAAAACTTAACAGAGTAATTTTGTTCCCTACCCCCGCGATAATTAGAATTTTGAAAATTGTCTCTTTTAACATTAGTTTGATCGATTGATTGATTGGTTGATCGATTATTTTGATGGCTATAGTAATTATAATTTTTGTAACGAGCCCTTGCCAAACATTGCTCTTCCTCAATTGCCTTCTCGTAAGCGTGCGTTAATGAATTTAAAGTTTGACTTCTCAAAAATCTAGAGATATCAGGGTGGCAATGGTGAATAAATCTATTTAAAGAAAGGTCTCTGATTATTTCGGATGTACCCTCCAAATTATTATTATTTTGTGTTGCCGAGCTATTTGATTCTCGGACAACCGTTCTAATGCGTTCGTAGAAAGAAACAATAGGTTCATTGAATTTTTGACTCAAACGACTCAGTTTTTCTACTGTTTCTACCTGACTAACGGGCCGATTTTGAAAATGATTTAGTAAGTCCCTTTTAATTTCCTCCCAATTACTATAATTAGTATTATTAATTATTTCACGTGCGCGACCCGTGATTCGTGATAAAATATAAAATAAAAGTGGACGCTTTTGCGATTCACTACTTAACAAAACTGCGTTGTCACAGTTTGTTATAAACTCTTCCAATTCGCTTCTATTACCGAGGAAAGGTTGTGGTATTAAAGATATTAAAAAATTTAGATTTGTGATTTCGGTTGTAGTAGGTGCGATTGGAGTAGTAAGGAGAGGGTTAATGGAAGATTCGTCAGGAGTACTTCTTGTATTAACCATGTTGAATAGCAAATAACAAAACTACTAATAATAAACAGAATAGTCAAATCTACTTACGTTTTTTATTTATTCGGAATTTCACCAAGTAACGCTTGATGATGGCTTCGGATTCGTTGTAAATATATTATGTGTAAATATATTCCACTTCTGACACCAGTTTGTTGAAGCACTTTTCCAAATTAAATTAAACCTATGTTAATTTGCTACAATGTTTATTCTTAATTTGTTCTTACACGTTTTATAACTTAAACTGTACTACTGATACCATGTGGAGTTCTCCACGAGGTTACCTTGGTTAACGGTAAACCTCCCTAAGCCTTACGGTACTTAGTACGGTACTACCTGATAAGGGGTTCTCAACAGTAGCGGCAGGCTAAAATATTGCGGCTGATGACGCGACCTGGGATGGCTCTCTTAGGGAAAATGGTTTAGATAGGGAAACAATAGCTCTTGATAGGGGAATGCTTTTCTACGGGGGTTTGCCTTCTACATGATTTGAGTTATGTGATTGTATAACGTATTCCTAAGGTAAGCGTTCATCTATCGTCATCGTACGGATCGTATCGGTCTCTCGGATCGAAAAAAAGTATTCTTTACAGTGTTTCTAATGAACCATCGTTCACTATGTCGTATCGCACGCGTCGGGTCTCGGCAAATCCGATGGATTTGCTCGAGTAGGCAACTTTTCCGATGACTGCGATGCGTGCAGCTGATGCGATGGACTAATCCGAGTAATGAACTATATCAATCGCAACGGCTTGATTGCAGTTTTTGTATTTTTCATATAGTATTTATTGCATTTGGACAATTATTATAGAATTGAATATTTATTATGCTTAGTTTAGTATAAAAAGCTATTAAATAATCTTAAAACTTTAATTATTCCGAATTACTATAAATTAAATAATTTAATTGAATTTTTTAATTTAATTTATAGTATAACTCGAAATAATTCAAGTTTTAAGATTATTTAACATCAAGGGGTTAATAATATAACATTTGAAAAAGCAATTAAGTGATTGATTACTATAGACCAAATAAGTCACCAACGATTTATGAGGCACTCAAATTCATGTTTAGGTTGTAAAAGTTTTTTTTATCATTTGAAAATTCATTTGAAAAGAAACTAATAAAGTAATCCTTTGTAGGTCTTTGGGTAACTCGGAAGCTAACGGGAACATTTGCTTTACCTCCCGAAAGTCCCACATTATTTCTATATATTGTATAATAAAGTGTTAATATTTTACAAACTTTCATCCTTATTTTTAGCAAGTTATAAAACAATTAAACCTTTAACATGTACAGTATTGTTCCTTTAAAGAAACTATTGAAGTGCCAGTCAATGTAACTGTTAACTACCCTTACAGCAAGGGTACATTCATGTTAGGTGGTGCTTAGAAGGGCCGACATTATATTTTTGTAAGATGCGATCCGAAGAAGTGAACGCAGTCGAACAAAAAATAAAAATACGAATACCCCGTTGCGTACGTTGCGAACGATGACGGCAGATGAACGCGTACCTCTAATCTTCCCCAAAAGGAAAACGCGGTCTGCGTTAAACCAAAATTAATAGATTAAAAAAATCCACCAACTTTGTTTATTTTTAACGCAGGACCAATGATCACCCGGCCAGCTACTGCAATAGCGGTATGCGAAGGGTCGCGAGTTGATGACATTTAGAAATCAAACACACAAGAATCGTTAACAATTTAATCACATAAAAAATTACTCTTAAGTGATGCTGGAGTAATTCGCGTCGTCGTACAGTTTCAAATAGCTTCAAAATTAACGGCAGTCAAAGAGCAATCTTTACCATAATCAATTCCACTCCAGACTACATGCCATAGAATTACATAAAATTTTTATCACAAATCTTAGAAATTTTTTTACATAAAAGTTACTACTCGCCCAGTTTCAGAAAGCTTTCATTGCTGTGGCGTTTACAAAAAAATTATGATGGTAAAAATTACAATGTATTATAAAAATCTCCAAAATGTGATAAAATACGAAACTTCTTCTAATCTTCCAAAAAAACATAATAGTTAAAAAATTTGTCCATATGGGAACTATAATTTGCATCAGATGCTCGACTCATCAAAAAATGTATGACCATAGGTCATCACCTGTTTGCAACTTCCCTACTCGCACCTCCAAGGACATTTTGCAAGTAATTTAGATGTTGAAAGGTAACCAACTTGGAGAATTTGTCATTAACATAATTTGCTACCCAGAGAATTTGTCATCAGGAGATTTTTGCCTCAAAGAGAATTGGCCTCTGATAAAACTGATGTTAATGGGAAATTATCAAAAATTATAAACTTTGACCCACAATAGAACGTTCAAGGTATAAATTAAAATCAGAAATGAGCTTCAATAACACTCACTTTTATTGGCTGAGTTACACGATAAGCGGATTCTAACTAGTTTTGCACTTGTAGAGCTTGATGGCTTAGTCTTTGTTGAAATTGTCAATCTAAAGAGTTGGAGCGAAGACTTGGGTTAGAAATAAATCTGTGGTCGTTCCATGCGGCGCGAAGAATACGATTTTGTATAACTTGGAGTTTATTGAAATGGTTTTGGGCTGTGTAACCCCAAACGGTGGCAACGTGAGTCATTGGGGGACGGATAAACGTCTTGCAAATTCGGAGTTTGTTATCTGGAAGCATTTTACTCTTTCTGCTTTGGATCAATAAGCGAGTCAAGTTTCCTCATCGTGGCTTGAGCTTTCTTGGTAACTAAGGTGATGGTGTGGTGAGAGTAACGCTTAGATATTTCGCGGAGCACTTCCACGGGATTTCTTCTTCTAACATCCATATGTTTGCTTTAAACGTTTTCCTACGGTGTGGGAACATGACTGTGGAGCTTTTTATGGAATTGACACTGATCCGCCAGGTACTACACTAATCTAATATTTGATTTATAACCTTTTTAAGACGCGAGCTGTGGTGATATCGAAGCATGGCAAAGACGTGTAAATGCCGGTATCGTCCGCGTAGAAGATAGTGCGTACGCGAGAGTTTGTGGGTTTTAGCATATCGTACAAGTAGATCTCGTAAAAATCCACAGCGCGTAGCAAACTTTATAGCGTATTCCCAATCTTCCCTAAAAAGAAGAATTCGAAAATCCATCATAATCATCTGGTTAGCTATATACTTCAATAGCGGTATGCGAAAAGTCGCGAGTTAATGACATTTAGAAATTAAGCACACAAGATTTGATGACAATTTAATGAAACTCGCATACAAGTACTCTTCAGCGATGTTGAAGTAATTGCGTCGTCACACAGTTTCAAAAATGACGGCAGTCAAAGGGCAATTTTTGGCGTATTCAGTTCCACTCCAGACAAGTCACAACTCTTAGAAATTTGTATGTATGTATAAATATTACTCACCCAGTTTCAGAAAGCTTTCATTGCTGTGGTGTTTTTAAATTTTAATGGTAAAAATACAAGGCATTATAAAACTTCAAGATGTGATTAAATAATCCTCTTCTGATCTTCATAAAGAGCATGATAAAAAAATAATTTGTCCAAATTGAAGCCAATCAGCATCATATATTCGATTCTTCAAAAAATATATGACCATAGGATATCGTCTATTTGTAATATTCACACTCGCACTTCCAAAAAAAAATTTGCAAGTTTTTGTAAAGCAAACCCAAAAACATAACCATGGATTACGATATTGATGGCATAGAAGAATTTCTATATCAGGAATTTTGAATAATATTAAAATATGTTCCACATCGGAGAATTTGGATGTTGTAAAAATAATTATTATTGTTAGAGAATTTGCCTCTACAAAACGGACTACATTATACAGTAAAATATCATTCAAAACTCAAGACCAATCTGATAAAACTAATAATTGGTGTATATTCTCATAAATAACGCTATTATTATTTAAGTGCTTTGTTTATTACTAACAACAAAACTAACTTATCTTTTTCATAAAGCTAAGTTATAATAACATATGTACATATTTACAGTTACGCCCTCTAGCCGCGCGCTTATATAGTTACATTTAAATTCGAATATATTACAATATCTCCCCTCATAAATTCAAACGATCCGGGGCCCTAATATGTCTTCTTGGTCTCCCCACGATAGGAACTGCATTCTCTGATTGCAAATGACTGCTTGTTGGTCCTTCTTCGCTGTCTCTGTGCGTTGTTGTCCCCACCGGTAGATCTTCTGTATTTGTCTCCTTCGTCGTGACTTCTAAATCTGGTAAGATTTGCGCCGTCTCCCTTTCCGGTCTCGGCGAACTCGCCACTTCCCCCACTGGAACTCTTTTCTCTTCCATTCTTGGTTCCGGCACCACTACATATGTGTGCCTATCTTGCACACTCTGTGGATTCATCTCTTCTCTAGGCTGTGCTAGAATAATTTGGTTTAGATGCCTTTTCCAAATCAAATTCTCATGAACCAGTCTACAAAAATAAATTCTGTCTCCCAAAATTTCGTCTATGACACTTTCTGCCATTCCCTTTTTATTTGGGTTTCTATAATCTCTGCAATATACACGTTCCCCTACCTCAAATTTTATTTCTCGACTACCTCTCATATAGGCCTCTCGATTCCTGTCGCCTTCTAGCAATAAATCAAAGCGATTTCTAATTTTTCCCTTAAAAACCAAACTTGCGGGTGTAACTCCTGTACTCATGTGAATGGAATTTCTGTAATGAAAAAGGTACCTATTCATTAATGTTATAAAACTATTATCTTTGTTTTTGTCATCTTTCAACGCTTTCTTCAAACCCTGTTTGAAACTTTTGACACTATTTTCGGCAAAACCATTTGTAGCTGGATGCCCCGGAGGAGACGTCAGGTGTTTTATGCCATTATCGTTCATGAATCTTGCAAATTCTTCGGAACTAAATTGCGGACCGTTATCCGTAACCAACGTTTTTGGTAGACCAAACCTCGCAAAACATTCTCTAAATTTCTCCACAGTGCTTTTCGTGTCTGCGGTACTCACAATATCACAATATAATATACTTTATATCAATATCTACCTCCATTAGGTAAGTTTAAAAATAATTTTTTTTAGGATGTTATTAAATGAAGTGGAGGAAGTCCGCGGTCTAACCACACGAATTCAGTTTAAAGTTTCAACTAGAAAATTACTTTTACAAGTTTTTAGGTCCATATAAATTTGATCAGTTACATACAAACGGCTTTAAAAAGTTGAATAGGTTTGGACCCATTGTCAAAGAAGAAATAGTTCCTGGCCAAAATATTGTTTGGTTATTCAAGCCTGATGATATTGAAACTATGTTTCGGTGTGAAGAGCAGTATCCTCAAAGAAGGAGCCATCTAATTTTAGAAAAGTATAGATTAGATGAACCTACTCATTATAATACTGGTGAATTACTACCAACGTAAGTATAGGGTGTTTTTTTAGCTGCATGAGAACTTTTAATAGGGATAACAATTGAATCAAGATTGCTATGAAAACAGTTTATTGACATTTGTGTTTAGCAAGGTTTGGCATTTGATAATGCATAGATTGACCATTGAACAATTTTCGCAGATTGGGCTCACAACCAATTGGAAGTGGATTCATTTTTTTACCGTAAAATTTTGTTTAATGACGAGGCACATTTCTGGTTAAATGGGTATGTAAACAAACAAAATTGCCGTATATGGAGTGGGACCAATCCGGAACATTATCTTGAGACTTTATTGCATCCATTAAAATTGACTATTTGGTGTGGAATACACGCCAACGGCATCATTGGTCTATATATAGACCAATATGTAGACCAGACATAATAGACCAGACATATATGTCTTTCGAAATGAGGAAGGAGCTACCGTTACGGTGAATGGTGTGAGATATCGACACATGCTCACCCATTTTTGTTTCCAAAACTTCAAGAGCTAAACATTGACAACTTATGGTTCTAACAGGATAGTGCTACGTGCCACACAGCCAACGAAACCATCAATTTATTGAAAAGACAATTTGATGACAACATTATTTCAAAACGTGGTCCTATCAATTGGCCTCCAAGATCGTGTGATTTGACACCTCCAGATTATTTTCTGGGGGGTATGTTAAATCCATGGTTTATGCTAACAAACCAACAACTCTAGAAGCATTGAAGGCTAATATTCAGCAAGCCATTTATGAAATAAAGCCAGAAATATTGGAAAATGTGGTCAAAAGTTGGACTGAACGGATGCGCTTCGTAACCATTAGTCGTGGTGGTCACATGCCGGAAGTCATGTTCAAATCATAATTGCCTTTAACTGTATTTTCATAAAAAAATTACAACCAAAACATTCCGTCAGGTTTTTAATGTTTTATTTCATTTTGAAGTTCTCATGCAGCTAAAAAAACACCCTAATAAGTAGATTTAATTTTGAAAGTTTTTTTACAACATTGTTGGTTCAACAGCAATGGTTCAGAGTGGTTCAGAATGCGCATTGTTTTTCAACGCTGTTTAAGTAGTCCGAATGCTGCATAGCAATTTTTACCCTTACTTAACGAAGTGATTGATGACTGGTTTGAAAATTTGAAAGAAATAAGGAGCAGAAAAACGGAAGTTGATTATTTACCGGAACTTGCAAGATTATTTTTGGAATGTGAGTTTAATATGTTTCTGTTTATGGTGCTTTTATTTATCAATTTTTATTAGTGCTTAGTTTAGTGGTATTTGATGTTCGATTAAACAGTTTTAAGAAAGAAGAATATGAAAATCATTCACGATCATCCAAATTGATAAGAGCTGCTGAAACTGTAAATGGTTCCATTTCAAAAGGTGATAATGGTTGCAGCTTATGGAGAAAGTTTGAAACACCCTTATACAAAAAGTTTCGTAAATCACAGGAATACATGGAAGAGTAATAAAATTGTCTTGTAATGTTTTTAATTTTATGACAATTTTGTGTTTTTTAGTGTAGCAGTCGATTTGCTTATGCGAAAAAAGAGTACAGTTAGTAGTAATAATTCAAATAAGTTAAGTTCATTGCTTGAAACTTACTTAAAAGTACCTGAATTGGATTTTAAGGATCTTATTGGATTTTCCTGTGATATGTTATTAGCAGGAATTGTTACAGTAAGTATTTCCAATTTTTACAATAAGATAGACTTGATGTGATTTTTATTCTATCAGACGTCTTATACAACCAGGTTTATATTGTACCAATTAGGACGAAATCCAAACGTTCAAGATAAGCTGTTTGAGGAATGCAAGCGTCTTTTACCATCACCTACTGGACATGTTAGTGTGGATATCTTAAAAAACGCTTCCTATACTAAAGCTGTTCTTAAGGAAGTTTTAAGGTTGCATCCAGTTTCCGTTGGAATTGGACGAATAATCAATGAAAATGCAGAATTTTCGGGGTATAATGTCCCAAAAGGCGTTAGTTATTAAGATTAAACAAAACTTCTATGATACAATAATTTGGTTATTTTAGACAACTGTGGTTAGTCAAAATCAAATCGCTTGCCGTTTAGGAAAATATTTTAATGCACCTGACAAATTTATACCCGAAAGATGGATAAAAGGTGATACAATGCATAGGCACTATCATCCTTATTTATTATTGCCATTTGGTCATGGTCCTCGTGCGTGTATCGCTAGAAGATTTGCAGAGCAAAACATGCAATCGTTTATACTAAGGGTAACTTTTCTGAAGCCATTTTTTTTATAGTGATGATCAATTTATTTATTTTTTAGTTAATAAGACAATATAAAATAACATGGAACGGTGATGATTTATTGGATTGTAGATCTTTACTAATTAATAAACCTCATGGTCAGATTTTATTAAAAATTGAAAAACGTTTTTTATAGGTACCTACTACATCTCTGGTACTAACACTTACTTATGCAATATTTGCCAAAAAATAATTGTGTGAATTTTATATTTATGCCTGAAATTACATTTTCTAGTTATTATGATTAATTTTAAAATAATAAAAAATAAATTTTGTATATTTAAATATTTCTTTTTTTTCCTAATTAAATTAATAATTCGGTGCTTACATACAAAAGACACTGCTATTAATGATTTTAAAAAAATGCAAACGGTTTCACAGGATTTTACTTTAGACGTAGAAGAAAAGAAGAAAATTTCCTTTCAGATTCAAAATCTGATTAAAATCCAAAAATATTTATAATTTATTTTCTCGTTGTGCTTTTTTATTTATACTTATAGGTATTACAAAATATCTGTTCAAATAAATGTTAGGGAAAGATTACAAGTTATTGGGGTAACTTTGATCAGCGTCTGGGGCAATACTGATCGCAGGATGAATTGTTGTTCTCTGGTAAGTGGCTATGAATTATTTGCAAATTATAATTTTATTGATACTGTGATAATTTGCTAAAATTCCTTCTGCAATGTACCATTAAATTTCAACTAAAGCGTGATTATGATTAGAAGCCATGAAAATATATTAATATCAAACCTTAAGGAAGCCCTAGACGATCAATCTGCTTGATCAAACGATTGAGTCAGTCAATTGACACGCGCTTCAATCAACCTCAATCAGCCTTTAAGACTTTTGATCAATCCCCCCCCATCAGTGGAAGTCGTGAAGTAGAGCAAGTGGAGTCTTGTTGTTTTTTTTTCTTTCTAACCTGTTGTTGATTTTGGTGGTGAACAATGGTTTCCAATACTGATTTGAGCTTCCTCGCTTTAACACTTGTTGCCCTCAAGCGGAAAAAAGAGCCAAATTAAAAACAATGGTGGTCCAAGAAGTGGTACAAAATGAGAAACCGCTTTACTCATGAACACCTACTCAATTTTCTGCGTGATTCGGAAACAGAGGACTACAGAAATTTTTTGAGAATGGACCAAAAAAGTTTTGATTACAAGAGCCATTAAATTTGAGCCAATCAAAGTTAGAAAAATTGTTATGACATTTATGACGGTTTTGACGGAGTGACTGACGCAATGCTTGACGGAAATTACCCTAGACGATCAAGCATCTTTTTCAACCGATTGAGTCATTCAAGCTTTTTATCAATCACCGTCAATGCTTGCTTCAAGCGACAAACGGGTTTCTAAACGATCAATCACGCTTGATACAATCGATTGACTGAAGCTTTTGATCAAAGTGATTGATCGTCTAGACTAGAGCGTCCTGTAGTATTAATATTAGACTTATGCCCGGTTGCACCAGCTAAAAAACAGTCCGTTGAATCGGCCGATCGACCGTAAATCGTAGCTTTTGTGTTGCACCACCCAAAAACTGTCCGTTAATCGATTGATTTTACGGACAGAATTAACCGTCCGATTTCGGGAAATAATTGCAAATACGGACTGTTTTTGAGAGTAATAACCTCACTATTTTACTAATTACATTTGTTTGTAGTGAAGTTTAAAGTTATTCGGTAATCTTCTTAATAATTTTTATAAATTGTAAGTGGTATGACATTACGATTAAACCATTGCGGAGTATTACATAGTTACACATTACAGATTACACAATAACAGTTATGGATACGTCTTCATCTTCTTCATCTGATGAAGAGCTCGACCACATAATGGAACTTCTTCCAGAAATTAGACAAGTAAGACCCAGACGTGATCCATTTAATTTATATAACAGTCAAGAATTTAAAGCAAGATATCGTTTTTGTAAACAAACAGTCAATCAGCTATTGCAAATTATTGGAGAAGACTTAATACGTTCCCAAAAGAATAATGAAGTGACTCCTATGAATCAATTATTAATAACTTTAAGGTACTATGCCACAGGTTCATTTCAACAAGTGCTTGGTGATCATATTAACATACATAAAAGTACAGTGTGTAGAATAGTGCATCGAGTAGGGCACTACATAGCTTTATTAAGTGATCGCTTCATTCGAATGCCTAGAACAAACGAAGAAATTGGTGTGGTAAAACAGCAATTTTATAATGTTGCTAGATTTCCTGGCGTTGTCGGAGCAATTGATTGCACCCATATTAAGATTTTGTCGCCTGGTGGAGAGAATGCAGAGGTTTTTAGAAATCGTAAGGGCTGGTTTTCCATCAATGTGCAAGTGATTGGTGATATGAAATTGAAGATTCGAGATATAGTAGCAAGTTATCCGGGATCTGTACACGATAGTACTATTTATAACGATAGTTTAATTCGTGCTCGATTTATTAACAATGAATTTCCCAGCAGTTATTTGATAGGCGATGGAGGGTACATGTGCACAAACCACTTAATGACACCACTAGGTAACCCGCAAACACAATCCCAAAATAATTACCAAAACGCACATATCAATACTAGAAATGTTATTGAAAGATTGTTTGGAATTTGGAAAAGACGCTTTCCTGCTTTATCTGTGAGAATGCAAATAAAGGTTGAAAATGTATTAAGGGTAATCATTAGTACAGCTGTATTACATAATTTAGCAATAGAGAACGATGACATTTTTGAAATTGATTGCGAGCAACAAATTGAAAATCAAATTGAAGTTGAACATCAGGATGCAGAATTGGAACGAAATGGGAATGCATTACGAACTCATTTAATTAACAATTTTTTTTGAAATTCGAATTAGTAAAAAATATATTTTGAGCTCACTTTACTTATAAATAATAATAATAAATAATACATAAAAATATAATACTACATAAATAAATTACAATAGAAGTAAATTAGCAACCGTGCTTATTTTTAAATTCAATTTCTTTTTCTCTTAATTCAATTTCTGCTTTCTTAAATTCTATTTCTGCTTTTTTGGATTCCATTTCCTTTAGTTTTTCTTCATGCATTAATATTTTAATTTTTAGTGCATTTACCATTTCGTTAAGATCAAATTCCTGATTTTTTAATTTCTTTTCTATTGCATAAATTTGTTCTTTGTGTTGATTGTTAACACATGAGTAAGCTTCTTTAGTTTGCAATTTTTTTTTCTTCTCCGACGTGACACTCACCACTTCTTCATAAACATCAGCTAATGTACGTTTTTTAGTGGACTTTACATGTGTTTCGTGACAATCTGCAAAATTATAATGTAAAAGTGTACATATTTAATAATAAATATATATTATACAAACATACCTTTACTTACATTAACATTGTTATCAGTAAAAATCATTTCAACTTCATCTAAATTTTGTATCTGTTCATTTTCTAAAATATTACAATTAGCATTATAACATGTTATATTATGTAATTATTATTGCAGGTACCATCATGTTCTTCTTCATTACAACTTATAAGCTCGTTTTGGTTAATTTGTAAGTTTAATTCCGTATCTTCTAAATTTTTCAAAATCGTTTTGGTATCTAAAATAAATATGTATATCAATAACTAATTCTTAAATTCGCCAGTACATCTCTACTTACCTTTACAATAATTTTTATTAGAATGATAGATATTTGGTAACGAGGTAATTTGTCCTTTAATGGCAGCCAAAATTTTTTCTTGGCTCGGCTGCAAAACCAAACTGGGCCCAGGACCTCCACCGGTTTTATATCTTTCCACCTACATAAAAATAAAATAAAATAAGTTATTAAATAAAATACTTATTTAAAAAACATATGTATATACATACCTTTTCATTAGAAATTTGTTTCTTAAGTTTTCTCTTGGTATTTTCATATAAACTTTTTAATTGCTTACCAGACCGAGGGATGTTGATATTGCAAGAATTATATTCTTTTACAATATTATCCCATGCCTCAAGTTTTTGTTTGTTTGTCACTCCATCAGTCTTCTTATTTTCGATTATGCCTTTATATCGTAAAATAACATCAATGGCACAATCCTTTTCCAATTGGGTGAAATGCTGATTATTAGTTCCCATTTTATATGACATTGACAATACGTACATAGAATGTGGGGTTACAGTTTAAAACGCTCACTTCACTTTACAAAAAACGGTCGGTTCAAATACCTACTGTTATTTTTTCTGGTGCAACTGATATTTTGAAATATCGGAGAATCATCGATTAATCGGTCGATCAACGGTTATTGTATCGACTGTTTTTACGGTCGGTTGGTGCAACCGGGCATTAGTATATTAGATATATAAATTATTAACTCGTTGATATTAGATAATATAAAACTTCAAAAAAATTTTGAAGTTTTATATTATTTAGTATATTAGACTTTTGAAATATTTTTTATTCATTTTCCAGGTTTCGAAATCATAATAATATACCGGGTGCTGAATGAGTTAGGCGAACATAGGATATTAACGTGTAAAAACTTATTTTTGCAAATTCTTGCTTTCCTAATTATTTTAGAGAAAAATTGAAAGACACAAATATAATGTAGAAATATAAACTACGAATGATAAGAGCATTAGATTTTATCTAGCTTTTACGTAAATGGTCAAAAAATTCTTTTGAAATTGTTAAAACTTTTATTTATCACACTTCCGAGGTAATTATTTTTGATAAGTAATAAAAAACAATTTCACGTTGTTGACAGTTTTGCACTTTATTAGATTTTAATTTTATAAAATGGATTATTACCTTGGAAACTTATACATGGCCAGTTTGATAAATAAAAATTTTAACAATTTCAAAAGAATTTTTTGATCATTTACGTAAAAGCTAGATAAAATCTAATGCTCTTATCATTCGTAGTTTATATTTCTACATTATATTTGTATCTTTCAATTTTTCTCTAAAATAATTAGGGAAGCAGGAATTTGCAAAATTAAGTTTTTACATGTTAATATCCTATGTTCGCCTAACTCATTCAGCACCCGGTATACCTAGTAATATAATTTATAGGTATTACAAATAAACAAATCTAGTTTAGCGTTCGCTACTTTTTTTAAGTTACACAAATGAAAAGTGGATTGCCTATTACAGTAAGGTAATAATGCTATAGAAAAAAAAAATTTACAGGTTTTGTGTTTTTATCAAAAAGTTTATTTTGAATTGAAAATTTAAAGATTTTTAATTTTATATTTGATAAAATATAGTTATGTTCAATGCTCCCTAGGAAGGATCAACTTCATCGGATGATGCGACTCTTCTTTCAATATAATCATCATTTCTAGAATAAGCTGTTTACTTGCAATATTAATTAAGTTTAAGTCAGTCTTCATATTAGTTTTAAACTAGTGAGGTCTCGAGCCAAGATTTTGTACAAGTTATTTAAAAATAAATAATTTTTAAAAACAGTCTTTTTGGCTCAATAAACATAATTGGCGCTGCAAAGAGGATTTCCGAAACGGCACTATCGAAGTACCGGAGATTTTTAAATCCTTATTTGGAAATTCGAACCTAAAAATTTGGTGCAAGATCCACTTTGGTCAACTACTGAGCTACTTCAACTTCCGAGGGTACTCAACTGTAAAACCAAGGAAACTACACCGACAACTCGCTAGGCATAACGACGGGATGCTATTAGCCACATTAGTTTTGTAAGTACACCTTAATTTTCCTTAAAAATTTTATTGAAAATTCCTATCGCTTTTATAATTTTAATTTACGTGTTAATAATATTACATGAGTGTTACTCGCGATAGATCGCCTTTAAGTAGAATAAATAACGATTCAGATAGTTCAGAAGACACTACACATAATTTTAATTAAGTAGTAAATCAAATAATAAATCAATCAATCATGTCTAATACAAATTTCACCGAAATAAATTTAGCTAAAGAAATGATTCCTAAATACGAAGGAGGAAGTAAAAATTTATCGTACTTTATTATACAATGTGAAAAATTTATTTGCACTTATAGAAATTCCACAGTAGGTCAAGAAAATTGTACGTTAAACAAACTTTTATTTGAACTTTGTTGTTCGAAATTAACTGACGCTGCTAGAGATACGTTAGTCGTTTCTAATTGCAAAACTTGGGATCAAGTAAAAACTACATTACTGAATAGATTTGGAGATCCGCGGAACGAAACCTTATTATTAAATGATTTAACCACTTGTTATCAAAGTAATAACGAAAATTATGATGCGTACTTTGAAAAAATTAAAGGTAAATTGCAACAATTATTAGAGCACATTTCAATAAGGGAATCTGATTTAAATTTAGCCCAATATAAAATTATAGCTCACACACAAACCGCGTTAAATACTTTTAAGGCCGGTTTATTAGAACCTTATCGTTCCCATATTGCAGATCAAACAGTAAATTCAATTGAAGAATGCTTATTGCAATTACGAAATTATGATAACTATCGACAACAAGTAGATTTCTTAAATTTTATGAGAAACAAATCCGGAAAACAAAATGTTAATACACCCATTAAAAAACCACAACAATTTCAACCATCATTTAATGCGCAAACTAAGAGGGTTGGTAATTCTAATTTTTATCCAAATTTCAACTCGAATTTCAATCCAAACTTAAATCAAAATTTTAATCAAAATTTAAATAATTTCCCACGAAACTACAATCAAAATTTTAATTCAAAATTTAATAATTAACATTCGCGTGGTTTTCCTCAAAATGGACCTAAACAAAATAGCTCGCAAATAGTAGGAAACAATTCTCGTCAGGAACCTACCCCAATGTCGATTTCAACCAGAAATACTTTTAGACAAACACAAAACAGACCGAATAACCATTTCCAAAGTCGCGGTCCGTGTAACTTTATTTCAGAAGAACTTAATAACGTTCAAAACACCAATGAGGAGTACGATGGTAATTATTTCGAATTTCAACAACCGGAAAATTATGAAACAGAAGAAGAAGCTACAAATTTCCCCCCGAACTTTGATCAAACCGAAAATTTTGAAATTCAAGAGGATCATGAAAATTTTCGTATACATGCCTCGGAAAATCAATAGATTTAAATTCAATAACCATTAAACCTAAATTACCATTTATTTCAATTCCAAGCTTAAATCTCAAAATTTTAATAGATAGTGGTGCCTCGAATTCAATTATGAATCCGAAAACCGCACACAAATACTTTAAAAATTTCATTTTTGAAAAACATTTTTCAGTAAAAGGTTTTAATAAAATAGAATCCAATAATGAAAATGTTTCTTATCCTATTTTATCTGAATTTGGTATACATAAAAAATTTAACTTTCACGTAATTAAATGGCACGACAAGTTTGATGCATTAATAGGTAGCGAAGATTTTGAAAAGTTAGGCGCAAAAATAAATTATGAAACCTACGTTTTAGAAATAAAAGATTTGAAAATTCCATTCTTCATGGAACTAAATTCGAAAAATTTCGTACCCTGTAGTCAGTTAGCAAAAACACACGCAACCATTCCGGTCAACATAGATAACGGACAAGTTATAATACCCGAACTAATCGTTAATAATTATTGTATCCCCGAATCTATAGCGATTGCAAAAAACGGATTTTGTACAATCCCTATAGAAGAAGATCGAGAAATTCAAATTAATTTCTTACAACCAATCGAGGTAGACCCAATAATTAATATTGAAATGAATCAAAAACCTAATTCAAATTTTGTAGATTTAAGTATCTCAAACGTCATTCGCACACAACATTTGAATTCAGAGGAAAAACAAAACATTTTAGGTTTATGCCAAAAATACAAAGATATTTTTTATAACGAAAATTGCGACTTGAGTTTCACCAATGCTGTAAAGCACAAAATTAGAACGACCGATGATGAACCAGTTTACCGAAAATCGTTTAGATATCCCCACCATCTAAAATCGGAAATTCAAAATCAAATTCGAAAATTATTAGACAATAAAATTATTCGTCCAAGTATATCCCCCTTTAGTTCACCCGTATGGATCGTTCCTAAAAAGATCGATGCAAGCGGAAAAAAGAAATGGAGATTAGTTATAGATTATCGAAAATTAAATGATAAGACCGTAGAGGACAAATACCCTCTCCCGAGGATAGAGGAAATTCTCGATAATTTAGGAAAATGTACGTACTTTTCGACTCTTGATTTGGCACAAGGTTTTCATCAAATTGAATTACACCCTGATTCTATAGAAAAAACCGCATTTACGGTAGACAACGGGCACTGGGAATATGTTAGGATGCCCTTTGGGTTAAAAAATGCTCCCTCCACATTTCAACGTGTTATGGACAATGTTTTACGGGAATATCTTTATAAATTTTGTTTTGTTTATATGGACGACGTTGTAATTTTTTCTAAATCTCTCCATGAACATTTAATTCATTTAAATAAAATTTTTGACAAATTCAGAGAATTTAATCTAAAAGTTCAATTAGATAAATCGGAATTTTTGTGCAAGGAAGTAGCGTTTCTTGGTCACATTATTACTCCAAATGGTATTAAACCCAATCCTGAAAAGATAAAAGCTATTCAAGCATACCCCCTTCCTAAATCGGTTAAGGAAATTAGAGCGTTTTTAGGACTAATAGGATATTATCGAAGATTCATTCAAAATTTTGCTAAAGTTGTTCAACCCTTCACTAAATGTCTTAAGAAAGGCGCAAAAATTGACCAAAACAACGGTGACTATTTACAAGCATTTCATAACTGCAAGGAGTTGATAATGAACGCCCCTATATTAACGTATCCCGATTTTAATAAGACTTTTCGTATTACCACGGACTCGTCCAATTTCGCCATAGGTGGAGTTTTGTCTCAAAATAACAAACCAATTGCCTTTTATTCAAGGACGCTAAATAGCGCCGAAAGAAATTACTCAACGATAGAACGGGAATTACTAGGCATCGTTGAAAACACAAAACATTTTAGGCCTTACATTTTCGGAAAACAATTTATAATTGAAACGGATCACAAGCCGCTCGTGTGGTTATTTTCTTTAAAAGATCCGAACTCGAGGTTAGTGAAATGGAGACTAAGGTTAGAAGAATTTGATTACAAAATTCAATACAAGAAAAGGTAAAGAAAATTCGGTAGCAGACGCTCTATCACGAATAGAAATAAACGCCAACGAGACAACGGACGATGACATGCTGGACCTTTTGTCAATGATCCCAAATGTTGAGGATGAACCTGATTTAACAGCTGAAGATCTTGACGAATTATTAGTAGACGGAATTCGCCAGAATGAACCGGAAAATACACAACACACAGCACACGAAGACCCTGTTTTTACAATGCCCATTACGGATAAACCAATTAATCAATTCAATTATCGTATTATTTTAAAGTTAGGAGATCAATTTAACGTGAAATTAGAGAGACCATTTTCAAAACATAATTATATTGTTACAATTAGGAGAGGAAACGAAATACAAAATCTATCAGAAGCTTTGAAGGAAATTATAAACCCAACAAACATGTACTGTATTTACTTTCAAGATGAACTTTTGGAATCAAAATTCTTAACCTTAACAAAACATTTATTTGACAATAAAGTAAAAATTATCAAAAGCAATATCGCTGCAAAAGATTTAGTCAAACCAGATGATCAGTATAACGTAGTTCACGAATATCACTCTAGTAATCATAACGGAATTTTGGAAACTTATATTAATTTAAAATCACGATACTATTGGCCCGACATGAAATCAAAAATCAATCAAGTAATAAACGATTGCGAAACATGTATGTTAAGTAAATACGACAGAAATCCATATAAAGTAAAATTTTCAGGACCCCTACTTGCCAAACGACCTTTTGACATAATTCATATAGATACTTTTAGTTTTGAAGGAAATAAATTTTTAACGATAATTGACCTTTTTTCACGTTACACTCAAGCTTATTTTATTATTGATGGGTCAGGAATATCCATGCTAAATAAATTACGGCATTATTGTTCTCATCACTCATATCCAAGAAAAATAGTTTGTGATGAAGGAAAGGAGTTCAAAAACAAAATTTTTGAAGAATTTTGTTCTTTATTTAAAATTGAGTTACATTTTACAACTAATTACAATAGCTCTTCAAATTCTCCCGTAGAAAGAGTACACTCGACCATTCTAGAAAAATTACGTACTCTTAAAATTCAAAACGAATCGGAAAACCCACAAAATTTAATGATATCAGCTATTTTGATTTATAACCAGTCAATTCATTCTGCTACAGGCCACACCCCCTTTACATTACTTTATGGACCTTTTGAAAATTTAAACGCTCACGCAATCGACATGGACAAAACGGTTTACGAAATTTATAACGAAAAACGTAAAAACGAGATTTTACCTTTTTACGAGCAACTTTATCAAAAACAGCTTAGAAACGGAACTCGGATTTTAGAAAACCGAAATAAAAACAAAGAAACCGATATCGAATTTAATGAACCAACTGCGTTCTTTAAAAAACAACAAATTAGAAAAACGGACCCATGTTATGAGAAAGTTAACGTTACATCGGTTGACAAAAATAAAATTCAAGGAATTCGAGAAAAATCGAAAAGACCAGCAAACACTAATCTTAGGAAAGTTCGCCGTATTAAAAGGAGTTTTCCATTACAGAACCATGGGACTGATCAATCGGATCCAGGGCCTTCAAATAGAAAAGATCAGCACTAGTGGCTATTTCCCTGAAGATCTAGGTTCAACGAAGTTCCTAAATCATTACCACAAATTTTATTTTTATTTTAACATAACCGACTTAGATGTAAGTTATCACCTATTATTAAATAATGTAATTACTTTAGAAACAAAAATTATAAACCCCCTTTCTAGAAAAGTATTCGGCACATTAAAAGATAATTGTAAGTCCATCGAAAATCAGTTGCAGAAATTTAAACACCGTAATAAACGTGGTCTCACTGACATTTTAGGATCCGCGATTAAATTCATCACCGGAAATCCAGATAATAATGATCTGATAGAAATTAATAAAAATTTAGATTCATTGTATAAAAATCAAAATAATATAATTAAACAAATTAATCGGTACACCACTTTCGCTAATCATATTACAGCAAGATATTCAAAAGATCTTCAAATCATTCGGAATGACCTCAACTCATCTCTATCTGCGATAGTTGACATAAACAATCTTCTGTACAACCTACTGGTAGTTGAATATTACAATTTCATAAGTTTAAAATTATTAAACGCTCTCCGGAGTATTGAAAGAACCGTATCATTAGCTTTTTCTGAAATAACTAATTTGGAAATCATTTCTGACTCTGAATTACATGAAATTGTTAATCATTTAAAATTAATTTATAAAAGAACAGAACTACTTGAATTGGATACCTTACACGCTTTCAAAATTTTAGAATTTTCAAAATTTCAAATCGTTTCAACAAAAGATATTATTACATGTATTTTAAAAATACCTATCCTCGATTCCTCACCATTCCAATATACCAGAATTTATCCAATTCCTGACAAACAAAACAATGTGCTGATACCACCAGGCAAATATCATCTACAAGGTACAAGAAGAGAGATCTGGACCGACGAAAAGTGCAAAGTGATTGAAAATCAAATTGTGTGTTTCGAAAAACCGCGAATTAGTGAGTGTTCATTTACAGATTTCAAAAACTGCACGATTGCAATGGCTAATAACAATTACAAACTTTTCACACAACTCCAAAATGGAAAAATTTTAGTTTCATGTAAAATTCGCTTTCATCTTGCTGAAGAATGCAAAAATAATGTTTATAATTATGAAATTATTGACAATGTCTTGGTTTCATCAAAAGATAATTGTAAAATAATAATTGGTGACGATGTTTTTGTAAATACGTTCAGTAATTTTACTTTTGAAAATTCCTTAGTTATAAGTAATATTAATCCTCATAAAACTAATTTGGGTATACAATTACAACAAAAGCATTTGGATGATTTAAAAGACTTAAAAGAGGATTTAAAAATTTTAAGTACTAATAACCATTTTAGTTTAGATCCAATATTGCATGTAACACATTTTTCTTTAACCTTATCAATAATAGTAATATCTTGTATTTCAATCTTACTATTGTATGTATTTAGAAACAGGTTAAAAGATTTTATTTATAATCAAAAATTGAAAGAAAGTTATGAATCAAGGCCAACACCTACTCCCCAAATACACGAGGGCGTGTTATCTTAAGGATGGAGGAGTTATGTTCAATGCTCCCTAGGAAGGATCAACTTCATCGGATGATGCGACTCTTCTTTCAATATAATCATCATTTCTAGAATAAGCTGTTTACTTGCAATATTAATTAAGTTTAAGTCAGTCTTCATATTAGTTTTAAACTAGTGAGGTCTCGAGCCAAGATTTTGTACAAGTTATTTAAAAATAAATAATTTTTAAAAACAGTCTTTTTGGCTCAATAAACATAATTATATTTAATAAGATAAAAAGATATATAATTATATATAATAATTATAAACCAAGAAGACCCCCCTCCCCCCATTATCACAAGAAATTGATAAGAATAATATTAAAGTTTTTTTAATTTAAAAAGTTTTCAATTGCATTTTATAAAAATAACATAATAAATTAATTAAAAATTAATTACGAGAATGATTAATTTTTTTATAAAATTTTGCAACTTGGTGCTTTCAAAATCTTGAGGTAGAACTTCTGTGTCATTATTTAAATGTACAGACTTTTTTTTTAATACTATGAATCACTGGAAAAGTCAATGTTTATGATTTACATATTATATAGTTTATATTTATATATCTATAATTAACGATTTATAAAAAAAATTCTGTTACAAGGTCAGGTTATTCCTTTATAATCGGATATTTTAAAACTTGCATTTCAAATTTTTATCAGAAAATTTAGAATAAATACCCACAATTTATTTACAAAAATTGTCTTAATTGGGCTTTCCAAGCAAATTAAAAGTTAACTATTGTGACGAACTAACAATAACATTTCAAATAATATTATCTGCCGACAACCGCATTATTTGCAATGAGCACATGCAATCTTGCAAAACTATGTGTTTACATAACTATTTTACGTCTATTGGATCATTTTAACCCTTGGAGTTGTTCACTCCGATTTTTAGTTAAATTTGACAAACTAAAAAAAATAGAGAATTTGTTTACATCGCGAATTAGAAGTTTTTTATTTCTTTTTTTTTTAATTTCTTATTTTAATTTAAATGTTTTAATTTAAATGTTTTAACAGTAATTAAAGAATAAAATATCAAGTGCTAGCTTTCTTTAGACGTGGAAAATAAAAACTATTAAACTGATATCTTTTTCATTTTTATCCGTTATAATAAGAAGCAGGAATCTAAAATAAATCAGTTTTTCATGCTATATTTTCTTATGTTCGGATCGGCTTTTGGTCACCCGGTATATTATAAACCAAAAAAATATTTTAAAAAGAAATAAAAATGTTTTTAAAGAAATACTAACTTATAATATATGGTGGAATGGGTATACTACTACATAAAACTTATATTGAAGAAATTAATAAAATTAATTATGTTAACATAATATGTTATTTTTATTATATATTAAATTATTAAATATATATATTAAATATGTTAACATAATTAATTATGAAGTGTAGGTAGAAATTACACATTACACATCTTAGCTTGTTAAATAGGTACGTTTACTGGCGTCAGGCAATTTCTAGATTCATCATTCCGAGGTTGGTCCTTTCCCACTTTCTTCTAACTGTAATTACTATAGTAATTTCCTTCAATCAATGGCAATACTATAATACAATTAGTGGCATTGGGAAATTCCATAAACTCGTGATATTAGGAGATGTGATCGCATATTTGCTTTAATGGTTATTTAGAAATTTAAAAAAATGTTAATCATAATAAGATCTACATACGCATAATCCCTAAACAGCCTTTGCATCTAGTTTTCATTTGATTACTTCCGCAAGTTTGTATATTTACATGAGATACCAATTTTAAAATTAACATTTTATCAAGGATTTCAAACATAATGTTAGTAAAGTCATAATAAAAACAAGCAATAAATAATGTATTGTATTACCTATTTTGATTTACAGCAAAAAATAATTTTCAGAAGTAGTCTAGTACGCTTTGTGTTTGTGAATATTTAAAATTATACCTTGGCCACGCTACCAAGTTAATGATTTATTATTATTAAGGAGTAACGTCACAGTATAATATTTAAATTTTACAAAGAAAATGAGTTACAAAAGGTTTTATGGGTGGGAAGATTCTGTAAGACTTCGGTAAAAGGATTATACCAGGATTATATCATTCGATACTAATTAAAACTTTTATCGCGGTTTTCTCAAAATGGGCAAATCGATAACTTGACTAGATCTGCGTTGATTCATTTAAAACATTTTACTGTAAATTCAAAACTATATCTTACACAGACGTACGGATTTTTCATTTTGTTAAAAAAAATTTAAAATTAAATAAAAAACCTTTTTGTGATGTTTTTACATTAAAAAATAAAAATAAACATTTTTTTTCAAAAGTGCGCCATTAAAACAAAAGCGGAATTTTGATATTTTTGTACGTACTTCTATAGCTATTGTACCTATAGATAAGATATTTCAAAAATTTATATTAGTATTTTGTTCTAAATCAAAAACTGTAAGAGTGAGTGGTTCGCTTGATGGACAACTTTCTGAAAAGGCGTCTGCACTCAAAAAATGGATATATTACCGTGACAAAGATTTTGCCATAACAATAAATAATATTTTAGTTACAAAATGTTTTCTTGCTACAAAAAAACTTCTAAAAAAACCTACTAGGAGTATTCACACTGGATCGTGTATTGGTGTTGTATTTATACACCGTTTTAATATCCTAGCAACGTCTAGTAATACACAACTTTACTTGGCGTTGCTAAGGATTAATACAACGGTGTAGAAATACAAGGGATATACACGTCAGTGTGAATACCCCTATACTAACTTGTTCAAGTAACTATTTATGTATTAAACGAAATAATATTTATTTGTTAAGGCGTTTCTTCTAGGAGAATAAAAACCCCTTTAGAGTGTAGTACAATAATTATTATAGGTATAAATGCATTATGTAATCATTAATTTTCTGTAAGTTATATACTCGTATAACCTTGTTTAAACATGCAATATTAAAATGCAAGTGATTATAAACAAACGCACAAATATCATAGAAATTTAAAATTTAATTATACTTTGTCCTACTAGGTATTAAATTAATTTTATGATGCTTAGTTAAATACTTATTTAAAAGAAACATATTCCATAACAATCTTATAAAAATATGATTTACATTATTATTATATTATATTTTGATGTGCATAATACTCGGAATAATGTATAATACATTTTGGATAGCTTACATAATCTACTTAACTTACAATGTGATAGTTCAATATCCAAGTGCATTTAAATTGTTTTTGCAAGTTTCAATAATGATTAAATAAAATTTACCTTGTTTCTACCACTCTGTATTATACATATAATTATGTTTATTAAGCCAAAAAATTTGTTTTTAAAAATTATTTATTTCTCAAAACTTTTACAAAATCTCAGCGTGAGACCTCACTATAGTTACAAACCAATATGAAGACTGAACTTAAAGTTAATTATTGTTAAAAGTAAACAGCTTATTCTAAAACTGATGATATATTGAAAGAAGAGTCGCATCATCCGATGAAGTTGATCCTTCCTAGGAAGCATTGAACATAACTCCTCCATCCTTAAGATAACACGCCCTCGTGTATTTGGGGAGTAGGTGTTGGTTTTGATTCATAACTTTCTTTCAATTTTTGATTATAAATAAAATATTTAGCCTGTTTCTAAATACATACAATAGTAAGATTGAAATACAAGATATTACTATTATTGATAAGGTTAAAGAAAAATGTGTTACGTGCAATATTGGATGTAAACTAAAATCGTTATTACTTAAATTTTTTAAATCGTCTTTTAAGTCTTTTAAATTATCCAAATGCTTTTGTTGTAATTGTATACCCAAATTAGTTTTATAAGGATTAATATTACTTATAATTAAGAAATTGTCAAAAGTAAAATTGCTAAACGTATTCACAAAAACGTCATTGCCAATTATTATTTTACAATTATTTTTTGATGAAACTAATACTAATACTAAAATTAATTTTGGTAATAGCGTCCATATTTAAATTTATTTTTGGTTTTTCTTTTTTTGTGGGAATATTGGACTTTTTTAAAAAATTTTTAAATAATTTACGTTTCGAGGAGATTTATTTCCTCTTCCTCAGAATCTAAAATACAAATTGATCGTGAACATAAAGATAACAATGTTACAGAAAAAACTTACTACTTAAAATTAAACTATAAATGTTATAAATATTTTAAAAAACATATTTTTTACGTTATTTTTAAATTATTACAGCTAAAAACAAAATTCACTAGGCAGAAGCTTTCTATATATTTGACCTACGAGGGAGCTCGATGACACCGCTATATATTTTACTTAATCCCATGGTGTCTTCTCTAAAATTAACACAATCGTGCGTTTTTATGTAATACATTTCACTAATATTTCTTTTAGTGAAATTGTTTTTGAAATCCAAAATTTTTGTTTGTTCAAACCGGAACTTATGACCAGTTTGCTTGATATTTTAAGAAACAACAACTACCCAACAAAGTACATTAACCTACAATGGCAGAAACTTAACAGAGAAGAGCTGAAATTAGTTCTAACATAAATCCCAACAACACAAAACACTACTGTAGGTTTCCATATATAAAAGGCTTGACTGAGAAAATAGAATTACTTTTAAAAGAACACTGTTTACTAGGTACTTACAATCTCCAAAATAATTCAATCTTATTAAGTAAATTAAAAGACTCAACACCTAGTGACCTAAAGTCTGAACTTGTTTATAAAATTCCTTGTGGTAATTGTGATAAATGTTACATTGGCCAAACAAAACAATGGCTTAAGAAGAGATTATCCCAACACAAGAATGATTGTAAGAAGATCGATTTAGAAGGTACCCGTGGAATCAGTAATTCAGATGGTAAAACTGCACTAACTTTACACCACCAGCAAACTGGTCATAAGTTCCGGTTTGAACAAACTAAAATTTTGGATTTCGAAAACAATTTCACTAAAAGAAATATTAGTGAAATGTATTACATAAAAACGCACGATTGTGTTAATTTTAGAGAAGACACCATGGGATTAAGTAAAATATATAGCGGTGTCATCGAGCTCCCTCGTAGGTCAAATATGTTGACATGAGCCGTGATAGATACAAAATTTGAAAATTTCCACAATTGAAAATTTAATTTAATGATTTCTTAAATTTGAATGTTTTTAACTTTTGCTTGGACGAATGAAATTATTTGCAGTCATTTGTTGCACTAATAGTTATGGTGCGCAGAAACATAATTTTATAGGTGGATTCTTTGTTCCGGAACCTGAAAGAGTTGGATTAATCAAAGATGAAAAAGCGTTTAATTTTAGAAAAGTAATTATTTTTATGTTTTGTTTTCTTACCTAATTTTAAATTAAAGTGTTGTGCGGTGGTAGCAGACTGCAATAGTTGGTACTCCTTAGAACTAGAAGATAGTGTAATAATTTATTGTGTGGTAACTTCGAAATGTTAAATTTGGCAATGGATTCCTCAAATTTAGCGGGTGAGATTGACCAATGGGCATTCGACACGAGTTTCCAAATCTGAAGAGGACAGGAAGTGAAAATTAGAAAGGATGGATAAGAAGGTTGAGGACGATGAGCGATGATGGAGTCGTAAGCTCAACCACATCGTCGTAGATTTTCTGATGTTGGATAAATTGAATAATTTGCAAGTAGTTTTACAATAATGTTGACCAACTAAAAAGAGAATTGTGAGTGCAATGATAATTTCATGTGATGGGATGATTGAAGAAACATCGAAAAGGCGACTTACCTGTCATGCTGTATAATATGGTCGACCATTTTGTTAAGTCATGGATATGAATTTTATATGGCTCAATTTTGGCTTCTTTGGAATATCTTGTTGGTAAATAGTTTTTCAATTCTTTATTATGAACGTTTTCAACAATTGTTTTCAACAATTTCGTTACAATGCAATTTAAGGATTTTGAGGTTAAATAAGATACCCGCTATGGAAAATTTGAATGTTCGTGTGCAGTTGATAATTGGTTTGTCTTACTTTGCTAATTGAATTCACTGAAACTTTTATAATCACTATTCCATTTTGTTCGGTTATAAAGAAGATTAATTAATGTGTTTAACTTTTCGATGTGTTACATGCGCGTTAAGTAGTTGCTACCAATTTCGTATCAGTGGTTCCAAAACTACTATAAATTTAAACTATTTGATTCGGCGACAGACTTAAATTTAAATGAGAACAATTTATAATTTTTTTTGTACAAATTTATTTCAGATTTATAAAATTTTATTGAACGCTATAATTGTCTTACAAGTTGTAGAAATTATTTGGAAATTAAATGTGTAAATTTGTAGGACAATTATGTGAAATATTTGATATTCCAACTGAGTTAAATGATATTAACAATAAGATTACGTTTCATTTGTGTAATTCCTTTAGATTTGAATACAACATTCGTCTAAGTAAAGATTTGTTCATTCCCTGCATTTGTGTTTTATTTTAGTTGGGAAAATTTTCAAAGTTTTAATTGAACTCACTATCTGGGAGAGTCTTTCATTGTAAACTCCGACTATCAAGCTACGGACCTCTTTAGCGCTTGTTTTTCAGAACACGACAATATAGAAAGCTTCTGCCTAGTGAATTTTGTTTTTAGCTGTAATAATTATAATAATTTAAAAATAACGTAAAAATTGTGTTTTTTAAAATACTTATAACATTAAGGGTGACTTGTATAGATCTAGTTTAAAATTTTAAACTGCAGATTAACCAATCACAATAGTCAAAATCCGAGTTTAAACCATAGTTACCGGTTAAACTTGGACTATACAAGTCAACCTTATAGTTTAATTTTAAGTAGTAAGTTTTTTCTGTAACATTGTTATCTTTATGTTCACGATCAATTTGTATTTTAGATTCTGAGGAAGAGGAAATAAATCTCCTCGAAACGTAAATTATTTAAAATTTTTTTAAGAAAGTCCAATATACCCACAAAAAAAGAAAAACCAAAACTAATACTAAAACTAATAAAAGTCAATAATTTCATAATTATAATTTCATAATTATTTCTTAATTTCATAATTATTTCTGTATTCTTCAGCAAGATGAAAACGAATTTTACATGAAACTCAAATTTTTCTATTTTGGAGTTGGGTGAAAAGTTTCTAATTGTTATTAGCCATTGCAATCGTGCAGTTTTTGATATCTGTAAATGAACACTCACTGCTTCGCGGTTTTTCGAAACACACAATTTGATTTTCAATCACTTTGCACTTCTCGTTGGTCCAGATCTCTCTTCTTGTACCTTGTATCAGCACATTGTTTTGTTTGTCAGGAATTGGGTAAATTCTTGTATGGAATGGTGAGGAATCGAGGATAGGTATTTTTAAAATATATGTAATAACATCTTTTATTGAAACAATTTTAAATTTTGAAAATTCTAAAATTTTGAAAGCATGTACGGTATCCAATGCAAGTATAGTTCTGTTCTTTTATAAATTAATTTTAAATGATTAACAATTTCATGTAATTCAGAGTCAGAAATAATTTCCAAATTAGTTATTTCAGAAAAAGCTAATGATACGGTTCTTTCAATACTCCAAAAATCGTTTAATAATTTTTGAACTTATGAAATTGTAATATTCAACTACCAGTAGGTTGTACAGAAGATTGTTTATGTCAACTATCGCAGATAGAGAAGAGTTGAGGTCATTCCGAATGATTTGAAGATTCTTTGAATATCTTGCTGTAATATGATTAGGGAAAGTGGTGTATCGTTTAATTTGTTTAATTATATTATTTTGATTTCTATTCAATGAATCTAAATTTTTATTAATTTCGATCAGATCATTATTATCTGGATTTCCGGTGTTGAATTTAATCGCGGATCTTAAAATGTCAGCGAGACCTTGATTTTTCTCGAATTCCTTGAATTTTATTTTTGTCAACTGATGTTACGTTAACTTTCTCATAATATGGGTATGTTTTTCTAATTTGTTGTTTTTTGAAATACGCAGTTGTTCATTAAATTCGATATCGGTTTGTTTGTTTGTGAAGCTTGTCCAATGACATCTTGCTTTAAATATTGCCATAGATTTTTTTGCCTTAACTTTTTTACCTAGACCAATTTATCGTAGAATATTTTTCCTTAGCCTATTCTACCACTTATATCCTTATATCTCACTCTTATTCTTATATCATTCCTTGTAATGGATCACAGACTCTCAACTACTCTCCGAGAATAAAAAATGACTTTCTTTGTTCCTGAAGACACTCGGCATTTGATATTTGCTCTTTACTTATTATTAAAAATATTAAAGTCAAAGAACGGACCAATAGTATGGCGTAAAGCATAAATCCACAGTCTGTGAAGCGGAAAGCCGGCGCTGCTCTATACCTGGTCGCACCGATTGAAAAGTATAAGAGAAAAGATAATTGTAGAATAGTACTAATGCACCTTATGAAATCGATTATACAAATTTACAAAAAGTGATTTCAACCTTATGTTATTGGATATTGCTTATTACGTGTCATGGTGTGAATCCCAATTGGTTGAAAGAATACAATGTCCAATCAGGTGAGAATATGAATGGAATATGTGGCATTACATGCATCCGATATACTATAAGTTACTAATGCAGTTTTCTAACGGTTACTTTTCAAAGGTGATCTACTGATTATTCTAATATCGCATAGTTTAACTTTGCATGTTATATTTATAGAACAAATACCAAGAGTTAGATATCTCAGACGCAAGAACGAATCTCTTCCGATTGACACAATTTTTATTCTTACTCGTTACTGTGGAAACCAAGATTCTTAAAACAACTCAATTACAACATTAATATCTTTATGATGATAAGAGCAGTTATGCGAATTCCCCATTCATTTTCAACTTTCAAATGGTAAAGAAGTTTAATGGTTAGTGATTTTATATTGATAATAATAATAATTTTAAGTGAAGTAAAAAATCATTAAATTACACATATACAGTAAACTCTCGATTATCCGTGGGCGGTTTATCCACTTTGCGGATTATCCGCGGTGGCTGTAGAAGGCATTTTTATAAAAAAAGAAGGTTTTTTCGTAAATCACAAATATAACATATAGAAATAAAATCACTGTTTTCCGGATATTCGTATAGTTTTTCATATTGTTTAACCATTAATCGGCAATTTTGCGGCTTATCCGCGAAATTCGATTATCCGCGGTATCCACGCCAGTCAATCCCGCGGATAATCGGGAGTTTACTGTAGTTACAAAATTAATAAAAGTGGCTTTAGTAGATCTTACACAAATTTTGTATAAATTAGTTGAAGGTTTCACCTCGTCTAGCCTAGCCCGACAATACAAGGTCGCCTACCACAGCTAAACACATTTATGAAAACCATAACAGTAACCATACAATGCAAACAGTGCATATTTGAATAGTGCAAATAATACTTCATTAGAGTCAATACTAATTGGTTTAAGTACACCACCACTTTCCAATTCAGAAATGGACTTAATTGAACCGGAAATTAAAAATTCTCGTCCAACTATTCATCTAACTATTCCAATAAACAATTCTGAAAATGACACCAATTCAATAAATCCTATCAATGAAGATGAATCTTTTTTAAAGAGTGGAATATCTTCATTTACAAGCAGGCCTGTATCGCCAACTAGTCAAGGTGACGATCCAGCAAAGACTTCTGTAGAAGGACCTAATGTTAATATCTACCAACATAAAAAAACTTTAGCTCAAGGAATGATGGATTTGGCCCTATTTTCTGCAAATGCTAATCAACTGAGATACGTTTTGGAGAGTGATGATACCAACCGATTTTATAAATCTGGAATTGGTTTAATTTCTGTTAGTTTAATACTTCAAGTAAGTATACTTTTAAATGTTTACTTTTGTTTATACTTATGTAGTCGTAAATAACATTTTAAATTTTTTGACGTCTTCAGGAAATTATTTTTACTTTACCAAACCTTATTATTATTAGTATCGGAAAGTGTTGTAAACAATAAAAGTACGAAGTTTAAGTTTTGATAAATTTGCATTCTTGGAAATCCTAAAATTAAAACTTGTAAGAATTTTACAACCAAATTTTATGTTAGCTACTATTGTTATTTTGAGAATTAAAGTTAATTTTTGGAGAAATTGGTTCACGCAAACATGAAGCTCTCTAATGGATTAACCAAATTTTACTGATTTTTTTAAAAATTGTTATTTTATTTTATGCAATTTATATTGATGACATACTGTGAACACCGGACACCGTCGCGGAGTTATTGAGGTGGCAAATAACAGAGAAATATAATTTTATATTACATAAGCATACATTATAAACTACATTTAGGGGTTAAAGTTATTAGATATAGAATTTTCCTTTTTATTTGCGACTAAATTTATGTTTTCATATTTTTAGGTTGCTGTTGGAGTCGGCTTAATTTGGAATTCTCGTTTCAATGTCGAAAATACGAAAGAAATGTGCATCGCAAATAAGATCAGCAACTTCACAATTATTGGAATATTTTTAGTCACAGTCATAAACGTTTTTATTTGTGGTTTTGGAGTTACAACTACACCACCTATAGCATTGCCGGCCAATTAAGCAAAACAATATTTAAAAAAATAATTTTTTTTATCATAATGATGTACAAAATATAGAATATGTGGGGATAACGAGAAAGCTGGGGTTTGGCATTTGGTATAATTATTATGTTAATATTGGAACTAATAAATCTTTTGTGTGTTTGATAATAATAGAACTCCATCCTCTTCCAGTCGTGCATCGAGACAAGCAGAAATTAAATAATCTTTTAAAAATGTAAAGTCAACAGAAACATCTTATTATCAACTGCTGTAAATAATAGTGACTTCTCAATCAATGACTTTTTGGTTAATCATAACATAAAAAATATTAGATAGCTTGGTTTTGATGATTTTCTTTCAGTAGTAATCGATATGAATTCTCACATTACATCCATTTCTAGGAGTTGGTTGCTAGTTGCTACACACTTTTCCTTCTTTTGATCTCGATCTTTACATACCTTAATATTTTTTTTTTTTTAATCTGGAACTAATAAACTTCACTGAAAATAATTTTGTACTGAAAACATTTACCACATTCATATTTTTAACGCGTACAGATGGGAAGCATTTAAAAATGTAAATGCACATTTATGACGACGATAATAACCAAAGATAAGAAATAAACGTAGGTATGATCAACTCATGAAAGTCGATAGAAGAACTATTTAAGGGGAAAGGTAGCTAACGCGGGTCCGAAAATACAAATTTTACGATTGAAACCTCGATGAATTCTGAAAGAGTATATATTAAATAAGAGAATTAGCTATGACGGAATGCCTTAAATGCACCTGTTTTTTCAAAAATCGAATTTAAAAAAGCTTGATTTTCGAAGGTTAAACGCTCGTGAATGGTTAATCAAGTTCGTTCGTTCGAGGTACGTGCGCTCCTATACATAAGAGTGTAGCTGTTGACAAGTTTGTCAGTAACTCTTACGCTACGGTAGGAATGCGTTCTCCTTTTTTATTAATTAAAAATTTTAATTTAAAAATTTAAAATTACTTCAGAAAAGGGTTACTTAAACTTAACGAACGGTAGTTACTTTTTCGCGTGAATCCGACTCTTGCGAGGGTGATTTTGATCAAAATGACAACTAATTTAAAAATATCCCTAGGCCCGTGGGTCAAGGAAATGGTGGATCTTTGAGAGGTGAAACTCGTGAGAGTGGATTTTTAACGCAGGGTAGTTGTGCAAAGAAAAATCGACTTAAAGCACCCCTCGCTGCGCTCGGGCGCTTTAAGCCATTTTTCCAGCACATGTACTATTCGGAAAGGTGGTTGTGCAAGGAAAAATCGACTTAAAGCACCCCTCGCTACGCTCGGGCGCTTTAAGCCATTTTTCCCGCACATTTAGGGTTGAAAACCATGATTTTCGTTCGGAGTGCACTGTTACTGCATCGCAATGCAAGTGTCGCTCCCACTCTGCGCAAAGCTAAGACCAGTTAAACGTGCACGTACCGCCAGGAGAATGAACTGAATGAATTGATTCACCAATACCGAGCGACTTTGCTTTAAAATTTACTGTGAAAATCGAAGTTTTTAAATTCGATTTTTGAAAAAACAGGTGCATTTAAGGCATTCCGTCATAGCTAATTCTCTTATTTAATATATACTCTTTCAGAATTCATCGAGATTTCAATCGTAAAATTTGTATTTTCGGACCCGCGTTAGTTACCTTGAACCGACTCGCTTTAACTTCACTTTAATTGTAATATAATTGTAATAATTTATTATATTGTAATAATTTACAATTATTACGTATTGATATTTATTTACAAATCAACGTCTTCATTCGAGCATCTATGATCCCAGAGTCCCCAAGCTACCCCTCGACCGCAGGAAGGTACCCTTACCCTAGTGACCATCCCCTTCCATCTCGAGCCCCCGAGGCTAGCATTTGTAACTTATTCGTCATCAAGAATTAAAATAGCTAACAATAATTTATACTTGAACACAGATTATAAGTAATAGTAAGCCTAACAATTGCATAATGGTTGAAAATAAAATTAAACACCTTATGGTTTTTTTTTTTTTTTATAATAATGTTTATTACCGGCTCAACAATACATAAATTGTTATACACAGTATTTGTAATATTAGTCAATAATAAAAAAGTATCGAGAACAATTCTCCTTTATGGGCAATAGATATTTTTAGGCATTCTTCTTTTCAAACGCGTGTGTATGTTTTCTTCTCCAATTGAAAAGTGGATGGCTCCTTCACAGGTTTCAAGTCGTGTGTAAAATCGCGTTGTCGTTGTTTTGATATATTCATGGATTGTTGGAGTTTGTAGTTCGTTATGAAGTTGTTCGTTACGTAGATACCATGGAGCATTTGTTATTATTCTTAAAATTTTGTTTTGAAATACTTGCAGTTTTTTAATAGTTGTCGGGGAAGTGTTGCCCCATACTTCACACCCATACATTAATAGTGGTCTTATTAATGATTTATACAGCAATAAAGAGCACTTGATACGAAGCTTCGATTTTCTGTTTATTATTGGATAAAGTTGGGCAAGTCTTGCATTGGCTTGTTGCAATTTAATATTAATGTGATACTTCCAACTGAGACGATGATCAAGATAAACTCCTAAGTACTTAACTGCGCCTTCTTTTGGGTTCCATGATATTGATTTATTGTTTATATTGATAGTTGGAGGTTGGTTGACTCGCCTTAGTGTAAATATTTTGGTTTTGCATTTGGTTTCGTTCAATGAAATATTCCATGGTGAGAGCCAACTACAAAGTAAATCGATTGCGGATTGCAGTTTTTTGATTGCTTCATGAAGAGACCAGTCTTGGCTAATAACTGCTGTGTCATCAGCAAACATTGCTAAGTCTGCATCAGTTTGAGGTATATCGCTCACATATATATTAAATAAGATTGGTCCCAAAATGCTACCTTGTGGTACACCTGATAATATTTGTTTGGATGTTGATGTAGTATTATTGATATTTACATGAAAGGACCTGTCATCTAAAAAAGAGAACAATATAGATTTGATGTATGATGGTATTTCTAATAGGAGTATTTTATATTTTAGTCCATCCAGCCACACACGATCAAATGCCTGGGCAATATCCAAAAAGGCTACAGCGGTATATTGCCTATTTTCATATCCCCTCTCAATTATTTCAGAAATTCTTGCAAGCTGATGGTTTGCGCTATGTCCTTTTCGGAATCCAAATTGGAAATGTGGAATGATGTTTCTTCCATGCATGTTTTCTTCGAAGCGAGCCAAGATAATTCTTTCCAAAACTTTCGAGAGGGTACACAATAGGCTTATAGGACGGTAGCTGTCAAGATTTTTCTTAGCCTTCCCTGGTTTTTGAAATAATAATATTTCTGCATGTTTCCATTCCGTCGGAAAATATCCAATCTGTAAACAGCCATTAAAGAGTGACGCCAGGAAAGCTAGGAATTTTTTTGACAGGTTCTTGAGTATAATATTTGGTATTTGATCAGGACCAGGTGATTTTTTTGTTGGGAGCGATTCAATGATTTGTTTGATTTCAGATGGAGATGTGGGTTTGATTTTATCAGGAATGGGATAGTTAGCTTTTAGAATACAAGATATTTCATTACGAAAATCATTGTTGTTTGTATTAGATGTTGGTGAGAAAACATTACTTAGGTGTTCAGAGAATATGTGACACTTTTCAGTATCTGTGTAAAATTGTTGTCCATCTACAGTTATTGGAGAAATTGTTTCCTTTTTTCGTAATATTCTTTTGGTTGTTTTCCACATTCCTGGATCATTCGGTTGTAATTCTTCGATGTGACAGTTGTATGAATCTAGTCGCAATTGATCGAGCTTACTTTTGATTTGGTGTGTTAACCTGTTTAACATGTTTTTTGTTTGTGCATTTCTGGTTCTCTGGTAGTCTCTTCTAGTTTTATTTTTTAGTTCTATTAGATCTAGAATATAGGTTGGAGTTCTTATAAAGTTAGTCGGATGCTTGTTGTTGGAATTCGGCTGTGTAGCTTTTTTGACACAATCGCTTATATTACTCGTGTAAGTTTTTATTAGTAAATCAATATCTTCTTTAGTGGTAATTTTTGGACAAGAAATTTCATTGTCAAGCATAGTTTGGAATTTTTTCCAGTTTACTTTACCATTAATGAGACGTGGGGTAAGCGGTATATAATGTGGTGTGCTTATAAATTGCAATAAAACAGGCAGATGATCCGAATCCAATTCCGTTAAAACCGTTTGAGTTAAGGTTTTATTAAAATTTTTTGCAATTACAATGTCCAAGATGTCAGGCAAATGATCAGATCTATAGGGAAAGTAAGTATGTTCGGTAGGAGCTAGAACTTCAATTGCTTCTTCAGCTAGGATATCAAAAAGTTTTGTTCCCGCGGGATTATTGCATCTGCAACCCCATATTTGGTTTTTGCTGTTTAGGTCGCCTATTAGGAGTGTCGAGTTATCATTGGCAAAAATTTTTCTTATATCTTGATTAAGAAGAGGCTTATTTGGTTGCTTATATACACTTAGTATATTTAATAGGCTAGAATCTTGAAGTTTTAGTTGAATTCCCGTTGTTTCGAGGTTACTGCAGTTTATATCTAATAGTCCACAATGATGGATGTTATATTTGACAAGTACTGCAACTCCTCCGGCTGCAAAATCTGTTATACGGTCCGATCGATATACATGATATCCTGGAATCTTAAATTGTGTATTTTTAATTAGATGAGTTTCAGAAATACAAGCTACTGTGACATTATGTCTTGATAGAAAGTCTATTAATTGATTACGTTTTTCTTTGATTCCGTTTGCATTCCAATTTAGGATTGTTAATTTTTGGAGAGGGAGTAGGTTATTTTTGGCCTAGGAATAAGTGGGGGAGGATTTGATTAAGGAAAAATGTTTTGATAGTATCTATATAAGGAGTTATGAGGTTAAGAAGGAAGGATAATATATTATCAAGTATTGATGACGAGGATGAAGAAGGGAAAGTTGGGGTTGTTGATGGATGTGGGAGAGGTTTTTGTGATGCGGCTTTTGCATAAGTATAGGTGTGATCGTTTGCAGTAGGATTTGATCTTGTTTGTGACTGTTGTTCGTTGCTTTTATTTGTTAGTGCAGTTGTAAAGGTAGGTTTGTAGCCATGTTGCTGACGTTGAATTTCAATGTGGTATTTACATTTCCTGTAATTTGCCGGATGCTCTTCTCCGCAATTAACGCACATTGGTTTGATATTCACTGGCTTTTTACAATCTTTATAGGAATGATTTCCAGTGCATTTTATGCACCTGAATTCCATTTGGCAATAATTTTGGGTGTGCCCATATCGTTGGCACCTGTGACACTGTGGAATGTTTTGGGTACTTCTTCTGAGCTCTACTGCTACTATTGAGTATTGCAGTTTTTCCATATTGAGAATTTTTTTTGCCTGCATCGTTATTAGTTAGGTCAACAGCTACTACTTGCGTTGGTTCACGATATTTGTTAAAAGTCGAGTAGCTTTAGTAACGGGATAATTTAAAGTTTGTAGTTGAGACTCAATTTCTTCGTTTGTTAGCGATATTGGTACATGTTTTATTACAACTGATAGTAATTTATTTGTTGGGTCTTGATAGGAATAGTAGTTAACTTTATTTTCTTTATAGAATGTTGTCAATTTTCTATAATCTTCAATTTCTGTTAAATTTATTCGAACTCGACTTGCGCCGGTTGTTGTGGTGAATTCACCCTTAATTATTTTTTTAATGTCGGAAGTAATTTCGTTATAATTATTTGGCGCTGGAAGAAAGATTGGGGGAACTCTAATTTTGGGCTTAGTTGGTGTTTGTAGAGTTGTGGAATTTGAAGGAAAGGCGTCACTTACCTTGTTGTTTAAGTTTGTCAGTGGGTAGTATCTGTTTTCTTTGATGATTTTTTCTTGTGTCCAGAGGTAGCGTTTTTGAGGTTCATCTGGTTGAGGTGATCGATCGTCAGGTTTGCGTTTTTTGGATATTTTGACGGTGGAGTCATCCATAATTATGTCGTCTATGTCGTCGTCCATGTTGATGTTAATGTTGTAAAGGCAGCACTAGAAAGTGCGCCGTCAATTTGGTCTCAATGTTCCAATTTTGTGATTAAAAAGTTCACTTTAAAAAAAAAAAAACAAAACTATGTTTGTATTAACTCAATATGTAACTCTTATCAACAATTAAATATTGCTGTGGTGCACTGATACTAGAGCGCTCGATAAACATGCGTTCAATATCGTAGTCAATACGCGACTCACCTTATGGTTTGATTTGACTAATTTTAACAAAAATAGTTGGTTGACAAAATAATAATCAAATAGACTTATTTTTCATGTAGTTCTTCATTTTGTTGTGTGACAATTTTTTATTAATTGTAATGACTATTTCACTCAGCTGTCATTAGACCAATGGAATTAAAAACAACGAAACATTCAACCAATAGCAATCGAATTGCATCGACAATTTTTTTTATTAACTTCAATATTTAAATAATACATATTATCTACTTAATAAACTTGAAGAAACTTGTGTTTTTAGCAGTAATTGAAATAGTCTAAATAAATATCCTCTCGTGCATTTCAAATTAGTATACAATTTTTTTTCGCTTTTTACTTATGCGTTTGTTGCTTTTACAATTTTCCCGACTCGTAAATTCGTGAGCTCAAAAAAATTGTCGACAATTTTAAATGCACTTGGGATATTGCATATGACAATTATCTTTTGTTTTAATCTATCATTAAGGTTGTTTAATTCAACAAAAGTAATGATATTGTAACTATTTATTTTGTTTGAATTAACCCATACTATTTCTTTGAGTGTAGTGTTGAAGCACTTTTCCAAATTAAATTAAACCTATGTTAATTTGCTACAATGTTTATTCTTAATTTGTTCTTACACGTTTTATAACTTAAACTGTACTACTGATACCATGTGGAGTTCTCCACGAGGTTACCTTGGTTAACGGTAAACCTCCCTAAGCCTTACGGTACTTAGTACGGTACTACCTGATAAGGGGTTCTCAACACACCTCCCCACCTGAAGATTAATTAACGGATAAACAAGCCGTTAATTAATTGTACAAAAAAAAAATAATAATAATCAAAAAAAAGGATAAGATACAAAATAAAAAAAATAATAAAAATAAAAACAAAAAAAAAAAATAATAGTACAAAATTACAAGAGATATATACAGACGATCACATAATTAATTAAAACAACAAAATAATATATACATAATAGATACATAATAAATAAGGAGTCAGCAACAATTTCACTTCCAAAAATTTTCTTTCTTCTCAACACAATTTATTGTACGTATTTCATTACTAATTCTCAATTCACTTCCAAAAATTTTCTTTCTTCGCAACACAATTTATTGTACGTATTTCATTACTAATCCTCAATTCACTTCCAAAAATTTTCTTTCTTCGCAACACAATTTATTGTACGTATTTCATTACTAATCCTCAATTCACTTCCGGAGCAATTCAAAACTAACAACGCACATGCCTCCCGTGCATGAACCTCATCGTGGTGATGATGGCGATTACCGTCTTGATCGAATTATATATTTTTTTCAACGGATTGGACCTTCTTAGAAATACCTGCAGCTGCCAGATCATCCAAACGTGAACACTTTCACATTTCCACAATTACCCCGGTGGACAACTTGGACTTTGATAATTTCATGGAGCGTCTTATCCAGAGTTTAAATTTAACATAACTCTTTATGCATAAGGTTTACAACTAAAGTTTTAAAACTTTTCTTCTTTTGAACATTTACGCAGCCAAGTAGATCTAACTTATCTGGCCATTACGCAATTTTGCATTACTATCCGAAACAAGGTTAATTTTAGAGCTATATGGATGGAATATAGGATATAAACAATGGAATGAAAAGGAAATAATATATGCTATTGGAAGATTTTATATTTAATGAAATGAAAATTTAATTTACTTTAATATTCGGGATTTTATAGTAATTGTTAGGAGATTCAAAGTGAATAATAATTTATTATAATTGTTAATTTGAAAAAGTTTCTTTTCGCGGTAAAATCGTTTGAGTAAAAATTAAATGTTTTGTTGCTTCGTTCGACTAACTTCAAGTTTAAAAAAAAATATAATATAGAATTTAAAATAATTAGAGTCAACTGAATATTACTATATGTGTACATGTGACTAAATTTAAAATTTCACGAATTAATTTACAGACTGATTATGGAGGGGGGGGGGTCATCCTCTTCCCTTAGTACAACCGGCTTAATAAGATCGTGATGATAAGTAGCACATTTGTTCTTTCTTAATCTTAATTTCAAGGTATTGTTGTCGTTTACTTTAACAATTTCATATGGTCCCCTGAAATTTTGGCTTAGTTTTTTGGTAAGACCAGGTTTAACTTGTTTATTTTTGATGTAAGCAAATTCACCTGCTTTAAATTTATTTTGTTTGACTTTATGCTTTCGATCATAGTAATTTTTTGACTTTTCTTTGTTCTGAATGAGATGCAAACGTGCCAACTCGTATGATTTATTAAATTTAAGTTTCAAATTGGAATGATAATCTTCGTATGAATATCGAAATTCCGGCACAGAAGAAAGTGAATTGGGTATATAACTTTTACGGCCAAATATTAATTCAAAGGGTGTAAACCCTGTGGAAGAATGAATATGGTTATTATAGGTGAACATTGCTAAACTAACATATTCATCCCAATCATTTTGATTTTGATTAATATAATGTTTTAGATATTCTTTAAGGGTAAGATGACTTCTTTCGAGAGCGCCGTTAGTTTGGGGATGATAAGGGCTACTAAAGACGTGTTTAATTTTCAAAAGACGATTTAATTGTTTAATTGTTTCGGAACAGAAATCTGATCCTTGATCCGATAAAATTGTTTCTGGAATACCAAAGACGGTTATAAATTCCAACAGTTGATTTGCTACAGTTTTTGCTTCGTGATTTTTTATGGATTTAGCAAACGAGTATTTAGTTAAATCATCTTGCATTGTTAGGATGTACTTATTCTCATTTTCTGTTATTGGTAACGGTCCAACTATATCTAGCGCCAATCTTTGGAAGGGACGCTCACTCGTCGTAGTTATTTGCATGGGGGCGGTCTTAGATTTACCCCCTTTATTGATTTGACATGATTTACAAGATCTTATGTAAGCTTTTATATCACGTTTCATATTAGGCCATTTGTAATTTTCTTTCACGCGTTTATAGGTTCGTGCATAGCCAGCATGTCCTGAAATAGCAGATGCATGATTTTCCTCCAAAATTATCTTTATTTCCTCTTTTGTTTTGGGTTTAAATCTAGGTTTATTCACTAGTGAAACTTTCAATTTATGTTTTGAAAATAAAAACTGAATTAGGTCGTTGAACATATCTTGCTTTAAATTAGAATTTCCCTCAACTGGGTTTTTTAAATATACGTGGTCAATGTTTACCTTAACGAGGTGGTCGCGAAATTTTTGTAGCGAGTAAAATAAATCTTTGTACGATAAAGTGTCAAAATGATTTAGTTTTGATAATATTAGAAACGTTTTCTGACTTTTTGAATTAGATAAAGGGATAACATCGTATAGAGATATATCGTTAGAAATGGAGGTAATATCCTGTACCAAAGAAAGATTTTCAAAATTGTTATTGTTTTCATCTAAATCCTTTGAAAATATTAAGGCGTTGGGAAATTTGGTAAAGATGTCGTCTTTAATTAAGGGAATATCAGGTATTGTATTATTCTCATAATGGTATTTTATAAACATATCGTAAGTTTCATTACTTTGCTGAACTGCAAGTACTGGGTTTCTGGATAAAGCATCTACGTTTGAATTAATTCTACCCGGTTTATATTTAATTTCGTATTCGTATTCCTCAAGTTTGAGTCGCCAACGCACTAATTTACTGCTGGGATCTTTACAATTAAAAAGCCAAGTCAACGGTTTATGATCTGTGATTATACAAAACTTTTTCCCAAATAAGTATGGTCTAAAATGCTTTGTTCCCCAAACTATTGCTAGTAATTCCTTTTCCGTGGTGGAATAATTTACTTCAGATTTACTTAAGGTGCGCGAAGCATATGCAATAGGCAAATCTTTACCTATTTCTCCTTGTGATAGGACCGCTCCTATGGCATAATTAGAGGAATCGGTGGTAAGTATAAAATCTTTATTGAAATCTGGAAATTGCAAAATAGGCTCCGAAGTTAATACTTTTTTAAATTGCTCAAATGCTTCCTGCTGTTGGCATAACCACTGAAATTTTATATCCTTTTTTAGCAATGATGTTAAGGGTTTAGCAATTTTTGCAAAATCTTTCACAAATCTTCTGTAATACCCAATTAGTCCAAGGAATTGTTTAATTTGTTTAGGAGATTTAGGTGTTGGATAATTCACAACGGCTTTAATTTTCTCATCGTTGGGTGCAACTCCGTTTTCGCTAATTTTATGACCTAGATAAACAATTTCCTTACGCATAAACTCGCATTTATCTGGCTGAAGCAAGAGATTATTTTCTCTAAGACGATTAAGAACAGCTTCCAATTTAATTTTATGTTCTTCGAGTGAAGCGGCAAAAATAACAAGATCATCAATGTATACCAAACATTGCATGCCTTGTAGTCCAGATAAAACTGTATTCATCAACCTTTGAAATGTAGATGGAGCGTTCCGTAACCCGAAAGGCATTCGTAAGAATTCATAATGTCCTAGAGGAGTAGAAAATGCCGTTTTGGGTATATCATCGGGTTTTACTTCAATTTGGTGAAATCCACTCGCTAAATCGAGCGTTGTAAAATATTTCGAATATCCAAGTTGATCAAATATCTCGTCTATGGTAGGTAGAGGATATGCATCTCCTATTGTTACGTTATTAAGGCCCCTATAGTCGATAACTACGCGCCATTTCTTTTCACCTGATGCATCAGATTTTTTTGGTACCACCCATAGAGGACTCGAATACGGAGATACCGATGGTCGTATAATTTTTTGGTTTAACATTTTTTCGATTTGTTTAGCCACCTCCTTTTTGTGGATGTCGGGGTATCTGTAATTTCTGGATTGAATCGGAGTTTCATTTGAAAGTTTTATCTCGTGAGTCACAGTTTTTGTTGACGTTAGCTCATCGTTTGGAAGGTAAAAAAGATCGTTGAATTCAATACAAATTTCGAGTACGGAAGATTTTTCTTCTGGATTAAGATGATCAGTACGAATGTTTTCTTTTAATATTTTTAGACGGTCCGAAGAAATTTTAGTAAGTTTATTTTCGGAATAATTTAGTATGTGTGAATGGTTTTCTTGAAACGGTTCGAGATACAATTTAATATGCCCAATTTTTACCTTACGATTATTTGTATTTAATATTGTGGTGATTGCTTTTTTGTTATTGACTTTCACCAATGACCTTGCTAAATAGACACCTTCACAAATAAATATTTCAGGCGTTATTCCTGCTGTAACATCATAGTTTAGTATGTCTACTTCGATCAATGTTTCGGATCGAGGATTTAAAAAGTATGTCTCAGAATTACTTGAGTCTAGGTTCAGATGTAAATCGATGGGAAAATCAACAGATTTAATTTTTAATTGATGTTTTTGAAAATCGATGTTTGCTTGTTCAGCTTCTAAAAAGTCATTACCAATGATTCCGTCAAATGGAATATTGCAATCTTGTTTGATAATATGAAACTTTGCAGGAAATGTTTTATTGCAAACTTTCAAATCTAATTTCACTGTTCCTATAGAACGTACGGAGGCGTTCGCGCAAAGACCGGTAAAGGACATAGTTTCTGACGAGTTCCAGTTTACGTTAGCTTTATTTAATTTTGATAATTTAATTAATGAAGATCCCGCACCGGTGTCAATCAAAAATTTGAATTCTAACCCCATTGTTTTCACTTTTATATGCGACATGTTGCATGTAGAAATACATATTTGAGTTGGCTTAACGGGAACATTTGAATTTTGTCTTAATAGCGGTTGAAAATGGTTATTTATATGAGAAAGGTGAATGTTATGTCTCGAATTTTCATTAAATATCCAATGCCCGTACTGTTGAGTATGTAAACATACGCGATAATCGTATTCAAAAGCAAAAATAAAAATTATGTCGTCATCTCCCCAAGTATTAGGAGTTTTTAAAATTTCGAAGGCATTTTTTGGCGACCTACATTTTCTTAAAAACTGCGAATTAAGCAAACTATTTTTAAAATTACCAATCGAAGCAGAATAATTTATTAATTTCATCAATGAAAAGAAAAGGCAATTTCCATCGCTCTGAATATCTAATAATTTAAAATGATTATCGGGTTCAGTGCACCCTTGCAAAATTTTGTAAGTGCGCCCCGGTTCTCTGAAATTAATTTGTGCACCATTATGATTTTTTAATCCCAAAGTGCGGCGTTCACTTGGGATGTCCCGGAGTTTAAATGAACCGTAGAACCATTAGTGTTTGTTAAATTTCCAAAATTTTTTTGCTCGTCATTACTTCTATTTTTATTTCTTTTGAAGCATTCATCTATAGTGTGGTTTCGTCTTTTACAATAGTTGCAAAACTTAACAGAGTAATTTTGTTCCCTACCCCCGCGATAATTAGAATTTTGAAAATTGTCTCTTTTAACATTAGTTTGATCGATTGATTGATTGGTTGATCGATTATTTTGATGGCTATAGTAATTATAATTTTTGTAACGAGCCCTTGCCAAACATTGCTCTTCCTCAATTGCCTTCTCGTAAGCGTGCGTTAATGAATTTAAAGTTTGACTTCTCAAAAATCTAGAGATATCAGGGTGGCAATGGTGAATAAATCTATTTAAAGAAAGGTCTCTGATTATTTCGGATGTACCCTCCAAATTATTATTATTTTGTGTTGCCGAGCTATTTGATTCTCGGACAACCGTTCTAATGCGTTCGTAGAAAGAAACAATAGGTTCATTGAATTTTTGACTCAAACGACTCAGTTTTTCTACTGTTTCTACCTGACTAAAGCTGGATTTATAGTTTGACGGACTGTAAGCATAGACGCACTGCAAAAAGATCAACTATAGAATTTATGTACGCTTGTATATAAATGAACGTAAGCGCATGACGTAACGTAAGTGAAACGGACTGGAACGGAAGTGTTCGCCAACTTTCATCTTTTACAGTACGTTTCTTATGTCCGGCCAATCAAAACAAAGCATTATATTTGAAAATTTAAATTGTAGTTCTTTTTATTCCTGTCTTGTTAATTTGGCACCAAGAAGCATACCTTCGTGTAATTCATCATTCATTTTTCAATGGAAAACGAATTACGATTCGTATAATTTTTGTTGGTTATGTCACTTCTACCCATGCGCAAAAATTTTGTTCCGTCGATTTATAAATTTAATAATATTTTACAGTCCGTTTGTTACGTATCCAGTGTGTCTACGCTTACAGTCCGTCAAACTATAAATCCAGCTTAACGGGCCGATTTTGAAAATGATTTAGTAAGTCCCTTTTAATTTCCTCCCAATTACTATAATTAGTATTATTAATTATTTCACGTGCGCGACCCGTGATTCGTGATAAAATATAAAATAAAAGTGGACGCTTTTGCGATTCACTACTTAACAAAACTGCGTTGTCACAGTTTGTTATAAACTCTTCCAATTCGCTTCTATTACCGAGGAAAGGTTGTGGTATTAAAGATATTAAAAAATTTAGATTTGTGATTTCGGTTGTAGTAGGTGCGATTGGAGTAGTAAGGAGAGGGTTAATGGAAGATTCGTCAGGAGTACTTCTTGTATTAACCATGTTGAATAGCAAATAACAAAACTACTAATAATAAACAGAATAGTCAAATCTACTTACGTTTTTTATTTATTCGGAATTTCACCAAGTAACGCTTGATGATGGCTTCGGATTCGTTGTAAATATATTATGTGTAAATATATTCCACTTCTGACACCAGTTTGTTGAAGCACTTTTCCAAATTAAATTAAACCTATGTTAATTTGCTACAATGTTTATTCTTAATTTGTTCTTACACGTTTTATAACTTAAACTGTACTACTGATACCATGTGGAGTTCTCCACGAGGTTACCTTGGTTAACGGTAAACCTCCCTAAGCCTTACGGTACTTAGTACGGTACTACCTGATAAGGGGTTCTCAACAGTAGCGGCAGGCTAAAATATTGCGGCTGATGACGCGACCTGGGATGGCTCTCTTAGGGAAAATGGTTTAGATAGGGAAACAATAGCTCTTGATAGGGGAATGCTTTTCTACGGGGGTTTGCCTTCTACATGATTTGAGTTATGTGATTGTATAACGTATTCCTAAGGTAAGCGTTCATCTATCGTCATCGTACGGATCGTATCGGTCTCTCGGATCGAAAAAAAGTATTCTTTACAGTGTTTCTAATGAACCATCGTTCACTATGTCGTATCGCACGCGTCGGGTCTCGGCAAATCCGATGGATTTGCTCGAGTAGGCAACTTTTCCGATGACTGCGATGCGTGCAGCTGATGCGATGGACTAATCCGAGTAATGAACTATATCAATCGCAACGGCTTGATTGCAGTTTTTGTATTTTTCATATAGTATTTATTGCATTTGGACAATTATTATAGAATTGAATATTTATTATGCTTAGTTTAGTATAAAAAGCTATTAAATAATCTTAAAACTTTAATTATTCCGAATTACTATAAATTAAATAATTTAATTGAATTTTTTAATTTAATTTATAGTATAACTCGAAATAATTCAAGTTTTAAGATTATTTAACATCAAGGGGTTAATAATATAACATTTGAAAAAGCAATTAAGTGATTGATTACTATAGACCAAATAAGTCACCAACGATTTATGAGGCACTCAAATTCATGTTTAGGTTGTAAAAGTTTTTTTTAATATTTGAAAATTCATTTGAAAAGAAACTAATAAAGTAATCCTTTGTAGGTCTTTGGGTAACTCGGAAGCTAACGGGAACATTTGCTTTACCTCCCGAAAGTCCCACATTATTTCTATATATTGTATAATAAAGTGTTAATATTTTACAAACTTTCATCCTTATTTTTAGCAAGTTATAAAACAATTAAACCTTTAACATGTACAGTATTGTTCCTTTAAAGAAACTATTGAAGTGCCAGTCAATGTAACTGTTAACTACCCTTACAGCAAGGGTACATTCATGTTAGGTGGTGCTTAGAAGGGCCGACATTATATTTTTGTAAGATGCGATCCGAAGAAGTGAACGCAGTCGAACAAAAAATAAAAATACGAATACCCCGTTGCGTACGTTGCGAACGATGACGGCAGATGAACGCGTACCTCTAATCTTCCCCAAAAGGAAAACGCGGTCTGCGTTAAACCAAAATTAATAGATTAAAAAAATCCACCAACTTTGTTTATTTTTAACGCAGGACCAATGATCACCCGGCCAGCTACTGCAATAGCGGTATGCGAAGGGTCGCGAGTTGATGACATTTAGAAATCAAACACACAAGAATCGTTAACAATTTAATCACATAAAAAATTACTCTTAAGTGATGCTGGAGTAATTCGCGTCGTCGTACAGTTTCAAATAGCTTCAAAATTAACGGCAGTCAAAGAGCAATCTTTACCATAATCAATTCCACTCCAGACTACATGCCATAGAATTACATAAAATTTTTATCACAAATCTTAGAAATTTTTTTACATAAAAGTTACTACTCGCCCAGTTTCAGAAAGCTTTCATTGCTGTGGCGTTTACAAAAAAATTATGATGGTAAAAATTACAATGTATTATAAAAATCTCCAAAATGTGATAAAATACGAAACTTCTTCTAATCTTCCAAAAAAACATAATAGTTAAAAAATTTGTCCATATGGGAACTATAATTTGCATCAGATGCTCGACTCATCAAAAAATGTATGACCATAGGTCATCACCTGTTTGCAACTTCCCTACTCGCACCTCCAAGGACATTTTGCAAGTAATTTAGATGTTGAAAGGTAACCAACTTGGAGAATTTGTCATTAACATAATTTGCTACCCAGAGAATTTGTCATCAGGAGATTTTTGCCTCAAAGAGAATTGGCCTCTGATAAAACTGATGTTAATGGGAAATTATCAAAAATTATAAACTTTGACCCACAATAGAACGTTCAAGGTATAAATTAAAATCAGAAATGAGCTTCAATAACACTCACTTTTATTGGCTGAGTTACACGATAAGCGGATTCTAACTAGTTTTGCACTTGTAGAGCTTGATGGCTTAGTCTTTGTTGAAATTGTCAATCTAAAGAGTTGGAGCGAAGACTTGGGTTAGAAATAAATCTGTGGTCGTTCCATGCGGCGCGAAGAATACGATTTTGTATAACTTGGAGTTTATTGAAATGGTTTTGGGCTGTGTAACCCCAAACGGTGGCAACGTGAGTCATTGGGGGACGGATAAACGTCTTGCAAATTCGGAGTTTGTTATCTGGAAGCATTTTACTCTTTCTGCTTTGGATCAATAAGCGAGTCAAGTTTCCTCATCGTGGCTTGAGCTTTCTTGGTAACTAAGGTGATGGTGTGGTGAGAGTAACGCTTAGATATTTCGCGGAGCACTTCCACGGGATTTCTTCTTCTAACATCCATATGTTTGCTTTAAACGTTTTCCTACGGTGTGGGAACATGACTGTGGAGCTTTTTATGGAATTGACACTGATCCGCCAGGTACTACACTAATCTAATATTTGATTTATAACCTTTTTAAGACGCGAGCTGTGGTGATATCGAAGCATGGCAAAGACGTGTAAATGCCGGTATCGTCCGCGTAGAAGATAGTGCGTACGCGAGAGTTTGTGGGTTTTAGCATATCGTACAAGTAGATCTCGTAAAAATCCACAGCGCGTAGCAAACTTTATAGCGTATTCCCAATCTTCCCTAAAAAGAAGAATTCGAAAATCCATCATAATCATCTGGTTAGCTATATACTTCAATAGCGGTATGCGAAAAGTCGCGAGTTAATGACATTTAGAAATTAAGCACACAAGATTTGATGACAATTTAATGAAACTCGCATACAAGTACTCTTCAGCGATGTTGAAGTAATTGCGTCGTCACACAGTTTCAAAAATGACGGCAGTCAAAGGGCAATTTTTGGCGTATTCAGTTCCACTCCAGACAAGTCACAACTCTTAGAAATTTGTATGTATGTATAAATATTACTCACCCAGTTTCAGAAAGCTTTCATTGCTGTGGTGTTTTTAAATTTTAATGGTAAAAATACAAGGCATTATAAAACTTCAAGATGTGATTAAATAATCCTCTTCTGATCTTCATAAAGAGCATGATAAAAAAATAATTTGTCCAAATTGAAGCCAATCAGCATCATATATTCGATTCTTCAAAAAATATATGACCATAGGATATCGTCTATTTGTAATATTCACACTCGCACTTCCAAAAAAAAATTTGCAAGTTTTTGTAAAGCAAACCCAAAAACATAACCATGGATTACGATATTGATGGCATAGAAGAATTTCTATATCAGGAATTTTGAATAATATTAAAATATGTTCCACATCGGAGAATTTGGATGTTGTAAAAATAATTATTATTGTTAGAGAATTTGCCTCTACAAAACGGACTACATTATACAGTAAAATATCATTCAAAACTCAAGACCAATCTGATAAAACTAATAATTGGTGTATATTCTCATAAATAACGCTATTATTATTTAAGTGCTTTGTTTATTACTAACAACAAAACTAACTTATCTTTTTCATAAAGCTAAGTTATAATAACATATGTACATATTTACAGTTACGCCCTCTAGCCGCGCGCTTATATAGTTACATTTAAATTCGAATATATTACAATATCTCCCCTCATAAATTCAAACGATCCGGGGCCCTAATATGTCTTCTTGGTCTCCCCACGATAGGAACTGCATTCTCTGATTGCAAATGACTGCTTGTTGGTCCTTCTTCGCTGTCTCTGTGCGTTGTTGTCCCCACCGGTAGATCTTCTGTATTTGTCTCCTTCGTCGTGACTTCTAAATCTGGTAAGATTTGCGCCGTCTCCCTTTCCGGTCTCGGCGAACTCGCCACTTCCCCCACTGGAACTCTTTTCTCTTCCATTCTTGGTTCCGGCACCACTACATATGTGTGCCTATCTTGCACACTCTGTGGATTCATCTCTTCTCTAGGCTGTGCTAGAATAATTTGGTTTAGATGCCTTTTCCAAATCAAATTCTCATGAACCAGTCTACAAAAATAAATTCTGTCTCCCAAAATTTCGTCTATGACACTTTCTGCCATTCCCTTTTTATTTGGGTTTCTATAATCTCTGCAATATACACGTTCCCCTACCTCAAATTTTATTTCTCGACTACCTCTCATATAGGCCTCTCGATTCCTGTCGCCTTCTAGCAATAAATCAAAGCGATTTCTAATTTTTCCCTTAAAAACCAAACTTGCGGGTGTAACTCCTGTACTCATGTGAATGGAATTTCTGTAATGAAAAAGGTACCTATTCATTAATGTTATAAAACTATTATCTTTGTTTTTGTCATCTTTCAACGCTTTCTTCAAACCCTGTTTGAAACTTTTGACACTATTTTCGGCAAAACCATTTGTAGCTGGATGCCCCGGAGGAGACGTCAGGTGTTTTATGCCATTATCGTTCATGAATCTTGCAAATTCTTCGGAACTAAATTGCGGACCGTTATCCGTAACCAACGTTTTTGGTAGACCAAACCTCGCAAAACATTCTCTAAATTTCTCCACAGTGCTTTTCGTGTCTGCGGTACTCACAATATCACAATATAATATACTTTATATCAATATCTACCTCCATTAGGTAAGTTTAAAAATAATTTTTTTTAGGATGTTATTAAATGAAGTGGAGGAAGTCCGCGGTCTAACCACACGAATTCAGTTTAAAGTTTCAACTAGAAAATTACTTTTACAAGTTTTTAGGTCCATATAAATTTGATCAGTTACATACAAACGGCTTTAAAAAGTTGAATAGGTTTGGACCCATTGTCAAAGAAGAAATAGTTCCTGGCCAAAATATTGTTTGGTTATTCAAGCCTGATGATATTGAAACTATGTTTCGGTGTGAAGAGCAGTATCCTCAAAGAAGGAGCCATCTAATTTTAGAAAAGTATAGATTAGATGAACCTACTCATTATAATACTGGTGAATTACTACCAACGTAAGTATAGGGTGTTTTTTTAGCTGCATGAGAACTTTTAATAGGGATAACAATTGAATCAAGATTGCTATGAAAACAGTTTATTGACATTTGTGTTTAGCAAGGTTTGGCATTTGATAATGCATAGATTGACCATTGAACAATTTTCGCAGATTGGGCTCACAACCAATTGGAAGTGGATTCATTTTTTTACCGTAAAATTTTGTTTAATGACGAGGCACATTTCTGGTTAAATGGGTATGTAAACAAACAAAATTGCCGTATATGGAGTGGGACCAATCCGGAACATTATCTTGAGACTTTATTGCATCCATTAAAATTGACTATTTGGTGTGGAATACACGCCAACGGCATCATTGGTCTATATATAGACCAATATGTAGACCAGACATAATAGACCAGACATATATGTCTTTCGAAATGAGGAAGGAGCTACCGTTACGGTGAATGGTGTGAGATATCGACACATGCTCACCCATTTTTGTTTCCAAAACTTCAAGAGCTAAACATTGACAACTTATGGTTCTAACAGGATAGTGCTACGTGCCACACAGCCAACGAAACCATCAATTTATTGAAAAGACAATTTGATGACAACATTATTTCAAAACGTGGTCCTATCAATTGGCCTCCAAGATCGTGTGATTTGACACCTCCAGATTATTTTCTGGGGGGTATGTTAAATCCATGGTTTATGCTAACAAACCAACAACTCTAGAAGCATTGAAGGCTAATATTCAGCAAGCCATTTATGAAATAAAGCCAGAAATATTGGAAAATGTGGTCAAAAGTTGGACTGAACGGATGCGCTTCGTAACCATTAGTCGTGGTGGTCACATGCCGGAAGTCATGTTCAAATCATAATTGCCTTTAACTGTATTTTCATAAAAAAATTACAACCAAAACATTCCGTCAGGTTTTTAATGTTTTATTTCATTTTGAAGTTCTCATGCAGCTAAAAAAACACCCTAATAAGTAGATTTAATTTTGAAAGTTTTTTTACAACATTGTTGGTTCAACAGCAATGGTTCAGAGTGGTTCAGAATGCGCATTGTTTTTCAACGCTGTTTAAGTAGTCCGAATGCTGCATAGCAATTTTTACCCTTACTTAACGAAGTGATTGATGACTGGTTTGAAAATTTGAAAGAAATAAGGAGCAGAAAAACGGAAGTTGATTATTTACCGGAACTTGCAAGATTATTTTTGGAATGTGAGTTTAATATGTTTCTGTTTATGGTGCTTTTATTTATCAATTTTTATTAGTGCTTAGTTTAGTGGTATTTGATGTTCGATTAAACAGTTTTAAGAAAGAAGAATATGAAAATCATTCACGATCATCCAAATTGATAAGAGCTGCTGAAACTGTAAATGGTTCCATTTCAAAAGGTGATAATGGTTGCAGCTTATGGAGAAAGTTTGAAACACCCTTATACAAAAAGTTTCGTAAATCACAGGAATACATGGAAGAGTAATAAAATTGTCTTGTAATGTTTTTAATTTTATGACAATTTTGTGTTTTTTAGTGTAGCAGTCGATTTGCTTATGCGAAAAAAGAGTACAGTTAGTAGTAATAATTCAAATAAGTTAAGTTCATTGCTTGAAACTTACTTAAAAGTACCTGAATTGGATTTTAAGGATCTTATTGGATTTTCCTGTGATATGTTATTAGCAGGAATTGTTACAGTAAGTATTTCCAATTTTTACAATAAGATAGACTTGATGTGATTTTTATTCTATCAGACGTCTTATACAACCAGGTTTATATTGTACCAATTAGGACGAAATCCAAACGTTCAAGATAAGCTGTTTGAGGAATGCAAGCGTCTTTTACCATCACCTACTGGACATGTTAGTGTGGATATCTTAAAAAACGCTTCCTATACTAAAGCTGTTCTTAAGGAAGTTTTAAGGTTGCATCCAGTTTCCGTTGGAATTGGACGAATAATCAATGAAAATGCAGAATTTTCGGGGTATAATGTCCCAAAAGGCGTTAGTTATTAAGATTAAACAAAACTTCTATGATACAATAATTTGGTTATTTTAGACAACTGTGGTTAGTCAAAATCAAATCGCTTGCCGTTTAGGAAAATATTTTAATGCACCTGACAAATTTATACCCGAAAGATGGATAAAAGGTGATACAATGCATAGGCACTATCATCCTTATTTATTATTGCCATTTGGTCATGGTCCTCGTGCGTGTATCGCTAGAAGATTTGCAGAGCAAAACATGCAATCGTTTATACTAAGGGTAACTTTTCTGAAGCCATTTTTTTTATAGTGATGATCAATTTATTTATTTTTTAGTTAATAAGACAATATAAAATAACATGGAACGGTGATGATTTATTGGATTGTAGATCTTTACTAATTAATAAACCTCATGGTCAGATTTTATTAAAAATTGAAAAACGTTTTTTATAGGTACCTACTACATCTCTGGTACTAACACTTACTTATGCAATATTTGCCAAAAAATAATTGTGTGAATTTTATATTTATGCCTGAAATTACATTTTCTAGTTATTATGATTAATTTTAAAATAATAAAAAATAAATTTTGTATATTTAAATATTTCTTTTTTTTCCTAATTAAATTAATAATTCGGTGCTTACATACAAAAGACACTGCTATTAATGATTTTAAAAAAATGCAAACGGTTTCACAGGATTTTACTTTAGACGTAGAAGAAAAGAAGAAAATTTCCTTTCAGATTCAAAATCTGATTAAAATCCAAAAATATTTATAATTTATTTTCTCGTTGTGCTTTTTTATTTATACTTATAGGTATTACAAAATATCTGTTCAAATAAATGTTAGGGAAAGATTACAAGTTATTGGGGTAACTTTGATCAGCGTCTGGGGCAATACTGATCGCAGGATGAATTGTTGTTCTCTGGTAAGTGGCTATGAATTATTTGCAAATTATAATTTTATTGATACTGTGATAATTTGCTAAAATTCCTTCTGCAATGTACCATTAAATTTCAACTAAAGCGTGATTATGATTAGAAGCCATGAAAATATATTAATATCAAACCTTAAGGAAGCCCTAGACGATCAATCTGCTTGATCAAACGATTGAGTCAGTCAATTGACACGCGCTTCAATCAACCTCAATCAGCCTTTAAGACTTTTGATCAATCCCCCCCCATCAGTGGAAGTCGTGAAGTAGAGCAAGTGGAGTCTTGTTGTTTTTTTTTCTTTCTAACCTGTTGTTGATTTTGGTGGTGAACAATGGTTTCCAATACTGATTTGAGCTTCCTCGCTTTAACACTTGTTGCCCTCAAGCGGAAAAAAGAGCCAAATTAAAAACAATGGTGGTCCAAGAAGTGGTACAAAATGAGAAACCGCTTTACTCATGAACACCTACTCAATTTTCTGCGTGATTCGGAAACAGAGGACTACAGAAATTTTTTGAGAATGGACCAAAAAAGTTTTGATTACAAGAGCCATTAAATTTGAGCCAATCAAAGTTAGAAAAATTGTTATGACATTTATGACGGTTTTGACGGAGTGACTGACGCAATGCTTGACGGAAATTACCCTAGACGATCAAGCATCTTTTTCAACCGATTGAGTCATTCAAGCTTTTTATCAATCACCGTCAATGCTTGCTTCAAGCGACAAACGGGTTTCTAAACGATCAATCACGCTTGATACAATCGATTGACTGAAGCTTTTGATCAAAGTGATTGATCGTCTAGACTAGAGCGTCCTGTAGTATTAATATTAGACTTATGCCCGGTTGCACCAGCTAAAAAACAGTCCGTTGAATCGGCCGATCGACCGTAAATCGTAGCTTTTGTGTTGCACCACCCAAAAACTGTCCGTTAATCGATTGATTTTACGGACAGAATTAACCGTCCGATTTCGGGAAATAATTGCAAATACGGACTGTTTTTGAGAGTAATAACCTCACTATTTTACTAATTACATTTGTTTGTAGTGAAGTTTAAAGTTATTCGGTAATCTTCTTAATAATTTTTATAAATTGTAAGTGGTATGACATTACGATTAAACCATTGCGGAGTATTACATAGTTACACATTACAGATTACACAATAACAGTTATGGATACGTCTTCATCTTCTTCATCTGATGAAGAGCTCGACCACATAATGGAACTTCTTCCAGAAATTAGACAAGTAAGACCCAGACGTGATCCATTTAATTTATATAACAGTCAAGAATTTAAAGCAAGATATCGTTTTTGTAAACAAACAGTCAATCAGCTATTGCAAATTATTGGAGAAGACTTAATACGTTCCCAAAAGAATAATGAAGTGACTCCTATGAATCAATTATTAATAACTTTAAGGTACTATGCCACAGGTTCATTTCAACAAGTGCTTGGTGATCATATTAACATACATAAAAGTACAGTGTGTAGAATAGTGCATCGAGTAGGGCACTACATAGCTTTATTAAGTGATCGCTTCATTCGAATGCCTAGAACAAACGAAGAAATTGGTGTGGTAAAACAGCAATTTTATAATGTTGCTAGATTTCCTGGCGTTGTCGGAGCAATTGATTGCACCCATATTAAGATTTTGTCGCCTGGTGGAGAGAATGCAAAGGTTTTTAGAAATCGTAAGGGCTGGTTTTCCATCAATGTGCAAGTGATTGGTGATATGAAATTGAAGATTCGAGATATAGTAGCAAGTTATCCGGGATCTGTACACGATAGTACTATTTATAACGATAGTTTAATTCGTGCTCGATTTATTAACAATGAATTTCCCAGCAGTTATTTGATAGGCGATGGAGGGTACATGTGCACAAACCACTTAATGACACCACTAGGTAACCCGCAAACACAATCCCAAAATAATTACCAAAACGCACATATCAATACTAGAAATGTTATTGAAAGATTGTTTGGAATTTGGAAAAGACGCTTTCCTGCTTTATCTGTGAGAATGCAAATAAAGGTTGAAAATGTATTAAGGGTAATCATTAGTACAGCTGTATTACATAATTTAGCAATAGAGAACGATGACATTTTTGAAATTGATTGCGAGCAACAAATTGAAAATCAAATTGAAGTTGAACATCAGGATGCAGAATTGGAACGAAATGGGAATGCATTACGAACTCATTTAATTAACAATTTTTTTTGAAATTCGAATTAGTAAAAAATATATTTTGAGCTCACTTTACTTATAAATAATAATAATAAATAATACATAAAAATATAATACTACATAAATAAATTACAATAGAAGTAAATTAGCAACCGTGCTTATTTTTAAATTCAATTTCTTTTTCTCTTAATTCAATTTCTGCTTTCTTAAATTCTATTTCTGCTTTTTTGGATTCCATTTCCTTTAGTTTTTCTTCATGCATTAATATTTTAATTTTTAGTGCATTTACCATTTCGTTAAGATCAAATTCCTGATTTTTTAATTTCTTTTCTATTGCATAAATTTGTTCTTTGTGTTGATTGTTAACACATGAGTAAGCTTCTTTAGTTTGCAATTTTTTTTTCTTCTCCGACGTGACACTCACCACTTCTTCATAAACATCAGCTAATGTACGTTTTTTAGTGGACTTTACATGTGTTTCGTGACAATCTGCAAAATTATAATGTAAAAGTGTACATATTTAATAATAAATATATATTATACAAACATACCTTTACTTACATTAACATTGTTATCAGTAAAAATCATTTCAACTTCATCTAAATTTTGTATCTGTTCATTTTCTAAAATATTACAATTAGCATTATAACATGTTATATTATGTAATTATTATTGCAGGTACCATCATGTTCTTCTTCATTACAACTTATAAGCTCGTTTTGGTTAATTTGTAAGTTTAATTCCGTATCTTCTAAATTTTTCAAAATCGTTTTGGTATCTAAAATAAATATGTATATCAATAACTAATTCTTAAATTCGCCAGTACATCTCTACTTACCTTTACAATAATTTTTATTAGAATGATAGATATTTGGTAACGAGGTAATTTGTCCTTTAATGGCAGCCAAAATTTTTTCTTGGCTCGGCTGCAAAACCAAACTGGGCCCAGGACCTCCACCGGTTTTATATCTTTCCACCTACATAAAAATAAAATAAAATAAGTTATTAAATAAAATACTTATTTAAAAAACATATGTATATACATACCTTTTCATTAGAAATTTGTTTCTTAAGTTTTCTCTTGGTATTTTCATATAAACTTTTTAATTGCTTACCAGACCGAGGGATGTTGATATTGCAAGAATTATATTCTTTTACAATATTATCCCATGCCTCAAGTTTTTGTTTGTTTGTCACTCCATCAGTCTTCTTATTTTCGATTATGCCTTTATATCGTAAAATAACATCAATGGCACAATCCTTTTCCAATTGGGTGAAATGCTGATTATTAGTTCCCATTTTATATGACATTGACAATACGTACATAGAATGTGGGGTTACAGTTTAAAACGCTCACTTCACTTTACAAAAAACGGTCGGTTCAAATACCTACTGTTATTTTTTCTGGTGCAACTGATATTTTGAAATATCGGAGAATCATCGATTAATCGGTCGATCAACGGTTATTGTATCGACTGTTTTTACGGTCGGTTGGTGCAACCGGGCATTAGTATATTAGATATATAAATTATTAACTCGTTGATATTAGATAATATAAAACTTCAAAAAAATTTTGAAGTTTTATATTATTTAGTATATTAGACTTTTGAAATATTTTTTATTCATTTTCCAGGTTTCGAAATCATAATAATATACCGGGTGCTGAATGAGTTAGGCGAACATAGGATATTAACGTGTAAAAACTTATTTTTGCAAATTCTTGCTTTCCTAATTATTTTAGAGAAAAATTGAAAGACACAAATATAATGTAGAAATATAAACTACGAATGATAAGAGCATTAGATTTTATCTAGCTTTTACGTAAATGGTCAAAAAATTCTTTTGAAATTGTTAAAACTTTTATTTATCACACTTCCGAGGTAATTATTTTTGATAAGTAATAAAAAACAATTTCACGTTGTTGACAGTTTTGCACTTTATTAGATTTTAATTTTATAAAATGGATTATTACCTTGGAAACTTATACATGGCCAGTTTGATAAATAAAAATTTTAACAATTTCAAAAGAATTTTTTGATCATTTACGTAAAAGCTAGATAAAATCTAATGCTCTTATCATTCGTAGTTTATATTTCTACATTATATTTGTATCTTTCAATTTTTCTCTAAAATAATTAGGGAAGCAGGAATTTGCAAAATTAAGTTTTTACATGTTAATATCCTATGTTCGCCTAACTCATTCAGCACCCGGTATACCTAGTAATATAATTTATAGGTATTACAAATAAACAAATCTAGTTTAGCGTTCGCTACTTTTTTTAAGTTACACAAATGAAAAGTGGATTGCCTATTACAGTAAGGTAATAATGCTATAGAAAAAAAAAATTTACAGGTTTTGTGTTTTTATCAAAAAGTTTATTTTGAATTGAAAATTTAAAGATTTTTAATTTTATATTTGATAAAATATAGTTATGTTCAATGCTCCCTAGGAAGGATCAACTTCATCGGATGATGCGACTCTTCTTTCAATATAATCATCATTTCTAGAATAAGCTGTTTACTTGCAATATTAATTAAGTTTAAGTCAGTCTTCATATTAGTTTTAAACTAGTGAGGTCTCGAGCCAAGATTTTGTACAAGTTATTTAAAAATAAATAATTTTTAAAAACAGTCTTTTTGGCTCAATAAACATAATTGGCGCTGCAAAGAGGATTTCCGAAACGGCACTATCGAAGTACCGGAGATTTTTAAATCCTTATTTGGAAATTCGAACCTAAAAATTTGGTGCAAGATCCACTTTGGTCAACTACTGAGCTACTTCAACTTCCGAGGGTACTCAACTGTAAAACCAAGGAAACTACACCGACAACTCGCTAGGCATAACGACGGGATGCTATTAGCCACATTAGTTTTGTAAGTACACCTTAATTTTCCTTAAAAATTTTATTGAAAATTCCTATCGCTTTTATAATTTTAATTTACGTGTTAATAATATTACATGAGTGTTACTCGCGATAGATCGCCTTTAAGTAGAATAAATAACGATTCAGATAGTTCAGAAGACACTACACATAATTTTAATTAAGTAGTAAATCAAATAATAAATCAATCAATCATGTCTAATACAAATTTCACCGAAATAAATTTAGCTAAAGAAATGATTCCTAAATACGAAGGAGGAAGTAAAAATTTATCGTACTTTATTATACAATGTGAAAAATTTATTTGCACTTATAGAAATTCCACAGTAGGTCAAGAAAATTGTACGTTAAACAAACTTTTATTTGAACTTTGTTGTTCGAAATTAACTGACGCTGCTAGAGATACGTTAGTCGTTTCTAATTGCAAAACTTGGGATCAAGTAAAAACTACATTACTGAATAGATTTGGAGATCCGCGGAACGAAACCTTATTATTAAATGATTTAACCACTTGTTATCAAAGTAATAACGAAAATTATGATGCGTACTTTGAAAAAATTAAAGGTAAATTGCAACAATTATTAGAGCACATTTCAATAAGGGAATCTGATTTAAATTTAGCCCAATATAAAATTATAGCTCACACACAAACCGCGTTAAATACTTTTAAGGCCGGTTTATTAGAACCTTATCGTTCCCATATTGCAGATCAAACAGTAAATTCAATTGAAGAATGCTTATTGCAATTACGAAATTATGATAACTATCGACAACAAGTAGATTTCTTAAATTTTATGAGAAACAAATCCGGAAAACAAAATGTTAATACACCCATTAAAAAACCACAACAATTTCAACCATCATTTAATGCGCAAACTAAGAGGGTTGGTAATTCTAATTTTTATCCAAATTTCAACTCGAATTTCAATCCAAACTTAAATCAAAATTTTAATCAAAATTTAAATAATTTCCCACGAAACTACAATCAAAATTTTAATTCAAAATTTAATAATTAACATTCGCGTGGTTTTCCTCAAAATGGACCTAAACAAAATAGCTCGCAAATAGTAGGAAACAATTCTCGTCAGGAACCTACCCCAATGTCGATTTCAACCAGAAATACTTTTAGACAAACACAAAACAGACCGAATAACCATTTCCAAAGTCGCGGTCCGTGTAACTTTATTTCAGAAGAACTTAATAACGTTCAAAACACCAATGAGGAGTACGATGGTAATTATTTCGAATTTCAACAACCGGAAAATTATGAAACAGAAGAAGAAGCTACAAATTTCCCCCCGAACTTTGATCAAACCGAAAATTTTGAAATTCAAGAGGATCATGAAAATTTTCGTATACATGCCTCGGAAAATCAATAGATTTAAATTCAATAACCATTAAACCTAAATTACCATTTATTTCAATTCCAAGCTTAAATCTCAAAATTTTAATAGATAGTGGTGCCTCGAATTCAATTATGAATCCGAAAACCGCACACAAATACTTTAAAAATTTCATTTTTGAAAAACATTTTTCAGTAAAAGGTTTTAATAAAATAGAATCCAATAATGAAAATGTTTCTTATCCTATTTTATCTGAATTTGGTATACATAAAAAATTTAACTTTCACGTAATTAAATGGCACGACAAGTTTGATGCATTAATAGGTAGCGAAGATTTTGAAAAGTTAGGCGCAAAAATAAATTATGAAACCTACGTTTTAGAAATAAAAGATTTGAAAATTCCATTCTTCATGGAACTAAATTCGAAAAATTTCGTACCCTGTAGTCAGTTAGCAAAAACACACGCAACCATTCCGGTCAACATAGATAACGGACAAGTTATAATACCCGAACTAATCGTTAATAATTATTGTATCCCCGAATCTATAGCGATTGCAAAAAACGGATTTTGTACAATCCCTATAGAAGAAGATCGAGAAATTCAAATTAATTTCTTACAACCAATCGAGGTAGACCCAATAATTAATATTGAAATGAATCAAAAACCTAATTCAAATTTTGTAGATTTAAGTATCTCAAACGTCATTCGCACACAACATTTGAATTCAGAGGAAAAACAAAACATTTTAGGTTTATGCCAAAAATACAAAGATATTTTTTATAACGAAAATTGCGACTTGAGTTTCACCAATGCTGTAAAGCACAAAATTAGAACGACCGATGATGAACCAGTTTACCGAAAATCGTTTAGATATCCCCACCATCTAAAATCGGAAATTCAAAATCAAATTCGAAAATTATTAGACAATAAAATTATTCGTCCAAGTATATCCCCCTTTAGTTCACCCGTATGGATCGTTCCTAAAAAGATCGATGCAAGCGGAAAAAAGAAATGGAGATTAGTTATAGATTATCGAAAATTAAATGATAAGACCGTAGAGGACAAATACCCTCTCCCGAGGATAGAGGAAATTCTCGATAATTTAGGAAAATGTACGTACTTTTCGACTCTTGATTTGGCACAAGGTTTTCATCAAATTGAATTACACCCTGATTCTATAGAAAAAACCGCATTTACGGTAGACAACGGGCACTGGGAATATGTTAGGATGCCCTTTGGGTTAAAAAATGCTCCCTCCACATTTCAACGTGTTATGGACAATGTTTTACGGGAATATCTTTATAAATTTTGTTTTGTTTATATGGACGACGTTGTAATTTTTTCTAAATCTCTCCATGAACATTTAATTCATTTAAATAAAATTTTTGACAAATTCAGAGAATTTAATCTAAAAGTTCAATTAGATAAATCGGAATTTTTGTGCAAGGAAGTAGCGTTTCTTGGTCACATTATTACTCCAAATGGTATTAAACCCAATCCTGAAAAGATAAAAGCTATTCAAGCATACCCCCTTCCTAAATCGGTTAAGGAAATTAGAGCGTTTTTAGGACTAATAGGATATTATCGAAGATTCATTCAAAATTTTGCTAAAGTTGTTCAACCCTTCACTAAATGTCTTAAGAAAGGCGCAAAAATTGACCAAAACAACGGTGACTATTTACAAGCATTTCATAACTGCAAGGAGTTGATAATGAACGCCCCTATATTAACGTATCCCGATTTTAATAAGACTTTTCGTATTACCACGGACTCGTCCAATTTCGCCATAGGTGGAGTTTTGTCTCAAAATAACAAACCAATTGCCTTTTATTCAAGGACGCTAAATAGCGCCGAAAGAAATTACTCAACGATAGAACGGGAATTACTAGGCATCGTTGAAAACACAAAACATTTTAGGCCTTACATTTTCGGAAAACAATTTATAATTGAAACGGATCACAAGCCGCTCGTGTGGTTATTTTCTTTAAAAGATCCGAACTCGAGGTTAGTGAAATGGAGACTAAGGTTAGAAGAATTTGATTACAAAATTCAATACAAGAAAAGGTAAAGAAAATTCGGTAGCAGACGCTCTATCACGAATAGAAATAAACGCCAACGAGACAACGGACGATGACATGCTGGACCTTTTGTCAATGATCCCAAATGTTGAGGATGAACCTGATTTAACAGCTGAAGATCTTGACGAATTATTAGTAGACGGAATTCGCCAGAATGAACCGGAAAATACACAACACACAGCACACGAAGACCCTGTTTTTACAATGCCCATTACGGATAAACCAATTAATCAATTCAATTATCGTATTATTTTAAAGTTAGGAGATCAATTTAACGTGAAATTAGAGAGACCATTTTCAAAACATAATTATATTGTTACAATTAGGAGAGGAAACGAAATACAAAATCTATCAGAAGCTTTGAAGGAAATTATAAACCCAACAAACATGTACTGTATTTACTTTCAAGATGAACTTTTGGAATCAAAATTCTTAACCTTAACAAAACATTTATTTGACAATAAAGTAAAAATTATCAAAAGCAATATCGCTGCAAAAGATTTAGTCAAACCAGATGATCAGTATAACGTAGTTCACGAATATCACTCTAGTAATCATAACGGAATTTTGGAAACTTATATTAATTTAAAATCACGATACTATTGGCCCGACATGAAATCAAAAATCAATCAAGTAATAAACGATTGCGAAACATGTATGTTAAGTAAATACGACAGAAATCCATATAAAGTAAAATTTTCAGGACCCCTACTTGCCAAACGACCTTTTGACATAATTCATATAGATACTTTTAGTTTTGAAGGAAATAAATTTTTAACGATAATTGACCTTTTTTCACGTTACACTCAAGCTTATTTTATTATTGATGGGTCAGGAATATCCATGCTAAATAAATTACGGCATTATTGTTCTCATCACTCATATCCAAGAAAAATAGTTTGTGATGAAGGAAAGGAGTTCAAAAACAAAATTTTTGAAGAATTTTGTTCTTTATTTAAAATTGAGTTACATTTTACAACTAATTACAATAGCTCTTCAAATTCTCCCGTAGAAAGAGTACACTCGACCATTCTAGAAAAATTACGTACTCTTAAAATTCAAAACGAATCGGAAAACCCACAAAATTTAATGATATCAGCTATTTTGATTTATAACCAGTCAATTCATTCTGCTACAGGCCACACCCCCTTTACATTACTTTATGGACCTTTTGAAAATTTAAACGCTCACGCAATCGACATGGACAAAACGGTTTACGAAATTTATAACGAAAAACGTAAAAACGAGATTTTACCTTTTTACGAGCAACTTTATCAAAAACAGCTTAGAAACGGAACTCGGATTTTAGAAAACCGAAATAAAAACAAAGAAACCGATATCGAATTTAATGAACCAACTGCGTTCTTTAAAAAACAACAAATTAGAAAAACGGACCCATGTTATGAGAAAGTTAACGTTACATCGGTTGACAAAAATAAAATTCAAGGAATTCGAGAAAAATCGAAAAGACCAGCAAACACTAATCTTAGGAAAGTTCGCCGTATTAAAAGGAGTTTTCCATTACAGAACCATGGGACTGATCAATCGGATCCAGGGCCTTCAAATAGAAAAGATCAGCACTAGTGGCTATTTCCCTGAAGATCTAGGTTCAACGAAGTTCCTAAATCATTACCACAAATTTTATTTTTATTTTAACATAACCGACTTAGATGTAAGTTATCACCTATTATTAAATAATGTAATTACTTTAGAAACAAAAATTATAAACCCCCTTTCTAGAAAAGTATTCGGCACATTAAAAGATAATTGTAAGTCCATCGAAAATCAGTTGCAGAAATTTAAACACCGTAATAAACGTGGTCTCACTGACATTTTAGGATCCGCGATTAAATTCATCACCGGAAATCCAGATAATAATGATCTGATAGAAATTAATAAAAATTTAGATTCATTGTATAAAAATCAAAATAATATAATTAAACAAATTAATCGGTACACCACTTTCGCTAATCATATTACAGCAAGATATTCAAAAGATCTTCAAATCATTCGGAATGACCTCAACTCATCTCTATCTGCGATAGTTGACATAAACAATCTTCTGTACAACCTACTGGTAGTTGAATATTACAATTTCATAAGTTTAAAATTATTAAACGCTCTCCGGAGTATTGAAAGAACCGTATCATTAGCTTTTTCTGAAATAACTAATTTGGAAATCATTTCTGACTCTGAATTACATGAAATTGTTAATCATTTAAAATTAATTTATAAAAGAACAGAACTACTTGAATTGGATACCTTACACGCTTTCAAAATTTTAGAATTTTCAAAATTTCAAATCGTTTCAACAAAAGATATTATTACATGTATTTTAAAAATACCTATCCTCGATTCCTCACCATTCCAATATACCAGAATTTATCCAATTCCTGACAAACAAAACAATGTGCTGATACCACCAGGCAAATATCATCTACAAGGTACAAGAAGAGAGCTCTGGACCGACGAAAAGTGCAAAGTGATTGAAAATCAAATTGTGTGTTTCGAAAAACCGCGAATTAGTGAGTGTTCATTTACAGATTTCAAAAACTGCACGATTGCAATGGCTAATAACAATTACAAACTTTTCACACAACTCCAAAATGGAAAAATTTTAGTTTCATGTAAAATTCGCTTTCATCTTGCTGAAGAATGCAAAAATAATGTTTATAATTATGAAATTATTGACAATGTCTTGGTTTCATCAAAAGATAATTGTAAAATAATAATTGGTGACGATGTTTTTGTAAATACGTTCAGTAATTTTACTTTTGAAAATTCCTTAGTTATAAGTAATATTAATCCTCATAAAACTAATTTGGGTATACAATTACAACAAAAGCATTTGGATGATTTAAAAGACTTAAAAGAGGATTTAAAAATTTTAAGTACTAATAACCATTTTAGTTTAGATCCAATATTGCATGTAACACATTTTTCTTTAACCTTATCAATAATAGTAATATCTTGTATTTCAATCTTACTATTGTATGTATTTAGAAACAGGTTAAAAGATTTTATTTATAATCAAAAATTGAAAGAAAGTTATGAATCAAGGCCAACACCTACTCCCCAAATACACGAGGGCGTGTTATCTTAAGGATGGAGGAGTTATGTTCAATGCTCCCTAGGAAGGATCAACTTCATCGGATGATGCGACTCTTCTTTCAATATAATCATCATTTCTAGAATAAGCTGTTTACTTGCAATATTAATTAAGTTTAAGTCAGTCTTCATATTAGTTTTAAACTAGTGAGGTCTCGAGCCAAGATTTTGTACAAGTTATTTAAAAATAAATAATTTTTAAAAACAGTCTTTTTGGCTCAATAAACATAATTATATTTAATAAGATAAAAAGATATATAATTATATATAATAATTATAAACCAAGAAGACCCCCCTCCCCCCATTATCACAAGAAATTGATAAGAATAATATTAAAGTTTTTTTAATTTAAAAAGTTTTCAATTGCATTTTATAAAAATAACATAATAAATTAATTAAAAATTAATTACGAGAATGATTAATTTTTTTATAAAATTTTGCAACTTGGTGCTTTCAAAATCTTGAGGTAGAACTTCTGTGTCATTATTTAAATGTACAGACTTTTTTTTTAATACTATGAATCACTGGAAAAGTCAATGTTTATGATTTACATATTATATAGTTTATATTTATATATCTATAATTAACGATTTATAAAAAAAATTCTGTTACAAGGTCAGGTTATTCCTTTATAATCGGATATTTTAAAACTTGCATTTCAAATTTTTATCAGAAAATTTAGAATAAATACCCACAATTTATTTACAAAAATTGTCTTAATTGGGCTTTCCAAGCAAATTAAAAGTTAACTATTGTGACGAACTAACAATAACAATTCAAATAATATTATCTGCCGACAACCGCATTATTTGCAATGAGCACATGCAATCTTGCAAAACTATGTGTTTACATAACTATTTTACGTCTATTGGATCATTTTAACCCTTGGAGTTGTTCACTCCGATTTTTAGTTAAATTTGACAAACTAAAAAAAATAGAGAATTTGTTTACATCGCGAATTAGAAGTTTTTTATTTCTTTTTTTTTTAATTTCTTATTTTAATTTAAATGTTTTAATTTAAATGTTTTAACAGTAATTAAAGAATAAAATATCAAGTGCTAGCTTTCTTTAGACGTGGAAAATAATAGTAGTTTATATCACAAGGGCGATAAAGGGGATCTTTTCATCCGCCGGGCGAAAGTTTATGAAACGAGCCGCGCAGCGGCGAGTGAATAATCGACCGAAGGATGAAAACCCTTATTGCCCGAGTGATATGAACAATTTTTCGTTATTTCAGGAAAAATATCCTACAAAATTTGCGATTTTATATAATAGCTCTAAAATAACAATCGATAGATGGCGTGAAGCTTGCAAGTCGTTGATCAATGTTTGTCTCTTTGGAGCGAAAAAGGATGATTTTCTTTTGAAATTTCCGAACGACGGACAATTTGGTCTGACGGACAGCATGTTGAAATAACGGACGGATGGGTCACGTTATGCAATTATTGCAATAAAATCTCGAATTTTGTCGGATTTTATCTAAATCTATGATTTTGTAAATAAATATAAAGTAACACTTAATTTAATTGCCAATTTTTTAACTAAAGGTGTCGTAATTTCGTTATTTTGGGGATAATATCCCACAAAATTCACGATTTGTTTGCTCTGATATAACTATCGGTAGATGGCGTGAAGATCGCAAGTTGCTTGTCAAGTTATTAACAACATATCGATAAACGTGTGTTTATCGACGGGTGAATTGCTCTGAAATAACTATCGATAGATGGCGTGAAGATCGCAAGTTGTTAGTCAAGTTATTGACAACATAAGCGAAAAACAGGAGTTCACCCGAACGGATGAATCGTTCGGGCAGGTATCTCAACAAGGACTGTTTTTATAAGTCCTAGGACCTTATAAAGTTAAGTTTTATAGGTCCTAGGACCTCATAAAACTTAGTTTTATGGTCGGGTTGGTCCCCCTTGAGGTGACCTTTTGAGAAAAGACCCCTTTTATAGGGCTCAAAACAGATACATAAAGGGGTCATTTATAACCTGAAATAACGAAAAAACTATTAAACTGATATCTTTTTCATTTTTATCCGTTATAATAAGAAGCAGGAATCTAAAATAAATCAGTTTTTCATGCTATATTTTCTTATGTTCGGATCGGCTTTTGGTCACCCGGTATATTATAAACCAAAAAAATATTTTAAAAAGAAATAAAAATGTTTTTAAAGAAATACTAACTTATAATATATGGTGGAATGGGTATACTACTACATAAAACTTATATTGAAGAAATTAATAAAATTAATTATGTTAACATAATATGTTATTTTTATTATATATTAAATTATTAAATATATATATTAAATATGTTAACATAATTAATTATGAAGTGTAGGTAGAAATTACACATTACACATCTTAGCTTGTTAAATAGGTACGTTTACTGGCGTCAGGCAATTTCTAGATTCATCATTCCGAGGTTGGTCCTTTCCCACTTTCTTCTAACTGTAATTACTATAGTAATTTCCTTCAATCAATGGCAATACTATAATACAATTAGTGGCATTGGGAAATTCCATAAACTCGTGATATTAGGAGATGTGATCGCATATTTGCTTTAATGGTTATTTAGAAATTTAAAAAAATGTTAATCATAATAAGATCTACATACGCATAATCCCTAAACAGCCTTTGCATCTAGTTTTCATTTGATTACTTCCGCAAGTTTGTATATTTACATGAGATACCAATTTTAAAATTAACATTTTATCAAGGATTTCAAACATAATGTTAGTAAAGTCATAATAAAAACAAGCAATAAATAATGTATTGTATTACCTATTTTGATTTACAGCAAAAAATAATTTTCAGAAGTAGTCTAGTACGCTTTGTGTTTGTGAATATTTAAAATTATACCTTGGCCACGCTACCAAGTTAATGATTTATTATTATTAAGGAGTAACGTCACAGTATAATATTTAAATTTTACAAAGAAAATGAGTTACAAAAGGTTTTATGGGTGGGAAGATTCTGTAAGACTTCGGTAAAAGGATTATACCAGGATTATATCATTCGATACTAATTAAAACTTTTATCGCGGTTTTCTCAAAATGGGCAAATCGATAACTTGACTAGATCTGCGTTGATTCATTTAAAACATTTTACTGTAAATTCAAAACTATATCTTACACAGACGTACGGATTTTTCATTTTGTTAAAAAAAATTTAAAATTAAATAAAAAACCTTTTTGTGATGTTTTTACATTAAAAAATAAAAATAAACATTTTTTTTCAAAAGTGCGCCATTAAAACAAAAGCGGAATTTTGATATTTTTGTACGTACTTCTATAGCTATTGTACCTATAGATAAGATATTTCAAAAATTTATATTAGTATTTTGTTCTAAATCAAAAACTGTAAGAGTGAGTGGTTCGCTTGATGGACAACTTTCTGAAAAGGCGTCTGCACTCAAAAAATGGATATATTACCGTGACAAAGATTTTGCCATAACAATAAATAATATTTTAGTTACAAAATGTTTTCTTGCTACAAAAAAACTTCTAAAAAAACCTACTAGGAGTATTCACACTGGATCGTGTATTGGTGTTGTATTTATACACCGTTTTAATATCCTAGCAACGTCTAGTAATACACAACTTTACTTGGCGTTGCTAAGGATTAATACAACGGTGTAGAAATACAAGGGATATACACGTCAGTGTGAATACCCCTATACTAACTTGTTCAAGTAACTATTTATGTATTAAACGAAATAATATTTATTTGTTAAGGCGTTTCTTCTAGGAGAATAAAAACCCCTTTAGAGTGTAGTACAATAATTATTATAGGTATAAATGCATTATGTAATCATTAATTTTCTGTAAGTTATATACTCGTATAACCTTGTTTAAACATGCAATATTAAAATGCAAGTGATTATAAACAAACGCACAAATATCATAGAAATTTAAAATTTAATTATACTTTGTCCTACTAGGTATTAAATTAATTTTATGATGCTTAGTTAAATACTTATTTAAAAGAAACATATTCCATAACAATCTTATAAAAATATGATTTACATTATTATTATATTATATTTTGATGTGCATAATACTCGGAATAATGTATAATACATTTTGGATAGCTTACATAATCTACTTAACTTACAATGTGATAGTTCAATATCCAAGTGCATTTAAATTGTTTTTGCAAGTTTCAATAATGATTAAATAAAATTTACCTTGTTTCTACCACTCTGTATTATACATATAATTATGTTTATTAAGCCAAAAAATTTGTTTTTAAAAATTATTTATTTCTCAAAACTTTTACAAAATCTCAGCGTGAGACCTCACTATAGTTACAAACCAATATGAAGACTGAACTTAAAGTTAATTATTGTTAAAAGTAAACAGCTTATTCTAAAACTGATGATATATTGAAAGAAGAGTCGCATCATCCGATGAAGTTGATCCTTCCTAGGAAGCATTGAACATAACTCCTCCATCCTTAAGATAACACGCCCTCGTGTATTTGGGGAGTAGGTGTTGGTTTTGATTCATAACTTTCTTTCAATTTTTGATTATAAATAAAATATTTAGCCTGTTTCTAAATACATACAATAGTAAGATTGAAATACAAGATATTACTATTATTGATAAGGTTAAAGAAAAATGTGTTACGTGCAATATTGGATGTAAACTAAAATCGTTATTACTTAAATTTTTTAAATCGTCTTTTAAGTCTTTTAAATTATCCAAATGCTTTTGTTGTAATTGTATACCCAAATTAGTTTTATAAGGATTAATATTACTTATAATTAAGAAATTGTCAAAAGTAAAATTGCTAAACGTATTCACAAAAACGTCATTGCCAATTATTATTTTACAATTATTTTTTGATGAAACTAATACTAATACTAAAATTAATTTTGGTAATAGCGTCCATATTTAAATTTATTTTTGGTTTTTCTTTTTTTGTGGGTATATTGGACTTTTTTAAAAAATTTTTAAATAATTTACGTTTCGAGGAGATTTATTTCCTCTTCCTCAGAATCTAAAATACAAATTGATCGTGAACATAAAGATAACAATGTTACAGAAAAAACTTACTACTTAAAATTAAACTATAAATGTTATAAATATTTTAAAAAACATATTTTTTACGTTATTTTTAAATTATTACAGCTAAAAACAAAATTCACTAGGCAGAAGCTTTCTATATATTTGACCTACGAGGGAGCTCGATGACACCGCTATATATTTTACTTAATCCCATGGTGTCTTCTCTAAAATTAACACAATCGTGCGTTTTTATGTAATACATTTCACTAATATTTCTTTTAGTGAAATTGTTTTTGAAATCCAAAATTTTTGTTTGTTCAAACCGGAACTTATGACCAGTTTGCTTGATATTTTAAGAAACAACAACTACCCAACAAAGTACATTAACCTACAATGGCAGAAACTTAACAGAGAAGAGCTGAAATTAGTTCTAACATAAATCCCAACAACACAAAACACTACTGTAGGTTTCCATATATAAAAGGCTTGACTGAGAAAATAGAATTACTTTTAAAAGAACACTGTTTACTAGGTACTTACAATCTCCAAAATAATTCAATCTTATTAAGTAAATTAAAAGACTCAACACCTAGTGACCTAAAGTCTGAACTTGTTTATAAAATTCCTTGTGGTAATTGTGATAAATGTTACATTGGCCAAACAAAACAATGGCTTAAGAAGAGATTATCCCAACACAAGAATGATTGTAAGAAGATCGATTTAGAAGGTACCCGTGGAATCAGTAATTCAGATGGTAAAACTGCACTAACTTTACACCACCAGCAAACTGGTCATAAGTTCCGGTTTGAACAAACTAAAATTTTGGATTTCGAAAACAATTTCACTAAAAGAAATATTAGTGAAATGTATTACATAAAAACGCACGATTGTGTTAATTTTAGAGAAGACACCATGGGATTAAGTAAAATATATAGCGGTGTCATCGAGCTCCCTCGTAGGTCAAATATGTTGACATGAGCCGTGATAGATACAAAATTTGAAAATTTCCACAATTGAAAATTTAATTTAATGATTTCTTAAATTTGAATGTTTTTAACTTTTGCTTGGACGAATGAAATTATTTGCAGTCATTTGTTGCACTAATAGTTATGGTGCGCAGAAACATAATTTTATAGGTGGATTCTTTGTTCCGGAACCTGAAAGAGTTGGATTAATCAAAGATGAAAAAGCGTTTAATTTTAGAAAAGTAATTATTTTTATGTTTTGTTTTCTTACCTAATTTTAAATTAAAGTGTTGTGCGGTGGTAGCAGACTGCAATAGTTGGTACTCCTTAGAACTAGAAGATAGTGTAATAATTTATTGTGTGGTAACTTCGAAATGTTAAATTTGGCAATGGATTCCTCAAATTTAGCGGGTGAGATTGACCAATGGGCATTCGACACGAGTTTCCAAATCTGAAGAGGACAGGAAGTGAAAATTAGAAAGGATGGATAAGAAGGTTGAGGACGATGAGCGATGATGGAGTCGTAAGCTCAACCACATCGTCGTAGATTTTCTGATGTTGGATAAATTGAATAATTTGCAAGTAGTTTTACAATAATGTTGACCAACTAAAAAGAGAATTGTGAGTGCAATGATAATTTCATGTGATGGGATGATTGAAGAAACATCGAAAAGGCGACTTACCTGTCATGCTGTATAATATGGTCGACCATTTTGTTAAGTCATGGATATGAATTTTATATGGCTCAATTTTGGCTTCTTTGGAATATCTTGTTGGTAAATAGTTTTTCAATTCTTTATTATGAACGTTTTCAACAATTGTTTTCAACAATTTCGTTACAATGCAATTTAAGGATTTTGAGGTTAAATAAGATACCCGCTATGGAAAATTTGAATGTTCGTGTGCAGTTGATAATTGGTTTGTCTTACTTTGCTAATTGAATTCACTGAAACTTTTATAATCACTATTCCATTTTGTTCGGTTATAAAGAAGATTAATTAATGTGTTTAACTTTTCGATGTGTTACATGCGCGTTAAGTAGTTGCTACCAATTTCGTATCAGTGGTTCCAAAACTACTATAAATTTAAACTATTTGATTCGGCGACAGACTTAAATTTAAATGAGAACAATTTATAATTTTTTTTGTACAAATTTATTTCAGATTTATAAAATTTTATTGAACGCTATAATTGTCTTACAAGTTGTAGAAATTATTTGGAAATTAAATGTGTAAATTTGTAGGACAATTATGTGAAATATTTGATATTCCAACTGAGTTAAATGATATTAACAATAAGATTACGTTTCATTTGTGTAATTCCTTTAGATTTGAATACAACATTCGTCTAAGTAAAGATTTGTTCATTCCCTGCATTTGTGTTTTATTTTAGTTGGGAAAATTTTCAAAGTTTTAATTGAACTCACTATCTGGGAGAGTCTTTCATTGTAAACTCCGACTATCAAGCTACGGACCTCTTTAGCGCTTGTTTTTCAGAACACGACAATATAGAAAGCTTCTGCCTAGTGAATTTTGTTTTTAGCTGTAATAATTATAATAATTTAAAAATAACGTAAAAATTGTGTTTTTTAAAATACTTATAACATTAAGGGTGACTTGTATAGATCTAGTTTAAAATTTTAAACTGCAGATTAACCAATCACAATAGTCAAAATCCGAGTTTAAACCATAGTTACCGGTTAAACTTGGACTATACAAGTCAACCTTATAGTTTAATTTTAAGTAGTAAGTTTTTTCTGTAACATTGTTATCTTTATGTTCACGATCAATTTGTATTTTAGATTCTGAGGAAGAGGAAATAAATCTCCTCGAAACGTAAATTATTTAAAATTTTTTTAAGAAAGTCCAATATACCCACAAAAAAAGAAAAACCAAAACTAATACTAAAACTAATAAAAGTCAATAATTTCATAATTATAATTTCATAATTATTTCTTAATTTCATAATTATTTCTGTATTCTTCAGCAAGATGAAAACGAATTTTACATGAAACTCAAATTTTTCTATTTTGGAGTTGGGTGAAAAGTTTCTAATTGTTATTAGCCATTGCAATCGTGCAGTTTTTGATATCTGTAAATGAACACTCACTGCTTCGCGGTTTTTCGAAACACACAATTTGATTTTCAATCACTTTGCACTTCTCGTTGGTCCAGATCTCTCTTCTTGTACCTTGTATCAGCACATTGTTTTGTTTGTCAGGAATTGGGTAAATTCTTGTATGGAATGGTGAGGAATCGAGGATAGGTATTTTTAAAATATATGTAATAACATCTTTTATTGAAACAATTTTAAATTTTGAAAATTCTAAAATTTTGAAAGCATGTACGGTATCCAATGCAAGTATAGTTCTGTTCTTTTATAAATTAATTTTAAATGATTAACAATTTCATGTAATTCAGAGTCAGAAATAATTTCCAAATTAGTTATTTCAGAAAAAGCTAATGATACGGTTCTTTCAATACTCCAAAAATCGTTTAATAATTTTTGAACTTATGAAATTGTAATATTCAACTACCAGTAGGTTGTACAGAAGATTGTTTATGTCAACTATCGCAGATAGAGAAGAGTTGAGGTCATTCCGAATGATTTGAAGATTCTTTGAATATCTTGCTGTAATATGATTAGGGAAAGTGGTGTATCGTTTAATTTGTTTAATTATATTATTTTGATTTCTATTCAATGAATCTAAATTTTTATTAATTTCGATCAGATCATTATTATCTGGATTTCCGGTGTTGAATTTAATCGCGGATCTTAAAATGTCAGCGAGACCTTGATTTTTCTCGAATTCCTTGAATTTTATTTTTGTCAACTGATGTTACGTTAACTTTCTCATAATATGGGTATGTTTTTCTAATTTGTTGTTTTTTGAAATACGCAGTTGTTCATTAAATTCGATATCGGTTTGTTTGTTTGTGAAGCTTGTCCAATGACATCTTGCTTTAAATATTGCCATAGATTTTTTTGCCTTAACTTTTTTACCTAGACCAATTTATCGTAGAATATTTTTCCTTAGCCTATTCTACCACTTATATCCTTATATCTCACTCTTATTCTTATATCATTCCTTGTAATGGATCACAGACTCTCAACTACTCTCCGAGAATAAAAAATGACTTTCTTTGTTCCTGAAGACACTCGGCATTTGATATTTGCTCTTTACTTATTATTAAAAATATTAAAGTCAAAGAACGGACCAATAGTATGGCGTAAAGCATAAATCCACAGTCTGTGAAGCGGAAAGCCGGCGCTGCTCTATACCTGGTCGCACCGATTGAAAAGTATAAGAGAAAAGATAATTGTAGAATAGTACTAATGCACCTTATGAAATCGATTATACAAATTTACAAAAAGTGATTTCAACCTTATGTTATTGGATATTGCTTATTACGTGTCATGGTGTGAATCCCAATTGGTTGAAAGAATACAATGTCCAATCAGGTGAGAATATGAATGGAATATGTGGCATTACATGCATCCGATATACTATAAGTTACTAATGCAGTTTTCTAACGGTTACTTTTCAAAGGTGATCTACTGATTATTCTAATATCGCATAGTTTAACTTTGCATGTTATATTTATAGAACAAATACCAAGAGTTAGATATCTCAGACGCAAGAACGAATCTCTTCCGATTGACACAATTTTTATTCTTACTCGTTACTGTGGAAACCAAGATTCTTAAAACAACTCAATTACAACATTAATATCTTTATGATGATAAGAGCAGTTATGCGAATTCCCCATTCATTTTCAACTTTCAAATGGTAAAGAAGTTTAATGGTTAGTGATTTTATATTGATAATAATAATAATTTTAAGTGAAGTAAAAAATCATTAAATTACACATATACAGTAAACTCTCGATTATCCGTGGGCGGTTTATCCACTTTGCGGATTATCCGCGGTGGCTGTAGAAGGCATTTTTATAAAAAAAGAAGGTTTTTTCGTAAATCACAAATATAACATATAGAAATAAAATCACTGTTTTCCGGATATTCGTATAGTTTTTCATATTGTTTAACCATTAATCGGCAATTTTGCGGCTTATCCGCGAAATTCGATTATCCGCGGTATCCACGCCAGTCAATCCCGCGGATAATCGGGAGTTTACTGTAGTTACAAAATTAATAAAAGTGGCTTTAGTAGATCTTACACAAATTTTGTATAAATTAGTTGAAGGTTTCACCTCGTCTAGCCTAGCCCGACAATACAAGGTCGCCTACCACAGCTAAACACATTTATGAAAACCATAACAGTAACCATACAATGCAAACAGTGCATATTTGAATAGTGCAAATAATACTTCATTAGAGTCAATACTAATTGGTTTAAGTACACCACCACTTTCCAATTCAGAAATGGACTTAATTGAACCGGAAATTAAAAATTCTCGTCCAACTATTCATCTAACTATTCCAATAAACAATTCTGAAAATGACACCAATTCAATAAATCCTATCAATGAAGATGAATCTTTTTTAAAGAGTGGAATATCTTCATTTACAAGCAGGCCTGTATCGCCAACTAGTCAAGGTGACGATCCAGCAAAGACTTCTGTAGAAGGACCTAATGTTAATATCTACCAACATAAAAAAACTTTAGCTCAAGGAATGATGGATTTGGCCCTATTTTCTGCAAATGCTAATCAACTGAGATACGTTTTGGAGAGTGATGATACCAACCGATTTTATAAATCTGGAATTGGTTTAATTTCTGTTAGTTTAATACTTCAAGTAAGTATACTTTTAAATGTTTACTTTTGTTTATACTTATGTAGTCGTAAATAACATTTTAAATTTTTTGACGTCTTCAGGAAATTATTTTTACTTTACCAAACCTTATTATTATTAGTATCGGAAAGTGTTGTAAACAATAAAAGTACGAAGTTTAAGTTTTGATAAATTTGCATTCTTGGAAATCCTAAAATTAAAACTTGTAAGAATTTTACAACCAAATTTTATGTTAGCTACTATTGTTATTTTGAGAATTAAAGTTAATTTTTGGAGAAATTGGTTCACGCAAACATGAAGCTCTCTAATGGATTAACCAAATTTTACTGATTTTTTTAAAAATTGTTATTTTATTTTATGCAATTTATATTGATGACATACTGTGAACACCGGACACCGTCGCGGAGTTATTGAGGTGGCAAATAACAGAGAAATATAATTTTATATTACATAAGCATACATTATAAACTACATTTAGGGGTTAAAGTTATTAGATATAGAATTTTCCTTTTTATTTGCGACTAAATTTATGTTTTCATATTTTTAGGTTGCTGTTGGAGTCGGCTTAATTTGGAATTCTCGTTTCAATGTCGAAAATACGAAAGAAATGTGCATCGCAAATAAGATCAGCAACTTCACAATTATTGGAATATTTTTAGTCACAGTCATAAACGTTTTTATTTGTGGTTTTGGAGTTACAACTACACCACCTATAGCATTGCCGGCCAATTAAGCAAAACAATATTTAAAAAAATAATTTTTTTTATCATAATGATGTACAAAATATAGAATATGTGGGGATAACGAGAAAGCTGGGGTTTGGCATTTGGTATAATTATTATGTTAATATTGGAACTAATAAATCTTTTGTGTGTTTGATAATAATAGAACTCCATCCTCTTCCAGTCGTGCATCGAGACAAGCAGAAATTAAATAATCTTTTAAAAATGTAAAGTCAACAGAAACATCTTATTATCAACTGCTGTAAATAATAGTGACTTCTCAATCAATGACTTTTTGGTTAATCATAACATAAAAAATATTAGATAGCTTGGTTTTGATGATTTTCTTTCAGTAGTAATCGATATGAATTCTCACATTACATCCATTTCTAGGAGTTGGTTGCTAGTTGCTACACACTTTTCCTTCTTTTGATCTCGATCTTTACATACCTTAATATTTTTTTTTTTTTAATCTGGAACTAATAAACTTCACTGAAAATAATTTTGTACTGAAAACATTTACCACATTCATATTTTTAACGCGTACAGATGGGAAGCATTTAAAAATGTAAATGCACATTTATGACGACGATAATAACCAAAGATAAGAAATAAACGTAGGTATGATCAACTCATGAAAGTCGATAGAAGAACTATTTAAGGGGAAAGGTAGCTAACGCGGGTCCGAAAATACAAATTTTACGATTGAAACCTCGATGAATTCTGAAAGAGTATATATTAAATAAGAGAATTAGCTATGACGGAATGCCTTAAATGCACCTGTTTTTTCAAAAATCGAATTTAAAAAAGCTTGATTTTCGAAGGTTAAACGCTCGTGAATGGTTAATCAAGTTCGTTCGTTCGAGGTACGTGCGCTCCTATACATAAGAGTGTAGCTGTTGACAAGTTTGTCAGTAACTCTTACGCTACGGTAGGAATGCGTTCTCCTTTTTTATTAATTAAAAATTTTAATTTAAAAATTTAAAATTACTTCAGAAAAGGGTTACTTAAACTTAACGAACGGTAGTTACTTTTTCGCGTGAATCCGACTCTTGCGAGGGTGATTTTGATCAAAATGACAACTAATTTAAAAATATCCCTAGGCCCGTGGGTCAAGGAAATGGTGGATCTTTGAGAGGTGAAACTCGTGAGAGTGGATTTTTAACGCAGGGTAGTTGTGCAAAGAAAAATCGACTTAAAGCACCCCTCGCTGCGCTCGGGCGCTTTAAGCCATTTTTCCAGCACATGTACTATTCGGAAAGGTGGTTGTGCAAGGAAAAATCGACTTAAAGCACCCCTCGCTACGCTCGGGCGCTTTAAGCCATTTTTCCCGCACATTTAGGGTTGAAAACCATGATTTTCGTTCGGAGTGCACTGTTACTGCATCGCAATGCAAGTGTCGCTCCCACTCTGCGCAAAGCTAAGACCAGTTAAACGTGCACGTACCGCCAGGAGAATGAACTGAATGAATTGATTCACCAATACCGAGCGACTTTGCTTTAAAATTTACTGTGAAAATCGAAGTTTTTAAATTCGATTTTTGAAAAAACAGGTGCATTTAAGGCATTCCGTCATAGCTAATTCTCTTATTTAATATATACTCTTTCAGAATTCATCGAGATTTCAATCGTAAAATTTGTATTTTCGGACCCGCGTTAGTTACCTTGAACCGACTCGCTTTAACTTCACTTTAATTGTAATATAATTGTAATAATTTATTATATTGTAATAATTTACAATTATTACGTATTGATATTTATTTACAAATCAACGTCTTCATTCGAGCATCTATGATCCCAGAGTCCCCAAGCTACCCCTCGACCGCAGGAAGGTACCCTTACCCTAGTGACCATCCCCTTCCATCTCGAGCCCCCGAGGCTAGCATTTGTAACTTATTCGTCATCAAGAATTAAAATAGCTAACAATAATTTATACTTGAACACAGATTATAAGTAATAGTAAGCCTAACAATTGCATAATGGTTGAAAATAAAATTAAACACCTTATGGTTTTTTTTTTTTTTTATAATAATGTTTATTACCGGCTCAACAATACATAAATTGTTATACACAGTATTTGTAATATTAGTCAATAATAAAAAAGTATCGAGAACAATTCTCCTTTATGGGCAATAGATATTTTTAGGCATTCTTCTTTTCAAACGCGTGTGTATGTTTTCTTCTCCAATTGAAAAGTGGATGGCTCCTTCACAGGTTTCAAGTCGTGTGTAAAATCGCGTTGTCGTTGTTTTGATATATTCATGGATTGTTGGAGTTTGTAGTTCGTTATGAAGTTGTTCGTTACGTAGATACCATGGAGCATTTGTTATTATTCTTAAAATTTTGTTTTGAAATACTTGCAGTTTTTTAATAGTTGTCGGGGAAGTGTTGCCCCATACTTCACACCCATACATTAATAGTGGTCTTATTAATGATTTATACAGCAATAAAGAGCACTTGATACGAAGCTTCGATTTTCTGTTTATTATTGGATAAAGTTGGGCAAGTCTTGCATTGGCTTGTTGCAATTTAATATTAATGTGATACTTCCAACTGAGACGATGATCAAGATAAACTCCTAAGTACTTAACTGCGCCTTCTTTTGGGTTCCATGATATTGATTTATTGTTTATATTGATAGTTGGAGGTTGGTTGACTCGCCTTAGTGTAAATATTTTGGTTTTGCATTTGGTTTCGTTCAATGAAATATTCCATGGTGAGAGCCAACTACAAAGTAAATCGATTGCGGATTGCAGTTTTTTGATTGCTTCATGAAGAGACCAGTCTTGGCTAATAACTGCTGTGTCATCAGCAAACATTGCTAAGTCTGCATCAGTTTGAGGTATATCGCTCACATATATATTAAATAAGATTGGTCCCAAAATGCTACCTTGTGGTACACCTGATAATATTTGTTTGGATGTTGATGTAGTATTATTGATATTTACATGAAAGGACCTGTCATCTAAAAAAGAGAACAATATAGATTTGATGTATGATGGTATTTCTAATAGGAGTATTTTATATTTTAGTCCATCCAGCCACACACGATCAAATGCCTGGGCAATATCCAAAAAGGCTACAGCGGTATATTGCCTATTTTCATATCCCCTCTCAATTATTTCAGAAATTCTTGCAAGCTGATGGTTTGCGCTATGTCCTTTTCGGAATCCAAATTGGAAATGTGGAATGATGTTTCTTCCATGCATGTTTTCTTCGAAGCGAGCCAAGATAATTCTTTCCAAAACTTTCGAGAGGGTACACAATAGGCTTATAGGACGGTAGCTGTCAAGATTTTTCTTAGCCTTCCCTGGTTTTTGAAATAATAATATTTCTGCATGTTTCCATTCCGTCGGAAAATATCCAATCTGTAAACAGCCATTAAAGAGTGACGCCAGGAAAGCTAGGAATTTTTTTGACAGGTTCTTGAGTATAATATTTGGTATTTGATCAGGACCAGGTGATTTTTTTGTTGGGAGCGATTCAATGATTTGTTTGATTTCAGATGGAGATGTGGGTTTGATTTTATCAGGAATGGGATAGTTAGCTTTTAGAATACAAGATATTTCATTACGAAAATCATTGTTGTTTGTATTAGATGTTGGTGAGAAAACATTACTTAGGTGTTCAGAGAATATGTGACACTTTTCAGTATCTGTGTAAAATTGTTGTCCATCTACAGTTATTGGAGAAATTGTTTCCTTTTTTCGTAATATTCTTTTGGTTGTTTTCCACATTCCTGGATCATTCGGTTGTAATTCTTCGATGTGACAGTTGTATGAATCTAGTCGCAATTGATCGAGCTTACTTTTGATTTGGTGTGTTAACCTGTTTAACATGTTTTTTGTTTGTGCATTTCTGGTTCTCTGGTAGTCTCTTCTAGTTTTATTTTTTAGTTCTATTAGATCTAGAATATAGGTTGGAGTTCTTATAAAGTTAGTCGGATGCTTGTTGTTGGAATTCGGCTGTGTAGCTTTTTTGACACAATCGCTTATATTACTCGTGTAAGTTTTTATTAGTAAATCAATATCTTCTTTAGTGGTAATTTTTGGACAAGAAATTTCATTGTCAAGCATAGTTTGGAATTTTTTCCAGTTTACTTTACCATTAATGAGACGTGGGGTAAGCGGTATATAATGTGGTGTGCTTATAAATTGCAATAAAACAGGCAGATGATCCGAATCCAATTCCGTTAAAACCGTTTGAGTTAAGGTTTTATTAAAATTTTTTGCAATTACAATGTCCAAGATGTCAGGCAAATGAT